>JAPTHN010000018.1:11486138-12704299 GCA_026936325.1 Platynereis dumerilii
AAGAACAACTATTTACAATATCTAGGAGGAGGCAAGAGCTGGGGGAAGCAGAATGGGAGCATACACGGTGCAAGGAGGAAGAGAGGAAGAAGGCAAATTCTAGGGAGGTGGGATGAGAGAAGAGAGAAAGAGGAGAGAAAGTGGAGAGGAGGAGGAGAGAAAGAGGAGAGAAAGAGGAAAGAAAGAGGAGAGAAAGCAGAGTGAAAGAGGTGTTAAAGAAGATCTATTGGGGGAGGAAGCAAAAAACAATGGAGGCGCCAAAAACAGGTGTGGATGGAGAAGGAAGGGAAAATTCTAGGGAGGAGCAGGAATGGAGCAGGGAAGAACTAATGGGGATGAGGCAAAAATGGAGGGACAAAGAGGAGACAAAGATGGAGAAGGCAGATGCTAGGGAGGAGCAGAGATCGAGGAGAGAAGAACTAATGGGGAGGAGGCCAAAATGGAGGGACAAAGAGGAGACAAAGATGGAGAAGGCAGATGCTAGGGAGGAGCAGAGATGGAGGAGAGAAGAACTAATGGGGAGGAGGCAAAAATGGAGGGACAAAGAGGAGACAAAGATGGAGAAGGCAGAGGCTAGGGAGGTACAGATCGAGATGGAGGAGTGAAGAACTGTTGGGGAGGAGGCAAAAATGGAGGGACAAAGAGGAGACAAAGATGGAGAAGGCAGATGCTAGGGAGGAGCAGAGATGGAGGAGAGAAGAACTAATGGGGAGGAGGCAAAAATGGAGGGACAAAGAGGAGACAAAGATGGAGAAGGCAGATGCTAGGGAGGAGCAGAGATGGAGGAGAGAAGAACTAATGGGGAGGAGGCCAAAATGGAGGGACAAAGAGGAGACAAAGATGGAGAAGGCAGAGGCTAGGCAGGTACAGATCGAGATGGAGGAGAGAAGAACTTATGGGGAGGAGGCCAAAATGGAGGGACAAAGAGGTGACAAAGATGGAGAAGGCAGAGGCTAGGGAGGAGCAAAGATGGGGAGACAAGAACTATTGGGGAGGAGGCAAATATGGAGGGACAAAGAGGAGAAAGAGATTGAGAAAGCAGATGCTAGTGAGGACAGAGATGGAGGAGAGAAGAACTACTAGGGAGGAGGCAAAAATGGAGAGGCAAAGAGAAGACTGAGATGGAGAAGGCAAATGCTAGGGAGGAGCAAAGATGGGGAGAGAAGAACTACTGGAGAGGAGGCAAAAATGGAGGGACAAAGAGGAGGCAGAGATGGAGAAGGCAGATGCTAGGGAGGACAGAGATGGAGGAGAGAAGAACTACTAGGGAGGAGGCAAACATGGAGAGGCAAAGAAGAGACTGAGATGGAGAAGGCAAATTCTAGGGAGGAGCAGAGGTGGAGGAGAGAAAAACTATTTGGGAGAAGGCAAACATGGAGGGGCAAATGGGAGGCAGAGATGGAGGAGGCAAATGCTAATGAGGACAGAGATGGAGGAGAGAAGAAAATGTATTTGTTTTCATTGAACATGTTTATATTATTTGAAATTGATATGCAACACTGATCAATTAATAAGGAAACACTTCTTTGTAGGAATTTTTTGTCACATAAATGTTGGTTGTCCCTGCCCTGAGAAATTCTTATTATTATTTTTTTTTTTAACATTATGATTACTTATTTATGTGTTTTGTTTGTAAAAAACTTAATTTTAATTTACATATATTTTCAGACGTGCCTGTGGTTTCTTGATTGTGTCTTGCTGACTACCAAGTGCGCCCATGTGTGTGACCAGGATTCCAGCATCCAACTGCCTTTTCTCTATTTACATTGTTTGATAACTGTTAAAAATGGCTAGCTCTATCAATGAACTTTTTGCAACGGAATGTGATCACCTCTCTTTGTGTCATCTGATTGATGAAAATACTGAAAGTGTTCTTTTAGATGAGTGTGATTCTCCTACACTATTTAGTAACTCTCCCTACTATGAAAGTGAAGACTTTGTTAAATTACTGGACAAAAAAAAAGATTCCTTTACTTTAATCAGCTTAAATACACAGTCTCTCAATGCAAAATATTCACAGTTGAGATCATATTACGAAATGTATAACAATTCAAATGTCAATATCAGTGCTTTTTGCTTACAGGAGACTTGGTTGAACCGTGACTCGGACACTTCCCTTCTCCAGCTTGATGGATATAATCTCATTTCAAAGGGTAAAGCATGTAGTGCACATGGTGGTGTAGCAATATATTTACATAGTGATTATGACTATGACATCTTAGAGTTAGATGAGTCTGATAATTTTGATTCCTTATTTATTTCTGTGAAATTGAAAGGTTCCTTTAAAAAGCAATTGATAATAGGAAATATTTATAGACCTCCTAGCTCAAACGCAGATGTAATTAATGCTTTCACGGAGGAAATGAGTCATTTGTTCAGTAGCTTGAAAAACTTCAAACATGTTGTTATCACAGGTGACTTCAACATTGATTTATTAAAATTCAGAAATAATAACAGTATCAATGGATATTTAGATAACTTGATTTCAAATAGTTATATTCCCAAGATTTCTTATCCAACACGGTTAACAGAAATGACTGGGACTTTAATTGATAATTTTCTCATTAAAATATCTGACAATTTCTCACATACAACAGCAGGTATTCTACTCCAAAACATTTCTGACCATTTGCCTTATTTTGTTACATTAGATTACTTGTGTGGAAAAACCAAGAATGTAAGGTATGTAAAGATTTCCAATAACAAACCTCAATCTATGATTGATTTTAAGACTTATTTAGCTGAAAAGTTAAATATCCATTTTGACTCTAACTTTGATGTTAATGAGAAGTATGATAATTTGCAAAATACAATTACAGAAGCAATGGATAAATTTTTACCAATGAAATTATGTAAGTTTGATAAATATAAGCATAGAAAATGTCCTTGGATCACAACAGGAATCATGCATTCTATCAAATACAGAGACAAATTGTATAAGAAATTGAAATCTATAGACAGTCAGCACCCCTCTTATCAGTCCATTAAACTTAACTTACAAACATATAATAGGATACTAAAGCAAGGTATAAGACAAGCCAAGCGAATCCACTATAACAATTGTTTCTCAAAATTTAAGCATGACATCAAAAATACATGGTCAACAATCAAGGAAATTATTAACAAATCCAAGCCTAAAACTGATTTCCCAGAATATTTTATGAACAATAATACTAAGTTATACGATCATGAAGAAATAGCTAATGGTTTCAATACTTTCTTCGTAAACATAGGACCAAAATTAGCACTGGAAATAGAGCAACCCGAAAACTGTGACTTCAAAAGATACTTAAAGACACCATCCTTAAATACCTTCCAATTTGAACATGTTGAGACAATAGATATAATAAAAACCATAGATTCTTTGAAAACTAAGACAAGTTTCGGCCATGATCGTCTGTCCAACAAAATTTTAAAGTATATCAAACACGAGGTTGCAGATATTTTGAGGAGCATAATAAACATGTCAATTTCAGAGGGAAAGTTTCCTGATTCAATGAAAACGGCTAAAATAATTCCACTATATAAAAAAGATGACAATAAAAACTTCAGTAATTATAGACCGGTTTCCATTCTTCCTAGCATGTCCAAAGTATTTGAAAAAATAATGCATAAACAAATTTTTAAGCATTTCAGCAACAACAAATTGCTTTACATGAGTCAACATGGATTTCGGAGTCATCATTCTACTGAATTTGCCGCTTTAGAATTAATAGACCAATTATTGACAGAAATGGACAAAGACCACATTCCCTTAACAATATTTCTAGATTTATCTAAAGCTTTTGACACAATAGATCACCAAATTTTACTTCATAAATTACATTACTATGGCTTCCAAGACAATTCTCTAAAACTATTAAAAAGTTATTTGCGAAATAGACATCAGTATGTTCAGTACAATGAGACATCTTCGGAATCCATGTTGATCTCTACAGGGGTCCCGCAAGGATCAATACTTGGCCCACTGCTCTTTATTATTTATATTAATGACCTAGCTGTTGTATGTGACAAATTCAAACCTATAATTTATGCAGATGATACATCTCTTTGTGCATCTTTGAATTCTTTTGGTGTTGCAGTAGATGATAACATTAATTTTGAACTAAAACAAATAAGTAATTGGATGAAAGTCAATAAATTGTCTCTTAACGGCCAGAAAACTAAGTCCATGTTATTCCATTCACCTCAAAAGACAGTTCATTACCCAAAATTATATATTGATGATCACCAAATTGAGTTTGTCTCTCATTTTAACTTCTTGGGAATACATCTTGATTCTAATCTAAAATGGCATTATCATATCAATATTATTTCCAAGAAGATTTCCAAAGTTAATGGTATACTGAACAAATTGAAGCATTTCCTCCCGAAAAACATTCTCTTGACTTTATATAATTCACTTATACTTCCTCATCTAAATTATGGTTCACTATTATGGGAAAAAAAATGTCAGAAACTGTTCACACTTCAAAAGAAGACTATACGAATTATTACATGTAGCAGATATAATGCCCATACAAGTCCTTTATTTAAAAAATTAAATATACTAAAATGTCATGACATATGTGCACTGCATGCTTTTAAGTTTTGCTTCAAGCTGGAGAACGGAATGCTGCCGGGATACTTTCATTCAGGTATATTTATAAAAACACAGAATATTCATGATCATTATGTCAGAAATCAAAATAGTTTTCATTTACCTACAATTAGTCATGAATTTGCAAAACAATCCATCAGATACAAAATTTCACAATTCTTTAACAATATTTCAGATCGTTCTATTAAAGACAAAATATATACTCATTCACTTGATGGTTTCAAGAATTATACCAAAAATAAGATAATAAGTAATTATTCATGTGACTGTGATATTCGAGACTGCTATATTTGCAACAGAACATAAGAAGTGCACCTTTATACCTCCTAGGAACATATCTGTACTGAGTTAGTATTCAATACTATTCCATATAAAAATCTTATTCCGTTCAAAAACTTGAATTACTTTCTTTCTTTAACTAATTAAACCTGAAGGGCAATGTTGGATCTGGATGCCTCACGACTCACATGGACGCGCTTGGTAGAAGTATAAAATAATTATGATGTATAGGTGGCCCTCCAGTAGCGGCACATAGTGCTTTGGGAGGGTCTCCTCTCTCTTTATACATTTGTTTGTTTTTAATCTAATGTTGTATAATGTTGAAATAAATTACGTCTGAGTCTGAGTCTGAGTCTGAAGAACTACTAGGGAGGAGGCAAACATGGAGAGGCAAAGAGGAGACTGAGATGGAGAAGGCAGATGCTAGGGAGGAGCAGAGATGGCGGAGAGAAGAACTAATGGGGAGGAGGCAGAAATGGAATGGTAAAGACGAGGCAGAGATGGATAAGGCAGATGCTAGGGAGGAGCAGGGATGGAGGAGAGAAGAACTATTGGGGAGGAGGCAGAAACGGAGAAGGCAGATGCTAGGGTCTAGGGAGGAGCATAGATGGGGGAGAGAAGAACCAGAAGAACTATTGGGAAGACAGAATTATCTGGGGGAGGCTGGAAATGGAGGGGCAAAGAGGAGGCAAGAGCTGAGGAAGATGGAAGAACCACCGAGAAGTCAAGAGCGAGAGAGATCTTCAGTCTTCAGTCTTCTAAGGGGTGTAGCCGTCCTGGACTGGTGCTAGAGTGGTGACACACTGTGCGTAGGTACTATGTACAGATAAAAGTCCAATGTATGTATTAAAAACAGCAATATGTACATTACTAATAGTATGTACATTTAAAAGTTCTTGTAGTGTCCATTAAAAACCAAGTGCAGTTTTGACTCAGGCTATAGTCCAAGTGTTGTTGGCTTTTAGGAACTGTTTGCTGTTAATGAATTTTGAAGACTGCAGCTTAAATGATGGGAACGATGTCAGGTGGAGGGTGTCAACAGGGATGATATTCCAAATTCTGATAGTGCGGATGTAGAAGCTGTACTTGAATGCGTTTGAATGTGAAGTCTGGACATGGAGGAATTTTGAAGGATGTCTAGGTGACGGGAGGATGATCGGGGGTAGGCTAATGTTCACTAGATTGTTGACTATCTTGTACAGCAGCTGAATGTCATGACAGGTGGACCGATGTTGTAGGCTTGTCCACTACAGCTTGTCATTGATGTCTCGAGTCAGGCTGCAGGTAGGACCAAAGCTGTAGTTACCCAGGACGAATCTGGCTGCTCTGCATTGGATGTTTTCTATCTTATTGATGTTCTTCGATGTGTATGATGACCATGCAGCAGATGCGTAGTCCAGGTGGGGTCTGACAATGGTTTTGTATGCCGTTTCTCTGATTTCTCGAGGACACATGTAGAGATTTCGGCGGCAGAGGTTGAGGAGTTTTGTTGCTTTTTTTGTGATGGCATCTATGTGTTGGTTTAAGGACAGCTTGTTGTCATTTATTACACCGAGGTATTTGTCTTTGGTGATCTCTTCTAGGGGAGTGAATACAGCCTCATGTGTTGGGGGGGGATGAAGGATGTTGTCTGCTATCCCTTGTACTTCGATGGATGGTGTGAAGCTCTGTTCGGTGGCAGTTGTTGTCCACATGGAGTAGATGAAAACTGCTCTTCTTTTGATCCTCCGTGTTATTCGCAGTGTTTTGCTATGTTGAAGCTCATCTGCCACATTCTTGACCACTCCTGCAGTTTGAAAAGGTCACCTTGAAGTTCGATGGCATCGCTTTCATCCTTGATTTCTCTGTAAATCGTGCTGTCGTCCGCAAAGAGTCTCATCTTCGACTTAATTCCTAACTCCATGTCATTTATATACGTTAGGAACAATACAGGGCCTAATACCGTACCCTTGGCAGATGCAGAAAGAGCGAACACAGTCTGAGTGAGAGAGGTGACTAGATCATGAGAAGATTGAGAAAGTTTATAATGGGCAGAGAGGGAGGAAAGAAAATATTTTGAGATGCAAGGCAGAGCTGGGGAAGAGGCCGAAAGGAACATGAGAGAGGGACATATTCTAGGAAGAGGTAGAGTAGAAAAGGGCTGTTACTAGGGAGGCCCATGAGCTAGACATATAGATAAAAAATACCCCAAGTGAGTATTTAAGAGGTAGTTCCTACCTTTTGTTAGCCATCTTGAAAATAGTTATTTGGCAATTCTGGGTTTACAGAAGTATTTCTCATTGAAAATTACATCAAAAAGAGGTATTACACATAATTCTAGGACAAACAGTTCATGGTTTACAAATTAAGAAGGAGGTATCAAGATGGCTGATGGTGGCCATCTTGAAATTAATCAAGTGCATGCTGTAGCATAATTTATCATATTTGTTGTAAATGAATTTGATAAGGGTAAACACATTACAGTAAGTTGATAGTCTGACCTAATGCATTCATTATATTGTAACAAATAACTCGAATAAGGCAATTAACTACGAAAGCCAAGATGGCTGCTAGCAGATGATGATTACATTCTGTGTCTGGGGAGTAAAATCCATAAAACAAGCACATATAATGGCACAGCATCACCCATGCCCCGCATGTTTTATCCTGTGTTTATCCTATCCGTTAGCCAGTTTTTCCCGTTCGTTTATCCTATCCATTTATCATATCTGTTTATCCTATCCGTTTATCCTATCCGTGTATCCTACCCGTTATCCTGTTTATCCCGTTTATCCTATCCGTTTATCCTATCCGTTTATCCTATCCGTTTATCCTATCTATTTATCCTATCTGTTTATCCTATCCGTTTATCCTATCCATTACCCTATCCCTTGACCCTATCCGTTTAACATATCCATTTATCCTATCCGTTGTCCCGTTTATCCCATTTATCCCGTTTATCCAACTGTTTATCCTATCCATTTATCCTATCTGTTTATCCTATCCATTCATCCTATCTGTTTATCCTATCCCTTTATCCCATCTGTTTATCCTATCCATTTATCCCATCTGTTTATCCTATCGGTTTATCCTACCCGTTATCCTGTTTATCCCGTTTATCCTATCCATTAATCCTATCCGTTATCCTATCCGTTTATCCTATCCGTTTATCCTATCCGTTTATCCTATCCGTTTATCCTATCCGTTTATCCTATCCGTTTATCCAGTACCCCATAAGCATTGGTTCATCCATTTTATCCTGTTTATCCTATCTGTTTATCTTATCTGTTTATCCTATCTGTTTATCTTATCTGTTTATCCTATCCGTTTATCCTATCTGTTTATCCTATCCGTTTATCCTATCTGTTATCCTATCTGTTTATCCTATCCGTTTATCCTATCCGTTTATCCTATCCGTTTATCCTACCTGTTTATCCTACCCGTTATCCTATCCGTTTATCCTATCCGTTTATCCTATCCGTTTATCCTATCCGTTTATCCCATTTGTTTATCCCAGCCATTTATCCCATCCGTTTATCCCGTTTACCCTACCAGTTTATCCTATCTGTTTATCCTATCTGTTTATCCTATCGGTTTATCCTACCCGTCTATCCTATCCGTCTATCAACCCATCTATCCATTAAGCCATCCGTCAATCCATTCCTCCATCTATCTATCTATCTTTCCTGTCTGTTTATCCTATCCGTTTATACTATCCATCTATCCTATCTGTTTATCCCAGCCATCTATCCTATCCATCTATCCTATCTGTCTGTCAATCTGTCTATCCATCCGTCTATCTATCATTCAATCCATCCGTCAATCCATTCATTCATCTATCTATCTACGTTTCTATTTATCCCATCCGTTTATCCTATCCGTTTATCCCGTTCGTTTATCCCATCTGTTTATCCTATCCGTTTATCCTATCCGTTTATCCCATCCGTATATCCTATCCGTTTATCCCATTTATCCTACCTGTTTATCCCATCTGTTTATCCTATCCATTTATCCTATCTGTTTATCCCATCCCTCTATCCTGTCCGTCTGGCAACCCATATATCCATCAATCCATCTGTCAATCTATTCCTCCATCTATCTATCTATCTATCCTGTCTGTTTATCCTGTCGGTTTATACTATCCATCTATCCTATCCTACTGTATATACCATCCATCTATCCTATCCATCTATCCTATCTGTCTGCCAATCCGTCTATCCATGCATCTATCTATCTATCTATCTATCTATCTATCTATCTATCTATCTATCTATCTATCTATCTATATGTCTATATGTCTATCTTTTGTTTACATGAGTGTATATTATAACCAGTATTTTATTTACATAAATATGAAACAGATTTATATAATATATAGTAAGTTGCCCGTAGATTGGAGGGAAGAGAATAGAATAATATGAAATAGATACAATATAAGCCCGTGCTACCTGTATAATTAGTTGGAAAGATGCATGAACTATACTGAGATGCAGGAATTGCTGAGTTTCCCAGAAATAGAATGTGGTGCAAAGGGAGGAAGTGGCAAAGGACTTGCAGGTGCTGCCCTCTTGTGTAATGTATCTGAATAAGCTGCTTGCAGTGGCCATTCTGTGTACTAAAACTCACCCTGTGGAAGAGAAAATGGCCACCACTATGCAGGCTTTCTGGACCTTGATAGCCTCTAAAACTGATAATAGTAAATTTTCTAATATTGAATTAAACTGAAAATACGAACCGTTGTGCACATCTACAATGGTAACAATGTGTTATGCATATGATAAGAACTTCCAGAGTGGGCTGGTTGAGGCCACAGCATTGGTTGTTTCACCCCTTCAGTAGATTTCAGCACTAAAGCATAATCGCCCTATGCATAGCATAGCATGGGCGATAATTAGTGTTAACCCAACAAACTTTCATACCAATGGGGACATTTGTATGATAACCTGAAGTCATCCTGCACTTATACATGGTTGGAATGCTGTGTTTTTCAGCATTAATTTGGTATGTAGCATGTGTACATTGCTACTGTAAAGAAATTGTAATTATTCACCCCTGACACTGTTGTAATATTCCCAAACATGAATGGAGTAGGGTGCATTAAAACTGAAATAACGCAGAAGTGCACCACTTTCTAGTGATACTTCCACTGTTGTGGTTATCTATAGTGTTTTTGGAAACGTGTAATACCTTTATCGTTTTTCTAGATCTTTTTATTATTCTTGAAAAGTTATTTATACTGTACTATTTTATAAAATCTCAATTATTCCCCTATATTTCATTTAAAAACATAATTAATTCAATCATTGTACGTACTATACACATGCATGATGGAAAAGCTATGTTTCATGGCTTTAATTTGGTGTGCCACATGAGTTTATTGCTACAGTAGGTGAGGAGAAATTAAATTGTTAGTGACTTCTGCTGCAGTTTTAAAATTCAACAATATCAGAAGAGCAGGGTGCATTAAAACCAAAATAATGGAGAAGTGCACTACTTTCAAGTCGTAGGGGAAAGTGGGGCATAACCACCCCCCTAAGACAAAATGTCTCACAGGATGATAATGACCAACACAATTAAGAACTTCAATTGGCAATATGACACACTCTTAGAGTACTTTCATATCCCCTATCTGCAGCATCAAATGACTCTCCCTTATAGCACAGGAATACGAAATAGTTTTTGGTACAAGGCGGGTGGTTATGCCCCATGCTCGGGGCATAACCACCCACCCCATGGGGCATAACCCCTCCCCCAAGGTACCAGCGACAAAAATAACTGGAGGATTTCCATATCTGGTGGAAGGATACTATGTCCGTTTCTGATGAGAATGCAGGTGCTCTTGACTAGGAAAGTAACAAACCATATCAGTGTCCTCACTTTTGCTATGGTAGTGACTTCTCAGATATTTCTCTCTGGGACGCTCCCGCCAATACCAATCTTTTGGTTTTTCAAGACAGCCCAAATGACATAATCTATGCTAACCCTTCCCAAGTTCCTCACACATTTACAGTACATTTTTGAAAACCCCCCTCCTGTTTCTGTCACCCCCCCCCCCTACTGTATTTTTTCCAGGGGCGGGTGGTTATGCCCCATATTGGGGTAAAACAGCCACTACCCCTATTATCACTCATGACATGATTTAATGACAGTTAAATCCATTTTAAAAATTAGTCAGAATATGAACCAAGACAATGCCTATTGCCGATACCTTACATCTCCTTTTATGTATAATGCCATCACAAATACCGTCACATGTAAAAATAAGATGAAGTCTCTTAAAAAAGCTAAAAAGCTAAACAAACTGAGCTGGTCAGTATGGTTCTGCCTTTTGCTTGCAACCCCGTCTTTTAAAAATGTGTCTTTCACAAGTAAAATTACCTGCACTAAAAATATTTTCACTATGTGGAACCAATCACCTGGAACCACTGGATGAGTGGTTATGCCCCTGGGGGTGTTTATGCCCCACCTTCCCCTACATCCACTGCAGTAGTTATCTGTAGTGATTTTGGAAATGCATGATGTGTTTTGCATTTTTTAGGTCAATTTTTTAATCATGTGTACTGTAATGTTTATAAAATCTTAATTTCCCCTTATATTTCATAAAGAATCAGAATTCATTCAATGATTATACGTACCATACACCTGTTTTATACACAGTTGGTAAGCTATGTTTCTCAACTTTAATTTGATATGCTACATGTGTATATTGCTACAGTAGATGAGGAGAAATTAAATTATTAGTCACACCTGTCACAGTTCTAAAATTCCCCAACATCAAAAGAGGGGTGAATTAAAAGTGAAATAACAGAAAACTGCACCACTTTGAAGACATACATCCACCCCAGCGGTCATCTGGTGTATTTTGGGAATTGCATGGCATCACCTGCATTTTCTAGCTCTCGGGTTAAACCCCCTCAATTTTTTGGTCCTTGGCTCGTGGACTAAAAAAGTCCTCAATTGTCTTCTAAAGTAGATTAGTAACGTCACTAGGTGGCAACGTCTCTATTAATTCATGACGTTACCACTAGGTGGCATCATGGCATCATGGTTGCCGTGACGTCATCAGAGAGAGTCATGTGACTCTGACAGTTAGATTTGAGATTTTAGATTGAATTGATATGATATGAACATTTGATATGGAACACATTAACAGTTTTTCTCTGGTCACTTGATTAAGTATGCCCAAGCTGGTGACTCCCATGCTGAGGATGTTATATGTGCATGTGATGATGTGACATCAGTGGCGTAGCTAGGAAATTTTCCAGGGGGGGGCAAAATTTTCAAGTCATTTATAGAAATTTATAGAAATGATTTATATCTATTGGTCTATTTTTTACAATAGGATCAGCGGACAATTTTACAGGACTATTCCGAGTAGTGTGATGTTTCATCTTCTTTTGTTGGACATAATACTGTGCTAATGAACAAAGATAAAAATATAAATGGAAATCTTTTGATAGATCAGCTATGGCGCTAATTATGGCTGATAGTACGAAACGTGACAGCGACACCATGTCTGCTCTATTTTATTAGGATTCTTCACTTAAATATACAGCCTATAAAAAATGTTGTGCTTTCAAGCTTCATGAATATTTCTGGGTATACCCAGAAGTCAGTCACATAAACTTGAAAGTGTATTTCATTGTTCAATTATTGATTAAGGGAGTGACCATTAAATATCCAGGGGAGGGGGGCCTGGAGGTTTCCTTGGTGGGAAATTATCTATTTCATGGCAGTGGTGGCAGTAATTATTTATTTCAAACAGGCAAAGTCCCCGAATATTCATTCCAAAATTAAGCAACATCTTGTTAAGAAACACCCCCACCAGAAATTATTTATTTCAAGACTGTCAAAAATGAATTTATTTATTTCACCAAAACTGAGCAAGAAATTACTGTAGAGCCCGGAGCCGCCGCCGTAATAAGCCGCAGTCAGTCATGTCAAGCTGAAGTCAAGTCAAGCCATGGTCAGTCTAAGTCGCCACTGCCAATTAAGAATCAAGTCGCCGCCACCTGGAGCCTTGTGAACTGCTTCTGTAGTTAGCAATTAGCAATCCAGAGCAATCATCAAACTGAAACTGACAAAAAGCAATCCAATAGTACTAATTGCAATTTTGAATTTTCTACCCCTCAGTTTCCTTAATTGCCATTGAGGAACAGAACCTACAGGTCAAGGCTTCAAAGCAGCTGGTGTAAAAGTTAATTGCACTTCAAGTTAGAGTTTAATTTCCAGAGACTATAGCTCCAGTTGTCATTAATTATCTTACTAGGCTAGAACTAATACTGATTACGTTTTACAGAACATTGACTGAATTGTTAAAATGTAAATGATTTTTTATTTTTTTAGCATGGCTCATGTGTATTAAATTTAGTTTTAAAAAAGTTATTTCACCTAAATTTTTGTAGCAACTCAGTCTACTGTGATTGTTCATTGGATGACCTGCAACTTTAAAAGAGCACAGGCACAATCTTTCCCTTTGAATGAACTGTTAATTAGTCATTGGCTAACTTGTGACCTCATTGGTGAGTGGTATGACTCACTCACAGATTTTTATGATCAAATGACAATTATGGGATATGATTAACCCTGAGGGAGACCATTTAGTTTCCAGGGAGGATGGCTTGATGTTTTTTTTAAAATAAATATTTTCTTGCACAGTTTTGGTGAAATAAATAAATTCTTTTTGGGCAGTTTTGAAGTAACTAATTTCTGCTTGGTGTTTTCTTAACAAGGCATTGCTTGATTAAATAGGAATGAGTGTTCGGGGACTTGAAATAAACAAATACTGCTACCGTTACAATGAGAAAAATAATTTCCCGCTGGTAAAAACTCCAAGCCCCCCTGGAAATTAAATGGTTGCCCCCTTACTGCGTATATAATTGCTATATGTCATTAAGAATAACATGTCAAGTATAAGGATTTGACACATATGACCTTATCAGGAACATTTTGGTGCATGTCTGTAAGCACTCGTAATTGTACGGCTGTAAGTCGCTTAAGTTGGTTCAGTCAAGTCATGACATACTCAAGTCATGGTAAATGTCCAAGTCATGAAAGTCTTCCAAGTCAAGTCACCAAGCACTCAAGTCAAGTCATGATGCCTGAACTCAGTTACTCCGGGATCATATATTACGTATTTAAAAAAGAATTCCAAGTTTTTTTTTCAGGTTATCAAAATGACGGAAAAATTGCACTCTCGACTGAGAAGAAGGAAGCCAATAATCTTTAAAACATGTCAGGTAATCTATCTTATCCGGACTGGGATGACTATCATGGCTGCACATCGGCAAAATACAACGTTTGATGACATTGTAATAATTTTTTTTTTGGTCAGGATGGAGCCAGGGGGGGCGACAGCCCCCCCTGCCCCCCCTGTAGCTACGCCACTGTGTGACATATCCTTGCTATAAACTACATTTTGGATCATTTTAAACTATTTCTTGGAAAGTTTAGGAGTATCGAGCCACCTTAAGTATATTCTGCCATGAAGCCTATTGGGAGGAGTTGGGTGGGATGGGTGACAGGGCTTGACATCATGTACAACTTGATTTTATTGAACCAGCACGTCCGACATGGTGCAATAAACTGTAATAAGATGTGATGTGCCACACTTGGTACCTGATGAAACATCTATAGATCCAACATTGGTTGCTCTAAAAGGGAAGACCCGAGTCCAAGATGTTGGCACAAATCTTAGGAAATAGACAAAAATGTGATAAAAAATTATTTCTTCATGGTAATGGTAGCAGTAATATTTATTTCAAGCATGCTAAGTCCCCGAATATTCATTCCAAAATCATTAATCACATTTTTTTTAAATACCCGCACCTGAAATTGTTATTTCAAGACTGCCGAAAAAAGATTTATTTCACCAAAACTGAACTATAAATTACTTATCTAAAAAAAATCCAAGCCCCCCTTCATATTAAACGGTTGCCCACTAATTTTGAACCTTCATTTCTTTTAAATATTGACTCGTTCTAATCCTTCAGTTTAGCAATCAGTAAAAATTTTGCTTGTTATTCACGCTATCTCTCAGTTAAATGTTTAAACTAACCAGGCATGCCTGTCTGTCAAACAACTGGTGGTCAAAAACAAAAGAGAGTTTGGAAACAGTGGTCAAATACAATGGAATTGCAATAACTGTGACACAACTGAAAGAGGTGTCTGGCCATATGGTCAATCGTGAATAAACCTCACTATTAGTCGCCAATGCAGGGCCGGATTTACATATGGGCAATTTGGGCAATTGCCCGGGGCCCGGGGATTTAGGGGGACCCGGAAAAACCAAGAGGAGCCGCCTCGCGCAACACCGTGGTACTCGCGACCAGGGGGCCTAAGGGGGCCCGGGGCCCCCTAGAAGATTAAGATGGCAAATAGCATTTTGAAAAAACTATACGGAGTCAGGGGCCCGCAAATGCCAAAACTACGTCCGGGTCCCCCACCCCAGACTGCCCTGTCTGGATCAGTCACTGGGGCCCCTAACATACAGTGCTTAGTATTTCCAAAACCGGCTGGCACCTTAATGATAAAAGTATTCATGCCATGGCAATGCGGTGTACATATATAGCAAATTTCACCAAGCAGGGGGCCCAAAAAGTGAATAAATTGTGGGCCCCTGCAATAGCTTTTCCTAACTTTGCTGGGCCCCTGCCCAGTTTGGACCCCAAACGACATAATTGAGTGCCCTGGCCCTGTTTAACAAACAGGTGAATTTTCAAGCTGTGCCGGGGCCTGTCCTGTGTGGCTTCAGAGCAGTCTGAATTAAATTTGATATATAAAGCCATCAAACAGGGGCCCGTGAAATGAATAATTGTGGGTAACCATAAATTTTTTTGATAGAATTTGCCGGGCTCCAACAGAGAGCGCGGACCGCCGGACCAGTATGACTTCATTGTATTAACCAGCACTCCGTGTAAATATTGGGCGGAGCCTTTCGGATGATGTTCTCGGAATTTCCTGAAATTTTGCAAAAAGTTTAACTTACCTAATTATAGCTCAGTGGCAGGGTCAAAATTGGTCCAAAAAAATTTTCCTTGTCGGGGCTACCCATTGAAAAATGAATGTTTTTGGCCTTCGGACGGCCTTAATTTCATCAAAATTAACAAAAATTAAGGCATATTTTGTCCATCAAAATTTCACACTTATGATAAAGATAGGAACACAAGTGATACATCATTTTAAAGGCATATTTCATGACATTGCAAAAGTGATGTCATAACAAAGAATGTTTTGGTTGCTAAGCAGTGTCACCATGGCAACCGCATGCAAGTTTTGAAATTTTTTCATTGAGCTAAAATAGACCATTTTTCAAGGCCATATATCTCCCATGATAACACCTAAAAAATTTAGGTGAAAATATCACCAGAAAGCTCACCTCCTGTGCTATATTAAACAACAATAAAACAGCTCTGAAACAATGAACCCGGTTTTTTATAGCCATGGACATTTTTTGTTAATTTTCATGATTTTTTCGATTTTTTGACCGAAAATTGCCCTCTTAATCACCTAAGACTGGGAAAACTATGTTCATTTCACTAAAAAAACAAAATGTTTATTATTGCAATTGGATGGAAATATCATTTAGAAAATAATAAACATCATTAAAAAGCAGAAAAAATGTTCTATATGCAAATTAGTACCACCATTATTGAAAATTCTAATTTTCTCAATATCTCGGCTAATATCCCCCTCAGCAACAAAATTATGGTGTCTAACCCTATGTTTTAAGGGTCAAAGAATACTTCAGGACTATCTTGAAAGGTGTCAAATAGGTGTAGATTAATATAATGTGACCTGGTTCACCAGAATTATTTCAAACATGGCACTATCTACTTTCACGAAATGAGTCAAGAGGGGTTCATTGTCGCTGATTTTGGGTGCATTGATTCCTAATTATTTGATTATAATAGGCTTCATTTGTGTGAAGAGGGATATTGGAGGCAAATTTGTTAAAAGACAATAAATTTCGCCAGGCAACATATTCAGATCTGTTCATTTTACAACAACTTGGCCAATGCTTTTCAATAGAGAAGCATTTTTACAGGTTCGACCAATATATATGTATCTTTAAAAGCACCATGGGAAACTGATGGTTATTTGCACCCAACTTGATAGGTTATATCATTCAGATTTTTTAGAACTCAACGGTCATATTGGGGTAATTTTGATCGAGAGAAGGTCTATAATAATAGTAAGAAAGTGTGGCGCTTCCAACAAACATTGTCAGAAATGTATTTTTTAATGGCTTGGGCTACAATGTGTCCCAAAAGTTCTTTCACCTCTTACTTAGCTATCTGTTCACTTTTAAAAATGGTGAAATTTTCATTTTCTTGGCATGCATATTAAATATTCATTTTCAATACCAAACACTTTTATACAGTGCTATTCCTTTGAATTTGCCATGGTTTTGAAATTTTGAAATATGAAGTAAATATTAGCCTCCTAATTCAGTAAAAAAGGTACTTTCCAACGCATATCGCTGGTTTTCAGCCATTTCTACTGGCAAATATACCATGTCACAGCTTTGGAAACACTTGTTTTTCTTTGCATATTCATGAAAGTCTATCAAACTGGAAATTATATCACTTGTTGGGCATGCAAATTTATATTTCACATTTGGAGAGAGCCACTGTCTCCTGAGACATGTGTTACTAAACTTTCGAGAGGATGCAGCCAATATTTTCGCTTTTGCGATGACTTTACTTAATGAAGCCTGTTTTCAGCTTTGCAGTAGCATTTTAAACATGCCCAAATGAATTGGTTCCAGACATTATTGAGCTTCATGAAATTTATCAAAATATATTCTATACCCTTTCTGAAGGTCTATAGAGGCACAGTGAGGCATTCACCAGGAATGACTAATTAGTCTGCTTGAGGTTTTTCTGAATGTCAATTGAGTGTGGCTTTGGTCTAGCTATCAATCTTTTAGTGGAGACCAAAAATTTGCGGCATGTCCACTTGAAGTCGTTGTCATTACGAACATGGTCCATTCGTCAACACCAAAATGACAATTAATATCGTCCAAACAATTTCAAAATACCATTATCATGTTTGTCGGGTAGACAGAAGTCCAGAGGTCAACCTTTAAAGGTATTAACCTTTTGAGATATCCCGTCTTGAAGATGCAGCAGCTTTGTGGCCAAGTGGCTTCGGTATCCGCCTGCTCCGCAGAAGGTCTTTGCTTGCATGGGTTCAAACCCCGGATGGGGAACTCAAAATGTTCAGTGTACTTTCATGAGTAAAATCCCGGCTAGAAGTCGTTCGGATGAGACTTTAAATTGGAGGCCCCTTGTATCAGTGTCTATGCTGGGCAAGTAAAAGACCCTCACGTGGAGCAAATGTGTAACATGTTGAGAACTCCAGCTCTCTCTCCCATCTTATCAATCAACCCTTGTGAGCATCTAGAACTGGGCTTAGAGGGCTGCACTTAGTGCCACTTACCATATCTATCTATCTATCTTCTACAAGCAGAATTCTTGGAGGAAGTGAGGTGAACAAACTTTTGGGACGTAGTGTACAGAGCTGCTCATTGTATGAATTTTAGGGTTTATTGGATCAAAAAATTCATAGCTGAGTTGGATTTGGTAATTTGACTGATTTTGGTCAACTGAATCTTTAATTGGCTTGGAAACAATTTTTTCTAAATTTCATGTGAATTTTATGAAATCATATCCCTCATCAAGCTAAATATTGTCAAGGACAGGTGATACAATTTGAAGAATTCAGAGATCATTTTAAAAGTCATTTGAAAGGGCAACTGTCATTTCAATGAGTGTTGTTGTTTTGTATACATGTATAGCTAACACAGTGTCCCCACACTTTAAATATGCTATAGCAACCGTGAAGCATTTCATGTTTATATCTTTCATTATTTGATTGCACACAAATTTGCAGCTTGGTGTTATAGGATAATTGTTATAAATTGGTTGGAAGCAAATGTACAAGATCTCAAACAAACATTACCAAGTGGGCACAACCCTATCAGCATGTCTCAGCTGTCCAACGTCGGCCCGAAGCTGGTCGGATGCTGCTGACATCGGACTGACGCTGGGCCGACGTTGGACCGCCAAGGCATGCTGATAGGGAATATAGGACACATCAACAGCTCTGCTTCTGACTCACATGCTACCTCTCTTATGTTCAGCATTGCAGTGATGCACATCACTGGTAACATATACATGTCACTAAGTTCCCTATGAGTCGGTGAAAAAAACCACATGTTTCAATGGTGAAGATTGGAGCAACACCTTCAATGACATCATTGACACTCTGAAAACAGCTAGATGTAAGCACTTGAAGTTCGTCTACTGTAACATTGTTGATATTGGATCTCTCTCTCTCTCTATCTCATTACAATACAGGAAATTAAAGAATGGACAAATTCCTGTCTATGTGCGAAATTTCATGACTCTACTCTAACTAGAAATGGAGAAATGGCTAAAAATGAGATTTTCTTTATTCACAAAACATCTAAACCGGCAAAAAAAAAAGTTGCCACAGCAAGATTTCATCAACATACAAGCCTACAGTATATGTTATCAATTTTGGGGGCTTGGACTTTCAAACAGTCTGTCACTTTGATATAGAAAGAGAGTGGACAGTTTCACTGCGATAATGTCACTTGGGAGTGTCATCGTGTCGATGATTTGTCATGATCAGACCCAATACTTTCAATGTTAATTTAATTTGATTGAAGGAGACCTATCCCTCTTGTAGGTGACAGCCAAACAAAAGGATTATGCATCTGATTTTCACTCTAAAATCAGTTATGACAAGTCAAATGGCCTTCTCTTGATCATGAATAATCAAACAGCCTCTATGTCTCCCATGTTGAAAGTAGAAAGGATGACTCTTCATCGGCTATCATGAGTCACAAAGTGCATTTTTCATAGTGAACTGGTCGTCTTTTTTTCTATATCAAAGTGACAGACTGTAAAAAAGCATGCTGGTAACTGAAGAATTCTTCCTGTCATTGATGTTATTTTGTGGCAAGTCAGCAAGCTACGACAGTTTTGTCATTCAAACTGTTGCTATGGCAATGTAACAATAACAACAAATTGCAAATCAACCTGAAACATCATTTCAAATACAAGGGAAGCTCTTCTGGTCAAATGTTACCAAATGCGGCAGACATACACAATGTAGTAGAAATTTGTACTAATTTATGAACAAAGGAAATGGTTGCCTTGACAACCATTTTTCATGGAGATAGCCTCAGACTGGAGCGAAACGTATGCCATTTCCTGAAAAATCCGAACATTAGGTACAAGGGCTGAATTCCAGCTCGTTAACTTGCTGGTCCATTTTTGGCCCGTCATACACCATACTACATTCGATCAACCATTCTGTTTTTTTCTCAGAGGTTTTAGACCAACAAAAGGCACAAATTGAGAACCCAGCACATGCTTCAACAAATTTTCATGACCTACATTTTTGGGTTCCACCTGGAAAAACTAGAGGCAACATAAGATAAAGGGTCGCACATTGCATCGTAATTCTGTCCAAAGGGACGAAATGGCGCCGTTGATATGCAAGCTCAAAAAATTGGTTTTATAGAGATCTGAATAGATAGGTTTTTAGAGTGGAGTTCAAAACCATCATACTCAACGCAACATTCAAAGAACTAAAATGAAGAAATAATAAAATGTTATTTGCAGGTCAAATAATTTGCAAAGATCTTTTTCATTGCCATTGATAATGAATTGATTGGTATTGATAACTGATCTGATTACCATCATTGTGTGCCATCAATGATTACCATCATTGATTGCCATGAATGATTGCCATCATTCATTGCCCCAAAGGTCCCTGTAGGGCTTCCCTTGCCATTGATTAGGGACAGTTAAACTGTCCCTGCATTGGTCATTGATCAAAGACACTATCTTAAAATGTTAAATTAATTGATTTTATGTAAACTTGTATTTATTTACTTAATTTACTTAACTTATTTAATAATTACTTAAATTTGCTATCTTGTATACTTGTGTTCAATGCAAAAATAAATAATATACATATATATATTGATTGTCATTCATTGATTGTCATTCATCGATTGCCATTCATAATTGATTGCCATTCAGTGACTGAATAATTGCCACTGACTGATTGCCACTGCCATCATTGACTTCCACCACAGCGTCCACGACGCGACGCAATAGAGCGTCCACACCATGACCTGGTGTTCCAGTCCGAAACAGAGTAGCTGGCAAGATCTAACAATCTGGCCGGCGCCAAAAAATGAATTCCCATTTTCCACAATTACTGGAAAAGTATCGGTACCATGTCAGCTTGACAAACCACAGGCACAACAAATCTGCAAGGTTTTTTAAAGCTGAGCAATGATGAACTGTTGATTGATGGTAACCTTGCCTCAAAGAAGTAAAACAACAGACAAAATATCCAGAATAATGCCATATTCGGATAATTCTGATAATGTAAATAATTATCAATATAGGTGACGTAAAACTATGTGACAATTCTCAGGTTAGTCTCGCTACATTATTTGACCCTCAGAACAGAGAGTTAGACACCATAGCTGTAAAGCTAAGTGCAATATTTTCCAAGATATTAAGAAAATAAGATTCTCCAATTATGGCGGTACTAATATAGGACTTTCTGCTTTCCAATTAGGTTAATTATTTTCTAAATATTTATTAAATATTATATACAATTTTTCAATATCTAGAGAAATTATACAAGAAACTTTTACCAACAGCTTAAAATTTCTAATTGACAAGTGAAATTGAACCCCTCTTGACTCATTTCGTGGAAGTAGATGTTGCTACACCTTCACTAAGAAATGCCCAAAATGACAAATTTAATGCTCATTTCAAAGGATGTCCTTTTTTCTCACTGAATGTGATTTAAATATCTCGAGAAATTATTCAAGAACCTTCTACCAAGAGCTAAACATCACTAAAAATTAAGTGACAATGGATCCCTCTTGACTCATTTCGTGAAAGTAGATAGTGCCATGTTTGAAATAATTCTGGTGAACCAGGTCACATTATATTAATCTACACCTATTTGACACCTTTCAAGATGGTCCTAAAGTATTCTTTGACCCTTAAAACATAGGGTTAGACACCATAATTTTGTTGCTGAGTGGGATATTAGCCGAGATATTGAGAAAATTAGAATTTTCAATAATGGCGGTACTAATTTGCATATAGAACATTTTTTCTGCTTTTTACTGATGTTTATTATTTTCTAAATAATATTTCCATCCAATTGCAATAATAAACATTTTGTGTTTTGAGTGAAATGAGCATGGTTTTCCCAGTCTTAGGTGATTAAGAGGGCAATTTTCGGTCAAAAAATCGAACAAATCATGAAAATTAACAAAAAATGTCCATGGCTATAAAAAACCGGGTTCATTGTTTCAGAGCTGTTTTATTGTTGTTTAAGGTGACTCGAGCATGGTGGTTTGATCATACAGATTTTTCTAAAATTTTGCACAGGTACTCTATGGGACCCATACATTTCAAAAATGAAAAATAAAAAAATTTCACCGACTCGTTTTGTTGCCATGGTAACAGCATGTTTTGCCTGATGACTGCTTAAAAGTCATAAATTGAGTTTTGAGTTATGTACCACAGAATAAAGCATTTCTTGCATTTGTCACACAAAAATGTCAGAAATGTCTTCCCAAGCATTTACACCAATACATTTGCCATAAACTTGAAGAAAAAGGTTAAAATACTTTTTTCTGTAAGAGCTCAAAGGCCACCAACACACTAATTAATTGCAGATTTTGCATGCATCAATTTTGGTAGTAATCAAATTTCAGGAAAACGATCATACAGATTTTTTTAAAAATTTGCCTGTATCATAAACAAGTTATTGTCAAACAAATGGCAAAAAATAAAAAAAATTCACTGAGTCATTTTTTTACTGCAGTACCATGACTGAGCCAATGTCAATTTAAATAAATAAAGACAATTTTTGACACAGTTGTCTGAAATTAACTGAGAATTTTTTTGGATAAAGATAAGAAGCTGAAACTTTAAACTAGCATAGAATAGACATTACTGCATTCAATAAAAAAATAATTATGCTTCTAGCTGCATTATATCTCATTTAAATAGCAAATTACTGGCTGCCATGCTGTTAAAAAAAAGAGAACAGAAAATGGTAACGTCACAACTTTTGCAGGGCCTGCAGCAGTTGTGACGCTATGTTGCTAGGCAACCAGGCTGCTCAGAAGTATGTGCAGTGTACCACGGTTGAGTCACCTTAATATAGCACAGGAGGTGAGCTTTCTGGTGATATTTTCACCTAAATTTTTTAGGTGTTATCATGGGAGATATATGGCCTTGAAAAATGGTCTATTTTAGCTCAATGAAAAAATTTCAAAACTTGCATGCGGTTGCCATGGTGACACTGCTTAGCAACCAAAACATTCTTTGTTATGACATCACTTTTGCAATGTCATGAAATAAGCCTTTAAAATGATGTATCACTTGTGTTCCTATCTTTATCATAAGTGTGAAATTTTGGTGGACAAAATATGCCTTAATTTTTGTTAATTTTGATGAAATTAAGGCCGTCCAAAGGCCAAAAACATTCATTTTTCAATGGGTAGCCCCGACAAGGAAAATTTTTTTGACCAATTTTGACCCTGCCACTGAGCTATAATTAGGTAAGTTAAACTTTTTGCAAAATTTCAGGAAATTCCGAGAACATCATCCGAAAGGTGTTTTTCATTTTGCCCAATATTTACACGGAGTGCTGGTTAATTAATGAGATACTGCCATTTTGCCAGCCATACGGGGAGGCTGAGGGGCCCACAACATTTTTAAATGAATTTGGGCCGTATAGTGTATATAATGTTCAGCAGAATTTTCCAACAGCATAGGTACATGTATAATTGGGACGCCCTAGTTTTAGGTTTCAAAGGCAAAGCTGAATGCACTTTTCAACATATGACTTTGACAGTCTTTATTTCGAAGTATTAGCCATCGACATGTAATACTATCTGGTAAAAGTATGATTTGATTTTCGGTTTTGCTGAATAGTAATTGACTAAATTGGTAAAAGGTTGATTATTTTTGTTTCTGATTCTTTAGAATTGCTCATATGTAATTTAACAATTATTTTCATCTCAGTTTTTGTGGTTGCTCAATTTATCCAGCCTACTGTGATAGTTCAATTGATGACCTGCAAATTATAAAGAGTGCAAGTTACAAAAGAATCACAAGTGCTTACATTCAGCTATTTGAAGAAAACAGTGCATGATGTCACAATAGGCACCATCTTTCCCATTGAAATGAACTGTCAATTTGTCACTGGCTAACTTTGGTCAGACTCACTCACAGACTTTTCTGATAAATGAAAAGAATGGGATATGACCTCACTTACTGGATTATGAGTTATTAGAAAAACATAGCAAGTACGGCGAAATGAGTCATTATGCCTTATATGGAAAATTTAGGGCATCTCTGTAAGCACATGTAATTCCACTGCTGTAAGTCACTGAAATCAGTTCAATGAGGTAATGAAACACTAAAGTCATTATAAATGTCCAAGTCATGAAAGTCTTTCAAATCAAGTCACCAAGCCAGTGTTCAAGGTTTTGAGGCCGGCTTCGAGGAAGATTTTGATGGCCTCGGCCTTGCGGCCTTGGCTCGGTCTCAGATGCCAAATCCTCGGCCTTGCCTCAGTCACGGATGTCTTGGCTTAGACTATGTCACTGCACCAAGCACTCAAGTCAAGTCATGATGCCAGAACTCAGTGACACTGGGCTTTATGTAGGAGTCTTCAACGCACTCTGAGAAAGGTTCCGGAGTCCATAGGGGGGGGGGGCCCGGAGGGCCCAGAATGTCGTGAATGCCCAGGGCCTCATGATATCTAAATCCGGCCCTGCGCCAATGGTGTGAGTAGGCTTATATAAGGAATGATACTTAAGTATCAATCTCTTGAGTGTCTTGGGGGAAAGTTCTAGGCCTGTGTCACCTGTGTTCATAATCACCCCACAGTCGCCCTAAGACACCCAAGTGATTTAATGAATGTAATTTTACTCAATCGTACAAGACCAAGAGACAAAAAAAAAAAAAAAAAAAATAGATATATATAGAGAGAGAAATGGACAAGTAGGAAAAGTTTGGGAAACATTTAAGTTACTAGGCGACTATGATAAGTAGCCTTGGAGATTACACAGAGACAGCTATCTCAACAGTCAACACCTCTGCTTATAAATTTCATGTATGTTCTTCAGTCTACACATTGTATAATCACAGCTTTTTCCTTGAACTGAGACTGAGATTATGCATTGAAACAATGTTTCATAGGCGACCATGGAGTGCTTATGTTTATGTCACTTGTATTCATAATCACTCTATAGTCGCCTGAAAAGGCACCTTGGTGATTTAAACATGTATAATCTCCCAGTAGAGCTTTTTTCCTCGGTGATTATGTGTTGTAATCTCTCCAAATGGCGACTATGGCTACTTAGGGGATTACTGACCATTTGGGAAAACAGTGTTAAACAAGCAAACACTGTCGACAGTTAGATTTCAAACAACTGTGATGATTTGCAATAAAACGAACTGTTTAAAACGTGATCTCTCTGTCCCAACCAACCTCGTGAAAAACAATCAAATTAAATTTGAGCACTTCAGCATGTTTCAACATGGATTTATTCTCATGTTATTGTAAACTGAACCAAATAAAAAACGCAAAACTATTTCAAGGGCTTTATTTTTCTGTATATGATTCAGATTGGTTGGTGTGTTTATGCATATGTATAACCAGGTGTCAAACGACTCATTTCGACAAAATCAATGAATTTTGACATTTTTTTGCACATCTACATCCATGTTTATAACATTGGGGTATGGGTAGTGGACCAGGGTATTCGGCATCCCAAAGAGCAAATCTAATGATTTCATGTGAAAGCTTGAAGAAAATGATGCAAAAGGCCACACAATTCACTTCTGTTGGTGCTACTTAACTTGTTAAAATTAAGTTTTTTTAGAAGTCAGGTCAGAGTTTATCACACACAATGATATTCCAGTGAAGCAATGCAGATACGGAAACAGGTCCCCAAGCCGCCTGCACAAATGCAAAATAGTGAAAAAGGTTCAGGGTCTTTAAAAGACCTCACACAACCTCTATAACAGTCATGGGACAAACAGCAGTACACTATGTGCAATCCTCATTCTTCACGTGTGGGGGCAGATGTGTGGTTGAAAGAATAGCGCAAGGAAGGCACAAAAAATACTGATGTTAACCTCTGTAGATGTTACACATGTTATTTGAGGTCTTTTTGACAGAACCTAAGCCTTTTGCATTCCCCAGCTATTGCATAGTCTGTTTGATAAGTTGTTTTAATAGTCTCATTGTTGCATTGGAATAGCATTGTGTGTGACAAACTCTGACCTCACTTCTCAAAAACCGAATTTGTAAAAAGTTAGGTTGCACCAACAGAAATGAATTGTGTGGCCTTTTGCATCATTTTCTTCAAGCTTTACCATGAAATCATCAGGTTTGCCCTATAAGGTGTCTAATGTCCCAGTTCACTGCCATACCCCAATGGGATAAACTCAGCCACAGACTTGCAAAAAATCACTTAAGTGTGACAATTTTTTGCAAGTCTGTGGCTGAGTTTATCCCATTGGGGTATGGCCAGTGAACTGGGACATTAGACACCTTATAGGGCAAACCTGATGATTTCATGTTAAAGCTTGAAGAAAATGATGCAAAAGGCCACACAATTCATTTCTGTTGGTGCAACCTAACTTTTTAAAAATTCGGTTTTTGAGAAGAGTTCTTTGACGCCTGATCACACAAATGCATACACTCAACATCCCATCTAAAGCATATGCTGAAAACTACAACCCTGGGAATAGTTGTGCATTTTTTATTTGGTTCAGTTTATAAACACAAAGAATATATCAAATTGAGCCAAGGCATGATATTTGCAGTTCAAGGTAATATCCGGCAGGTTTACCTTATAAATGTTTTAATGTGTAGCCATCCACATGTTACACAAACATCCAAAGAGTGGGACATTTTACTTATTCAGTATAGACACTGACACAAGGGAATCACTAAATTATTTGAAATGCGCATCAATGGGTCATCTTTTTATCGAAGATAGTGAAAATACTTGTTATCACGAAATTTGTTCAATTTATCTGTCTATCTATTTATCCATCCATCCATCCATCTATCCATCTATCTATCACCTATCTATATATCTATGATATAGTCTATCAATTTATCTCTCTATCTATCTATCTATCAATATATATATTTATCTAACATTGAGCATAAACCCACAATGTTTATATATTTCAATATGTATTTAAAACCACCTTGTATAGGTACCTCTAAACATTGTTTCAGTTTGGCCCAAACTGAAGTGTAAAGCTCAGTCTCAGTGTAAGTACAAAATGCTGTTATTATACAATTTAAAGACTGAAAAACATGTCAAATTGTCATACATTACATGCATAATCGCCCACAGAAGTGTTGAGACAGAGACCTGCTCTGTCACATGTGTGATCTCCAAGTCTACTATTGCCGGTTTACTAAACAAATTCTGTGTTCCCCAACCTTTTCTGAACTTGGAACTGCAGTAATTAAGTTATGCAAGTGTTGTGTTTACCTTTTGAAATATGTGTGTACCTAACCATCATTTTATTTCGTTATTTTTCATTTTGGGGGATTGAGACATAGAGATGTATGTCCTCTTAAAGTCGAGTATAAAGTTTATCTGTCTATCTTTATCTGTCTATCTCTATCTACTATCTATCTTCACAGGCATAGGAGGCTGGGACTGCAGCATGAATTGTGGCCATGGAATTAATTCATCTCAATCATCTGTAGCCATAGTGTCACCAGAGTGTTGTGATTATAACTACATTCATAATCACTCTGCAGTCGCTTCTGAGACACCCAGGTGACTGAAACTTGTAGTCAACAAACAGTCAATCGCTTAATCTCAGTCTCAATCTCAGTCGCCCACAGGTACTGAGATACTGAAGCCTCAATCAACCCTCTCATTTGTGTTTATGACTGTTACACATTGTTTTGCATTGAGGTTTATTCACGATTGACCATATGGCCAAAAGCACAGATTAACACCTTTAGGTGTTGACAACAGCCTGATCACTCCCCTACATCAATGCCTTTCTTTTGTATTTGACCACTTCTGACTCAGACCCCTCACCCTCCAGCAAGTGGTCAAAGGCAATACTCCCCTTGGCGAAATAGTCCCCTTTTGGCCAAGGTATTAATGCAGAATTATGAGCTCAAAAAGGCATAACAAATTTATGTACAGTTACACCTAAGTGCATATTTATGAAATAAGAGAAAGAAGAAAGGCCAATTAAAAATACAACTTACATGCATTTTAAAGTCTGATAACATTGTTTGGATTGGATGTGCAATGGAGCAAAACTCCAAACAATTATATTGTCTTTTAAGCGTTACTTGGTGTATCACACCAATTCTGACAGTTTTGTTAGATAATCAAAATAAGATCAACTGAGGTATACTTTATTAATTTATGTGAAAGTCAGCCAGAATATAGAGTAACATTTGAAAGAAGATGGGAGTTTAATATTATGTATAATTCACTGTGCACTAACGAGGGGGGTACCCTCGCCATCAAGGCAGCCATTGAAACTCTCGATTCAAAGTAATTTTCTGTCATGCTGAGCTTATTACATAAAATTCAAAGCCAATATTGGTCAAGCATGTTGTCTCCATGTTAAACTCACCATAGCACTTGCGTTCCACTAGTGATGGGTCACAGAATTGTCAGATTTTCCATTTGCAATTAATCGCTGGGGCGAGGGTAACCACAAATACATCTCGAGGGTAACTCCATTTTCAATTATTGTCATGGCGAGGGTACCACCTAAAATGCCTGGTCCATTAATATTTATTTTTGGTGTTCACTGTTCAGCTATTGTTTCAGTGTGATATAAACAGCAGTAGTTGATGTTACTAGATAGATTAGATTATATAGAGAAGACAGATAAGAAAGACAGACAAGAAAGATAATCAACTATATAGATAGATAGATAGATAGATAGATAGATAGATAGATAGATAGATAGATAGATAGATAGATAGATAGATGGATAGATGGATAGATAGATGCTATCAAAGATAGATAGATGGTATTAGATACATACATACATACATCCATATGCATACAGGATGGCCATTTCACAGGGGGCGGTCGCTATTTTGCCCTGAAATTTTAACATGTTATGGTTGTGACCGGGGTAGTTGATCTGCCCTGATATTGGTCAGGATTTGCCCTGATTTGCTAATTGCCCTGATGCCAGGGGGCTGCAGCCCCCCTGAACCCTCGCAAAATATGCATATGGATGGATAGATAGACAGATGGACAGATAGATAGATAGATAGATAGATAGATAGATAGATAGATAGATAGATAGATAGATAGATGACAACTAAATCTGACAGTTTTATTTTCCTTTAGTTTATCAGTTAGGTTTTTCTCAAGTCACTTACATCACATACATTGAGGCAGATCCCATTTTTAATTTACAATTATTGTACCAAGCATGATGTCTTCTGTGTTTGGGCATCACAATTTTGTAGACCAACACATGACCTGTTGTCATTCAATTCTCCACTATCTCAAATACATAAGAACATACATTCACATTATTTGAATAAAACGGATAGCTTGCAAAGTCTGTATTATTATCATTATAATGTTCAATAGTCGCAGATGTTTTATTGATTAGGTAATGGGCAAAAATCAAAGCCTAATACCACCTTTACGAAAGTGAACGTCTTGAAATGATTATATCAGCCTTATCTGGCTATTTTCGAAATGTCTCCTTCCATTACATTATATTTTGCTGATGTGAAAACCGAAGCATATCTTGAGAGTAGTATTTGGCTTCAAGCTAAATGATTGGTTGATTGAATAAACTTTATTGAGCTCATTACACGTTAGCAGGGCTCTTTGCTCTTGTATGATGCATTGAGCTTGGAGATTATCAAATGGTGCTTTTTAGACAACTGACTGATGATCCATAACATTAAAAAGATGGTGAATCTCATATTAAAAGCTTGTAATAAGCATGTTATTGTCACCGCACAAAAAAACCTGCACACATACACCCCAATACAGGACGAAGCCATTTTTACTTTAAGAAAGTTTCACTGTGGATGGTACATGTATCACTTGGGATAAGGGCATTTTGAGCAACTTTTTGGATTAAAAAACTATAGTAATTATTTATAACTCTCCTAATGTCCTCTCTGTCTTTGAGCAACTCCTCCACCTTCTATGCAAACACATATACAGAAACATAAATTGTGATGCTAAATTTTGTGATTATGCTCCATTCTAATTAAGGATTATAAGAATCGACTCTCAGGTTAATGAATGTGCCAGTCAGATTTTAGAGTTGAGAATTTAGTTATGGTTTTAGCATTGGGGATCTGCTTACTTCCAGAGCTTTTATGTAGGCAACTAGGCATGACTGGTTATATATCAATCTAACCAATCTGTTTTTATATACAAGTCCCTGCAATTCAAAAAGCCACAATTTGCAGACTTCCACAGTGGGGTCTAATTATGCCCTGTATTGGGCAATTGTTTCCTCACCTGGGAGGTTGTCAATTAATTTGAATATTTTTCTGTATTGATAGGGCATTGTAATTGTGTCCTTGATTGGAGTTTCTGATTGGTATTAACTTCAGAAGTGCAATCATGTGCCAGTACAAAGGCATGCTGTTATCTATTGCAACACAGAGTAAATTGAAAGTTTGCTCAGATTGCTCAAACAATATCTTGCTTTACCCTCGCCAATATCTTTGGTGGGTACCCTCGCCAACCGGAAATGACCCTCGCCCAAATCTTGCAGTACCCTCGCCACTTCCGGGTTGGTACCCTCGCCAATTCTGTTGGTACCCTCGCCAAAAAGTGCTGGTACCCTCGCCAAAATGTTGGTACCCTCGCCCCTCCATTTTTCGTTTTTTGCGGTACCCTCACCTCGAGTGATTTCTAATTTCTTAAATATCTTACTTCATGTTGCTAGTTTGAATCTGGCACTTGGCAGTGATTCATTCCACAGGCTTTTTAGGTTGTCTTCAAACTTTGAAAACCTGACTCCCCCTAAATTTTTGGCAATTTCACTTTGAAATCACGAAGCTGTAGTTGTAATGGCTGCCCTGATGGCGAGGGTACCCCCCCCTCGTTAGTGCACAGTGTAATTGAAAAAAAAGAAAAGATCAACAGAAAGATAGATAGATAGATAGATAGATAGATAGATAGATAGATAGATAGATAGATATAATAGGTTGGGTGGCTGAGTGCTTAAGGTGCCAACCTGCTCCGCTGATGGTCTTTGCCTGTATGGGTTCGAACCTAGGGTTGGGAACCCAAAATTTTCATTGAACCTTCATGAGCAAAATCCCAGCTGAATGTTGTTCTGATGAGAAGTTAAATTGGCAGTCCCTTGTATCACTGTCTGTTCTGGGCAAGTAAAAGATCCCTCACATAAGGTAAATGTGTAACATGTTGAGGACTTCCACTCTCTCTCCCATCTCATCAATCAACCCTCGTGAGTGCCCAGAAGAGGGCTTAGATGACTGCAGTTACCATATTTATCTGTCTATCTATAATAGATATGATAGATAATAAATAATTATTAGTGCGGCGTAAAATAAAACTCCAAGTCCCCCTCATATTAACTAGTGCAATGTGAATATGAACATGTGTTTGGAATGTTCAGTGGCATATTTAGGGGCAGGCCATTGGGCCATGCCCCCCTCCCTCAGGCCCAAAATTAACATTAACAGGAAAAGCCGCAGAGCGCCCCGTAGTCACCCCATATTATGGCCCCCCCTCAGGCCATTTCTAGATACGCCCCTGGGAATGTTATGGCTTCTGGGAGAATAAAATGTGTATAGATAAAGTGTGTCAGCTCAATGCAGATTCGTGGGAAGTTATTTTTTCGGAAATGGACTTGTTAATCAGAAACACAAATTTAGATAAAAACCATTACCCCAAACTGAAAATGCATCGGACCTTTTTGCCTTGCCAAGATAATCTGTCATTAAAGAAACACCCCCCCCAATAGTTTCTCGCCGTCTCCGAAATAAATTAAAATTTGAGAAAGCATTTTACTGGGAGGGGGATAGCTAAATACCAATGTCAGTGACACCTCACTTCTCTTCAACAGTTTACATAAAAAAAACCAGGACCTGGACCTAATCCTTGAGTTGGCAAATCAAGTGAAAATTCTCATGTTGCTTGCACTCTCTCCAGGTTGCAACTGTCGTACGCTTCTGCTGGACTACTTCTGGTCAAAAACAAAAGAGAGTTTTGAAAGAGTTGTCAAATACAATAGAATTGCAATAACTGTGACACAACTTCAAAAGGTGTCTGGCCATATGGTCAATCGTGAATAAACCTCAGTGGTACCAGGCTTTCTCGATGCAAAATTAATCTGTGTATAATTTCATGAAACAGAAATAACAGCTTAAAAACTGCCATAAACTATTTTTGGTGACTAAATTCATTTTGAAGATTACAGAGATTAAAGTTTACAATCACCGAGGAAAAAAAGCTCTATTAATAGAGCTTTTTTTCCTAAGGCATTAACTGTTGTAAATCTCCATAATCTGCAAAATGATTTTAGTCACCAAAAGTAGTTGATGACAGTTTTTAAGCTGGTAGTTCTGTTTCACACAGTTAAACATGGATAAATTTTGTATTGATAATACCTGGTTCAAAAGCAACAACATTGTGAAACAATGAGAAACACAAGGGGGGGGGTTACATCTCAATGCCTCTGTTGGCGATTATGAATCAAGTTCTGTTCATTTGGAGAGGCAAGAACACAGGTTATTGTACTGGTTAATTGCAATTAATTATACCTAACCCCAATAAATAATTTGCACATCCCACAGCAGCAGTACAAGTCAATGCTAAAATGCAATGCTACACTTGCTACAGTAGTGCAGAGGAGAATCAACAAACACCTGTCACTGTGCACTAACGAGGGGGGTACCCTCGCCATCAAGGCAGCCATTGAAACTCTCGATTCAAAGTAATTTTCTGTCATGCTGAGCTTATTACATAAAATTCAAAGCCAATATTGGTCAAGCATGTTGTCTCCATGTTAAACTCACCATAGCACTTGCGTTCCACTAGTGATTGGTCACAGAATTGTCAGATTTTCCATTTGAAATTAATCGCCGGGGCGAGGGTAACCACAAATACATCTCGAGGGTAACACCATTTTCAATTATTGTCATGGCGAGGGTACCACCTAAAATGCCTGGTCCATTAATATTTATTTTTGGTGTTCACTGTTCAGCTATTGTTTCAGTGTGATATAAACAGCAGTAGTTGATGTTACTAGATAGATTAGATTATATAGAGAAGACAGATAAGAAAGACAGACAAGAAAGATAATCAACTATAGATAGAAGATAGATAGATAGATGATAGATAGATAGATAGATAGATAGATAGATAGATGGATAGATGGATAGATAGATGCTATCAAAGATAGATAGATGGTATTAGATACATACATACATACATCCATATGCATACAGGATGGCCATTTCACAGGGGGCGGTCGCTATTTTGCCCTGAAATTTTAACATGTTATGGTTGTGACCGGGTAGTTGATCTGCATTGATATTGGTCAGGATTTGCCCTGATTTGCTAATTGCCCTGATGCCAGGGGCTGCAGCCCCCCTGAACCCTCGCAAAATATGCATATGGATGGATAGATAGACAGATAGACAGATAAATAGATAGATAGATAGATAGATAGATAGATAGATAGATAGATCAACATGTCATCCAGGAGATTCAGACATATTGTCTTAGTGTCAAAAACAACTAAATTCAGCAAATAGCTCTGAATGTGCCACTTTTCGGAGCTATTGTCTGTATTTAGTGATATTCAGACCTATAGTCTGACTTTTACCTGATTGTTTGGAGTATCTATAAATGTTCAGTTATGTGGATTGTAGACGCTGTGCTGAATAAAGGTGCGTATGTAATTGGGATTGATCATTTAGATTCTTCCATGCTCAGTAGGCCTATCCCATGTCTAATCTAGGTTGTTTTTGTCCCTTACCCAAGGAAATAGTATAAAATCAGGGAAGATGTGAGAATTTATATATAGGCCTATGACAAAATCAGGAAAAAAACGGAAAAATGAAGGAAATTGGTATTTTGCCTCAATCCTATAGGTCTTAGGAAACTGAGTAACAATTTCAGGGATACTGCCCAAGCCATGGCAAAAACCTATATTTTCAGTGCTATATATATAAATGTAAATTTTGAACTGTTATCAATTAAACTGCACCAATGCCACAGACCATGCACAGATCTGTACCAATGCTTTTCTGCATTTGCGAGCCCACTGACTCATAGCACATTATCTACTGGGTAGGATTAGTAGGAACCCAATTACGATTCAGTTGGCAGCTATACTCCCATTTTAATACAATTAAGAGAGCATGCCACATGTGGCTCCATCTATAAGGTTCCTCAACAGTGCAAGGTTGAGGGGGAGGGCAGTGGTGTAACTGGAGGGTCTCGAGTGGGGGGGGGGGCACCTGGGGAGGGGCACGCGATTCTCTGGGGGGGGGGCACCCACTATACTAATTGTATATTTTAGCCAGAGTTGGAAAGTTCATATGGGGGGGTACAGGTCCAATATGGGGGGGGGCGGCACGCCCCGCCCCGTGCCCCCCCCCATAGAGCCACCACTGGGGTGCATGACTTGAGCTTTACGTCCTGTATTTAAGTGCATAATGCACTAGGAAGGCTAATTAGGACATGAGGGGGAAACAGCGATAAGGCAAAAAAATGATTGAAACAGCCATCAAACATAGGGCCAGGTGACTCAGGAAGAGCTGGATTACAACCCTTGATCCAGCGATTGGCAGCTAGTAGCCTAGACCAACCCTAGGTGTGGATCCAGGAAAGGTGTGACGAAGGGATTTTTAAAATGGAAATTGTACAAAACATAACTCAATTTCTCTTTTCTTTACATTCCACACTCGAACCTCCTGAACCCCCCTCTAGATCCGCCACTGTAATGTGGGGGAATCCACTGAGTTTCCCAAGCTACTTTCCCCCTTTTCGTGTTAAAGCATCAGCTTGACCCCCCCCCCCCCCCCCCCCACAGCCATATTCTAGATAGGTACACCTGGGGGGGAGGGGTTGTTATGTGTTGCACGATTCCAGAAATAATGATTGCAAATTCCAATATCATACTATATTAGTCGGCCATACAAGTGTGAACTAACGCTTTTTTGTGTTTCAACCCGACTTTAATTAAATTAGTATTTCTTTCTTTCTTTCTTTAAAGGTATTTGATTTCCATACTAGAATGATTGATTTTGAACATACAAATAATGTCTGATACTAACATTGCTGTGTTGTTATTCATGCCCTCAATAACTGTTGTGATTGAGATTAGAACAATTGATCTCTGAAAACGTCTTAATATCATACATTTATTAATTGGTTGTACTGGTAGTAAAAGCTGCAAGTTATGTCTATTAATATCCCACCCCTCCTGTTCCATGCCACCCCTTTTGTTTTGTTAAGATTCTTCAATTGATAGCTATTGATACACCCGCATATATAATTGGGGTATCTTATCAACCCTCTTTTGTTAAAATGTGTATAATAGCATATAATTATTAGTATAGTTGACCTCCTTACATATTGACAGTAATATACTCATTATAATACATACATGTATAAGTAGCAAAAACGCCATTTAATTCAAGGAAGTGTATGACAAGCCTCAAAATGAATACTGATATGTGCACAAAATCTGAGATATTAGTTTCTGTTAGCTATTTGCTGTAATTTAACTCATTGAATTGGCCTCAGATGTAAAAAAAAGAATAATTACTTTTTTCTAGCTCAGTATTAACATTTTAATGTTGAAGGCACAAAAATGATAAGCCCATGTAACATGCAATAACTGTATTCAACATGACCTCTCTCTGTCTCTAAGCATTTAGAAGTTCAGGAACAATTTATAACTAACATTAACTTAAATGTATTCTTAGCCGTTTTCTTAATATGTTCTGTGTGTGCACTCCTAAATAAAATTTAAAATTCGTTGTATACAATAACTTATATTGATAAATGATAATTCAGTATTTGAATCAATTTTATGGTATTAATACCCCCCCCCCATCCCGCACTCCAAACCCAAGGGGGCGTGAAAGCATGCATGTGAGGGAAGGGGGAAAATAAAGGGTGTTGTCTGGTGGCATGGTTAGATTCTGGGAAAACATCATGTCCATTTCTGTGACTATAATTTGAACATGAAACCCATTGCGGGGAATACAGCAAAGCTGCTTGCAAGTTTTCATAAGTGGGCAATCAGTAGTTTGGTAGGATTAGCGTAAGGGGTCCGTGAATTAATAGTATGATTCTGGGTCTAGGGGGGTATAGGGACAAGTCGTACCTAGTCCTACAGGCCTGGAAAAGCGAACTGGAAATTGTAGTTTCTCTTCTGATCATTGGGGGAACTGGAGCGGTTTTCTGAACAAGGGAGCTCAGCTCCCCTAAGCCCCCCCTCCCCCACTCATTTCATCACTGATCACTCATAATGTTAACCCTATTAGCGATGTTATATATATGGAAACTACCAATGTACAATGTAATGCAGCAATGGCCTCAGGTGATTATAAATAGTTTGACAGTCAACAAAATGAGAAATGAGATGCAGAAATACAGGAGGTAAAGCATCACATCCATTTGATTTCCCCCTGGTGGTATTTATGGAAATCAAATTATGACAAAATGTGATGGGTTGTCGGGTTCATACTAGGTCTGTTTGGCCTAAACATTTGGAATTTAGACATGGGCCCATTATATCTAAACTAAACTATTCTAAAACATCTTTTTCTTTTCAATTGTATGCTAAGAGGCAGCTTAATGTTTTTAAAACCATTCTTACTAAGCATAAAGTGAATTATAACAAGCCACCATCCCTGCCTTTTCACTGGCTACTGGGCTAGCTATCTACAGGGCTGGTTTAGAAACGGACTTATTTGCTGAATTAGGCTAAATTCGGAGATATTGTCTGAAAAGTGGCACATTCAGACCTATTGTCTGTATTTAGGGTTATTTGACACTAAGACAATATGTCCGAATTTAGCTGGAGGACAGGCTGGATAGATAGATAGATAGATAGATAGATAGATAGATAGATCAACATGTCATCCAGGAGATTCAGACATATTGTCTTAGTGTCAAAAACACCTAAATTCAGCAAATAGCTCTGAATGTGCCACTTTTCGGAGCTATTGTCTGTATTTAGTGATATTCAGACCTATAGTCTGAATCTTACCTGATTGTTTGGAGTATCTATAAATGTTCAGTTATGTAGATTGTAGACGCTGTGCTGAATAAAGGTGCGTATGTAATTGGGATTGATCATTTAGATTCTTCCATGCTCAGTAGGCCTATCCCATGTCTAATCTAGGTTGTTTTTGTCCCTTACCCAAGGAAATAGTATAAAATCAGGGAAGATGTGAGAATTTATATATAGGCCTATGACAAAATCAGGAAAAAAACGGAAAAATGAAGGAAATTGGTATTTTGCCTCAATCCTATAGGTCTTAGGAAACTGAGTAACAATTTCAGGGATACTGCCCAAGCCATGGCAAAAACCTATATTTTCAGTGCTATATATATAAATGTAAATTTTGAACTGTTATCAATTAAACTGCACCAATGCCACAGACCATGCACAGATCTGTACCAATGCTTTTCTGCATTTGCGAGCCCACTGACTCATAGCACATTATCTACTGGGTAGGATTAGTAGGAACCCAATTACGATTCAGTTGGCAGCTATACTCCCATTTTAATACAATTAAGAGAGCATGCCACATGTGGCTCCATCTATAAGGTTCCTCAACAGTGCGAGGTTGAGGGGGAGGGCAGTGGTGTAACTGGAGGGTCTCTAGTGGGGGGGGGACCTGGGGGGCACGCGATTCTCTGGGGGGGGGGCACCCACTATACTAATTGTATATTTTAGCCAGAGTTGGAAAGTTCATATGGGGGGGCACAGGTCCAATATGGGGGGGGGCGGCACGCCCCGCCCCGTGCCCCCCCCCATAGAGCCACCACTGGGGTGCATGACTTGAGCTTTACGTCCTGTATTTAAGTGCATAATGCACTAGGAAGGCTAATTAGGACATGAGGGGGAAACAGCGATAAGGCAAAAAAATGATTGAAACAGCCATCAAACATAGGGCCAGGTGACTCAGGAAGAGCTGGATTACAACCCTTGATCCAGCGATTGGCAGCTAGTAGCCTAGACCAACCCTAGGTGTGGATCCAGGAAAGGTGTGACGAAGGGATTTTTAAAATGGAAATTGTACAAAACATAACTCAATTTCTCTTTTCTTTACATTCCACACTCGAACCTCCTGAACCCCCCTCTAGATCCGCCACTGTAATGTGGGGGAATCCACTGAGTTTCCCAAGCTACTTTCCCCCTTTTCGTGTTAAAGCATCAGCTTGACCCCCCCCCCCCCCCCCCACAGCCATATTCTAGATAGGTACACCTGGGGGGGAGGGGTTGTTATGTGTTGCACGATTCCAGAAATAATGATTGCAAATTCCAATATCATACTATATTAGTCGGCCATACAAGTGTGAACTAACGCTTTTTTGTGTTTCAACCCGACTTTAATTAAATTAGTATTTCTTTCTTTCTTTCTTTAAAGGTATTTGATTTCCATATTAGAATGATTGATTTTGAACATACAAATAATGTCTGATACTAACATTGCTGTGTTGTTATTCATGCCCTCAATAACTGTTGTGATTGAGATTAGAACAATTGATCTCTGAAAACGTCTTAATATCATACATTTATTAATTGGTTGTACTGGTAGTAAAAGCTGCAAGTTATGTCTATTAATATCCCACCCCTCCTGTTCCATGCCACCCCTTTTGTTTTGTTAAGATTCTTCAATTGATACACCCGCATATATAATTGGGGTATCTTATCAACCCTCTTTTGTTGAAATGTGTATAATAGCATATAATTATTAGTATAGTTGACCTCCTTACATATTGACAGTAATATACTCATTATAATACATACATGTATAAGTAGCAAAAACGCCATTTAATTCAAGGAAGTGTATGACAAGCCTCAAAATGAATACTGATATGTGCACAAAATCTGAGATATTAGTTTCTGTTAGCTATTTGCTGTAATTTAACTCATTGAATTGGCCTCAGATGTAAAAAAAAGAATAATTACTTTTTTCTAGCTCAGTATTAACATTTTAATGTTGAAGGCACAAAAATGATAAGCCCATGTAACATGCAATAACTGTATTCAACATGACCTCTCTCTGTCTCTAAGCATTTAGAAGTTCAGGAACAATTGATAACTAACATTAACTTAAATGTATTCTTAGCCGTTTTCTTAATATGTTCTGTGTGTGCACTCCTAAATACAATTTGAAAATTCGTTGTATACAATAACTTATATTGATAAATGATAATTCAGTATTTGAATCAATTTTATGGTATTAATACCCCCCCCCCATCCCGCACTCCAAACCCAAGGGGGCGTGAAAGCATGCATGTGAGGGAAGGGGGAAAATAAAGGGTGTTGTCTGGTGGCATGGTTAGATTCTGGGAAAACATCATGTCCATTTCTGTGACTATAATTTGAACATGAAACCCATTGCGGGGAATACAGCAAAGCTGCTTGCAAGTTTTCATAAGTGGGCAATCAGTAGTTTGGTAGGATTAGCGTAAGGGGTCCGTGAATTAATAGTATGATTCTGGGTCTAGGGGGGTATAGGGACAAGTCGTACCTAGTCCTACAGGCCTGGAAAAGCGAACTGGAAATTGTAGTTTCTCTTCTGATCATTGGGGGAACTGGAGCGGTTTTCTGACCAAGGGAGCTCAGCTCCCCTAAGCGCCCCCCCCCCCACTCATTTCATCACTGATCACTCATAATGTTAACCCTATTAGCGATGTTATATATATGGAAACTACCAATGTACAATGTAATGCAGCAATGGCCTCAGGTGATTATAAATAGTTTGACAGTCAACAAAATGAGAAATGAGATGCAGAAATACAGGAGGTAAAGCATCACATCCATGTGATTTCCCCCTGGTGGTATTTATGGAAATCAAATTATGACAAAATATGATGGGTTGTCGGGTTCATACGTCTGTTTGGCCTAAACATTTGGAATTTAGACATGGGCCCATTATATCTAAACTAAACTATTCTAAAACATCTTTTTCTTTTCAATTGTATGCTAAGAGGCAGCTTAATGTTTTTAAAACCATTTTACCAAAGCATAAAGTGAATTATAACAAGCCACCATCCCTGCCTTTTCACTGGCTACTGGGCTAGCTATCTACAGGGCTGGTTTAGAAACGGACTTATTTGCTGAAATAGGCTAAATTCGGAGATATTGTCTGAAAAGTGGCACATTCAGACCTATTGTCTGTATTTAGGGTTATTTGACACTAAGACAATATGTCCGAATTTAGCTGGAGGACAGGCTGGATAGATAGATAGATAGATAGATAGATAGATAGATGACAACTAAATCTGACAGTTTTATTTTCCTTTAGTTTATCAGTTAGGTTTTTCTCAAGTCACTTACATCACATACATTGAGGCAGATCCCATTTTTAATTTACAATTATTGTACCAAGCATGATGTCTTCTGTGTTTGGGCATCACAATTTTGTAGACCAACACATGACCTGTTGTTATTCAATTCTCCACTATCTCAAATACATAAGAACATACATTCACATTATTTGAATAAAACGGATAGCTTGCAAAGTCTGTATTATTATCATTATAATGTTCAATAGTCGCAGATGTTTTATTGATTAGGTAATGGGCAAAAATCAAAGCCTAATACCACCTTTACGAAAGTGAACGTCTTGAAATGATTATATCAGCCTTATCTGGCTATTTTCGAAATGTCTTCTTCCATGACATTATATTTTGCTGATTTGAAAACCGAAGCATATCTTGAGAGTAGTATTTGGCTTCAAGCTAAATGATTGGTTGATTGAATAAACTTTATTGAGCTCATTACACGTTAGCAGGGCTCTTTGCTCTTGTATGATGCATTGAGCTTGGAGATTATCAAATGGTGCTTTTTAGACTACTGGCTGATGATCCATAACATTAAAAAGATGGTGAATCTCATATTAAAAGCTTGTAATAAGCATATTATCGTCACCGCACAAAAAAACCTGCACACATACACCCCAATACAGGACGAAGCCATTTTTACTTTAAGAAAGTTTCACTGTGGATGGTACATGTATCACTTGGGATAAGGGCATTTTGAGCAACTTTTTGGATTAAAAAACTATAGTAATTATTTATAACTCTCCTCATGTCCTCTCTGTCTGTGAGCAACTCCTCCACCTTCTATGCAAACACATATACAGAAACATAAATTGTGATGCTAAATGTTGTGATTATGCTCCATTCTAATTAAGGATTATAAGAATCGACTCTCAGGTTAATGAATGTGCCAGTCAGATTTTAGAGTTGAGAATTTAGTTATGGTTTGGGGATCTGCTTACTTCCAGAGCTTTTATGTAGGCATGACTGGTTATATATCAATCTAACCAATCGGTTTTTATATACAAGTCCCTGCAGTTCAAAAAGCCACAATTTGCAGACTTTTACAGTGGGGTATAATTATGCCCTGTATTGGGCAATTGTTTCCTCACCTGGGAGGTTGTCAATTAATTTGAATATTTTTCTGTATTGATAGGGCATTGTAATTGTGTCCTTGATTGGAGTTTCTGATTGGTATTAACTTCAGAAGTGCAATCATGTGCCAGTACAAAGGCATGCTGTTATCTATTGCAACTCAGAGTAAATTGAAAGTTTGCTCAGATTGCTCAAACAATATCTTGCTTTACCCTCGCCAATATCTTTGGTGGGTACCCTCGCCAACCGGAAATGACCCTCGCCCAAATCTTGCAGTACCCTCGCCACTTCCGGGTTGGTACCCTCGCCAATTCTGTTGGTACCCTCGCCAAAAAGTGCTGGTACCCTCGCCAAAATGTTGGTACCCTCGCCCCTCCATTTTTCGTTTTTTGCGGTACCCTCACCTCGAGTGATTTCTAATTTCTTAAATATCTTACTTCATGTTGCTTGTTTGAATCTGGCACTTGGCAGTGATTCATTCCACAGGCTTTTTAGGTTGTCTTCAAACTTTGAAAACCTGACTCCCCCTAAATTTTTGGCAATTTCACTTTGAAATCACGAACTGTAGTTGTAATGGCTGCCCTGATGGCGAGGGTACCCCCCCTCGTTAGTGCACAGTGCCTGTGGAAGACTGTGAGATTGAGACTGAGATTAAGCAAGTGACTGAACATTAGTCGACAAGTGATTACACTTAAGTGTCAATCTCTTTGGTAACTGGCTTTGAGGGCGTGGGTTCAACTCTCACCCCGGGAACTCACTTTAGTCCGAGCCCATGGGACATTAAATGGAGGCGGGTTGTATCCAGTGTTCTATGCTGGGGCAACTGAAAGACCCTGGGCATCCCTGAATTAATAGGGTATGTGCCAGACTCAGTCTTCTCATCTCATCATCATACGGCGATCGCCTGCCTCGATATAGCCTACTAAGGTGCTGCAGAGGCGTAAAACACAAAACAAACAAAAACAATCTCTTTGGTGTCTTAGAGGGCGACCATGGAGTGATTATGAATGTAACAAAGTTAAAATCACGGCACTCAGGCGACACTGAGATCAAGACTACAGCTCCAGGTGATTGAGACAGTGCCATGGATATGATTCACACTATTGAATTAAATTTTTATCGAGTGAATCAAGGATTTTTAAAACTGGACACCATGTATGATCATACATAAATCCTTATATGTGTATATCACTTTTGTAATTTAAGGCAAATGTGAAGCTCTCTCCCAGTGACTCTTTTAGTTTAACATATCACAATTACACAAGCATAATATTTCAGAGAACATGGCAATGGACAGAATAAGTCGCCTCTGAGACTCCCAGGTGACTGAAACTTGTATAATCACTTGTATAACCACACCATAGTCGACCAACAGTCAATTGCTTAATCTCAGTCTCAATCTCAGGCGCCCATAAGAAGCCTCCCCCTCTCCTCTTTGTCTCTCATTGTTATAAATTGTGTTGCATTGGAACCAGGCTTTCTCAATGCCAAATTAATCCATGTATAACTATGTGAAACAGAAATAACAGCTTTAAAACTGCCATAAACTATTTTTGGCGACTAAAGTAATTCTGGAGATTACAGTTTATAATCTCCAAGGAAAAAAATCTCTCATTGGCGACTACCAGGTCAGTCGACTTCACTTGCAGTTTCACAGTGCTCAGTGAAATCCACTCAAGTGCATGGGGCTGGCAAAAACATACTGTTAGTCGCCAATGATTACACATAACTGCTGAAGTATCAATCCGTTGAGTGTCTTTGAGGCGACTAAGCAAGGAGTGATTATGAATACAAGCGACATAAACATCATGCTACTAAACTTCCAATCTAGCCTTTTAAAAAGTATTGATCACAATTAGAATGTATCTAACAAATTTATCTTCAGTATATCGTGTTAGTTACACCCCGTCTGCAGAACCAACTTTATTAACTCAGTCAAAGATATATTTCGACAAAATAGATGGACAGATAAAATATAATAGATAGATAGATAGATAGATAGATAGATAGATAGATAGATAGATAGATAGATAGATAGATAGACAGATAGATGGATAGATGGATGGATAGATGGATAGATAGATAGACAGATAGATGCATGGATAGATGGATGGATAGATGGATAGAGAGATGGATGTCAATCCGGTAGGGAGCTGTTCTAAGAGACAACTCCCAAAGCACTGTTGTTAGCTGGTCCCTTGGAACAGTGTCCGTGCTCAGCAAACGAATACCCCATATGTGAGGTGATTATGAATGATTGACAGTGCTGTCATATCCACACTAACTTACAACAATTAAAGTTGTTTGGTTGAATTGTTGTACAGGCATATACAATTGTAAAAATACCGTGCAAGCACGTAAACCCCGCTGGCTCTATGTGAAGCCATTGAGACCATTCGGATCCATGTGTCCGTCCGTGTGTCCGTGTGTCCATCCGTCCGTCCGTCCGTCCGTCCATGTGTCCGTCCGTGTGTCCGTGTGTCCGTGTGTTCGTCCGGTCCGTCCCTGTGTCCGTCCGCCCGTCCGTGTGTCCGTCTGTGTGTCCGTCCGTCCATGTGTCCGTCCGTGTGTCCGACCGTCCGTGTATCCGTCCGTCCGTCCGTGCGTCCGTACGTCCAACCGTCCGTCCGTCCGTCCGTACGTCCGTCTGTCCGTCCATGTGTCCTTCCGTGTGTCCGGCCGTCTGTCCGTGCGTCTGTCCGTGCGTCCGTACGTCCGTGTGTCCGTGTGTCCGTACGTGTGTCTGTCCGTCCGTGTGTCGCGTCCATCCTTCTGTCCGTGTGTCCGTGTGTCCGTACGTCCGTGTGTCCATGTGTCCGTCCGTGTGTCCGTGTGTCCGTCGGTCCGTCCGTGTGTCCGTACGTCCGTGCGTGCGTCCGTGCGTGCGTCCGTCGGTGTGTCCGTACGTCCGTGCGTCCGTGTGTCCTTACGTCCGTGTGTCCGTCGGTCCGTCCGTACGTCCGTGCGTGCGTGCGTGCGTGCGTCCGTGCGTGCGTCCGTGCGTGCATCCTTCTGTCCGTGTGTCCGTGTGTCCGTCCGTCTGTCTAGCTGTCCGTACGCCCGTGTGTCCGTACGTCCGTGTGTCCGTACGGACGCACGGACTTGTCATTCCCATCTGCATGACAAAATAAGATAACAGGCAAAATTTGAATGAAATATGAGCAACACAACGTCCGTGTGTCCGTACGTCCGTGTGTCCGTGCGTCCGTCCGTGCGTCCATCCTTCTGTCCGTGTGTCCGTGCGTCCGTCCGTGTGTCCGTACCTCTGTGTGTCCGTATGTCCGTGTGTCCGTACGGACGCACGGACTTGTCATTCCCATCTGCATGACAAAATAAGATAACAGGCAAAATTTGAATGAAATATGAGCAACACAAAGTGAGTTATGCTTGACGAAACACCCAGCACATTGAGGACTGCAGTACCCCGTAGGCTATTACATAGCCAGCGGGGTAAAAATTATAATAAATCATTGTATAAGACAGAGCAACGTTTTAAAATTTCTCATTATCTTAGAAAACTGTAATAAACAAATGTCAGGTTAGGGGGGCCGATATTGGGCTTCATTGCATTGTAAATATCACAGCTATCAGATTAAATAATAGATATTAAACTGTGTCAATGTTTGCTTGTATACCACTGGTTTTCTAAGTAGCCAGTAATCCTCTAAGTGTCCATAATCGTAATCTTTGGTGATTACAGCTCAAAATCGCTAGGAAAAAAAGCTCTAGTATTGTTATTAAAACAGTGTTAAAGTAGAGCTTTTTTTCCTCGGTGATTATGAGTTGTAATCTCTAAAAATGGCGACTATGGCTACTAAGGGGATTACTGACCATTTATTAAAACAGTAATAAACAAGCAAACCCTGGCAACAGTTAGACTTCTAACAACTGTGAAGATTTGCAATAGAATGGACTCTTTTTCTCTGGACATGAGTTCCCTCTCCTGAAACAACCTCGTGAAAAACAGTCAATCAAAACAAATTTCACACTTCAACAAATTTAACAATGCAGTTATTTTAAAGTGGTTGTAATTTCGAACTTATTCATGTCATTCCAAAGTAAACCAAACTAAGTCCAGGTATGGTTTTCTCAGTCCAAGGACATTTTACACAATTTAGACTTTGTATAGGCATATGGTGCAGCCCTTCACATGTAACGCATATACATATATTTTACTTGTTCAGCATAGATATTGATACAATGGACCCTCTAGGCATTTGTAATAGGAATCAAATTTCACAGATTAATTAAATATAATAAATCATAAAAGTCAATCCGAACAAATTCATGATTTTTTTAATGGGAAAATTATGCTACAACATTGCGACTTTAGCAGTGAAATACACATAAGTCTGCGGGATCAGTTGCAATACCATAGTAACCTAATAGTCAATTGCTTTATTTCAGTCTCAGTGCCATAGGCATAGTCGCCAACAGGTATTATAAGCTAAAAGAATCAATCATTCACTTTCACCGCATAGTCTAGATTTTCTTTTTAATTATTACTTGGCATAGACACTGACACAAAGGACCTACTAACTGACAGGGCCTCAGAGATGGGTCACAAGGTGAGAGCATGACTATAAGTCCATGCATGGTCGTGACAAAATGAAAATATAGGTTATTTTCTCTAGTTGAATGTAAGCTGCGCCATGTTTGTATCCAGTTTTTTCCTTAATTCAATTAGTTAAAATCAATGAAATCACAACTGTGAATTGCAAGCTTTGGCAACATCTCAGTCACCTGGAATCGCCTTCGTATTGTGATAAATAATGTTCTCAAATTCATAATCACTCCATAGTCGCCTCTGAGGCACCTGGGTGACTGACACTTCTATAATCACTTGTATAACCAAACCATGGTCGACTAACAGTCAAATTCTTAATCTCAGTCTCAATATCTTAGTCGCCAATAAGTGTTGAGGTGTGAAACCCCCCCCCTCTCATTCTTGTTTCTCGCTGTTGAATATCGTTTTGCATTGGAAGCAGGCTTTCTCAATGCAAAGTTAATCCATGTATAACTGAATGAAACAGAAATAACAGGTTGCAAACTGCTATCAACTGTTTCTGAAGAGCAGGGTGCATTAAAACCAAAATAATGAGGAAGTCCACTACTATCATTTCGTACATCCACTGCAGTAGTTATCTGTAGTGATTTTGGAAATGTATGATGTCTTTTTAATTTTTCTAGGTCAATTTTTTAGTCATGAAAACTTATGTGAACTGTAACAGTTTACAAAATCTTAATTTTTCCCCTATATTTCATAAAGAATCATAATTCATTCAAAGATTATACATACTATACACATGTTTTATACATGGTTGGTAAGCTATTTTTCTCAGCTTTAATTTGATATGCTGCATGTGTATATTGCTACAGTAGAGGAGGAGAAATTAAATATCAATCACCCCTGTTGCAGTTCTAAAATTCCCCAACATCAAAAGAAGGTGCATTAAAAGTGAAATAACAGAAAACTGCACCACTTTGAAGACATACATCCACCCCAGTGGTAATCTGGGGTATTTTGGGAATTGCAGGGCATCACCCGCATTTTTATAGCTCTTGAGTTGAACGCCCTCAATTTTTTTGGTCCTTGGCTCCTGGACTAAAAAAAAGCCCTCAATTGTCTTCTAGATCTGATTGAGAAACAACTTTTCTCTAGTCAATTGATAAAGTATGCCCCAGTTGGTGACTCCCCTGCCTGGTGAAATCGGTCATGTTCATTAGAAAAGTCACCAATTTTGGAAAACAGGGGTTGGCTCACTCAAGGGTTACTGGCCACTCAGCTACAAATACACATACTTAGGGGCGAATTACAGTCCAGCCAACTTTCATCAATCTTTGAGATATTCAATTTTACTTAAGGAGGACTTATTTTTGTTGAGCAGTTTAGCATATGCTGCAGTTTTGTCAAGCAAACATGTCTGTGATAAACTGAGGGAATTATTATCCTTCCAAAAAGTACGTAGAAAGTGATTTTTTCTTGTAATGTGAAAGTGTGACATCATACGTCAGTTTCCATATGTTAGCATTGGAAACCAGATTTCCACATGAGGTCACAGGTTGTTCAGCCAATCATGGCTCACTCTGCACAGGATGTCATATCAAATCTGTGAGGTAGTATACCAGCATATGACTTCATGTTATGGGTGTAATAATGAAACACAACAAGTAAGCTATCAGGGGCATATCTAGAAATGGCTTGAGGGGCAGGCATAACATGTGGTGAATATCCTAATATAGTGATCACAGCTAGAGTAGATCCTCCCTCCCTTCGCCAGAAGGGTGAATCCATCCAACAAATAATGTGCAACTGTGTATCCCCTACTTGAGACACCCTAGCTGTGCCACTGACAGCAAACAGCAAGCAACATTCAGATTAGACAGTTTATGAACTACAGTTGTTTATTGTGTCACACAGCTTGTAATCTTCTTCTTTTGTTATTCTTGATAAGACTTTCATACTATGTCACATACCATATATGGCTATTCTCTACACTACATCATGTGCCAAGACTACATCACACTCCACAGCACAGCCAATCACGATGCCTAAGCAGTGTGAGGTCACATGCCAATTTTGCAAGATTTTTCAAATTCTACATACTTTTTGGTATGATAATAAGGAATTCAGCAACGGACAAAACACAACTGAGTCAAACTGAAACATTGGAAAATCTTGTCAACAATGCTCACAGCGAATCTATGTTACAAACCTGCTTAAAACAGCCCAATCACAATAGCTGTCACTATGAACCAGAAAGGTTGCACACAGCCATTTCTGATTAAAAACAAGGAAATCCTTTGAAGGCCCTGTAGGTCAACTGACTAACTGGCCTTCTGCAGCACTTAGAACAGGAATAACAAGATGTTGAGGATGTTATATGTGCATGTAATGATTCAACACAGTTTCAAATGATGTTAGAAACTTGTGCTAGCCAGCTTAAATTTGTTCTCTGCATACAATGTAATAGTGGTGTGGGAAGCCGTAGAAGCTAACCTTGCTGTTTTAATGATGGGCCACTGAGCAACCTCTATGTAATTACTATTGTTGCACCCAATGTGATCCGTTTTTCGGACCACCCTACTATTTATCCTGTGTCTTTTTTTAACTTAAAAATTTTTAAACGTATCAATTCACTTTTAACTTAAAAAACCTTCTTATTATAGCAATATTTATCATTTCTGTTTGTAAGTTTCCTCTTTATCGAGAAAATATGAAAACTCAATGAAATACAATATCTTTGAACATTCTTTGATTTTTATAGACTGAGCACTGTACTCCTGAGTATTTCATTGCCCAAGAGAGACTTGTAGAAAAAATGTTGGTCCATTTTTGGGTGCCTACCAGACACCAATAACGTCAGGTAAGAGTTAATTTTTAATGTGTTCTGATGTTCATTACTTAATTATTCTCCAAAAATTAGGTTTAATGCTAAAGTGGAAATTCAGTCACATTTTCATCATGGGGATCAACTTGCCCGGTGGTCTTGGGGTTAACTTACTCCAGCTTGCAAATATTATATTTTTACTTTTTCAGTCCAAACAACCTTTGTTAGGAAAAACGTGCAGCAACCATGTCATTTAGATGTAAACTGCTCACACATAAAAATGCACAACCCTTAAAAGGGACAAAACGTGTAAAGCACTCAAGAGAATTCTTTGTAACCTTCCAAATCTGGTTATCAACTGATTGACCAAAGATCTGGAAGGTTTGAAGAAAATCAGTTGGTTTTTCAAATAGCCAGACACCATTTTGTAAGGTTGTTTCAAATTTCGGATGAGGCTGTAATGCGAAGAATACGCACCCATCCACTTGTTAATGATTTCAGATTGTCAACAAAGAAGTCCAACAGAATTGCAGTGCAAAAAAATTGTCACATTGGAATAATTGTCCAACTTTATGCCACAACTTTTTTGAAGAGAATGTGACAAAAAAAATACGAAAAACACCAACTTCGGCTAAAATCCAACCCAAAGCAAAATGCAGTAAAAAGGCTTGAATGGGTCAACGGAACCAATTTCACTGTCTATGAACTACAAAAATTTGGTTCTGATGGACTTAGTACAAAATTGCTTTCTGGTTCGATTTGCATGGGTTGTGAGTTCCGTTTTTGAAGCAGTCTCACTAAATGTGAAGATACAGCCGATTCCAAATGTTTTTTAATGAAACTTTTCAGACATTAGAACTGGATATACAGCCACATTAGTGCAAAATTGCATGGCCACATCTCAATTGAAGTTAGTTTTTAAGCTGTGTTAAATTGTGTGCGTTTTTGAGTGTGAGCATTGTATTAATTGATTAGAATCAGACCTGTAGGGTTTTACTTTGAAGCTGATTCCATATACTCTCTCAGGAAACCCGTGAAGTCGTTAAGGACAACTTAAACTTCTTAATGGTGGAAAAAGTTTTGCCTAATAACTTTGTCATGACATAACACATCTAGTATTGACCCTAACATGAATATTATAATCACCCAGAATTGCCAGCTTTCCAAACACATAAGTTTATACCCTCAAATTCACCAAAGATCTACTTACGTAAGACAGGCTTCAAGATCTTGGTCAGGAGTTACTGCCACAAGTGTGAAAAAATTCTTGATGCCACAAAAACGTATCAGAGATTCTAAAATATATTCTATCTTGTGTAAAAAATTGTGCTCTTTCTGGTGGTGACCTTTTTAAGTGTTTATATGATGATTTGAAGTCGCTATCTTGTCATTTACATAAAAAAAAAGTGCGAAAAATGCTAATATTTGGTTACAAAATTTTCAGACGTCAGAGTTCAACTGTCTCTTTCTTGACATATATCAAGGATTCATTATGATTGAATATACTAAAGTTTGAAATGTCACCAAGCTTCAATATTTTGCACCAAAGCATGCTGCTCTGTGACCAGAATATGGGAATAAAGTCAAGTGACAAAAGTAAAAACAATTTATAAAAATTGCATGAGGTTCCTATTTCATTCAGTTTTTTTCAACGTCATCTGGGATACTTATGGATATGAATTACAATGTCATATCAAAGTGTTCAGAAGGACCAGACGAACGCAACAGATTACAGAAAAATGTCCTTGCTCCACATATTTAGGATCCCACACACAAAACATGAAACTGATACTTTTTACTTCAAGATGTGTGAAAAAATTATGCCATTTTTCTAAATAACTTGTATTTCGTCAATTTTTGTCATACAGGTCTGAAAGTCAAACTCATTATGCCCAGATAGTTATATTAAAACAGGTTTGTTATGGTTTTTCGATATCTGCCAAAATGAAAAAATGAAAGTTATTTAGAATTTTATTTCTGAAAATAGCAATTTCTTGGTCCGAGTTTAACTTATCGGAAATATAGGTTGTTTTTACTCAAATTGAAGCTTATTTTTCGCTGAGAATGATAGTATAAAAATTATTTGTGTATATTAAAAATTAAGCAAAATATAAAAAACCGCCACTTATCACCAAAAAATGTTTGTCATTTCAAGTAATTATTCATGCCCACCTAGTCATCGTAGTTTTTAATGGACCACCACCTTAGAATTAAAGGATATTTATAAGTGGTATTAGAGAAGCTTTATTACTGAAGAAATTTATAATATTTTGGGGTGTACATCTGACACACCCCACTGAGGAGGCTTTACAAATAAGGGTGTAACTTCCAAATTAAAAGAGTGGTTGCATTTTTTTCTAATTTGGATTCCTGACAAAATTTTGCATAACATAGGCCAAAATTAAAATACATTTTGTGTAAGTCAGAAAGTGGTGAGTTTGGCTGTAATTCCTGATCAAGATCTTAAAGCCTGTCTTACCCTGGGGAGCAACCTGCCCCAGTGTCCCCTCTATACAGACCCATTTGCATTTACACAATACATCTTTAATTATTCTATGTCCACCTGCATGCACATTATTGACCTCAGCTGTAAGTGTAAATTGAGGAAGTTAGTTGGTTTGCTTGCATGCCATTGAGATGCTCTCTCCACTGCCACATCACAGAGGGAGACACCTGCCACTCTCAGTCTGTTATGCCCTCTGACACATGCTGTCCTCTTGTGTGAATTGCTGTCTATTCATTTAGTCTCATTTCTATCTCCATGCAGTAAATCCATCTATCAAAATATTTTACCACACAACTATGCCCTGAAGTCAATTAAAAAACACAAATTGATAGGGCTACATCTTGTTGTCTTCACGAAATTTCAATGCTCTCTTCAATACACATCCATTCAATACATGTACTATATCCAAAATCAACTCTTTCAAAATTGAAAATCTATGTCAGTTCTGAACTGCCCCAAAACTATCCCCCCATGGTTTTTGAATGGTCAAAAAATATTGATTCTAAGTCTCTATTTTTAAAATCATGAATTTTTAGCCAATTCAGGGCTCGCAATTGGGGATTTACTTTTTAAACTTTAATTGGAATGTGCCATTTTGAATATTAATGGAATGAGCTGAAATATTACACATATGCTCTTATATATGAACATCACCTGCATAAAAAAAGTAAGTTTTATCTGTAGAAGATTTCCAAAATGTGCGGCGCCTGTCCCACCCTACCACAGGGGTGATAGTATATCCTAGCGGGGCAGGTATGTAAAAAAATTGTGCATTTATACATAGAAGCATGCAATTTGGCGCACACTTAAAAAACATCTCTACAAATATAATTGGATAGGGAGCCACCTCAGATTTAGCATAGATGGCTACTGGCAGCCATTTTCCGAAATGGCCGCCAATTCTTCCATTTTGCTGCTTTCTGTGTAGTTCCTATGAATAGAATGCATGCAAATAGTGTTTGTTATTCCTTCTCTAGGTATTCAGAACATTACTACAACATTTTTAGTAGCCTCAACTATTTTCAGGCTTCCTAGAATCCATTTTGGTAGAATTATTAACTCAAATACTGTATTTTCTCGGTTTTGCGTGGTTTCGCCAATTTTCAATAAATCTAAAAATAAGTTGCATATTTGAATTCCTTACAAAAAGAGCTTTCAAATGAGTACCTGCATTAATGGGTTTCTTATATTTGGAGTGGAAATGGAAAAAATGAAAATTTATTAAGTTTTTTTGACGATTTCGGTTCTGAGGTTCATTTTGACAAAGAATTCATGGAAACTAGTGATGCTACCATTCATTTGAAAGATCTCCTTACAAGGAATTCAAATATGCGGTCTTTTTAAATATTAATTGAGATTCCATAGAATTATGGAAAACCGTGAAAATGCTGCATTTTCTTCAACAGTTATAACAAAATGGACCCAGACCACCCTAAAATTCCTTAGTTCAACCCAGGAATAGTGTTTTTTAGATCTTTAGAACAAATAATGACCACTGTTTTGATATGGTCAAACTGTTGGCACTTCACAGAAAGCAGGAAAATGAGAGAATTAGCCGCCATTTCAGAAAATGGCTGCCATGGGTCAACCAGGTCAAATCTGAAGTGGCTCCCTATCTAAATTTATTCTTTAAGATGTTTTTAAACGATGTGCCAAGTTTCATGCTTCTATGTATAAATGAAATATTACTCCCCTATTCATGACAAATCTGCCCCGCTATCCCTGGAATAGTCTCCCAAGACACATGTCATCCAGGGACCCAAAACATAAATAATAAATTATTAAAGATATTTACTGCTCTTACCATTTGTCCAACAAGAAGATAGAAGAGAACATTTTTGATTAGGTAAGAAGTGATTTCTTGACCTAGGATGCAATCCCTGTTGCTAGCGTGGAACAGAACCTGCAATGAAAAAATATTAGCAAACATAATAAATACATTCAATATAACAATTATAACAGGGCACCACAGCCTGGTTTGCGAGGAAGATCAGCAATTGTTTATCAGAAAGTTGAATTTTATCAGTCAAGTCCATGTCTTGCATGTTATTTGTAATTTAACAGAAACACATTGAAGTAATTTAGCATCAGAGAATAATAGTGAAACACTTTCAGAGAGAATTCCTTTGTAAAGTTTCTCTGTGATGCCTAAGTTTATGCTTGAATTATTGTTAAAGAGTCTGTCTTAGCCCTCATTCCAGCATTTTTCTAAATCAACAGCATCAGGTCAGCTTTCTTCAATACGTAAATTTATCAGATTCCATCAAACTTTTTCAATGGTACACCACACCCAGAGCTTATCTTTTTGAACAGTTCCACCAATTAGGAAATAAATTCAAACCTGTAACAAAGCTTTAGATATTAGGATCCCCAAGCGGCAGCCAGGTGGCAGGTTGTCCAGGATGTCCCACTCATGCCTGCATACTGTTTCATTCCACCATGGTAATCTGTTCAAATCCCTCCACTTCAAGTGCAGTAGTTCTCGATGATCAGGAGCATTTTCTATTATCATTGCCTGTTTATCGTTCTCTTCCAGTGCATCATCATTTATAATAACAGGTACAACATCAACTGATATCTCCAAACCATGATAGATGCCTTCACCTTCCCAGATGAATATCCACGGATTCCCCACTGAAATGCATCTCAAATAAATCCCTGTCTTATCAGCCTCAATCAATCTCTTGATAAGGTACTCATGAAGTCTCAGACATGCAAATGGCATTCCATTGTAAGTATTTATTTTGATGCAGATCTGGAGATCAAACTCATCGCATCTACCAACCTTCAGTTTCTCCCTCACACTTCCACCCATGACTAGTTCAGCATTCAAAAATCCATCATTCACCACCATTCTCGTGAACAGCTCCTTCAATTGATTTCCAATGACTTCACATTCATCAACTGGCAAGACAAGCATGTTCATTTTCTTCATAGTATCAAAAACAGAATACTCAGCTTTCACAATGCCAAAACAACAATCTCTATATATTTTTTCACAGTCTGCATAAGAACATTTTGGAATTTCAGGATTTCTTCCAAAATCATCTTTCACTTCTTTTGCACCACGAGTCTCCAAAAACGTAATGGCCGACTGGTTTTCATGCAGGTGAGCAATGTGTAGGGGAGTGCAACCATGGATATCCTTAGCATTAATATGTTTTTGAATCATATCTTCAGGGATGTAGTTTAAAACTCCATCATGGCAAAATATAGCAGCCAGGTGTAAGATGCTCCTATTTAACCAGTTGTCATTTCTCTTGATTAACGTCCATTTGAGCTTTGTCTCCATCTCTCTTTCGTCACTTCTCTTCTGTTCTCTAGCCCATTTAGCAACAGGTGGGTCTCTTATGTCGTCCTGAAGTAACTTTTCAGTATCTTCAAAGCATTTCCTTATGCTATCTTCACCATCATCCTTCCTTAAAAAGAGGAGATTGTTGATCACACTTTTGGATTGCATGCAGTTAGCAAGATTGCCATAAGCTGCTCTGACAACTTCTCTTGCAGCTATTCTCAAGTCCTCCTTCACTTCATATTGGTCTTGTATAGGATTCAAGTATATTTCAATGGGATCAGTTTTGCCTTCTTTTCTGTATGCACCAATAAGCAGTTTCATCATCTGGACACAACCCAACAGAGCTTCACTGGTTTTGCATCTGAGCATAGTTTCTAGAGACAGTTCACAAATTTCTTTTATGGTAGGTCGAGAACCTTTGTCCAGACACAACTGCAGCACAGGATTAAAAGAATAACCATAATCAATTCTGTTGTTGTCCCCTTCCAAAAAATGTTTCTTCTTCATTAAAATATCATAAATCTCTAGAGCATTGTCTTCAATCATGATTTCAAATGTGGCAGTTATCCTATTAATCCTGTCGTTCCTGATGTCCATGTGTATTCTAACAAACTGTTCAAAGTCCCATTTCCATGTTAATTCTTTGATGCAATCTCCACAACCTTTGTTCTTCAGATCCTTCACCCTCTCCACATCCGCCTCCAATTCAGCAACTATCTCCTTGATACTTCTTCCACTCCGTTTCAGTTGCTCCTTCATGTGACTTCTTAAATTGACTAATCTCTTCAGGAGTGCCTCCATCTGTCTTTCCCTGCAAGTAGATGATGAATTAATTATGTGACTGTTAATTTATAGAATATTGCTAACGTTTAGAATATCACTTCAGGACTTGGGAAATGTATGTGGTGTAATTGATCAAGGGAAAGTGAAAGGACAACAAATGCAAAATCTCATTTCCTGTCCGTCTGACTTTACAAGTCCAAAGAGCTGTACTTCAGAAATGCTAATATTTGCTTTCAAGACTTACACAATTTAGTTTTTTATGTTTTTAATTTATAGCATCAAGCTGCAACTTGATAAAATCAGCACAGGGTATTACTATTCTGTGAGAAAAAATCAAAGTACAATCAATGTTGTTTATGACAAGCTGAATGAAGAAAAATTTAGAAAACAGGAGTACTTTGATAAATTTCCTTTGTCACTTGCCTGATATCTTTGGCTTGCAAATAAATATCAAATAAATATTTTATCATAACGCCGAATTCACGAGGTACATTTTTAAATTAAACATGAAGTATGGAAGAGAGGAACCAAAGAAGGAAATTATATTCAATAGCTACAGATATATATATACACTAGCAGTGTACCCGTATAAAGACGGGTAGAGGGTGCATCGATACTGTACTGTTGATTTACTCAATCAGGAGGTGCGTGAATGAGCCAGAATTTACTGTCATGATTTTTTGTTACGTCTTAGCCAAAAATTGTTCCATATGGTGTCCTAAGTTTAACATCTTAGACCATAACTTGTTTTTAGACAATTCTGCAGATACAATACGTATTATCTATGAAACAATCACGGCTATTTATTCAATAATAGTATTCTAAGCATTAAAAGATAACTTGATGAGTATCTATGCCAGAAAATCTCAGTTTTCATTGAATCAGTAAAATATGTAACAGTGGACACCACAGCCATTTCAGAAGATGTCCAGGACGTAACAGAGACACCAAAAATATGACAATGGATGTTTGGTTTGTTTGAAATTTGCAGTGCAGATGCAGTTCACGATGTGAATGAGACTTGCCTAAACTAAAATACTTCTAGTTTGAGAATTGTGTCAATTTCACAATGCCATGGCAGTCTACATAAAGCCTGCCAAACCTTAATTGTCGAAGACGTAACATGGGACACCAATGGACTAAGACGTAACATGGACACAATTGTGTCCATGTTACATCTTTTCCAAATCTTCTCCTTTTGGACATTTTCCTTGTGAATCATGCAGAATTTAAAAATGCAAATTATTCTTAAAACTGAGTTCAACAAGTCCTATACATAATTTGGAGATTGGCATCCAATGGGAGACACAAGTCCATGTCTAAAGCAATTATTGCCAAGACGTAACATCAGCAAAAAACTGACTTTGCATGAATAAAGCCCCTCCCCCAAGATTTCAATGAAAGTGAAACTATGCATGATTGGTTGAAATGGTACCAAAATATGTAAATGTGGCATGGATACTTACATTTATGCTAATGAACCACTGTGGATAAATTAACAAGACATTTATTCATTGAGCATAAGTGTCCAAGACGTAACATACTGACATTTGGAAATAAAAGGCAACAGATTCTTGATAAATCTCACTCAGAAACAGCTTGAAATCATTTTGGTTAAAAAGGGACCAATAAGGTTAAATGGGGGATTCATTTTTTAGTGATGGCTATTAAATTCACCTTTGCACTTCAATGTTGTCAGATGTAACAATTGTGGACACCAAAGTGGGTGAGCAACTTTTACCAATATTTAATGTTGTTTGTCCTTCAGTTCATGAAGCTAAGTATATAAACATATTTTCGAACATCTGAAGAATACATTATGGTCTGATTCATTGCTGAACAACAACATGTCAGTTCTATATGACCATTGTTATTTGGTGGACACCACAATATTTTGGTGATTTTGCCCACCATCTCCAAGTTGATTCAGCAATAGCATGCAAAGTAAAAATGACCAAGCTGTGAATGTGGCCAGAACACCAAGAGGAGCATTTCCGCTATCAAAGTGTCATATTTAAAAGTTGGTAGATGTCATCAGATGGGTTTGCTCAGTCATAAAGTGGCTATGCCAAGACGTAACAAAAAAAGTCATGACAGTAAATTCTGGCTCGAATATGTCAACATGTTTCTGCTGTATTTAAAAAAAAGTAGTACTTCTGAACCCGAGACGCCCTGTTTATGTGATCTGGGAATGTTGGACAGCAGTTTCGTGCTTTGTCTCATTGGAATGTAGGCCTTGTGCCCGAATTAATATATAAAGTATGTATTGTAATATGTAGATGGCAATGCCATAGATTCGCGGAGCTCAAATGACTATTCTTTTATTTTTAATGTTTTCTGTGTCAACTTAATTTGTGATATATATCAACAGCACCATCATCTGGGCCTTAATTAATTAATTAACATGCCATTCAAGTGATGCAAGTACTGTAATAACAATCAGCTTAATTTTCCTTGGGTGTGGCACTGCAAGCAAGATGCTGAGCTAGTGGTGACACCTGTCAGCTGCATAAGCATATGCCTTTTAAATGCATCCAATCATTCTTCCATCTCTCCATCCCGCTTGCCCTCCCATTGACATGTTTTTGCTTTACTTTGTAACCGTGTTTTTGGTTGGGTTAATCAAAGAAATTATCCATAACTTCTTTTTTGCCATAGTAATATAATATAGTGTTGTCCCTCTTGAGCCATCCTGCAATTATTGGCGCTAAGTCTTCCTCATGTTCACCACTTATTCCATATTTTTAGAATATCTATTTAGAGATAGAGGTCTATCTACCAATGTACGTGTCTGTCCTGCGTACCTGTCCATGTATGTATGTATGTATGTATTTATGTATGTATGTATGTATGTATGTATGTATGTATGTATGTATGTATGTATGTATGTATGTATGTATGTATGTATGTATGTTATATAAATATTGGATGGGAAGGAGTCCAATATAGAGTATAATTGGATGAAGAAAAGTTATATTGGATGAGGCGCAGCCGAATCCAATATAACTTTTCTTCATCCAATTATACTCTATATTGGACGACTTACCATCCGATATCTAATATATTCTCCATCCAATATAAGTTATATTTTCCTTTTAAGTTGACTTGCTGCCAAATGGTCAAAAAATATTTGTTCAGATGTTTTAAATTTTCAGGATATGCTGCTAAGAGAGTATTTTTCCCCTCTTAATTGAAAAGAAAAAAAAATTGCCAAAATTTGGAAGGCAATTCAATACCACCCCAGGCTAATATTACAGGCAGCTGTAATTTTAGTGTTCAAACCATGAAAGAGCAGTCAATGGTGATGTCACCAAGTCCATTGTCAGTAAGCTCTCATGACGTCATCAGTTGTGATGTCACAATGGCAAGTTGACCATTATGACATCACCAGTGGTGACGTCACAATTGAACAACAAGTAGTGAGGTGATTGTTCTTCATCTAAAAACTGTCTCGGATCCAATATAACTTTTTTAGGATCCAATATAACTTTTCAGGATCCAATATAACTTTTCTCAGCATAATATGGCAAGGATATTATCCAAGAATACTCGCTTGTGATTGGCTGACACAATCCGAGTGGAGAATATATGTATGTACGTGTAGGTATGTATGTATGTATGTATGTAATTATCTATCTATCTATCTATCTATCTATCTATCTATCTATCTATCTATCTATCTATCTATCTATCTATCTGTCATCTATCTATCTATCCATCTATCTATCTATCTACCTATCTATCTATCTATCTATCTATCTATCTATCTATCTATCCATCCATCTATCTTCCGTCTGTGGTGCATGCCTTCCTTAATTTCCATCCTTAATTCCTTCTTTAATTCTTGCCTTGAGCAAATATCGCATTGATGCCCTTATCCTATCCTTAATTCCTTCCTTAATTCCACCTGTTCTTCCTCCTCTCCATCATCAATTCCTTCTTTAATTCTCTGCTAAATTATTTTAAAATTCCTTCCTTAATTTAAAGTTTTTAATAAAAGTGAAAGCATGCACCGTGAGTGGCTGCTGCGGTATAGGGCCCTATGGGGGGGAGGGGGTTGTACCTGTTTTAGGTCCGTATAATTAACAATTTGGAAGTTATGATAAATCTGATTCATTTAGAACACAGTTTGGACATAACAGGAGACTGTGTTAAAATATTGTGACTGTCAGTCAAGCCATATGCCATAGCTTAGATGACCCGTTACAAAGGGAATATGATGAGGTGAATTTTATATATGTACCGTAATATGGGGTGAATAGGGACAGAATTGGGCATTTTTCTGTCATAGCATGGGTAAAAATCATCTCAGAATTCTAAATATAGTGTCAAAATATGGCCTGGCCTAAGTTCTAAATATCCCTAGAGGCTTTTGAAGATATCTCACATTTTCAATTATTTAGGCCCAGAAACCGCTGTCCCTATTCACCCCTCACTTTGGGGTGAATAGGGACAGACTCTTATTTCCACAACCACTACTTCCTATCTTGTCTAGATGATTGATATTTGTTAATATACATCAGAAAATAGGTTTTATATGCCAAAAAGATGTATTGAATAAATCTGAAAATCTGTTTCCTGTAAAATAGGCATTACTTTTAAAAATTGATAAATTACAAAAAATATTTTAAAAATGCAGTTTTCTGCAAATTTTACTAATGATAACTGATTCTGGACAAAATCTACTGTAGATGAAACTAATTTAGAAAAATTATACCCGAAAATCATGAAAATGAGGTTAAATGAAAATTAGGTGGGTTATTTGGCCTTTTCTGGAACTATGCAGCGGGCTTGAATCTGAACTCATGACCACAGAGGCAGAATGTCATATCTCGCCCACTGTTCTTGTCATCTCAAACTATTTGGAACTGATCTGGGTCAAAATCGCTTTTTTTTATGCCCATCCCTCTGAGACTTCACATGATTTCTTGTAAATGCATGTTTATCATAAATTGCAAGGTTTTTAACCTATATTTACAACTTATTTCAGTTTCAGTAAATTTTCAAGTACCTAACTGCCATATCAAAGATGTTTTTGATATTACTCCACCCCTGGTTTGGGTTCTAGTGTGATTATTATATGATTACTGTTGTCCCTTGACACCCAAAAATTAGCTTAAAATTGCCTGTGGCTTGGTTTTCTTTGAATAAAATATATTAGTCCAGGAGCCAAGGAGTTAAATTGGGCGGTTGGCTCACCCCGAGAGAGGAATGGACAATCTATACATCGTCGGAATTGCAAACTTCCGTAGATTATGAAACTGGGTGATGCAGTTGGGAAAAGTGGTGCAAATTTTCACAAATTGGTTACCATGGCAACCAAGTCAGAATATTTTTTAATTCACCTTTATACCAGTAAAATTCATTTTTTAGGTATTTAATCCACAGCAAGACTTCATTCAACCAACGGGATTTGTACAACCTCAATTAGAGATTTTAATGGTCATGTGACCTTTTGGGTCACATGACCATGCTGACTGCCATTCATGGTCGAACCTCAGAAATATGCATTTTTTCACAATTCTATACTACAACTTTAATTGCTACAGCCACAATACTGATGCTACAGGCAAAAGTCTGGTCTCACTGGAAAGCCCTTTTAGTAAGCTTCAATCTCACACATAATTTGTATAGGTATCCATGGTAATTGGTTGCCATGACAATGAAGTTGAAAAAAATACAAATTTGATCTGAAATATAAAAAATCAATTTTTAGGGATTTACTCCATGACCAGACTTCACTCAGCCAACCGAGCATGTGTATGTTCAATTATAGATTATTATTGTCATGTGACCATCGGGTCATGTGACTATGCGGACCTTCATTGAGGGTCGAACCTCATAAATATGCAATTTTTTCCACTTAATGCAAAATCTTTAACTGCTGCAGCAACAGTATTTACACTGCAGACACAAACTTGGTCTCATTGGAAAGCCCTTTTAGTATGCTTCAGTCTTTCTTATTATTTATACAGGTATCCACAGTAACTGGTTGCCATGGCAACAAAGTTAAAAAATGCACAGATTTGACCTGAAATGTATAAAGTAGAATTTTAGCAATTTACCCCACAACAAAACTTCATTCAGTCGTATATTAATGTGCCAGCTTAATTATGTATTTTTATAGTCATGTGACATTTTGGGTCACATGACCATGTTGACTGCCATTGTGCAACAAACCTCGGAACATCCATTTCTCCAAACTTTTCTGTGACTTCTTTAGCTCCTAACGCAACAATATTATCACTATAGGCACAAATCTGGTCTCATTTGTAAGCCATTTTTATAACTTTATTCTCACATATACTTTGCATATAGTATCAAAGGTAACCTACTGCCATAGCAATAGTGTTACAAAATACACAAATCTTTTTTCTGAGGTGTGAAGTCTGAGAAATTTCTTATTAAAGATTTACTTCACAGTCGAACTTCATTCATTCAACCTATCAGCTACTGGGTAAGTGTATTACAATTTTCATGTGACCTTTGGGGCCATATGAACTGACTGCCATTCAAGACCAAACCTAAGAACTGGGTATATTTTCACAATGTTATACAATAACTATCAACTTTTCAATAACAATTTTGACTCTACAAGCATAAACTTGGTCTCATTTAAAATAGCTGGGTAGATTTGTCATGAATAGGAAGGTCATTCTGCATTTGCAGATACATATATATTACAGAAGCATAAAATTTGACACATATTTTGATAACATCTACGAATTTATGGGTGCGTTTGTTTCAAGTGATCTTAGTGATCTGGATCACAGATTCAGTGATCCGGATCCAGTTCTGTGGATTTGTGAACTGGATCCAGATGAGGATCAGTGCTTGAAAAAAATGTGGATCTGTGAATCCAGATCAGGGTTCGCGTTCATTTCAGACAGATTCAGATGATTTGGATCTAGATCCATGGTTCCTCCAATTTTCATTGCCAGATCCCCCCAGTTCCCTGATCTGTGGCAAATTGGGCATGGAAAAGAGACATTTGGGCAAATTATAGTCTCGTTGGGCTAATTTTAGCACTTACAGGCCCTGTGAATGGTTATTATTTTGAGCTTTTTGCGGGCTGCACTGCCACTTCTTCAAATGCTAATCTATTATAACTAGAGATTGCATTTTTCATCCAAATTTTTGTCATCAGAAAACATGTTAAGGAAAAAAATGTTTGGGGGGGGGGTCACTATATATTTTCATGGTGACAAATGCTATTTATAGTTCAAAATAGAAAAAAAGATCTCAATTTTAACATTAGAAACTAGATTGGCACATATTTCCATATGCTAGACTAGCAGGGGGTCGGTCGGCAGCTTTTGCCCAGTAAGTGAGTACCTCTGTGACTCCAAGACTAATTTGGTTATGATTCTGCACCAAAATAAAATAATCCTACAAAGACTAACATTACTGCCCATTTTTCTCATTGTAAGGTCCTCTAAATATTGACGAATACTGAGCCTAAATAGAAAAACAAGCCTGTCGATTTTTCGGCTTTTATTTAATTGATAGACCTCATGAAGAGATGATCCTCATAGATTGGCATCATCGACAGATATCATCCAGTGATATGATTGACTGATGTCTCTGACTGATATAATCCCGTGATGTTATTGACTGACATCACTGACTCACTGATGTTACTGACTGACATCACCTCAGATGTCACTGGCTGATGTCATTGACTGATGTCACTGGCTGATGTCACCAGCTGACATCACTGGCACCAACTGGCTGACAGCACTGGTTGATGTCTCATTATCACTGGCTGACATCACTGGCTGATGTCACCAACTGACATCACTGGCTGACATCTCAGGCCGACTTCACTGACTGACGTCACTGGCTGGCATCACTGGCTGACATCACCAACTGATGTCAAAGGCTGGTGTCACCAACTGATGTCACTGGCTGACATCACTGGCAGACTTCATTGCATCAACTGACATCACCAGCTGACATCACTGGCTGACATCACCAACTGACATCACCGACTGACATCACCGGCTGACATCCGTAGCTGACATCACTGACTGACGTCCCAACTGACATCACCGACTGCCATCACTGGCTGACATCACTGGCTGACATCACTGGCTGACATCACCCACTGATGTCACTGGCTGATGCCATTCACTGATGTCACTGGCTGACATCACCAGCTGACATCACTGGCACCAACTGGCTGACAGCACTGGCTGATGCCACCAACTGACATCACTGGCTGACATCACTGGCTGATGTCACCAACTGACATCACTGGCTGACATCACAGGCTAAATTCACTGACTGATGTCACTGGCTGGCATCACTGGCTGACCTCACCAACTGATGTCACAGGCTGGTGTCACCAACTGATGTCACTGGCTGACATCACTGGCTGACTTCATCAGCTGACTTGACATCACTGGTTGACATCACTGGCTGGCTGAAATCACTGGCTGACATCACTTACTGACATCACTGGCTGACATGACTGGCTGACATCACGGGCTGACATCACGGGTGACATCACTGGCTAACATCACTGACTGACATCACCGGCTGACATCTCTAGCTGACATCACTGACTGACATCCAACTGACATCACCGACTGACATCACTGGCTGACATCACCGGCTGACATCACTGGCTGACATCACTAGCTGACATCACTGGCTGACATCACTTGCTGATATCACCGATTGACATCACTGGGTGACATCACTGACATCACCAGCTGAATGACCAGCTGACATCCCTGGCTGACATCACTGGTTGACATCACCAGCTGACATCACTGACTGACATTGATTGACATCATTGACCATATCATAACTATCAACTAGCTTATTTGTATTTCTACTTTTAGAATTGAGGTCTCTATTTTTGTTGCAGTTATTTTTGTTATTTCGAGCTAAAATTAATGCTTTTTCGCTATAAAGAATTTTGCCCATCCCATAAATATTTCTTCTTTTCCTTTCCTTGACATTTTAAGGAGCATTCTGGTCGATATGCGAGGCTATAATTAAGCCAACCGTCATAAAAATAAGCTATGGAATCTTTGAGATATTCAAGTTTATCCAAAGGGGTACTTATTTTTGTTGAACTGTTTAGACAGATAGCTGACGTTTTCAATTTAAAATGTCAATAACAACCTGGGGGGAGGGAGGGTTCATGCATTGTTTGGCCAATCGGTCTCAGTGCCAAATAATTCACACCTTTGGCCAAATTTAATGTCAATTTACAATGCTGCCAGATTTCCAGCCCCCCGGTTTCAATGTTGGCATTCATTGTGGAATTGTTCATAGCATCATGCGCTTCTTAAAGTGCTCACACGTTATTTTAACTTTGTTGCTATGACGTATGTTACCATGGAAACCTTTATGAATAATATGTGAGATTGAAACTTGCAAAAAGGGCTTTCCAATGGAACCAAGTTTGTGCCTGTATTAGCAATATTTACGCTGCAGCACTTACGTAAAGTTATATAAAATTGTAAGAAAAAGGCATATTTCCGAAATTCGAGTCTGAATGAGAGTAAGTATGGTCATGTGACCCCAAAGGTCACATGATCATAAAAATCTTTAAATTGAGGTGGTACATATAACTTTGGTTGAATGAAGTTTGGTTGTAGAGTAATTCCCTAAAAATCAATCTTATAGATTTCAGGTAAAATTTGTACCTTTTCAAACTTTGTTGCTATGGCATCCAGTTGCCATGGATACCAGTATAAATAATAAATAATAAGAAAGACTGAAGCATACTAAAAGGGCTTTCCAATAAGACCAAGTTTTTGTCTGCAGTGTAAATAGGTACTGTTTCTGCAGCGGTTAAAGATGTCGCATAAAATTGTGAAAAAAATAGCATATTTATGAGGTTCGACCCTCAATGAAGGTCCGCATAGTCACATGACCCAATGGTCACATGACAATAATAATCTATAATTGAACAAATACATGCTCGGTTGGCGGAATGAAGTCTGGTCATGGAGTAAAATTGATTTTTCATATTTCAGATAAAATTTGTGTTTTTTTAAACTTAGTTGTCATGGCTACCAATTACCATGGATACCTATGCAAATTATATGTGAGATTGAAGCTTACTAAAATAGACAGGCAGGCCAGGTGCTCTAGCCTAGTCGAACGAGGTACCACTAACGGAGCATATGGGTATAAAGGGAATAATAAGGCGCACCAGAAAACCCATTTCTGGCGCGGCGTATCGGTCGCGTTTACCCCTGGCGGCCATTTTCCAAGATGGCCGCCATAAAAATAAGTACATGCAGTTTTTGGTCTAGATCCTTAATGGCTTAGCCGATTTTGATAATTTTTGGGTCAAAATATATGTATTTCAATATTCCCAATGCAATGATGTCATAAAAATGTCAATATTGTAAGCGATTCATGCTGCATTTAAGGTTCAAATGCAAAAAAGGTTAAAAATTTGAAAAAAAATCAAGATTCTCTGGCAAAATAAGGCGTCATAGTCAATGAATGGTTGGTTTTAGGGCAAAAATAACATCATAAAAAACTTCCTGACATACAGAAATACCAGAAACCATGTCTTATTTGTTGCTGTGTGACATTTAGTGTTGAAGATATTCCCATTTATATGACTGGTCACGTCAAGTGAGAATTGTGACCCGACGACGTCACGTTTCAGCAGTGGTGCATCTTGCGTGTCTGATTTAGCATAACTCTCCGACAGTTTATCAGATTTTTATCATTTTTGTGTCAAAATATATATTTTTCAATATGCCCAATCCAATGGTGATGCCAAAAATAGGAAATTACAAGTATTTTATATTCTTTCTTATGATAATTTGTAAAAAAATTTAAAAATTTAGGAAAAATTCAGGATTTCCAGGCAAAACATGGCATCTTATGACTTGTATTATTGACTTTAGAGTAAAAATGCCATCTTTAATCAATTGCAAATGTTCTAAAATATCAGCAGGTATGCCTATTTTGTTACTATGTCATTTTTGGTCTTGATAATATTTACATTTATGTGAGAGACCCGGTCAAGTAAAATTGTGGCATTGTGACATTATATTTCCGCAGTGATGCATACGTTTGTCTAATTGGATGTTAATCTTAAACATATTATCAAAGTTTTTGATCTGCATATTAGCATGGTGCATTTTCTGCTATTATGCAGTTTTGTCAATGATAAGTATTAAATTTATGCTTTTTTCATGGTCAAATACAAAAATGTGAAAAAACACATAAATCGCACCTAATTGTCATTGGCGTATTGGTTGCAGACTGAAAAATTAAGCCATAAAAAAAATCTCACCTATTCCATTCTATTCCTACAACCAACCATGCAATGATTGCAACAATCCCCCATCTCTTCTTTATCAATGAATGGTTCAGCTGCAACACCTGGGAATGGTCAAAAGCTATTGATAATTCGACATGTTCCTTGTAAGGAACACGTCGAATTATCTAGATTGGTCCAACAAAGATAGTTTACACTTGGCAGCAAAATTATTCAACCCCTTTGATTTCTTCCCAATAGTAAACAGGTTTTGTAAAATGAGTGTGATGACATAAGAATATTTCAAATCACAAAAAGTATGATAGCATCACATACCAGACAACATATGCTAAATCAGCTGTGGAGAATAACTAAATCTAGTTGGCAGGACTGGTTCCATTTCACAAATGGGTCAAAATATTTGAACAACTATTTAACCCTGTGCTCCAATGCTAACCCAATGGCGGCAACGGGGTTGAAACATTTTGACATTGTTGACCCCTATGCGAAATGCAAACCGCCTACCAGGTTCTGGTGCCCTTCCTGACAGTTTGGCATTATGTTGTCTGATACAAATTGATGTTATCCTTTTCATGATTTGATATATATGCTGATGTCACCACACTCATTTTGCATTTGTCAGCTATTGAATTCAACGAAAAACATCAAAGGGTTGAATTATTTTGTTGACAACTGTAGAGAGTATTTGCCTGGATTATATTCAATACATTCTAGTAAGTTGCCCGCAGCTTGGAGGGCACAAAATAGAACACAATTGAAAATATAGGATTGTGATAAATTTAGAAGGATAAATAGATAGGCCCAGATTGATTTATTGATTGATTTATTGATTGAAAGGGCTCAAATAGGCCGAGATAGTCTGATAACAGATAGATTTTTATGAGAGTATAATTTCCCAATCAATAGTTAGAGTACCCGTAGATTGGAAGGAACAGAATAGAAGCGAATGGTAAACTTTTAAAATATAATTTGATTTGATAGTGCCCAGATAGACTGACAGAGTAAGATTAGAAAAAGATGGGCCTGGTATCTGCGAGTGTGGGCTGCTGTGGGTCAGAGATTTATCACACGGGGCGGGCTGGGGCAGGCCGTAATTTTTTTTACCTTCAGCGAACGAAGTTCGAAGAAGGTATTGTTATCACTTTGGTCAAAAGTTGTCCGTCCGCCGGGCGGGCGTCCGGGCGGTCGGGCGTCCGGGCGGTCGGGCGTCCGGGCGGTCGGGCGTCCGGGCGTCGGGCGGATAAATAGTTTCCGGGCCAGTACTCAGCCCCTATTGAATGTACATGGATGAAATTTGGTACACATGTAGCCTGTATGGTCTAGTTGTGCCTTTTGATGGTCTGATTGATGGAACTTTTGTAATTTTTGAAATATTGAGAAAAAATATTTAAAAAATATTTTTTTGTTTCCGGGCTAGGACTCAGCCCCTATTGCATGCACACTAATGAAAATTGGTACACATGTAGCCTGTATGGTCTAGTTGTGCCTTTTGATGGTCTCATGGATGGATATTCTGTACTTTTTGAAATATTGACAAAAATAAAAAAATAAATTTTTTTTTCATTTCCGGGCTACGACTCAGCCTCTGTTACATGTACATGGATGAAATGTTTTACACATGTAGCCTATATGGTCCAGTTGTGCCTTTTGATGGTCTGATTGATTGATATTCTATACTTTTTGAAATATTGAGAAAAATGTATCTAAAATTTTTTTTTTCATTTGGTTCCATAACTTGGCAACAATTGCATGTAAATGGATGATATTTGTTACACATGTCACCTACAAGATACATTTGTGTCTTTTGTGGGTGTGATTCTTGGATATTCTATACATCTTGAAATATTGACAAAAAAATATTAAAATTATTATTTTTTGTTTCCAGGCCAAAACTTGGCCATCATTGCATGTCCATAGATTAAAGTTTATATACATTCCCTACATAATATTTTAGTGCCTTTTGTTGATCTGCTTGATAGTTACAATTAATGCTTTTTGAAATATTCTGACTCATACCTCACAACTTATTCCTTGTTTATGCATGAAACTGGTCCATATTATGTGTATACTGGTCTAGTAAGGTCTTTCTATCGTTCAACATACCCTGGCATGCAGGCGGGCATATGGCGGGGCATATAGATAATTTCAGACCAAGATCTGGCTACTATTGCAAATACTACATGCAATGTGGTTCACATCACTTTTATGGTTTAATGGTGTCCTTTTAAAATGTCGTTTTCTCGCTGAAGGTTTGCTGCTACGCAGCCTATGTTTTTTGTTTTTTTTTCACATTTTTAGTGGAGGTGAGTACCCATCTCCATTTATGCAGTCACAATGAGAGAATGGAAGTTGTGGTGGGAAATTTGAAATTTGAGAATTTTCAGAATGTCTTTTGGGCCCTGACTTGGCCATTTTGTTCGGAGATGTTTGGAGTCAAGAAATAAGTATAACTTGATTATAGAGCATGTATCTGGCATAGAAATGAATCGCATGAATGTTGTAATTTGGACAAGACTTCCTTTGCTTTGAATCTTGATTGGATGCACCGTTAAAAAATTATGTGAATTGTGTTTGTGTATGCAAATCAGCTGTCCACCATTTTGTAAATCATGTGTGTTGTGTTCTGTGTATGAAATGAGCTGACCTGGAACTATGTCATGGTGACATTTGGATGTTTATTGCTCAGTTTACTGACCTTGGAATTTATGTTATCATAAAACTAGGCAAAACAAGGCATCTTATGTCACAGGAGATGAGATTTCAATAGTTATACAAATTTCAAAGTATTTCAGTTAAATATAGTGTAGGATGTATTGATGGATAGAAGAATTATCGACAGATTGCTAGCTAGATAAATGGATAGATAAATACTGCTAGATATATAGCAAATTTCTGACTTGGAAATATGGAGGCTTGATTCGCGAGAATTCATGGGCAATGTTATCGTATTTCATCAAATTGCCTTGAAATTCATATTTTTTCTAGCCCTGGACAGATAGAATGGATGGATTTTATGAATTAGATAGATTGCACCACCTGGAGAATCTATCCTAGACAAAAAGGTTTGATATGTCAAATTATCATAAATTGACACAATGCTTTCAGATTCAACAATGTCTAGAGACTCTAGTTCGATTCACATCTTCACAGCCAATTTTGACCTTAATTTTGAGGTATCACACTCAATCTTTACATCAATCAGCATGATATCCATGCAGATCTGGATCTATCCAGAAGTGATAACTTTCTGGGCCTTATGGTTGAGCTTCAGCGGCCATTTTCCTAAAAGTCTGGAAGTTAAACATGAATTAATCACATGAAGTTGTGCTGATCGGTTCAGTCTCGGGAGTGGTTTGCTGTATTTAGCAGAGGCTGTGCTGGAGTGGATTGCATGAATTAGATGGATAGATTATGAAGATGAAATAGGTAGCTTACACTGATTACAATAGTTAGATAGATAGATTACAGATTTATCAAAAGGGTTGGGTAAGCGAGAGCAATAGGATGCAATTTGGTACTTGTGTTATAATTTGTGACATGGTCCAACATGTCCAGGAGGGGTTAGGGTCAGCTCAGTTGGTAATGCACTGGTTTGCCAATCACTGGGCCCTGAAATTGTGATGGAAAGGAATTTCAATCATCCTTTGCGCTTAATTGCTGTGTCCTCCCCTGTAATTACCCCACATAAATACAGGACTTAAAGCTCAAATGGTCCATTCATCGGTCCAAAATATCCATGCCAATCAGACATGGGATTTGAACTCTTTGCAAAGTCTAGATTGATAAACTGAGTTGGTCATTTTGGCACTCTTCAAGTTAGCTGGCAGTGGTACACTAATTTACAGGTGTATAGACCAGCATAATTAGTGATAGATAGATTGATGGAGAGACATGGTAGGTACAGCCCTCTTAGTGCAGCTCTGGGCTCTCACAAGAGTTGATTGATGAGATGGGAGACAGCAGAAGTCCTCACACGCTTCACATTTACCCTATGTGAGAGATCCTTTAATTGCCCTACAGACACTGGAACAAGCGATTGCCAATTTAATGTCAGATGCGAACTAGAATTTCCAGCCAGTTAACTGTAACAGTTAACTATAACAGTTAACTGTTTGAAATATCATTGAAATGACATTTGAGTCAACTGAACAGTTAACTGTTAATCTAACAGTTAACTGTTTCATCATAGTGACAGTTTCAAGGCTATTTAACATTTTTGACTAAAGATGAATTAAGCACTTAATATTATGTCAAAATTTATAAATGGCACACACACGAATGTTAAAATTGTGATAATCAAGTCAATATTGTTCATATTTATTATTGGAAAAGCATGATCATAGTCTTGTTAACGACCTGTTGTTATTTGTTTATGCAGTGAAAAGTGAATCATCTGTAGTGTTTGCATTTTTTCCATCCAAAAATATAGTTAAACAAGCAGAAGAGGTCAAAGCTAGTTATTAGCTCATATTTGCTATCTTGAGGCATTAAATTAGTCAATCCCACCAAACCTATAACTCGCATAACAGTTAACTGGCAGTTAACTGTTAACTGTTAAGAAATGAAAAAGTTACACTGTTTGGCAAGTAAACAGTTAAATTGGAAACTCTAATGCGAACAACATCCAGCTGGGGTTTTGCTCATGAAAGTCCGCTGAGTTTTTCTGGTTCCCCACACGGGGTTTCGATGCGAGTTAAAACCGACAACGGAGAAGGCAGGAATCATAACTGCTCTGCCACCTAGCTGCCCCAATGAGAAAGTGAGATCTTTATTGACACGGTTGTAAGGAACTAAGCAGGTCTAAGGATATATTATATGACAGCTGGGTGGCCAAAGTGTTTTCAGTGCTGAGGGTCTTCTTTGCCTGGGTTCGAATCTTGGGCAGACAATTTAGAATATTTTCAACGTAGGCCTAGGCCTTCTCTCAAGATCAAAGTCCCAGGTGGATGTCATTCAGATGAGATGTTAAATCATTGGCCCTTTCAATCTTTTTCAAATGGAGTAAACGTGTAATGTGTAGGCCTAGAGGGCATTTGCTCTGTCTGCCATCTCATTGATCAATCTAAGGACCCACTCCTCTTAAATGGCTGCACATGTGCATACCATATTTCTCTATCTGATATCTATCTATCTATATCTATCTATTTAGATCTATATATCTAAGTAATATCTGTCTATGTAATATCTATCTATCTAATATATATCTATCTATTTATCAATGTCTTCAGAACCATATCTATCTAATAGTTATACTTATAGCAGTGCTGGACAAATTATCTGCTGGATTCAGAGGATTTGAACAAAGACAACACGCAGGGGCACCTCACGACTATGTGTTATTATAATGTCCATATCAGTGTAAGCTCCTGGTTGCACATCTTTTGTGACACTTAGATTCATTTTTTTTATGCATTTGGGAGAAAATATCTGTTATGCTGCCAGTTGGGTTGCCAGCCAGCCCAAGCATCATTCAGCGCCTCCCAGCCAGGTGATATAAATAACTTTTTTCCCTGCCAGCCAACTCAACTGCTTTCTTATTACCTGACTGCAAATTTCATTGGTTGGAAGCCCAAAATTGGATCCCAGCTGGCAACTTTGCCAGCTGGGAACATCCTAGCTGACAGTCTGCCAGCCATCCGGGCGCCTGCTGCATAACAGATAATTGGTATAACAGATCATGGGGTGCCCCTGAACACGCCACCTCCATTAAGCGACCCGTAGATTCTTGTTGGATTTTACTATGGAAACAGATACAGCATAAACTACTTAAAATTGACAAATTTTCCTAAAACTATTAAATATGGCATGCATAAATATATACGTATTTAAATTGAAAATTATAAAAATCTGATAAGTTTTAATGATTCACACCTGATAAGACAAATGTATGCAAAACTGCGAAAATATCATGTCAGAACGTCACAATTTTACTTGACCTGGTTGCTCACAAAAATGTAAATATCTTCATCTCCGAAAGTGACAAAGCAACAAATCAGACATACTTACTGATATTTTGGAACATGTGAAATTGATGAAAGCTGGCATATTTTTACTCTAAAATTAACATTGTAACCATCAAGTGGCCAACCAGCAGCAACAATATATTTTGGTCTTTGGAGGGTCTCCTCATCATCTATATTTACAACTCATCTCATGTCATTATCATAGGCCTACTCTATACTTTTTATAATAATACAATGTTATTCAAATGATGATGATGAAATAAAATAATTTTTCAGTCTGCCTGTGTGTCAAAGTCAATAAAGCAAGTTATAAGCTATGCTTTGGCTAGAAATCCAAAATTTTTCACATTTTTGACAAATGATCATAAGAAACAATATAAAATACTCATAATTTCTTCTTTTTGGCATCACCATTGGATTGGGCATATTGAAAAATATATTATTTGACACAAAAATGATAAAAATCTGATAAGCTGTTGGAGAGTTATGCCAAATTAGACACATTTATTCGTGAATGCTGATAAGTGATGTTGTGACGTCACAATTCTTACTTGACGTGACCAGTCATATAAATGGGAATATCTTCATCACTAAATGTCACACAGCAACAAATAAGACGTGGTTTCTGATATTTCTGTATGTCAGGAAGTTTTTTATGATGTTATTTTTACCCTAAAACCAACAATTCATTGACTATGATGCCTTATTTTGCAAGAGAATCTTGAATTTTTTCCAAATTTTTCACTTTTTTTGCATTTGATCCTTAAAAAAAGCATAAAACACTTATAATATTGAAATTTTTATGACATCATTGCATTTGGAATATTAAAATACATATATTTTGACCCAAAAATTATCAAAATCGGATAAGCCATCAAAGATCTAGACCAAAAACTGCATGCACTTATTTTTATGGCGGCCATCTTGGAAAATGGCCTCCAGGGGTAAACGCGACCGATACGCCGCGCCAGAAATGGGTTTTCTGGTGCGCCTTATTATTCCCTTTATACCCATATGCTCCGTTAGTGGTACCTCGTTCGACTAGGCTTTCCAGTGAGACCAGATTTTTGCTTGTAGTATCAATATTGTGGCTGCAGCAATTAAAGTTGTAGTAGAGAATTGTGAAAAAATGCATATTTCTGAGGTTCGACCATGAATGGCAGTCAGCATGGTCATGTGACCCAAAAGGTCACATGACCATTAAAATCACTAATTGAGGTTGTACATATCTGGTTGGTTGAATGAAGTCTTGCTGTGGATTAAATACCTAAAAAATGATTTTTACTGGTATAAAGGAGAATTAAAAAATATTCTGACTTGGTTGCCATGGTAACCAATTTGTGAAAAATTGCACCACTTTTCCCATCTGCATCCCCCAGTTTCATAATCTACGGAAGTTTGCGATTCCGACGATGTATAGATTGTCCATTCTACTCTCGGGGTGAGCTAAATCCTTAAATAAAGCACTTTTGAGGTCTTGGCTCCCAGACTACATGCCAATTTTGCCAATTTAAGTAAAATTCTGCAGAAACGCTCATAACTATATATTAAAAGTGCCCTGTAAGTTTGGTGTCTGTAGCTCTTATACTTTTTGTGCCAGAAGGAAAGTTTTGACCACTTTCTGAAAATCTAAATTCTGCAGGCGTAGGTTTAAGTAGCTGCAGCTCCTACCTGCCTGCAGGCATAAATCATATAAACCCACCAAAAGATTCAGTACAATACCTGCTAAAAATGTGCCAAAAATCACGTTTCTGAGTCAAGTGGAAGTTATTGTTTTTTGAAGAAGTTTTTCAGGTTCTGTCCCTATTCACCCCCTTGTCCCTATTCACCCCATATTACGGTATATACATTAACATGGAGAGATTGATTATGCTTTTTATTCAAAATAACACAATATTATACAAATATTGGATGGAAAGGAGCCCAATATAGAGTATAATTGGATGAAGAAAAGTTACACTGGATGAGGCGCAGCCGAATCCATATATATAACTTTTCTGAATCCAATTATACTCTATATTGGACGACTTACCAGCCGATATCTGTTATATTCTCCATCCAATAGGCCTATAAGTTATATTTTTCTTTTAAGTGGACTTGCTGCCAAGAAAAAAAAAGCATTCTGATGTTTTTAATTTTCAGGATTTGCTGCTTAGATTGTCTTTTTCCCCTCTCAATTGAAAAGAATCAAAATAGCAAATTTAGAAGGCTTCTGATTCTCAATGCCATCCCAGGCTTACATTACAGACAGCTGTAATTCAAAAAGATCAAACCATGAATAGAAGGAGCAGGCAAAGGTGACGTCACAATTGCTAGTTCGGTCTCATGATGTCGCCAGTTGTGGTGTCACAATAACAAGTTGCCACAACTTGACTGACCATTAAGAAATCACCAGTGGTGACGTCACAATTGAACAACAAGTAGGCCTAGTGAAACGATTGTTCTTCTGTGTTGGATCCAATGCAACTTTTCAGGATCCAATAACTTTTCTCACCATAATATAGCAAGGATATTATCCATGTATACTCGCTTGTGATTGGCTGACACAATCCAAGTGGAGAATATTTCATAAATGAATAGTACAATCGGTGGAAGTCTACAAATGCACAGTCTGAAATGCTTGTATGTTACACTTTTTCTAATTGCTAATTTTTGTGTCTTCTGTTCAAGGGTCTGTCAGTTGACAAACTATTAACAGCTAAATCCACTGCAACATTTCTCATAAAGCCTGGTAGGATCTTTCCCCAATTACCACAATAAGGAGCTGACTATATTTAGGCGATCAGGGGGATAGCTCAATTGGTAGAGCTTCGGGCTCCTATGGGGAAGTGCTGTGCCTGCATGGGTTCGAGCCCAGGCAGGGTCAGCCTCTCTATGAGCCTCTATGTATAAATACCTCCTGACCTTGTCCGAGCCCACATGCACAGGACTTTAAAGTCCGTCTCTTGTCAACAAAACTTGGTTATTTTTTGCCATAGGTCAGCACTCTAGATAAGTATAAAGCACTTGAGGGAGTTCCCAGTGTTTATGTCAAACCCAATACTGTATTACCACAGCTGGAAGTGCAGGATTTAGGGGAGAGCGGGGCCAGTTGAAGCAAATTTTTTAAATTGCTCTCCTGTGTGCGTACCTTTACAGATTTCAAGGAGAACAAAGATGGAAAAGTTAGTTTGGAAAGTTGTCTAAACATCCCAACTTTAGGTTTTGGCATATAAGTTACCATGGCCGACACATGAGCCTCAAAAAAATTTAAAAAAATTGGTTCAACAGGCCCCACCTGTGGGGCCGGTTGAACAATCCATTGGGGCCTGTTGAACCATTGGAAGGATGATGAGTGATGTGTGGGGCTGCAGTCCTTCATTTTTGCTAAAAAGTTCAGCTAGAACCATAGTATGTTTTGGCTAAATTTGACATGTCTCACACATTTCTTTCTCTTCGAGGAATTGCCAGGGGCCAGTTGAACCAGTTGACGGTTAAACATTAATAATAAATTTATTTATTAATTTTAATCCATTTTAATGGGCCTATTACAAAAAAAACTGTTTTGCTGAATAGTACCTCTCATTGTAAGTGTATTTTGTTAAAAATTTGATTTAAAAAAAAATTAATAAATTGCCATAAACTCCCCTGTCTCCCCAGGTTCAACTGGCCCCGCCTGGACCTCCATGTATCTATATATAGCCTGGCTGCACCCTTTTTGTAGGAAACCATTTTAAGGAGGTGGGTTTCCATCTACACATAACCCATTATCTTATGATGATATGACATCCCTGCAGACCAGGTATTTTAAATGCTATGAAAGCGCCAATCTCAATGTGACAAACTCAGTTTTTCATGCTAAAAACGAAAAAAGTGTGATAGTTTCATTACCATGTGTCTCAGAGCCAAAAGATCTACATGGAAAAGATTAGCCTAATAAGGCCTAACACAGGGTTGTATGTATATTTCCATGCCTGCTCCACCCGGTGAAAAATCAACGTTGGTTCAACTGGCCTGCCGGTTCAACTGGCCCCACTCTCCACGAAGATCCCATGCGCTTGAAGGTACTGGTAAGATAATATACTAAGAGAAGGTGCAACATGCCTCACAGAATTATCATTTTGTACATTAGCTGCTTCCTGTTTAAATTTTACTGCTCTGTGATTGGTGCAGTCTCACACCAGGTGACGTCACGACTGTCGTCACCCTAGCAACCTGTTACAGTTTGATCTGTGATGTCACAGGACAAGTTGTCCAAAATGCATTGCAGCAGGAAGACGTCCTTGTATAGAAAACACACTTCTGATCGTTGCATCTCCTCCGTGCCACTCTCCCCTATGTCTGTCCTGCAACAGTGTCAAAACGAGGGCAAATCAGTCAAGAGACGTGACGTCACAGACTGGGTGAGACACTGATCTAAAAATAGATCAGGAATGAGACATGACGCAACCAAAATGACAAGCTGAAATCAACACATTTATCTCTAAATCACTGTCTCAACCATTTTAGCATTAATAGGCCTATTAATAGGCCTACTAAAAGTACTGTGTCTTTCCTATCTTCCTCATATACATAGGTCTGCTGGCCTATAGATGTCTTATTTATCTTCCATCTTCTATTTATTTAAAAGGAACAATTAAGGTCCATTGAGCATGACAAAGGCCTAAAATTAAAATAAATTTGCATATATATACTTCGGATCACTGCAAACACTGTATTTTATGCTACATCAGGCATGTGACTTGGATGGCTTGATATCGTGACTTTCAGCCTTTTAGCCAGCCTAAAATTTTAGCCAGTTTCATCAAAAAATTATTTTTATAAATTCACATTTTAATCATCTAGGACTGGTCTGCATCTGGTCTGCTTCTGATTAGTGTGTTGACTTGTACAGGTCAAGGGTAGGGTGCATCGTCTGCCCCCTAAAAATGAAAAAACTAAAATAATCATTTGCACTTTTGCCATATTGTACCTTCGCGCATAGAAACACATTCTGCAAAATCTCAATTAGATCCGATGTGGCTTTAGGGTGGCACTTTGGTGTCAAAGTTGAGTCCAAAATTGTCAAAAAATTATGCTTTGAAAAGTCGCGGTTAGAAATATCTAACTTATGGTTGTCTGTATGATTTCAATTCATATAACATTATTCTCAGAAGAAAACTGTCTTTAATTTGAATGGTAGAAAACTATATTTCTGAAAACTTTTCATGCCTAAGTTTTTTGGAAAGCTGAAAGTTTATGACTAGTATGACAGAATGTCTGGAAAAATAAACTTAAAAGCTCAACTTCTGCCTAACTGTGAAGTAATTGTTAGAATAAAACATCAGGAACACTTTGCTGAAGAAAGCAGGGAATTGAAAATTTTTTCCAGATAGTTATTCATCAAATCATATGTGCAAATTTTTATAAAATTACATGTAAATATGAGAAATACAACACTTCGTTGAGACACTGTTCTGCAACTCTTTTTCTTCTGACTACATCATAATGCAATCAAGGTTTTATCAGATGATGTAGTAGACCATGTTTCCACTTTGTAGACTTCTATGACTTCCCAAAGTCATATTGACATCCTTTTTTTTTTATTTATCACATTTTACCCAATAAAAATGAAAATATCTCCACTCAATTTTGACTTCTACTGAATGGAAACCATTGGTGTTGGTATTCAAATTAAAGCTCTCTTTCTAAGGAATCTAACTGTGCCATTCAAAAATCATTTCATTTAAAATTGACAATATTATTTATAACCGCGAATCGCTAAAATATGACCTAATACTGAAATTTCAAGGCTGTTGTGCCACCCTTTGCCATTAGAATTTTTTCCTAAAATTTTGCAGGGCTTCTTTTATGAGACAAGGGAACAATCATGCAAAAGTGCTTGCTGTTTTGAAGAAATAGGGGCAGACGATGCACCCTAGTCAAGGGGGGAGGCTATGGCTTTTTGGTGAAAAAAAATTTGTTTCCCATTTGACACTGAAAAAAAAAAAGTTCTTTCAGCGCATGAAAAAAAAAAGTTTGTTTCCACGCCACGAGTAGATAGGGTAGGTACCGTAATATCAAAATTACGCAAAAAAAGGGGTAAAAGCCATAGCCGCCCCAACTATTATCTGGTCGGCCCCTTACATGAATTTCTGCCAGTCGTCTGTCCAGTGGGTGCTACTGTGCGCGCAAGCGCGGACCTGAAAGGCAGCTGTTCCGCTGACGTAGAAGCCAATTCTATATCCATTTCAACTGGAATTTCGTCAATCTGCAGCCTCGTTTGCTCGCCTGATTTAAAACAAGCAGACTGACTTGCCAGTCAGGTCAATAGCATGATATGTCCGTGATTTGCAAGAAAAGTTGGGGTTCACCTGGAGTTTGGTATATGACAGGGAATGTGTAGGCCTACTGAAGAGAAGAAGGTTTAGTCAGGTCAAGGATTAGTTAGCGTCAGGCCAAGGATGAATTCGTTACGAACAAACTTTTTAATGTCAATAATAATTTACACCAAGAATCGATAACCGAGGCTCCGGATGGGGGGATATGGGGGACAGGGAATTCAAAAGTAAAATGGTCAAGGGACAGGGGGCCACAAAACCTCATCCAGAGCCTCATAACCTCTCCCAGTCTCCCAATAGTCCCAATTCCAAAGTATCATCTGGTCTGCCCAAAAGATCACCCATCGATAGATCCAGATATAACACAGCCAAGGGACAGGGCTTTCTAAAGTAAAATGGCAGGACAACACAAAACCCCATCCATATATCGGATCAGGGCAGACAGAGCATTCTTATTTTAATGGGTGACAGAATCACGAATTTTTTTTGTTATTCAGACTGAGGCTCAATGCTCGCAGTACAGGTTGCCATGGTGACACTACAGGAATGAAAAAAACAAAAACGCTTCTTTCTGACTTTGGCAAAGAGGACGATCCCCCCCCCCCCCCCAAGTGTCGTAGCAGCAGCTCCCCAAAAACCTCTGGTTCTGTTAAATACACTCCAGCACTATTATTGCATGACGGCCAATACATTGTATTGTTCTTGTCTTTTTTCATATTAAAACATAATCTTGGTGTTTGAAATCCAATCAGTATACAATGACAGAAAAACATAAATTATCTTATTAAGTAATAAGAATATTTCAAGACCAATTAGGCTTACATTGCTAAGCAAAAAAACTTTTTACACTGAGTTGCAGAACTTTTCGGTTTTTTCAGCCAATGGAAAGTGTTATGAGCTGAATTGTGAAATTAAGGTGGCTCGATACTCGTGAACTTTCTAAGATAGGATTTCTTAAAAATAGTTTAAAATGATCCAAAATATAGTTTATAGCAAGGATATATAAACAAAAGTGGTCGCTACCAGCCTTTCTTTCAAAATATTTGAGGTTATGTAAAAGAAAGTCAGTCCACGCAAACCTGAAAAACTCAATTTTTTTCTTAATTTTTTTACTTTGAAGTTTTCCCTGCCATTCAGTGGCCATTCATCCTATGTTATTAAATGGAGCATGGAATTAAAGAGGAAAGTTTTATGGAAAAGCTGATTAAAATTCCAGAGAGATATATTTAGTTTAAAGAACTTTACTAGGGGTTCGGAAAAAAAGTTTCGATTTTGAAAATGTAGATCCTTTTATGAATCATAGCGCTAAAAAAAAGAGACGAGATAGAATGTTCTATTTCTTTGTCATCTGTTTTCAAATAAAGTGAGGAACAATATAATGATACTGACAAGGCTTCCTATGGGCCTGGAAATTGATATACAAATTTATTTATAGAACGGAGCCATTTTTGAGAAATCAGATGCTTGCCGAAAATCGCTTGTAGAAATTTTTCTTCTTCAAGCGGGAAGCTGAAAGTCCGTTAGTGTATAGTATTCTTCATAGCGCATCTAATGGTGAAAACCACAAGTTTCTAACCCAATCAGAAGTCCCACAAATGCCAAACGAAAGGGCCGACGCATGAAATTCTCAGAAGTAAAAAAAGATCCTGAAACAGTGTCAGCAGTGCTCAGCTGCAATGGTGACGTTACGATAGATAGGGCCTGCCTGGCTGCGCGGAAATTTGTGCAGTTGACGTTATTTCATGAGTAGCGAGCCACCTTAAGCCAATCACAATTTCGGGAAAAGTTATATGGTTAGCAGAAAACCCCAGCCCCATATCTATGATAGAAGCCAAGTATCCGCCTTTCATGATTTTGGGATGAATTCAATTTCTTCAGGTGATTTTTAATTAAGTTTAAGATATTCAGGTGCAAAAGTCAATCAAGCGTCATTGACCAATATCAAAATGCATTTGAGCAACCAAAAGTCAGACACTTTGTTTGACTGGGAATGCTTTAACTCAATTTGTTGCGCTCTGATACAAATTGTTACATTGTCAGACAACAACAAGCTTCAAGGTCACTGACATAAAATTAGTTGTCAATCAGTCAGGACGTCTACAAAAACTTGTTGGTGATCGGCTTATTATGAAGAGAGATCCGCTTCAGGGAAAGAACACCATCCCGAGACAGGCATGATAGCTCCTACACGCCCAGAGAGGCAAAAAGAAGACGGGACACTAAAAGATAGGAATTTGCGTCCAGTAGCCCGACCCAAAGGATGACAACAGGAACCGCTAACATAAAAATATGGAGGAAAAACAAGGGAAAAATTACCCAAACAAAACCACCCCGGGGCAAAAATACCCCTGATAACCCGTGGAAGAAATTTGAATTACCTGAACCCAAAAGACTGAACAAAGGGAAAAGAACCAACTCGGGCAAAAACACCCATTGAAAAACAACAGAAACCCGAAAATACCAGCAGACAAATGATGAAAGGGAAATGAAGAAAGGAAGCAGAAAGAACAAACCAGGTAAAAGCAGCCTAAGATTGTTATATACTAACATTAATGGAATAAGATCAAAACTAACCAGCCTTACCAATGTAAGTGAAATGTACAATGCTGATATCATAATGCTAACAGAAACCAAAGGAAACCCCCCCCCAAAATGGAAGCATACAAATGGTATGGAAAAACCAGACAAAGCAAAGGAGGGGGAGTAGCCATAGCTATAAAAAATCATTGGGCAAAACACGCCACCCTAGTAACAAATCTGGAAGACAATGACCAGGAAATAATATGGGTGGAACTAAAACCCCCAAAAAGCGACAGTATATACCTAGGCACATTCTATGGCCCACAAGAAAGCGACAACAGAGATGACACCTACAGACAGTACATGCAAATCAAATCACACATCTTAAACCTTAGAAAGAAAGGCAAAATAATATTAGCAGGAGACTTCAATGCAAAAACAGACATCCAAGAAAGCAAAATAAAGCAAACCAGAAGCCCAAATGGAAAACTTCTGGAGGAACTGATGGAAGAAACAAACACCCAACCAATGAACCTAAAATCAACAACTGGAATATGGACAAGAGTAAACAGACACAACAACAATGAAAAAGCAGTCATAGACTATATATTAACAGACACAGCAACAGCAAATAGTACAACCGACATACAAGTAGATGAAGTAGGAACTTACAGATTAAAGAGCACTACAACCGAATCGGACCACAACACAATCCTGATGACCACTGAAATCAGAGACAACCAGAACCAAACCAGGAAAATAACCAGGTGGAAGACAGGAACAAAAGAGAAATGGAATAACTTTAACAAAGAAATCCAAGAATTGGAGAGAATAAAGAAGATAAACAACTACACACAACTAGAACAAGCCATCAACAGAAGCCTCAATAAACACATTGGAAAAATAACCATAACTGCAAAACCAAGAAAAAGAAATAATAAAATAATAATAAATTTATTTTATTTTACAAACTGACAATGAGAAACAGGACCGGAAAAGAATGAAGGAGACCAAAAGAGAATTCCTCGGGGAAAAAGACCCTGAGAAAAAGAGGGAAAAGCTAAACCAACTATACAAGAGACAACGAGACCTAAGGAAAACAACCAAAAAAGATGAACAGGAAAACACCAAAAGGAGATTAAATATACTTATAAAGGAAGGGGGAGTAAACTCCAACACCTTCTGGAAGATCAGGAAAAAACTCCTCCAACCACCCAAGAAAGAATACCCAACAATAACGGAGAACGACATCACCATCCAGAACCCCGAAGAGGCAAGAAACCACATAGCGAACTACTTCGAGGAACTGTACCAAGCAAGAGAAGGAAAAGAAGAACAACAAAGCAACACAAAAATGATAAAAGACTTCATAAATGACAGCGAACAACAACTAAAGAACACACCAACCAAAGAGATCACCAAAACTGAGATCCTCAACGCGAAGAAAAGCATAAAACGACAAAAGGCGCCGGGACCAGACAATATCCCAAATGAGGCCATCACAGAAGCAACCACACAGACAATGGAGATATACAGGAAAATCTTCAATGATATAATCAGGGACAAAAATATCCCAACACAATGGCAATTAGGCCACATACTGCCAATATATAAAGGAAAAGGGGTAAAAGGAAAATGCTCCAGTGAAAGGGGAATAACCCTCAGCAGCAATATGGGCAAACTCTACGAACGAATCCTAAACGAAAGAGTGAGGAATAGCACTACTATCACTGACGCCCAAGGAGGGGGAAAAAAGAAAATCTGCACTGCTGACCACATCCTCATTCTGAAGGAGATAATCAACAGAAACAAAAACCTATACATCACATTCCTTGACGTAACAAAGGCATATGACAAAGCATGGCTAGACGGAATAATGTATGTAATGCATAAATCTGGACTAAAAGACAGAACTTTGCTTGATGTCCTCCAAATCAACAGAAACCTAAAAGCCAAAATAATGACACAACACGGACCGACAAGAGAAATCGGCATTAAGGACAGCATAAGACAAGGAGGAGTCCTATCCGTCATTAAATACGCCACCGTCATGGATGAAATCAACAAAGAAATAGAAAAGGAACAGCTAGGCATACAGATAAACGAAGAAACAAAACTCAGATGCCTACTATGGATGGACGACGTGGCCCTGATCGCAGAAACAAAAGATGACTAAAAAAACTACTAAAAATTACCCAGGAAACGACAGATAAATACCATATCGTATTTGGCAAGGAAAAGAGTAAAACACAAAAATTCGGGAAAAAACAGGGAAAAGAAGGGACCTGCAAACTGGGAGAAATGGAACTTGACTGGGCCGATAGCTACAAATACCTCGGCATGACAATAAACAACAAACAAAACAACAAAGACCATATAAAGGATGTAATAAGAAAAGCCAAGGCTACCTACCAAACAATATCTATCAATCGCAGGGTCCAAAGACCTAAAAGCAATTGAAATGGGAACAGTATGGAAACTTGTCAACACATGCGTCATACCCATAATCACCTACAGTCCAGCGAGCACCATATGGAACAAGACAGAAATGACCGATCTCAACAGAATCCTAGACAACATCCTGAAAAGAATCCTACTAACACCCACCTCCACCTCGAGAGATGCCATTTACATCGAAACCGGGCTACTGGACATTGAGCACACCATATTGAAGGACAAAACAAACTACATGTCATCGATAGAAAAGAAAAACAATCACACTCTAAAATCGACCCTACTGAACGAGGAAAAGAAATCCTGGACAGAAAACCTAAAGGAAATACAAAAAGAAAAATTCAAAGAAAATGCAATCAGCAATGAACTATCAAAACACACAGTCAACAAGTTAACACAAAAAGTGTGGATAGAAACCCTAGTAAAAGAAGGACAAAAAAAGTCAAAGGTAAAATTCCTTATAGACAACAAAAACAACCAAGCCAAAAGAGAAACATATGTAAACCACCTGAACAGAATGCAAGTAAGTGCTATCTTCAAAGCAAGGACAAGAATGTGCCCTGTTAAAAATAACTACAAAAACAAATACACCAACAACAACTGCCGCTTCTGCACGAACAACACGGAAACGCAGCAACACATACTTGAGGAATGCGCTGACATAGACAGATCAAAAGCGCCAATAAAAACAATGAGTGAAATATTCTCCACAAACAAGGAAATGCTCAAAGAAAACAAGCGAAAAACTAATCAAAACAATAAAATACCTCCTTGGAAATAACCAATAACTGTACAACCATATCTTATTCACAGGAGACGGTAACCCACCAGATGGGGACAAGTACACCAAGAAGATTATCTCAATACACTGCCAGGAACTCTACTTAATTTTCAGTCTTCCAGAAAACATAAGCTGCATGACAACATACCCCCAACTCAACTGCCAACCTAGTCACCTTGTATATTCATTGTTATCAATCTGAATCAATTTCCTTAAAACTTGCCTAAAACTTATTTACTATTTTTCAGAAAACAGTGCTCTGCAGCAAACCCTCAGCAACCAATCACTCAGATACTTTCACAAAGCACCTGTGAGGTATCACAGAAACCAGTACCTCCGATACCTTCACAAAGCACCTGTGAGGTATCATAGAAACCACTCACTCAGATACTTTCACAAAGCACCTGTGGAGTATCATAGCAACCAGTAACTCAGATACTTTTACAAAGCACCTGTGGGTATCATAGCAGTCAGTCCCTCCGATACCTTCACAAAGCACCTGTGAGGTATCATAGCAACCAGTCACTCAGATACTTTCACAAAGTACCTGTGGGGTATCATAGCAGTCAGTCCCTCCGATACCTTCACAAAGCACCTGTGAGGTATCATAGCAACCAGTCACTCAGATACCTTCACAAAGCACCTGTGAGGTATCATAGCAACCACTCACTCAGATACTTTCACAAAGCACCTGTGAGGTATCATAGCAACCAGTCCCTCCAATACTTTCACAAAGCACCTGTGAAGTATCATAGCAACCAGTCACTCAGATACTTTCACAAAGCACCTGTGGGGTATCATAGCAGTCAGTCCCTCCGATACCTTCACAAAGCAACTGTGAGGTATCATAGCAACCACTCACTCAGATACTTTCACAAAGCACCTGTGGGGTATCATAACAACCAGTCACTCAGATACTTTCACAAAGCACCTGTGAGATATCATAACAACCAATCAACAATCTTGTACCTTTAAAAAAAATATATATCTGTGAGGTATCTTAGCAACCAATAACCCTGATATTTTCACAAAGCACCTGTGAGGTATCACTGCAACCAGTGTTTCACTCAGACTTCTGAAGCATTGTAGTGGCATCACCATGACAAATAAATCAAGGCTGTACTCTGATGTCTTGCGTATTGGATTAAAAGAATCAACTAAGACATCGTCGCTGGCAAGGTTTCAGAATACAAATAACTCTTGTTGCAATAACTCAATCAAAATTGCGAACCGATTTGACATCCTAGCAGATTCTGTTAAACATCACAATTCCTCAGACAACCATCCTCTTAAAACTTCAAACAATATCTTAAGAGCTTGTGTGTGGAATGCCAAAAGTCTTAGACAAAAAACTCAATCTGTAAATGACTTTAGGAATGAATTTAACCTGGATATCTTTCTTTTCACTAAAACATGGCTGAAATTGGGGAACTTGAAAGGAATGGACAATGCTACTTTCTAAGCTCACCCAGAGAAGGTAGACAAGGGGGAGGAGTTGGCTGCATTGTCAAGTCAGGTCTATGTGCAGTTAAAATGGAAAGTGTGAAGACAAGGACTTTTGAGCATATGGAAGTCCAAGTTAAATTGAATGGAAAAATTCTGACAATCCTTCTGGTGTATCGCCCTGAACCCTCAAAACAAAATAAGTACAACTTAACTGAATTTTACAAGGAATTCACAAATTTCATCGCAGGCTATCAAACATGTCACAATGAACTCATCATAACAGGCGACTTCAACTTTCATATGAACAAACAAGAGGATAGCGGAGCAATCCAATTTGGGAATATCCTAGAAATGTTTAACCTTGAACAACACATTGCATCTCCAACTCACAAAAGTAGGAACACTCTTGACCTAGTTATAACCCGAAAAAATTCTAGTCTTAAAGATTGTGTGGTTGGTGACCTGCTGTCTGACCACAATTGCATCATTTTCAATATAGAAATGGCCAAAGCCAACAATCCAAAAAAGAAAGTAGCATTCCGAAAAACTCATGACATTAATGTGTCAAAATTCAAGAATGATATCCGCTTGCATTTTGCTCTGAATGGTCCACAACAACAAATGGCTAATAACCTGAGCAATCTCGTGTTCCTGTACAACTCGACCAAAAAGGTGCTTGACAAACATGCGCCAATAAAGATCAAACAAACAACATGTCGTGAACCGACACCTTTCACAAATGCTGATATCAAGAATCTAAAGACCAGTAAAAGGAAGGCAGAAAGAAAATGGAGACGAACCGGGCTACAAGCTCACTGGGAGATATTTAAGGAGAAACGAAATGAGCTGAATGAGAGACTTAATCAACTAAAAACAGATGACTTAAAAACAAAGATTGAAAAAACGAAGGGTAATCCAAAGGCTATGTTTAAGATCCTAAATTCTAGCCTTAATAGAAAACAAGAACCACCTCTGCCATATCACACAAATGAAGCAGATCTAGCAAATGATTTCAACAAATTCTTTGATGATAAAATTGAGAAAATAAGATTAAGATTAGACACAAACGGCGCAAGTACAGAAAATGATGCTGAGACATATTCAGGTCCGAAACTTAGTCAATTCAAATCACTCTCGGAGATGGAAATTAGGAAAATCATCACAGATATGCCTGTGAAGCATTGTAACCTTGACCCGATACCTACCGGGTTACTGCTGGAATGCATTGATGAATTTCTTCCTATCATAGCTAAAATAGTCAATACATCACTCAGAGAAGGGAACATGCCTAATGAACTGAAACATGCTCTAGTAAAACCGCTCCTTAAGAAAAATGGCCTTGATCTCATTAAGAAGAATTATAGACCAGTTTCAAATCTGTCCTTCCTGAGTAAAGTCATAGAGGGTGCTGTCATCAAACAATACACTGATTACCTTTCACATGGAAGCCTGAATGACGAAAAACAGTCAGCATACAAGCAGCATTTCAGTACAGAAACTCTATTGACAAAAATCCACAATGATGTCATGATGAGCATGAGCCGTGGTGAAGTCACAATGCTGGTTCTATTAGACCTATCGGCAGCATTTGACACAATTGATCATGACATCCTTTTGAAAAGGTTGAGAAGCAAGTATGGTATTGATGGCTCAGCTTTGAATTGGTTCAAATCATACATCACCAATAGATCTCAATCTGTACTCATAAATGACACAGAATCAAACAAACTGCCACTAAAATATGGTGTCCCTCAAGGATCGAAACTTGGTCCGATCTTATTCAATTCTTACATTGCTCCAATAAGTCAGGTGGCTGAAGAAAATGAGGTTGATGATCAGAAATATGCCGATGACGAACAACTGATCCTTTCCTTCAAGCCAACTTTTCTTGAAGAGGAAAATGCAACGAAGAAAATGGAAAAATGCATCACAGAAATACGCAATTTTCTTCACAAGAACAAACTCTGTAACAATGGTGAAAAGACAGAGTTACTTCTCATTGGCTCACCATTTCAACTCAAGAAACTTCACATGTCGTCAATCAGTGTGGACAATGTTGAAATCAATGCGACAGATCATGCAAGGAATTTAGGTGTGTTCTTTGATAAACACATGTCAATGCATAAACGAGTGAACAAAATGTGTCAAAATGCTTATTTTAACCTTCGAAACATCTCAAAACTGCGTAAGTCACTGAACAAAGAGTCCATCAAAACAGCTGTCAATGCATTAGTCACTCCTCATTTAGATTATGGCAATGGATTGCTCTATGGTTCGTCGCAACAAGTGATAAATAAACTCCAGGTGGTGCAAAACTCTGCTGTACGACTGATTGAAGGGCTAAAAAGACAAGATAAAGTTAGTCATTACAGAAAAGAGTTACACTGGCTTCCAATCCCTGCAAGGATCCAATTCAAACTTATAACAACCACATGGAAAGCTTTGAATAATCAAGCACCTCAGTACCTCAAAAGTCTAATTCAACATAAACCTGAAAATGAGTTGAACCTCCGCAGCAATGGTAAAATGATGTTAGAGGTACCTGCCTCACAAAATCAAAACAAGTTGAGGATAGAGCCTTTTCCTATTCATCACCCATACTGTGGAATGGCTTACCTGAAAATGTGCGAAAATCAAGGACACTGGATAACTTCAAGAAGAGACTGAAAACCTATCTTTTTGACAAATTTTACGGAGATATCAACTAATCTAATCAAGCGCTAATGAGCAGTTTACTGGAATTGGCGCTATATAAGTACTTAATATTATTATTATTATTATTATAAGAAGAAGAAGAAGACAGTGGGAGGAGCAGCACTGGTTGGCAGCCAGATAGTTTTCTCTTGGAGGGGGGGGGGAGCATTAATTCAACTAATTCAACTTGTCACTGCCTCCTTGACCACAATTGATGTGACATTTTTATGAATAGTATTCTGAGTTAATGTTTGTTAAAGTTTGGTTGAATAAAAATATCTGAATCTGAATTTTAAAAAAACAATTTCAGCATTCCAGTGTTACTATTGTGTTACTATTTTATTTTATTTTTTCAAATCACTTGTCAAATCTTAAAATTCAATGTGTGTAAATAATTCTGAACAGACACGTTTTTGACAATCATGTTTCCTTTTATGTTATTTTTGTATTTTATTATTGTAAATTTTAAGAAGTTACATTAGAAATAAGAGATTTAACTTTGTAATGATAACAGGAGTCAGTGGCAGTTGATTTAACTATTCAATAATTGGCTTCTGTAGTGTCCATACATACTCTAAATAACCCCAAGGGATTCATCGTACATATAGGCTGTACTGCCTCCGTATTGTGTCCCGTATGTTTATTGAAATTGATGTTTGTTCTCATCCCTGCTTCACCTTTGTTCATGAGCTTGTCTGGTTCTCCTATGTCTTATACCTATTTGACAGGCAGGCTCCATGCCTTCCTTCGTTTAATTGGTGCGGATCCAACTAAATTCACCCTTCACTCGCTCAGGGCGGGGGCTGCTACCACTGCAGCAGCAGCTGGATGTTCCGAGGATGAAGTCCAACGGTTGGGTGTGTTATCGGCGTTACATCCGCCCTCTAGGCAAGCTCAGGCTGCGCTTGCTCCCAAACCTGCACTCTCACTTTCTCCAGACCATTTCATTCCATAATCATACCCCTCTTCTATCTGTAACTACTTTTTACACCCTATTTACTTAACAAATCCTCTATTTTAACAGATCTCTGATTAACATTTCAGTCTCATAAACTCTCTATGTTAATCCTTAATCCCATTGTTCATCTTTTTACCTTCAGCGAACGAAGTTCGAAGAAGGTATTGTTATCACTTTGGTAAAATGTTGTCCTTCCGCCGGGCGGGCGGTCGGGCGGTCGGGCGGTCGGGCGGTCGGGCGGTCGGGCGGTCGGGCGGTCGGGCGGTCGGGCGGTCGGGCGGTCGGGCGGTCGGGCGGTCGGGCGGTCGGGCGGTCGGGCGGCTGCCGGATAGATAGTTTCCGGGCCAGAACTCGGGCCCTATCGCATGTACATAGATGAAATTTGGTACACATATAGCCCATATGGTCTGGTTGTGCCTTTTGATGGTCTGATTGATGGATAATCCATACTTTTTGAAATATTAAACAAAAAGATAAAAAATTATTTTTTTCGTTTCCGGATCAAGACTCGGTCACTATCGCATGTAGGCCTACATGGATGAAATTTGGTACACATATAGCCTATGTGGTCCAATTGTGCCTTTTCACGGTCTGATTGATGGCTATTCTATAGTTTTTGAAATATTGAGAAAAAATAATAAAAACAATTTTTTTTCATTTCTGGCCCAAAACTTGCCCAGTATCGCATGTACATGGATGACATTTCATACACATATCACCTATATGATGCTGTTGTGCCTTTTGATGGTGTGATTCATGGTCATTCTATACTTTTTGAAATATTGACAAAATATATTGCAAATTATAATTTTTGGTTTGTGGTCCAAAACTTAGCGTCTCTTGGATGTACCTTGACAAAAATTCCTCCACATATTACCTATAAAGATCTTTCACTGGTTTCATTGATAGATAGTTTTAACACTTTTTATATATTTAGAAAAAATTTGAAAAATATAAATTAATATACTTCTTGGTTTTTGACCCACAGCTCATAACCTATTCCCTGTATACATGTATGAAACTGCAACATAATATGTGTCAATTTGTCTAGTTCAGCCTTTCCATGGTTTTACATACCCTGGCAGGCAGGCGGGCAGATGGTAGGGCAGCGGGTATAAAGATAATTTCAGGCCAAGATTTGGCCACGATTGCATTATACCAATTTTGTCAACATCGCTTTTATGGCTTTACAGATGTCTTTCGCTGAAGGTTTGCTGCTGCGCAGCCTATGTTTTAATGTCTCATCATTAATGACTTTCTCTAACAAATACTCTCTAATTAACATCTCATCTTGGGCTTAATACTCTTCTTGGGCTACCTCCAAGATCATCTCATCTCTATTCTCAACTGTATTAAATGTATTTGTGCTGTCCTGTCTTGTCTTGTATGTTAAATGTATTGTGGTGTCCAGTGTAAGTGCGTGTCTGCCTATGTATGTCCTTTGTGTCGAGTCGCCTGAATAAATAGGCAGTGTGTCCCAACGTTCAATCCGCGTTTGTCCATTCATTCCAGACATTCTTTACTTAATAACTAGCTATAGTTAAAACAGGCCTCTCTTTATAGAAAAAACAAACAGGAATGACATGTTTTTCACAAAGACTAAATTGGTTGCAAATATTGCACTGAAATATTACACCCCTCCCAACAAAACTCCCCCCCCCCCCCCCTCCCTGTAATACCATGCCATGCAGGCAGACCCTGACTATTTTGCGCCACTGGCAACGTCATCTAACAACTGATTGCATGATCTTTGTGACGTCATTGCTGTCAAGACAATGGTTCAGGCTGGACCACCCAGTCTTTGACGTCACGAAATATTGACCTAGATTTTCTTTTTTTTCAGGAGGAACACAGCAGGCGATTGAAACAGCTGTGAAATGATAACAATTATGACAATTCTGGCTAAATTGACGTTCAGAACTCATTAATAATGCAAAATCCTACATATTCAGAGACGCACCCCCTGAACCTTAGAGACCGCCTTTAAATGGAGGCGGGTTGTATCCAGTGTTCTATGCTGGGGCAACTGAAAGACCCTTGACATCCCTGAATTAATAGGGTATGTTCCAGATTCCCAGCCTTGTCATTAGGGTGTACCAAAAAATGAAAAAGTTCTATGATCTTAACACCTATCTGTCAAAAGATGAGGTTTGGTTAGTAGATCACTATGGAATTTTTTTGTTTGAAAATCCGAGAAGTCCTTACACCGGACCAAACCTCTTGAAATTTACATGTAAAAATATTATTATTATGAATGACTGACAGAAGCCAATTTTAATTTTTTGTATATTAATCAATCCCCTTCCTAGTCCTTTAATGTACATTGTAAAACTTTGATGTGATCTACTTATTGTTTAATACTAGGCTCTGGTGAGTTATTTTTCTTATTAATTGTGTAACAAACTGTCATTCTTCTTTCATCACACTACTATTATAGAATTGAATATATTATTTAAGAGTAAAGCTTATGATAATACATTTACTTATAACTGGTAATTAGTCAACAATATATTTATGTTATGTTATGGGACTCTTGGGACTTTAGTACGTTATTCTTTTTTTTTTTGACTTAAGGTGACTCAACCGTGGTAGTTTGATCATACAGATTTTTCTAAAATTTTGCACAGGTAGTCTATGGGACCCATACATTCCAAAAATGAAAAATAAAAAAATTTCACCGACTCGTTTAGTTGCCATGGTAACAGCATGTTTGGCCTGATGACTGCTTAAAAGTTATAAATTGAGTTTTTGGTTATGTACCACAGAATAGAGCATTACATGGATTTGTCACACAAAAATGTCAGAAATGTATTCCCATGGATGTAAACCAATACATTTGCCACAAATTTGAAGAAAAAGGTTAAAATACTTTTTTCTGTAAGAGCTCAAAGGGCACAAACACACTAATTAATTGCAGATTTTGCTTGCATCAATTTTGGCAGTAATCAAATTTTAGGAAAACGATCATACAGATTTTTTTTAATTTGCATATATCATAAACAGGTTATTGTCAAACAAATGTCCAAAAATTCAAAAAATTCACCGAGTCGTTTTTTAACTGCAGTACCATGACTATGCCAATGTCAATTTAAAGAAATAAAGACAATTTTAGACACAGTTGACTAAAATTAGTTGAGAAAATTCTTTTGATAAAGACGAGAAGCTGAAACTTTGAATTAGCATAGAGTAGGTGTTACTGCATTCAATAAAAAAATAATTATGCTTCTAGCTGCATTAGATCTCATTTAAATAGCAAATTACTGGCTGCCATGCTGTTAAAAAAAAGAGAGCAGAAAATGGTAACGTCACAACTTTTTCAGGGCCTGCAGCAGTGGTGACGCTATGTTGCTAGGCAACCAGGCTGCTCAGAAGTATGTGCAGTGTACCACGGTTGAGTCACCTTAAATAAATATGTCGGAGTTATTTTTATGTACTGGCAAACTTTTTTTTCATAATTATATATATCTGCTTTGATTCATGACAACTTTTTAAAATTCCCTTTGCTGTCTCCCACTCTGCCTCTGAATCTTTTTTTTTCTTTATGGTGGCCCTAAGCCAGTGGCCAATTAGGCCTTTTTGGCGTCTCCAACCTGACAATGTTGAATTTGTTTATGGCTTATACTGCATACTTATTGAAAGGTAAATAAATGAATCGTAATCTGAATCTGAATCTAGGGTCACTGAACATAAGCAGCAAACAATGGAATATCGTCCAGAGACCGCCATTGCCTTTTTTGGAAAATAATAGCCTTTAAAAACATAGGCTGCGCAGCAGCAAACCTTCAGTGAATAACTCCTTTTGAAGATTAAACTTACATTATAAAATTGGTGTGTTTACCAAATTGCATATAGGTATGCCTGCCAGGGTTTGTAAAACCAGGGAAAGGCCTTAGGTTAATTTACTTATATTAAAATGCAGTTTCATGCATGTACTAAGTATAGAATATGAGGTATCCGTTGGAAACCAAAGAATATAACGCTGTTATATTTTTCTCAAGTTTCTCCAATAATACAAAAAGTGTTAAATACACAAACACATCAAAAAGCACTGACACATTGTATAGGTGATATTTGTAGAAAATTTCATTGCTGTATATGCAATAGTGGGCAAATTTTGGCTCTGACATGAACATTTTTTTTAAACATTATTTTGTTCTCAACATTACAAAATGTACAGAATATCTATCAGTAAGACCATGAAAAGGCACAACTAGACCATATATTTTTTCGATATTTCAAAAAGAATATTACATTTTCCATCAGAACTTTCAAAAGGCACAATTAAACCATATATGCCATAACTATTAAGTATACCAAGATTTTTTCCATGTACATGCAATAGAGACGGAGTCTTAGCCCAAAAAACACATTTTTTTTCTCTTTTTTTCCAAAAAGTATGAAATATTTATCAATCAGACCATCGAAAGGCACAACTAGACCATACAGGTTATAATATATATCAAATTTCATCCATTCACATACAGTAGAGGCTGAATGCTGGCCCAGAAACAATCCATCCGCCCGCTACCCAGGATGGACAGCATTTTACCGAAGTGATTACATATATATATATAAATCTCAACATCAGAAATGATCCATATATCTGGCACATATGCAATTAAGTAAAATATGGGCTAACTAATAAAAACATAAAAATACACATAGTTATATATCCATAAAATCCACATCCCTGCCGGGTATAAGATGCAAAAATCATGGGTGCCATGCTCACACCTGCAACAGCTAAAAACTCCTCCCCGAGCAATGCCACTCATCTAAACTGTCCACCTATCCTTATTGATCTATCCTCTCCTTCTGATAACAGCAAATAACAGTGAAACAGCTCCCTTATTTACGTTTTCTGCCTCTACTGTTTTTCCCCACCAGGGGCACATGCATCTCCATCGTAGTTCCGCTATTGCTCACGTTTAGGACTGGCGCCACCATCTGCCTTCCCGCCAAAAATATCCACACACTACACTCTCACCTACTGCTCTTCACTACTACCTGCCTCAACCACTTCTACTCATCGTATCTTCCTCATCTTACCCTCATGTTAAAGCTCTTCTCAAGCCCATTCCACCTGTCAATGTCTCAATGCCTATATACTTTTACCTATTTGCCTAATTCTATATATTTCCATCAATCAACAGATCTTTTCCTTTCCTTACGAGCCATGCCCTCAATTACAAGCTCAGGTGTAAGTACACTTGGCTGTACCTTACACCAATACATATGCCAGTGCATTTGTAACTTCAATTCCTCTACCACCAATCTTTCCTTATATTACAATTATTACTCAAATGCTATTTCAAATGGTCAGCATGCAACACGGGCCCAGATGCCCATGCAGGTAGAGGGGGGGGGGGTTAATTATTCCTCATTATAGTCCTGCCCCAAATCATGGGTAAATCTAGTATATATATATTATACAAACAAATCATAAAATAATTGTAGTTTTAAGTTAATTCAGGTTGCAGCCACCCAGCTAGTTGAATATTTTTAAAATGTTAGCCAACGTTCTTCAGGTCCTATACTTCAGATATATATATATTTGTGTATAGCATTACAGTTGGCAGCAAAATTATTCAACCCCTTGTATTTTCCCATTGAATTCAATAGTCGACAAGTCTTGCAAAAATGAGGGCAGTGACTGAGCATGTATCAAATCATGAAAAAAAAGATAACTTCACACATTAGACAACATAATGCCAAACTTCTGTGAAGGAGACCCAGATTTGATAGGCAGTTTGCATTTCCGATAGGAGTCAAACATTTGCGAAATTAATAATTTTTCAAAAGTTGTGACCCATATTTGAAATGGAGCCTGCCATTTGTATTTAGTTATACCTCACAGCAGATTTAGTATATTTCATCTAGTATGTGATGTCACCACACTCATTTTGCAAAACCTGTTTACTATTAGAGTCTATGAGAAAGCATCAAAGGGGTTGAATAATTTTGCTGCCAGGTGTATATATTTTTTTTTGTCAGACCATTAATCATCAGTTAAGATTATTATTAAATGTATATTTATTATTAAACAATTTAGGAGAAATATATAGAACATTATAAAAGTAAGCGGAGGATATTTAATTTGCTGTTACAAAACCAGTTTTAAGAATAACCAATTACAGTCCTTGTCATACTTACGTGGAATCTCAAGTTTTTTTTCTATGCAGTTGAACTCTGATGTCAGAGAAGTCTCTATTCTGGCATTGCAATATATGTAAATTAACTACAAGCTGTGATGTCATTTCAAACTGGGTCAGATTCCCCAGCTTCTAGCCAATGTTGATCCTCCTGAACTGAGCGTCACAGTTTCAACATTGATATATTGAATGAAGCATTACATTTTTGATCCCAATGATTTATCACAGCAATCACCAGTCTAATCCTACCAAATGGCAGCTTTATGAGCATGCACAGTAGACAACTGTTATAATTCCCACCGAGTTGTTTGATAAATCCACAAACTTGCTAATTTACAACTTTAAACTTTGATGGAAGTTGATATAAACAGAAGGCTTTGACGATTTGTTTGTAAACACATGGCTTATGTTATGTTTATTTGTTCTGGCAGCCCATTGGCTGAGAGGCTGTGATGTCAAACTTGCATGGGTATTCCCAGACCCAATTTTAACTCTGACACTGAGTTGAAACTGTGATGCTCAGTTTGGTGGATTCACATTGGTTAGAAGCTGGGGAATCTGACCCAGTTTGAAATGACATCACAGCTCGTAGTTAATTTACATATATTGCAATGCTAGAATAGAGTCATCTCTGACATCACAGTTCAACAGCATAGGAAAAAACTTGAGATTCCACGTAAGTATGACAAGGACTGTAAGAGAGTCACACTGCACAAACTGATGTTACTTGTCACATATACATACAAAGTAGGGTGGCCTAAAAAAAACGAAGTTTTTAATTTCAAATCGCATACCCCTTAATTTTGTGTGGGATGGTAAAATAATCACGAGGTTAAAATTTTATAAAATTCCTGCAAGTCTAAGTGGTCCCCCAAGGCCACTCAATTTCAGCTCAAAGCTTCTAAAAAATGCCCGTTTGTGTAATCGCGGTTCCACATATCTTGCTTATTATTTGATACATAGTAATACCATTGTTCTCAGGGGAAAATTAGCTTCAATTTGAGTATAAGGAAGATATATTTATGATAACTTTGAAGCTGGCAGGATTTCAGAAAACTTAAAATTTAAGTTGTCGGGTTAAACCGCTGAAATAATTTATCTAAACTCTCAGATTTTGCTGTATTTTAAAAATTCTACTGAGAATAAAGTATAAGGAACAATTTGCTGTGGAAAGTTAGAATGTTTAAGGGTTTGCATGGTAGGACATCCTTGCACTAGAGACGCATGACATGTGGCAATTAAGAATACATCTTTTATGAAGTTTGCCATTGTCTGATGACACCAAATGTCAATAAACATGGTATTTTATGATCCTGAAAAACATTTTAACACTTTGGAGACTTCTCAGTGCCATATATAAATTTTATCTTTGAATTTAAAGATTTCACAACCCAATTCAGAAAATTTCAGTGCACAGTCATTTTTGCCAGAAACTATTCAAGTTAGCATTCAAATTAAAGTTTTCTTTTGCTGAAATCCAGCCACGCTTGCAGTTCTATGCACCCTAGAGATTATGGTTTATATATATGCTGTCTCTCTCCTTCAAATCTATGTTCACCATCGGTGTGTACATGTATATACCCTGGCTGGCAATTTAAGGAAAAAATTTTCAATGCAATATTGCACATTACCGCGTTACTCTAGTCCCTGCCTGTCCAAATAAGCTTGGTGCAATAATACGGGATGTAAAGCCCTGTCACCGAAAGCTTTTGGTGACAGGGCTTTACATCCGGTGTTATTGCACCCTCATCTCTTAAAACATCACATACTTTTGCTGTGTTATTCCCTTGTGCCATATTAAAAGCTCTCTAAATTGCTTGAAAACTATTCCAAAGTCTCAGATTGGCCCTGCAGCTCTGAGGTTTTTTGAGATGTGCCTTGCTTTGGTCATTCATGGTAACACATAAAACTGTGAATTTTCATATCCCAGAATTTACTTTTTCATAAGTAGGATTATAAATTTTGGAAAATTTGACAATTTAGACAATTTATTTCAGCAGTTTCGCTGGACAACATGAATTTTTAAGTTTTCTGAAATCCTGCCAACGTCAAAGTTATCATAAATATATCTTCCTTATACTCAAATTGAAGCTAATTTTCTCCTGAGAACAATGGTATTAATATTATCATTGTATGTCAAATAATAAGCGAGATATTTAGAACCGCGATTACGCAAACGGGCATTTTTCAGATATTTTGGGCTGAAATTGAGTGGCCTTGGGGGACCACTTAGACTTGCAGGAATTTTATAAAATTTTAAGAGTGTGTTTATTTTACCATTCCACACAAAATTGAGGGGTATGCAATTTGAAATTAAGAAATTGCTTTTTTTTTCGGCCACCCTAATACAAAGACATGGTAAATTGATAAATAGACATCATAGAACAAAATTGCATGTATTCAAACATTCATTTACATCTATTATATACACCAAGGTACGAAGTTAACCAACATAAGCATGTGAATGTAGAAGATACCTATTTGCTACCTGATTGAGCTGTAGTTTTCTGACAAATCTAAGTAAATTTCCTTGAAATGTCTAATTTTTATTATCTGTGTGATATACATGTTTTTATACTTATATTTCTGATGATTACAGTCTGTCACTTTGATACAGAAAAAGAGTGAACTGCTGCACTGAGTGTGTCATAATGCTGATGATTTGTCACGATCATACCCAATACTTTCAACGTTAATTTGATTTAAGGAGACTAATCCCCGTTTTTGGTGGCAGCCAAACGAAAGGATTATGCATCTGATTTTCACTCTAAAATCAATTATGACAACTCAAATGGCCTTCTCTTTTTTCCACATGGAAAATGGCGATTTTATTGAGAACATCCATCGCAAGGCAAAGTGAACCAACCCATATTTTGCTGGAAACTGCTGATGATTTTGGGTCAAATTGGCCAAATAAATAAATAATTGCACTTAGTTTAAGATCTTTCATGACCATCACAACTCCAGGTTGGCAAATGAATTTATTAGCCTCACTCTAGAGAGTGTATTCTTTAGAGAAAGTGCAAATTATGGGTTGGTTCACTTTGCCTCAAAGTGATGGTTGCTTGGGTTGGTTCACTTTACCGTAATACTGAATCCTCGACCCAATGGATGGCAATGCTGGTCAGCCAGATGGTTGAAAATGACCTAATGTCAACCAGGGAGGGTACTTAAGGTCTTTGGTTGAACATTAATTAATCAGCCTCATTCTGATGAGTGGACTTGCTGCAATAATGATCAAAAATTGGGTTGGTTCACTTTGCCTTGAGATGTGTGGGTTGGTTCACTTTGCCTTGCGACTAAACTGAGTTTTGGCCACATTGCGTTGGTTCACCCCCCTATAAAAATAGCCTTCCTATTGAAAATTAAGGTAGGTCACCTAACCATCAGATAGAGGACACAATTTTATGCCCAAAACCATTGAAACATGGAAATGCCAAAATTCAGGGTTGGTTCACTTTGCCTCCCGAGGATCCATATGTCCTAAGTTTTGCTGTTGTATGCTATCATTTATTGAAGCAATTAGTTGTGCTTGCTCACCATCATAAAGCTTAGTTTTAACATTACTAGACAAATTTTCTGGGTTTTCAATATTATTGATGTCATATTCAATCTCACAGCTATTTATTATGTGGCATACTCTTCCTAACCAATTCCTTCTATTTCCAGTCTTAAGCATGTCTGTTTGGATATTTAAGCATCTTTTCAGGATTTTTTCATTGCCCATTCTTTCTAAACGAGACCAATAGTTTACCATACCAACGAGTTCGCTGAAGGTAAAAAAGTCATGGCTTAAGCCAATGGCCGTAATATGTTGTTTTCCACCAGGGGATCTTATCTTTTTGCACCATTACTTGTTCTCTGAGCTGCAACCGGGTAAATATTGAAATTCAGTGGGCTGATGAAGGTGGTGCGCATGCAACGAAAAATTTAAAATTCTTGCGCTAACGTTTTTGGAGGTAATCCACTCTCAAGTAAGTTAAGTATCAAAGTAAATCTTCCTGCATTTCAAAGGGGAAACATTTTTGATTTGTTGGTTTACTTCACTTGGTTAATGTTGCCATGCTTCTAAAGCTGTTTTGGAAGAGTCTGGATACAACACATTTAATGATGTATTGTGAGTAGCTAGCCTTTCGATTTTTTGGGCAGCCAGCTGCTTTTCATATTTTAATTTGGGGTAACATATCTAATATAAATGTGCATTGTGCAACCAAGCTATATCATAAGTGAAAGCTAAAAATGGTCAATCGTAAGTGCCATTTTTGCTGATCGAATGTTGGTTTACCTCACTTACTTTTTGAAATAGCAGAATTTGTATTGCGATGTGGGGCAATTGATTCTCATGGATGACCAACTTTCGGAAAAATTGAAATTGTTTAAATACTAGACCAGTTGCAATAATTGTCAGATATAGCAAATTACCAGAGAAAATTATTTCCTTTAAAAAGGCATTTAAGTGCATTACTAGCACACTTTACCCTTCCTCTTACCTCAAGTGTTTCAATCCTTGGAGGGCATCTTCCTCGATAGCTCCTTTTTCCTGGAATTGTTTCTTGACATCCTCAATCTTCTTTGTCAAGTTCTGAATTTTCAGTGAATCTAGTGTCTGGGAGTCCCTTACAGATTCCTGCCACCAGAGAATCCATGTGTAGGGAGTCACATTGTTGTTGTCCTTGATGTTTACATTCCTGGATGTTATCAATCCAGACATGAGATCCCAAAACGTATCTGTTCCTGCAACTAAATCTGGTGTTCTTTCCCACAAACCATCAATCAATATTTTCTCCATTAATCTGTGAAGCGGTGTTTTCCCCTCTGCATCTATCTGATTACGAAGAGCAGGGTAAGTCTTAATAATATTGAGACATTTTTCTACGATGAGTCCCTTGATTGAGGAAAGATGACTGGATTCACCTTCAATTATGCGACTTGGAACATTCTTGATGACATCATTCAAGATGTCTGTTTTCACCCGGGACACTTCCCATTTCTTGAATGTTTCCTCCAGAAAAGTTGTGACTGAGGGCATAAGTGACTCTGACAGGTGTAAAGTGCACTTCTCCAAAAAAGAAGTGAAAGCAACAGGAATAGGTTGGCCTGTTGACGTCCTTGGGCAAAAAGGATCTGCTCCTTCTCTGATGAGGAATGTCAGTAAGTCCACAAAATCTGAATTCCATTCCTTCCTGATATCACCATAATAAGTGTAGAAGGACAAGATCCTGCAAATGAATGAAACAATTAGTTGCAATATCTTAAGTGAACTGACAGATATCATTTGTAATAGAAAAAGGTGAAGGCCAGACCGTGAATATGGATACAGGAATATAAAACAAAATATTTTATATTGACAGAGTCTAATATAATTATCTTCAATATACCTGTCTATCTATCCAACATATGAAGGAAATGCGGACCTGTCATTGTCCTTCTACATTCTCAAGAAGCAGCTATATATGTAAGTCTAAGGTCGGTCATTCCTTTCTTGCAACTGCTCTTTCAAGATTCCATGGTGAGACACTGAAAATTAGATCCGAAAGACAGGTAGATCTGCCTGTTTGAACTCCTTAAAGATATGTCATCTTCTGGAAGATTGCACAAAATTTGAGATGTTTGTTGCTCTGCTTTAAATACTTTTTTACATCCTCATAAATGATGATCTTTTGTTATAGCAAGCATGTTTTCATGGCGACCAATATTTCATGCTGGTTTGCTGTATTGTGACCATAGAAATACATAGAACGGTCATGAGGCTCTGGCAGATGAAGCAACAAAATCCACCATCTTGGAACTGCCCTGTATCCTGGCAAATTATAAATGTGACGTCACCAATGACAGTGATGTCACTTATAACAATGGCATGACGTCACATCATAATTAGTCTACTGTGATGTCATGTCTCAAGGCAGTTCCAATATGGCGGATTTGGTGACCTTATCTTGAAGTGGCGTCATACAGCCTCATGTCCGTTCTATGTATTTCTATGATTGTGACACAGAAAAAGCAAAATATCCGACAATTTAACAAATTTGTACAGGAGGTATCTTCATGAAATCAATACAATTATCCTCAGTCCACTGTGAATCCTTGATTCTGATTGGCTGAGAGCCGCGGTGTATGACACCGTACACCCTGTCTGTTGTCATCAGGCAGGGTGTATGAGATAAACAATGATGTCAAAATTGCAACCGTAGGTTTGTTATGATGTCATCTATGTAACAACTATAGTTATGACGTCACAATGCCATTGTTTGAGCCATTGTGACATCATCCAGGTGGCAGCACTAGTGATGACGTCACAATGCTTTTGCTTTGTTACTGGAAGACATTTCAGACTCAGTTTTCAAGACAATTTATGGGCATCAATAAAACAAGAAGTCTGAGGATAAAACCGTTACACCCTGCTCGTTTTTCGAGGGTACGGGAATATACACCACTCAGGCCTCCATACACCACTCAGCCTTCGGCTTCGTGGTGTAGGCTATGGAGTCCTTCATGGTGTATATTCCCCTACCCTCAAAACGAGCAGGGTGTAACTGATAGTACACGGACATTATACTGGAAAAATATTATTATACTTTACAAAAATAAAAAACCCTCTACCTGTAGCGGTGCAAAGAAGTAATCATGGAAAAGTTGTTGCTTTTTGGCAAGTAACTGGTTTTTGTGAATAAAATATTTTGCAACTAGGATTAATATATTTTAATATATACCGTGTGCTCAGTTCATCATCCAGAGGTGTGTAAATCTGTAAAGTAAAATAAGAGCAAAGTTACTTTCAAATGGCAAAATTACCACATAATATATTATTATTATAAATAACCCTTACATTATCAAACAACAGTCTCAACAGACATTGTAACAGTTTTAAGTACGTGACAGGCTGTAAAAGATACATTTTGCAATGATGGTTTTATTTTGCCAAATAATTCATATAGGAGCCAGAATTTACTGTCATGACTTTTTTTGTTACGTCTTGGCATAGCCACTTTATGACTGAGCAAACCCATCTGATGACATCTACCAACTTTTAAATATGACACTTTGATAGCGGAAATGCTCCTCTTGGTGTTCTGGCCACATTCACAGCTTGGTCATTTTTACTTTGCATGCTATTGCTGAATCAACTTGGAGATGGTGGGCAAAATCACCAAAATATTGTGGTGTCCACCAAATAACAATGGTCATATAGAACTGACATGTTGTTGTTCAGCAATGAATCAGACCATAATGTATTCTTCAGATGTTCGAAAATATGTTTATATACTTAGCTTCATGAACTGAAGGACAAACAACATTAAATATTGGTAAAAGTTGCTCACCCACTTTGGTGTCCACAATTGTTACATCTGACAACATTGAAGTGCAATGGTGAATTTAATAGCCATCACTAAAAAATGAATCCCCCATTTAACCTTATTGGTCCCTTTTTAACCAAAATGATTTCAAGCTGTTTCTGAGTGAGATTTATCAAGAATCTGTTGCCTTTTATTTCCAAATGTCAGTATGTTACGTCTTGGACACTTATGCTCAATGAATAAATGTCTTGTTAATTTATCCACAGTGGTTCATTAGCATAAATGTAAGTATCCATGCCACATTTACATATTTTGGTACCATTTCAACCAATCATGCATAGTTTCACTTTCATTGAAATCTTGGGGGAGGGGCTTTATTCATGCAAAGTCAGTTTTTTGCTGATGTTACGTCTTGGCAATAATTGCTTTAGACATGGACTTGTGTCTCCCATTGGATGCCAATCTCCAAATTATGTATAGGACTTGTTGAACTCAGTTTTAAGAATAATTTGCATTTTTAAATTCTGCATGATTCACAAGGAAAATGTCCAAAAGGAGAAGATTTGGAAAAGATGTAACATGGACACAATTGTGTCCATGTTACGTCTTAGTCCATTGGTGTCCCATGTTACGTCTTCGACAATTAAGGTTTGGCAGGCTTTATGTAGACTGCCATGGCATTGTGAAATTGACACAATTCTCAAACTAGAAGTATTTTAGTTTAGGCAAGTCTCATTCACATCGTGAACTGCATCTGCACTGCAAATTTCAAACAAACCAAACATCCATTGTCATATTTTTGGTGTCTCTGTTACGTCCTGGACATCTTCTGAAATGGCTGTGGTGTCCACTGTTACATCTTTTACTGATTCAATGAAAACTGAGATTTTCTGGCATAGATACTCATCAAGTTATCTTTTAATGCTTAGAATACTATTATTGAATAAATAGCCGTGATTGTTTCATAGATAATACGTATTGTATCTGCAGAATTGTCTAAAAACAAGTTATGGTCTAAGATGTTAAACTTAGGACACCATATGGAACAATTTTTGGCTAAGACGTAACAAAAAATCATGACAGTAAATTCTGGCTCATTGCTCTCTCCATGCAGTATTTGCACAGCATTCAAACTTTGATTCTGACATATTATCCTCTTGCTGTTTGCAGGAACACTGCACTTCAGAAAAGATCTACGGTACAATGAACACAGAATTCTGCAATTTCCTTGATGGATTTTGTACTTTTGCAGCAAATGTACAGTCCTGCAAGCATTCTCTGATTCTGCAGAATTCTGTTATTTCCTGAATTCCTACACCAAAATCAGTGACAACCCCAAAACACCTTGTCACAAAATAACAGCACAATACGGAATGATCCAAAGCAAAACCACAACCAAAAAAACCAAAAAACAGGACAAATATAAAAACAGGCAAATAAACCAAGAGAGCCATGTTTAGTCAGAGCAACTTAGGCCAGTGCCATTTAACTACACTTCTGGACCAGGAGGTAGGAGGTAGAAGATTTTTCTGGCAAAGGCGAAAGCATATTAACTTTGTTGACTTTTCACTCTTTTGTTGTTACTCTGAATGGACTATTGTGACTGCTAAAAGTTCATACCTTGAGTTTTGCCATAACTTCTTTGGCAATGGAGTTTGTAGTAATCCAAATTGTTCTCTCTCTTGACCCACTGAGTGTCCCATGTCTTATCTGCTTATAAACCATGTCAACCAGGTCTTCTTCTTCTGCCAATGTGCTTGCCTCATAACTGGGATGCAGAATCTGGAAGAAGGAGCAGAGAGTATTTGCAATCAATTTGATACCCCCTTTAGAAATTGATTGGTAAGATGGTATATTACATTTTCTCGATGATACTGCATGTGTTTTTTACTGGGTCAATACAAGAGGGAAAAATTCTGTATCTACTTGGCATAACAGGAGGAGGGAGGTGTGTCCTGTCATGAAGCCTCTGTAATCAATAGAACTAAAGTAGCTGAGCAAAGTGTCTGGAAAATCTGGTTATTATGATACCCATTGACGGAACAGTTTTTAAATATATAAATGACTATCAAATTTGGTCATTTAAAGCAAGGTTGGATGAATCAGGAAATTCAGGCAGAGAGCTCACTGTTTTAACTGAAATGTAAATTTGATATTTTAGGGAAAAATTAGTTAAATATTTTCCCCATGACATGATGCAAACAGCTTTGCTTTTCTATGCAAGACACATAAAATGTTAAGCATACGGTAAGAATAATAATTATAGGCTACACATTCAAACAAATGCTTACCTGAACCAAATTTGCGTAAGAATGTTCCAGATATAGGTCATCTAGTTTACTAACAAGCGTCTTCATAATGGAAGGTCCTTGCTTAGGGTAAACGACATTTCCATCATCCAAGATTTCCAAAATCTCCTTGGTCTCTTGTTCAATATTAGATCTCGTCAAACGTTGGATCTTGTCTTCGATTTTTGTGTACCTGAATGAATGATCAAATAGATAGGTCTTATCACATTACATAATAGTTTTCAATGGAAAACTTACAAAATCATGATCTGCACTTGTTCCGGCTCATCATGCAATATTCAGGTGCCACGACCTGTGTTCTGCCAAGCAAAGAAATGGAAGCAGATGTTCAATTGATTTTTTTGAAAGCTTAGACAAAAGGAAAAACAATCATATTGTATTTTATAAAATCATAATTGTTATGCACTGACGGCTAAAGTTCACAAAGTCCCACCAATAAGATGTATCATCAGCAGTAAAGGACATCAGTGGATTCAGACTGTGCAATAGCTTTACTGCTTGTCCCCCCACATTTTGCATGCTCTTACCTCAAGTGTTTCAGTCCATCGAGGGCATCTTCCTCGATAGCTCCTTTTTCCTGCAAATGTTTCTTCACATCCTCCATCTTCCTTGCTAATTTCTGCCTTTTCAGGGAATCTAATGTCTGGAAGTTTGTTACAGATTTCTGCCACCAGAGCATCCAAGTGTAGGGAGTCACTTTGTTGTTGTCCTTGATGTTGACATTCCTGGATGTTATCAATCCAGACATGAGATCCCAAAGTGTATCTGTTCCTGTAATTAAGTCGGGTATTTTTTCCCACACCTCGCCAACCAGCAATTTTTCCAATAGTCTATGAAGTGGAGTTTTTTCCTCTCCATCCACATGATCACAAAGGGCTGGATTGGAGTTCCTAATTTTAAGACAATTCCTCATGATCACTCCCTTGATAGAGGAAAGATGACTTGAACCACCTTCAAGTATGTTATTTGGAACATTCTTGATGACATCATTTAATATGCTTTCTTTATCCTCTCGTACTTTTAATTTGTTGAATGTTTCCTCCAGAAAGGCTGAAACTGAGGGCATCACTGGCTCTGACAGAAAATGACAAAATATTCCAAGGAATAAAGCAAAAGCATTTGGTGGTATTAGCATCAGGCGAAAAGGATCTGCTCCTTCTTTGATGAGAAATGTTAGTACACCAACAAAATGCGAATTCCACTCCATGCTAACTTCATAGGATGCGATGTAGTCCCACAAAATTCTGCAACCGAATAAAGATAATTAATCAATGATCACCTGACTGTAACATAAAAGAGACAAAGCAGAAACCAAAAATGAATAGATACAAGATATCCAGCACAGATAAAGCAAACAGGAAAAATTACACAAATATCACATTATTTATATAATCTGGTTACTTTTGAGAATATCCGGCATTGCATTTTTTTATATGGCAAATCTGTCTACAAGTTGACTGCTATTTGCTGCCACCTAGGGTGCAAAATCTGCGAGCTCCTGTGAGCGGTCAACAGAATTTCGATCTCTGGAAGAAACCAGGACAGTGTGGAAGAAACCAGGATAGTTCCATCATTTAGTGATGGTCTAGTTTATTTCCAAAAACTCTGCAAGTGTCTAATCTGACTTTGTTTGGCTTCAATTTTAAGCAGACAGCTTGTAAATACCAAAATAAGTTGGAACTATTTTTTATCATGGAGAACGTATACATTGTAGCTCACATATATTGTCAGTATAGAGGGGACCACTTGTGGCATTGGACACAGCTTTTATGAAATTGTGAATTATATTGTTGTCCAAGTTAATAACTCTCCATAAAGTAACAGAATAAATATAATTGAGCATTTTTGATATCACAAAGCAAAAACATCGGCTTTGTATGGACACGTGAATAAGTGAGAATGCATTCTTTTTGGACACTTTTCTGACCACAATTTAACATGCACTAAATAGCATAAGTAGATTGAATACCATCAAACTTCTGATGAGTAAAATCATCCCTTTCACAGGCAAAGTGTATTCTAAAGTTTCAAAACTTTCCTTTTTGTCTCATGATTTCCAAACATTTTCATTCAAAGCAGTGGACTGGACATTTGCCAGCAACCATGCTTTGTGAATGTAGTTTGGTGTAGTAATATGGACAGCCGTTGTTCGACCTGATCTGGTGATCTGTCCAAAACAGATCAAATTATTGTTGACCCAATTCGATTTTCCAGGGACTGTCAGCATTCTGCTGCCACTTGACAGTCCCGAACAGAGACAGATGGCAAAGTATACCATCTCAATGCAACAGATCGATTATAATATCAACAGCCTACTTGTAACTTTTTCGAAAAAATTATTTTCATCAATATGAGTAACAAACATTATTAGCAAAATTTCTACGCCATCTGTTTGTGACTGTTTGAATACCTGAAGAATGACTATATATATTCTTTAATATTTCCTTCTGTGTTTAATACTGTTTATGTTGAAAAATAAACTAGTTCTTTTATTATTTCGCCATATATGTAAAATGTAGATATGTTACTTTGTTATTCCTGTTTGCTTTGTTCTGTTTTGACGGACAATACACAGGCCATATAAGCCCACTGGGCTGGGTGGTTTTTCATTTATTTTTTCAAATACTTAATATGATATAGTTGACTATTAGTTGTATATCACATGTATATTATGAATACAATTAAAAAAATGTACATCAATTCTTTAATTCACCTTATATTGATTTTCAACTAGTCAGTAAAAGGCTAATACCTTGTGTTTATTGCATGTATTGTCAATACATCGTTTAATAAAATTCGGTTTTATCTTATCTTAATATATGTACATCAATTGATATATTGGGGAAAATTGGCAAATAATGCGGCAATTCTTCTCAACAAAATTGTCTAACTGTTATTACTTATCCTGAAGCAACAGTAGTAGTTTTTGGGAATTATTCTATCTCAAACCAACAAATTATATCCTTTTGTTTACATCGATATCTTGAGTTTTGCTTAAACTGCCTGCAATTGAAATATTTTTCCCAAAGCGTCAAATATAGTGACAATTGAGATACATACACTGTAGTCAGCTTGTTATCCAAAGGTGTAAAAATCTGGAGTAAAAAATAATAGAAAGATTACTTTAAAATTACAAACACTGACGAGAGCAACATAACATTACAGTTGTTGCAACAGCAAGCAAATATAACAGAATTATGATATAGAAGAATCGATGTTCAGCGCACTGCAGCCTGACTGACGAGCCAGTCTGCTGGACAAGCAGGCAAACAAGCATGGTTGTAGACTGATGAAATTCAAGTTGTAATGGTTATCAAATTTTCTTCAAGGTCAGTGGAACAGCTGCCTTTCAGGTCCGAGCTAAGCAGAACAGCAGAACTGTGGAGGAATAGCTAAGAAATGCATGTAAGCGTGCCCTGACTGGCAGCACCTTAACTGAAATGTCGTTGCCTGCTCCATTCAATAGCAAATGTGTATTTGGTGGTGTTTCTTTCTTCTTTTTCAAACTTGAAAAATAGATTGCCTGTGATTAATTCAAAATAAAATTGTGTCAAGTGTCCACTAATTAGAAGTTGTGTACCTTGAGTTTGGCAATAACTTCCGTTGCAATTGAGTTGGCCATAATCAACATTGTTCCATTTCTTTCTAATATATTTGGTGACCCGTGTCTTATCTGCCCCCAGACCATGGTCATCAGGTCATCTTGGTTTGCCAGTCCACTTTTTTTGTAACTGTGACACATTGTCTGAAAGGAAATGCGGAGAATATTAGCACTCAATTAGGTACTTTATCGAGGAGGTGACAGGTGTCGTGAACAGTTTGCTAAGCATGACACAGGGTCAATTCCATGGTGACTCATGTCACAAGTGATCCATTTTCTGGCCTTGTCACAGGAAAAATTTGATAGAAAAAAATCAAAAGAGGATTGTGTCACTGGGTCAAGTCATTCTTTATGACTTAGAGATTAAACAAGTGAAAAAAACAGGTCGGAGATCAATTTCTGTTTCTGGAAGGAGCTAAAATATACTCCTGTGACTCATTGGAAATGTTTGTACCACCATTTTTGAGCATGTTTCCTAAATCTTAATATTGTATTCAAAAGCATGTCAGGTTTTTTTATCAAGGTGCTCTTACTTGCCAGTGAGTGTGGCATTCAAATGACATCAATATTTAGTGATGGCATCTCATCTTTGTTGGAAAACACTGCAAACGATCTTTGAAGGAACAGAAAGCAAATGCTCCTCAAAGGGATAGAAAGCAAATTTTTTTCAAAAGAATACACAGCAAATGATCTTCAAAGGGACAGGCTGCAAATTTTCTTAAAAGGAACACACAGCAAATGTTCAAAGGAACACACAGCAGATAATTTCAAAAGAACACAACAAATTTTCTTCGAGGGACTAGAAAGCATATGTCCTTCTGAGAAACACACAGCTAATGTTCTTCAAAGGAACAGGGAGCAAACTTTTCGGACAGGAAGAGAAAGCAAATGTCCTACATGGGAACAAACACAAGTGTTCTCTAAAGGAACACACACCAAATTATGTTCAAAGGAACAGACACGGAATGTTTCTTAAAAGTGACAAACAGCAAATGTTCCTCAAAGGAACAGAAACCAGATGTTCTTCGATGGAAGAGACTACAAATGTTCTTCAAAAGAACATACAGCAATTTTTCTAAAAGGAGGCGAAAGCAAATGTTAGATAGATAGATACACTTTATTTCACGGGGGTAAAACCAATTAATATCAGGTCCCAGCAATCAAGATCAAGCTAAATTAGAAGCTCCAGTTTGGCTGATGTTTTCAGAATCGCCTGTGATTTATTTTTTTATGTCGTCAATTTCCACTTGTGAGTGGTGTCAAAATTGGGTATCAAGGAGCATATTTTCATCAAAACTTGATACAAACAGCATGGCCTATTTTCTGAAGACATCTCAGTAAGGGCAAGCAATGCTATAATTCACAGTGTGGGTCATAATTTATGTGCACACATCAATCTTTCTCCTTCATTGCCCTCTAAACGGCTGCGCATCTTAGATTTATAAAATTTAGGTCTACGACCCTTCATATTTCTTCATTCGATACGCACATCTTCAAGTCTGCATTTATTACGCAATCTATAAATCAATCTTTCTTTCTCACTTCCCCTCTAATGTTCCTCCATAGCCTAATGGTTTAAGGTGCTTATTGTGCTACCACTGGCTGTGAGGGCGTGGGTTGAATCCCACCCTGGAACATAATTTAGTCCGAGCCCATGGGACATTAAATGGAGGCGGGTTGTATCCAGCATTCTATGCTCGGGCAACTGAAAGACCCTGGGCATCCCTGATTTAATAGGGTATGTTCCAGACTCCCAGTTTTCTCATTTCATCATCATATGGCGGTCACCAAAAAATAAAAGTGCAGCTCCCTCCACAAAAGTTGGAGGTTGAGCTGCCCCGGCTGATCCGGGGTACACCAGCACAACAGAAGCAAGAAGCAAGCAAGCAAGTGGTACAGGTTAGATTTTGTCATTTTTATGCCTACGACCATCATGATTCCCAATCTACTTCGCATTCAACTGAGCCATAATCATTTCACTGCCTGAACATTGTTTACGTGAAGCAACCTCAAAAGTTTTGCATGTGTTTGAGAAGGTTGGGCCTCATCATGAACAAGAGGTTTGGATTGCAGTTCTGTTGCAAAGCTAATATTCTTATGGGACATCTAGTAATTATATAGCTTTAAACAAAGGCCTACCTGAACCAGCTTCGCATATGAAGGTTCCAGATACAGGTCATCTAGTTTGCCAACCAGCCTCTGAATAATGGAAGGTCCTTTCTGGGGGTAAGCCATATTCCCTTCATCCAAGATTTCCAAAATCTCTTTGGTCTCTTGTTCAATATTAGATCTCGTCAAACATTGGATCTTGTCTGCGATTTTTGTGTACCTGAATGAATATCAAATAGATTGGTCTTATTACATTGCATGATCTTTTTTAATGAAAAATTTACAATATCATAATCCACACTTGTTCAGTCTTGTCATGCAATATTCAGCAGCCATAACATGTGTTCAAAGAAATTTTAAATGGAAGCAGATATTCAATTGATTCTTTTGAAAGCTTAGACAAAATGGAAAAACAATCAAATCGTAACTTTATCAAATCATAATTGTTTTGCACTGATGGCGAAGATTCAAGTCCAACAACAAAGATGTAATAATGCTCAGGACAGGATATCTGTTGGACTTATAACATGCAATGGCTTTACTACTTGTTCCTCCGCATAATACATGAAAATTACACCCCTGTAGCTAATACCTCAAGTGTTTCAATCCTTGGAGAGCATTTTTCTCAATAGCTCCTTTTTCCTGCAAATGTTTCTTCACACCCTCTATCTTCTTTGCTAATTCCTGCCTTTTCAGGGAAGCTAGTGTCAAGAAGTCTGGTACAGATTTCTGCCACCAGAGAATCCAAGTATAAGGAGCCACTTGGTTGTTGTCCTTGATGTTTACATTCCTGGATGTTATCAATCCAGACATGAGATCCCAAAGTGAGTCAATTCCTGATGAATCTGGTATTTTTTTCCACAACATTTTTTCCATCAGTCTGTGAAGTGGAGTCTTTCCCTCTCCATCCACATGATCACGGAGGGCAGGGTTAGTTTTCATTATTTCAAGACAATTTCTCACGATGACTCCCTTGATAGAGGAGAGATGACTTGATTCACCTTCAATTATTTCATTTGGAAGATTCTTGACGACTTCATTCAAGATGCTCTCTTTAGCATCTGACACTTCCCATTTCTTGAATGCTTCCTCCAGAAAAGTTGAAACTGAGGGCATCAATGGCTCTGACAGAAGATGACAAAATCTTCCAAGGAATAAAGTGAAAGCACTTGGTGGTATTCGCATCAGGCGAAAAGGATCTGCTCCTTCTTTGATGAGAAATGTTAGTAAGCCAATGAAGTTTGAATTCCACTCCATGCTGATATAACAGTAATAGATGTAGTTCCACAAAGTACTGCAAAAGTGTAAAGGGAATAATCAACTTATTGTAATAATAAAAAAGAAGGTGGCACATATAAAACAGGTTAGACATAAGACATGCAGTGTAGAATAATGCAAATATGAAAGTATACAAATAGCTATAAAATCTATTAATTTATCTGTCTGCAAGACGTAACCATTTAAATGAGGACATTGTGTCTAATTTGTGTCAAGGTACCTCTTGAGTCAGCAAGACTTTTTCGCGCCAATTGTGCCTCTTTTGTAACTATTTCTACTATTTTTTAAAATTTTTTCCAGACTTTTAACATCAGCTTTATTTTATCTCTCTGTATAAAGCATTTACTTATGGTTATGATATCTAACTTTATTCTATCGTTATTCTGTTACAGCCGATAGGTCTACATGCCCGATTTGCAAATCGGGCTGCCTGTTGCATGCCAGACACTAAAATAGGTCTTTGTCATAATATCTACTCCCCTCACCATGCTTTAATAATAATAATAATAAATACTTTATTGGTCACAAAAGTGAAACTTGCAGTGTGCCAATATCCCTACAATCCAAAAAGTGCAACCAAGCCACATTTTCTACTGAACTTTTCCATAAGTTCTAATGTGCTATGTTAGAAACTTTGTCATAATATATTTGACAGCCATCTCTTCTACATCAAATAGTGACTAAATAGTGCCTCATGGTTAGAAACTATTTTGACACTTTTTGATGTAGAAGAGATGGCTGTCAAGCACAGCCATCTCTTCTACTACATCAGGGGGCACTCCTGAAGTGTGCAGGCACAGAAGAGACACCTGGTGACAGGCGGTGAAATGACATCTATTTAGCCAAATTTACTTAAATTAGCCTGTCTCATGAAATTCCTGATCTTTTCTCAAAGGAATTCAAGTCAATCTGAACTGCCAGGGATGGGTTGAGTTCTAGTTCCGTGAAGCAGATATTGATAATTTCTGTCCAGATTCATTAAAAAATTATTTCCCAAATGACGTGAACATTTTTTTTTGAAGGGGTTGTTAATCCAATAATATTGACCAGCAAGCAAACTGACGTCACTTCGCTTGCAAACAAAACAGTCATTGCAAACGAAGTGACGTCAGGCCATGACGTCACTTGATGACGTCACTTGATGACGTCACAGGCTGGCCAGTTCATGAATGCCAAAAAGTCGCAAAACCGAAATATTCTTGGTTCAGAAAATCATTTCTTAAAAATCGCATTTTAATGCAATCATCATGAAACTGCTACACAATGTAGCCCAGTGATGTCTGCATATACGCTGCAAAGGGCGTGAATGTACATTGAACAAATTTTATTCGCCAGCCCTCTAAATTTAGACATGTGAAAAAATTTCTCTATCAATTTTAAGACTTTAACTGCAAAATTGAGGGAGCTAGGTTATTTTTACTGTCATGAAAATAGTCAAATGATGCTAATATTTTTGGGATACCCCCGGGAATCCCCGTAAAAATTGGGTTAAGGTGGCTCGATACTCGTGAACTTTCCAAGATAGGATTTCTTAAAAACAGTTTAGAATGGTCCAAAATATAGTTTATAGCAAGGATATGTAAACAAAAGTGGTCACTACCAGCCTTTTTAAAAAAATATTTGGGGTTATGTACCAGAAAGTCAGTCCACGCAAACCTGAAAAACTAAAAAATGTTCTTATTTTTCCTACTGTGAAGTTTGTTCTGCCATTCAGTGATCATGCATCCCATATTATGCAATGAAGCATGAAATTAAAGAAGACACTTTCATGAAAAAGGTGATTACAATTTCAAAGAGATATATTTAGTTTAAAGGACTTTCCAAGGGGCTTGGAATATAAGTTTCGATTTTGACAATTTTAACTTTTTTTATAAACCATGGCGCCAAAAAAAAATTGACGAGATAGGATTTTTCATTTCTTTGTCATTTATTTCCAAAAATAGTTGGGAACAACATGATGATATAGACAGGCCTTCCTACCACACTTCAAATTGATATAAACATTTATTTATATCACAAAGTCATTTTTGAGAAATTAGACCTGCTTGCCGAAAATCGCCTGTAAAAATTTTCTGTTTTGAGTATCAAGTTGAATCTTCGGCTGTATATAGTACTCTTCATGGCGAATCTAATGCTCCAAACGAGAAGTCTCTAACCCTAATAGAAGTGGCACAAATTGCAAACGAAGCGGCCGACGCATGAAATTCTCAAAATTAAAAAAAAGTCTTGAAGCAGTGACAGCAGAGTGTTGACGCTACCATAGATAGGGCCTGCCTGGCTGCGCGGAAACATGTGCAGGTGACGTAATTTCGTGGGTAGCGAGCCACCTTAATTGTCCCTCACAACAATAAAAAGACCTTAACCAGTTATTTGTTAATACAACACCAGCCAATTTTGTAAATCCGGTTAACTAACACAGAAATTCACTAACACAGGCTAGAGTTAACCCACTCGTAGATACAATCTAGTACAGAAGTCACAGGCCCCTCTCCTTGGAGTAGATCTATATTGATAATATATGTCCAGATTCATCAAAAAAAAATTTCCCAAGTATTCCCTGGCTTTCATGATTTTCCTATTGATAGTCTGTGAGTTCCACTGCTCTGAACATGGTAGGCCTATGTTTTGCAACAGAGAAATAAGCTTTTTCGGATCTGAAATTTGTGATGTTTTGTGTTTAAACAAATGAAGTTTTCGGCTGCTATAAAATTTTAAAACAAATTCTGAAAGCCAGGTGACAAAATTCAAATATCAACTCAAGCATTCCCTTGCTTCCGTGATTTTCCTATTGATAGCGATCTTTTATGTTAAAAAAAATGACCTTAGTGACTGTTAAGAAAATCGTAGATGAATTCTGAAAACCAGGTGATAAATTTCAGGTATTGACTGAAATATTTCCCAACATTCATAATTTTCCTATTCATAGTATTAGAGTTTCAGGTCTCTGAACATTGTATGTTTTGCAAAAAAGTTAGCAGCATGACGCACATGAAAATCGCGATCTTTTATGTAAAAAAAAATGACCTTATTGACTGCTAAAAAAAATTGTAGATGAATTCTGAAAAGCAGGTGATAAAATTCAGGTGTTGACTGACATATTCCCAAACTTTCATAATTTTCCTGCGAGTAGTAAGCGAGTTTCAGGGCTGCAAACATTGCATGTTTTTCCTGAAAAAGACAAGCAACTCTACTGCATAGCATGGTAACGTCACAAAAATAGGACCCGGAGAATAATTGGAATATCCAAAGTCTTTTTAGAAACACTTTTTGATATTAGACACAATGGCAGTAGACATTGTCACAGGCACCTGTTCTTCCCCTGTTATAGGGCCTGGTTTTATAACAGCTCTGCTGACCCAGTTTTAATCCTTGTAAAATATATTTTTAAAAATACAAAGAAGAAGAATTGGTGTATAGAGATTATCATGGTCATAGACAAGTTTTGTTCATTAGCCTGGAATATTCCATTTTTTGCGACTCCACTTCATCACATCATTGCCTCAAAATGCTTAGTAGTACTGTTCCTCTAAATGATTTTGGGTGCGCCCTCCAGGCCCGCACCTCTCCTTGGTCAGAAAATGCCTTAGGCCGGCCTCCCGTAGAACCCGCCCTGAATCCACCAGTGACCAGTTTTAGACACCGCAGGGCAAACTTCAACATCCCTGATGTCACTGTCCTCCACATAGCCCAACATAATATCAATTAAATTTTGACCATGACCAAGTCCAAATTTATATATATAGATTAGACCTGGGGTTGAACTTGTCTACATTCCTTGAATTTTAAACAGTGTTATATCCTGCTTAAAGACAGACTGCTTTAGTGAAACATATTCAAAATTTAAACATGTCAAACTTGGATTTAAACATTGTTTAAAAAATTAAAGTAGTTGGTATAATCAGGCCAATAGGTCCGCAATGACCAATAGTGACTTTGTCAGAGCAATTGCTTGAGTTGTAAGATATGCTGTGCCTCTAAAAGCCCAACCATGTGCTGGCTGAGCTATTAAAATGTGACCTGCTACACCAAAATGTGTTCAAAGTCGGCCTGCTATCATATTAAGTTGTGAAAATGTATTTGTTCCCCTTAATTTGGCTTTAAAATGATTTTTAATTTTTCTTGATATCTCCATCAAATCCAAAGATATGGTACCTCAAACATTGATGATACGAAACATCGAACTTTGAGAAAATGGCATTTGAATTTCCCGCCTTACAATGATACATAATCCCTGTTAGTTTGGTGATCCTAGTGTAAATACAAGAGTAGTTATCGTGCACACAAGATATTTACAAACATGGCCGCCAAGGTCACAGAAGTAGGTCAAGGTCACCCATGTCAGAAATCATTCAAGGTCTTGCGGTCATACACAATCCCTGCTAGTTTCATGATTCCAGGATTAATAGAAATTGAGTTATCTTGTACACAAGCTTTTCACAAATATGGCCGCCAAGGTCACAGATGTAGGTCAAGGTCACTCATAAGTTATGCCTGGCGAGATGTCGAGGTATTTGATGTATTTGACTCATACTGGAAGTCTTGGGCAGCCTGTGCAAAGTGAAATCATCGTCAATAGGGAGGACAACAAAGACTACCAAACCTCACACTACAGCAATATGGGCGGGATGGCCTTTGGCCACCGCCCATAATAATCAAAGCAAATTACTTTTGCTAAAACGTGGTACCAACAGCTAAAAATCATCAAAATGTGACCTTTTGACACATTTTGCTAATTTCTGGAAAATACAGATTGCCCACTTTGAACTCATTTTGGTGGAGCAGGTCACAAATGAATAAATCATTCTTGAGATGTTTTATTTATCAGTCTAACTGATTTCAGTAATTGTACTTTAAACATTCTTAAAATAAATCATGAGAACATATCTTAAAATCTTAAACCTGATACTGAGAACTATTTTAATCAATCTTAATTACTGCTTTGCATGCATATATTAATTATATGTATTTTTCTGATCCTGCAGGCAAATAATATTTTTTTTAAACGTCAAACAGTATAGTCACATTTTAGATACATACACTGTGTTCAGCTTGTCATCCAAAGGGGCGAAAATCTGTAGCATAAAATAAGTGTGAGGTTCCTTTAAAATCGCTTAATGATTTCATATTGAGAGCAGTCTAATATTTTAGAGTTCTTGCAACAGCGATCAAATGAAACAGAATCATAATATAAAAGAATCAAGTTTTTATTTAGTCAGTGCAACACATGACACATACATTGAGCATGAGAAGCATGCAATAAATTTGTTCCATCCATGGTCTTTTTTGTTTCTTTTTTTTCTCAAATTGAAAAAGGAGGCTGCCCGTGATTAGTGCAAAATGAATTTGTAAAAAGGGGAACTCAAAGAATTTTTGTTTAATTACCAAACATGAATATATCATTTGCCATGATCTCTGGCTGAGGTGTATCTAGAATTGGAATAAGTGAGGGGGGGGGGGGGGGGGGGGTAGGGTGTGGCTGGTGCCCCTCAAAAAAGAAAAAATTGGAGGTGACCCCTGTAGCTCTTTTTGGTATAGTGGTTTGACCTAAGGGACATGCCTGAGAAATTTCATGAGAATTGATAAATTTTTACCTTGAGCACAATTCAGTTGAAGTTTCTTCGTGGTTTGCTACGATCGGAAGTCGCGGTATTGTATAACTTTGTCAATTTACATTTCACAACAATTAAACTTGTATGACTGGACAGGCCTCATTTAGAGCTTCATTTTGAATACCAACTTCAATGGTTTTGGATAATTTTATGCAGTACCAATTTTTTATTGTATTGCTTCTGGCGACCTTTCTCTTCTTGCCTATCAGATACCTGCAAAGCTGGGTCAATTTCAGGATATTTTACATCATAACTTATGAGAGTAAGACCCTGATCTTGATAGACATAAATAAAACTCATTTGATAACCTGGCATGAATTGAAAGGTCTATGTGGTGCTTGTTGTGTATTTAAAAAATGCTGATGAACGAGATCACATTTTGAATATTGAAATTTTTGACATCTGTCCATATTAATGGCTGACTTTGGTACACTAAGTACAATATTTAATCAAATGTTATGTAGGCTTATGAGGTAACTAATGCTTATTTTTGTTCAATTGCTTTGTCAATCAACCATATTCTATAAGTGTAGTCTTTATTGTCTGTGCAACGTCAAGGACAGGAAATTAAAGGAGACTCCTCTTGCAAGCGTCAAGATGAGGATAGATCATTACTCAATTTCAAAAGTATTGCTGATCCTGTGCACACAGTTAACGAATTAATACTGTGGTGTATCTAATAGTGCACCAGCTTATCATTAGGGAATGTTGATAAATGACTGTCTTATATATATACAATGAACATCTTAACATTGGTTGGCTACCTAGGACTCAAATAAAACACAGGCTGTTACACAACAAAGAGGTGAAGAATGTTTGAAACTGTTGTCCGACAATTATAAATCCAGTGATCCTATTCCCATTAGAGCTGGAATCAAACCCAGTGCCAAGGAAAAAGGAGACCCACAGGACCCACTCCCCTTGAGCTTACCATGTACATTGTGATGCCCTGGAGAATATTAGAGACCTCAATGCATTGACTCCAGTGTCATCTTCCTGGTATACCAACGTCATGATCTGTTATTTTGTAAAGTAATTCATGTTTTTAATTGTATGTTATTTTAAATATTTGTTTATGTGCCATGGTGTGTAAAAATAAAATATTGAATACACAAAATACCTGAAACTCTAAAATGTGTGATGAATCCGATGACATGAGCATAATGCGAAAATTCATCATCTCAAAAACACAACCTTTAACACAGAATGTAGATTTTGCACTTAAGGAGTCCAGATATCATCAAAATACATTTGATCTGTTAAGACATTGTCCTTGGCGTCTTGTGGTTAAGATATAATCAGATTAGCAACTAAAGTTTTGGTTTTTTAAAGTATGCAAGGTATTTCCCAAAAAGCACAGGATTATTAATTTGTTGGACTTTGTAAAATTGTCCGAAACCGTCGAAGTTGGTACTGAAAATGAAGCTCTAATTAAGACAAGTTCAATCATGCAACTTTTTTCATTGTAAGATCAATACTGACAAAGTTATACAATACCGCGGTTTGTCTTTATAAACAAAAACAAGAAAATTATAACTGCATTGTGCTCAAGGTAAGCATGTTCCGATTTCCCTTAAACTTTTCACACATATTATTTTGACCAAAACACAGTACCAAAATAAGGTACAGCTTGATCTGACAACCTTGGGGCATCAGCCACACCCTAGGGGGGGTATAGCATGGGCAAATAGACGGAACTCCACAGATCTACCTATCTCTTCCATGTTCATTTTTGGCCTGAGGGGGGGGCATCAAGGCCAAATACCCCCCCCCCAAATACACCACTGATCTCAGGCCTTTGGTTTTGCTACTGCCCACATATTGAATACTCATGAGGAAGACAATTAAGATTAATTAAACGTTGTTTACCTTGAGTTTCGCAAAAACTTTTGTTGCAATTGAGTCTGTAGTAATCAATATTGTTCCCTTTATTTCTGAAACATTTTGCGTCCCATGTCTTATCTGTCTCCAAACCATGCTGCGCAGGTCTTCTTTCTCTGCCTGTGCACTTTCGTTATAACTGCAATACACAGTCTGAAAGAAAATTTAGAGGATATAAGCACCTAATCATATAGATACTTCTATCCGAAAATAATGGGTGTCGTGAAAGATAGCCTATGCTAAACATATCACAGACAAAACTACAAATGTCAAATGTCATGACACAACAAAGTGAAGCATTAACAGAAATGAACAGTGAGTTGAATTTTTGCACAATCAGATGAAATTCTTTACGAAATAACAATGCGTTCTTAAAAATATTGCCAGCCAATTACTTATATATAATGGTTCAGGGGATAAAGTTGTAGGTGGCGCTGGTGCAAGGCTATTTTCAACATGGAAAATGCTATGACACAATGAACATTTCTCAAGTGAACTATTACAAAAGCAGTGAATGCCATCAAACCACTGCTGGAAAATATTCATCAAGATGTCACGGCCAATTGTACAATAATAAAAGCTCTGCACACTCAGTCATAAAAACAGGAACTAAAGATGCAAGTAACTGAAAAAAAGTTAGAGAGCAGGACATCAAATTGAATAAAATAAAACAAAGGAATGATGCACATAAAAAAAATATAAGATTAGAAATACTGAAGGTGTCAGTTTTACTGGAAGTGACAAAGGAGACCGAGGATAAACTCATCGACATTGCCAGAGAAAAACTAAAAGACAAAATAAAGGGTCCAAGCAGCAATGAAAATCCAGACTTCACAATTTCCTGCGAGGCTCCTTGGTTGTAACGTTTGGCTAAATGTGTCAGTCATACGTAAGTCATACCTTTAGTTGAGAGGTTTGCAGAACGTTTAACTATTACGTATGACCATACCTTTGATTCATAGATTTGTCGAACATTCATTTGAGAAGTTTGTAAAAACTTGGACTATTACGTAAGTCAAACCTTTGGTTAAGAGGTTTGAAGAATGTTTGACTATTACGTATGACCGTACCTTTGATTCATAGGTTTGTCGAACATTCATTTGAGAGGTTTTTACAACCTTAGATTATTACGTATTACCATACCTTTGATTCATAGTTTTATCAAAGGTATGGTTGTACATTTGGCAGTACATAAGTTCCAAGGTTTCTCCAACGTGTTTTTGATATGTATGGACAATGTTTGAAAGTAATGTTCAGGGCAAACGTCTGATTATACATATATGCCAAAGGTTTGTTGAAGGTTTGTACAAAGTTGCAGAACCTGGGATCCTGAGTCTCAGAGAGCCTTGTAGCACCATCTATTCCATACCTATTCCAATCTAGCTGGTAACTTTGAGATAATAAAACCTCCAACAGTATGCTTGCTGGTGATAATTTGATGAAGCCATAAAGAAATAGTGGCTACACCAGTTACAAGAATTACAAAATAAATATCTCTTAAAATATAAAAGATTAGAAAGGCCAAAAAAAAATTCTGAAGCACTGCTCAATCACAAACGAGCAAGAGAGAATCAGTTAGATCGGAGTTGAACTGAGCCTACTTGCATCGGAATGCCACCTATCCAGCAGGCCAATTTGGATTGGGATTTTTCTAACTCTTCAAAGTTGAAGTAAGAATCCCTCACAAGGTAAGTGAATTTTATTGTTTATATATATTGTAGTCCTTAAATGGACTGCAGACTGCTTGGTAAAACAAGGAAGAAAAAGTCTGCCTATTTTGAAGCCACCATTAGTAATTACTGCCTGGCTCTGTTTTCTCCATCTCTCTGTTTTTCTCTTCTCTTCACTGTTTTAAAATCCCAGCTGCAAAATCTAATGAGAACATTCTTTATATCAATTCTGCATTTATTATGGAATCTATATATATCAATCTTTCTCTGTCACTGCATGCCCCTCTAGCCAGTGGTGCAGGTTAGATTTGGTAATTTTTACGCCTACGATCATTCCCAATCTACTTCATATTCAATTGAGCCATAATCATTTCCTGCCTTACATAGTTTAAGTGAAGCAACCTCAAAAGTTTTTCATGTAGAGTCAATGATGGTAAATCCGTCCAGGAGGGTAAATCCGTCCACCCCCTTCTGTATGCATATAAATATATCTATAACAATTTTGTGAGTTTTAAAAGCAAGGGAAAGTCTTTTTAAACTAATTTTGCCGTGTTTCTCATGTTCAGAGCTTTTTTAAGCATATTTCAGGTCCATTTAACAACAAAGGACAAAAAACAATCAAATTCTGTGACGTCATCACAGCCATTTTTGATAATTACATGAGTGGGATAAGATAATATTATTGGCCTATTCCTGTCAACAAACAAACATTTATGAGGTACTTATCTTTGTATAAGATGCAAAATTAAATTATTCTTGCAGGATTTGTAAAATTGTGACACCATAAAATAAAATACCATGGAAATAAAGTTGGACGGAATTACCATCAATATTTTGAAAGTGGCTTGATAGGAGGTTTGTAAATCCGTCCACCCATATAAAATTAACTTTTAAAGCACTTTTATGACTTTAAATAATAATAAATGGCATTCTTCTGATTACAGGAATTAGATAGGAACAGTTATTCCACTTTGGTTGGATTGAAAGGTTATTTAATTGTAATTGAAGCGGTCAATTGGAATTATTCAAAGTTAACTTAACCTCTATTATTTATTTCTTCTATTGTAAGTGCAATCAGTGAATCATAATTCTAAAATCGACACAAAAACCTCTGTAAGACTTAATATATTGCAAAACTTGAAAAAATAAAGTGATATGATAGTTGAGAGCTGTACTATGCCCAGTGGACGGATTTACCATCCTTGCTGGACGGATGTAGCAGCAAGGTGGACGGATTTAGGTGACCTGACCTTTAATCTTTGTTGCCATAGTTTTAACCAAAATTATTTGAATATTTCACTTTTTTGAGTGTTGATGATAAAACGAAATATAACCCTTCCAATGGACTGATTTTTATTTTTGTAACTTTTGCCATTTTCCTGGAAATATAGTTTTAGCCAAAAGTGGACGGATTTACCATCCTTGACTCTATTTGAGAATGTTGGACCTCATCATGAGCAAGAGGTTTGGATTGCAGTTCCGTTGCAATGCCAATATTCTAATGGGACATCTAGTACTTATATAGATTTAAACAAAGACCTACCTGAACCAGCTTTGCATAGGAAGGTTCCAGATACAGGTCATCTAGTTTACAAACCAGCCTCTGAATAATGGAAGGTCCTTTCTGGGGGTAAGCCATATTCCCTTCATCCAGGATTTCCAAAATCTCCTTGGTCTCTTGTTCAATATTAGATCTTGTCAGACGTTGGATCTTGTCTTCGATTTTTGTGTACCTGAATGAATGATCAAATACATGTTTTTAATGGTAAACTTACAATAATATTATCATAATCTACACTTGTTCAGTCTTGTCATGCAATATTCAGCTGTCACAACCTCTGTTCTGCAAAGCAAAGATATTTTACAGTCCTTGTCATACTTACGTGGAATCTCAAGTTCTTTTCTATGCTGTGGAACTGTGATGTCAGAGATGACTCTATTCTAGCATTGCAATATATGTAAATTAACTACAAGCTGTGATGTCATTTTAAACTGGGTCAGATTCCCCAGCTTCAGACCAATGCGAATCCACCAAACTGAGCATCAGTTTCAACTCAGTGTCAGAGTGAAAATTGGGTCTGGGAAAACCCATGCAAGTTTGACATCACAGCCTCTCAACCAATGGGCTGCCAGAACAAATATACGTAACATAATCCATGTGTTTACAAACAAATTGTCAAAGCCTTCTGTTTATACCAACTTCCATCGAAGTTTAAAGTTGTAAGTTAGCAAGTTTGTAGATTAATCAAACAACTCTGTGGGGATTATAACAGTTGTATACTGTGAATGCTCACAAAGCTGCCATTTGGTAGGATTAGACTGGTGATTGCTGTGAAAAATCATTGGGATCATAAATGTAATGCTTCCTTCAATATATCAATGTTTGAACTGTGATGCGTAGTTTACTGTCAGCCCATTGGCTATGAAGCTGTGATGACGTAGTTGTAGGGGCTATCCCAGATAAAACTCTTACTCTGACACTGTGTTGAAACTGTGATGCTCAGTTCAGGAGGATCAGCATTGGCTAGAAGCTGGGGAATCTGACCCAGTTTGAAATGACATCACAGCTTGTAGTTAATTTACATATATTGCAATGCTAGAATAGAGTCATCTCTGACATCACAGTTCAACAGCATAGAAAAAAAAACTTGAGATTCCATGTAAGTATGACAAGGGCTGTAAATGGAAGCAGATATTCAATTGATTCTTTTGAAAGCTTAGACAAAATGGAAAAACAATCAAATCGTAACTTTATCAAATCATAATTGTTTTGCACTGATGGCGAAGATTCAAGTCCAACAACAAAGATTATCAAGTGCAGGACAGGACATCGGATTCAGACCCTGCAATGGCTTCACTGCCCATCTCCCCACATATAATATGAAAATTACGCAACTTCAGCTCTTACCTCAAGTGTTTCAATCCTTGGAGAGCATCTTTCTCGATAGCCCCTTTTTCCTGCAATTGTCTCTTCACACTCTCTATCTTCTTTTCTAATTCCTGCATTTTCAGGGAATCTAGTGTCTGGAAGTCTGTTACAGATTTCTGCCACCAGAGAATCCAAGTGTAGGGAGTTACTTTGTTTGTGTCCTTGATGTTTACATTCCTGAATGTTATCAACCCACACATGAGATCCAAAAGTGAGTCAGTTCCTGGTGAATCTGGTATGTTTTTCCTCAACATTTTTTCCATAAGTCTATGAAGTGGAGTCCTTCCCTCTCCATCCACATGGTCACAGAGGGCAGGCTTACTTTTCACTATTTCAAGACAATTTCTCACAATGAGTGCCTTGATAGAGGAGAGATGACTGGATTCACCTTCAATTATGCGACTTGGAACATTCTTGATGACATCATTCAAGATGCTGTCTTTTGCCTCCGAGACTTCCCGTTTCTTGAATACTTCTTCCAAAAATGTTGTGACTGAAGGCATCAATGTCTCCGACAGATGTGAACTGAATTTTGTCAGAAACTGAGTGTATGCAGTCTGAAGATTTTTGCCTGTATGCCCCAAAGGAAGAAAGGGATCTGCTCCTTCTCTTGTGAGGAATGTCAGTAAACCCACAAAATCTGCATTCCATTCAGTTTGAATATTGCAACAAGAGATGTATGTCTTCAAAATCCTACAAAAAATATTTTAAAAGTTCAATATGATGTTTAGAAAAGAATATAGAGAGTCAATATATATGACATGCATAGAAATATATGTACATTTGGAATCAATTTTGAAACTCTAAAAAAAGTTTATCATCTTATTGGTCTATCTAAAATGTATGTTCTTCACTGTGCAATAACTGTACAACATGAAACAAATACCTTGAGGAAAGCGTATTGTCCAAATGTGTGAAGATCTGGAATATAGAATAAGAATGAGATAACTTTTAAATCAAGCTTATTACATATATTGGTTCTAACAGTACAATGTTATATCAAATACTACATCAGATGCCTGCCATTTCACTTCGAGCATTCATTTTTCTTTCCCACATGTGTGTCATTTTTTCCAAACTAAAATTGTGATCTTCCTGGATTTTGCAGAATAGGTCAATAAAAAGTATACAAACTACATCTTCTAATATTTTCTAACAAACTTAATAACGTAATATGTGTCATGTTCTCTGGCAATTGCATTGTGCTGCTGCCCACATGGTATGGATTTAGATGACCACAAGAGATTGTGTGGAAGTTGACTCCAGGATTTTTTTGCTTTGGGTTTTTAGACGATTTTTGTTCGCTCTGTGTCTAAAATAATATGCATTCGATCTTGATCTGCAAGACTGGTACAGGGTATGGTTATTTTGATGATATTTTGACTTCAAATTTGGCATTAAAATCAGCCAAAAAGTGGTAGTTACTTAAAATTGGCTTATAAATGGTGACATGTCGTACTCAGATGATGTATGGTGCATACTAGTAAAAAATACAGAAGCTCAATATCAAATCTAGTTCAAACATCAACAATGAAACACTGTCAAAAACAATGAAATGTATGATAACAAAATGTTGTACTATTGAATCATCACAAATCATTCACCACTGTATCAGATATTAGTCTCACTTGAGTAGGCATCTACTGCACATCATGTACAAGAAAACAGCAGGATAATATTGTGGAGACGTCTACTTAGTTCTACTTCAATGAGAATTTAGTTAGATACCAATTTGGAGGGTTCTAACATGTACTCCCTCCATTAAGCATGTAACTGACAAAAATGCATGTTAGAACCAGACAAACGGTGTCTAACTGACTTTGACATCAGATACTTCTTCTATGGTATCTTTTTACTTTGTTTTGCAAATGAATATTAATCAGATTGTTTGTTCACTGTTGTTAACAGTGTTATTCCTAAGCAGGGCGCTAACAGGCAAAATTGTCAGTTAGATCCTGGTTTTTTCAATGGTATAAGTATCTTGGTTATGTGTAACTGTAATTAAAAAAAGGTGTACCTTTAGTTTAGCGATGACTTCTGTTGCAATTGAGTTGCTAGCGATCAAAATAGAGCAATGTTGTTCAGGGTGATTGACTGACCCAAATCTTAATTGCCTCTAAACCATTTCTGTCAGGTCTTCTTCCCTTGCCAATGCACTTCCCTTGTAACTGTGATGCAGAGACTGAAAAAAGCACAGAAAAAATTAACAATCAATTCAAAATTTCTGTCAGAAATGTTCATGTGGTTGCTAGTTTATTTCACAGTGGAGGCCCCAATAAAGCCTTTTGTAATTTGATGGTGATAAGCACATAATTGTTGTTGTTGTACGATTTAGTATTGCGATTAATTTTTTTTAAATCAGTTATCATTGCTGTTGTACCCAGCAATAAGATGTCTCTATACTGTTCTTGTAAAGCTTTCCTATGATAGAAATGTCAAGTCCTCCTGTATGTCAACTGTCAGTCTACTACCCTTAAGCAGCACTCCGTGTAAATATTGGGCAAAATGAAAAACACCTTTCCGATGATGTTCCCAGAATTTCCTGAAATTTTGCAAAAAGTTTAACATACCTAACTATAGCTCAGTGGCTGGGTCAAAATTGGTCAAAAAAAAATTTTCCTTGTCGGGGCTACCCATTGAAAAATGAATGTTTTTGGCCTTCGGAAGGCCTTAATTTCATCAAAATTAACGAAAATTAAGGCATATTTTGTCCATACAAATTTCACACTTACGATAAAGATAGGAACACAAGTGATACATAATTTTAAATTGATATTTCATGACATTGCAAAAGTGATGTCATAACAAAGAATGTCTTGGTTGCTAAGCAGTGTCACCATGGCAACCACATCTAACCCTATGTTTTAAGGGTCAAATAATGCTTTAGGACTATCTTGAAAGGTGTCAAATAGGTGTAGATTAATATAATGTGACCAGGTTCACCAGAATTATTTCAAACATGGCACTATCTAATTTCACGAAATGAGTCAAGAGGGGTTCATGGTCACTTAATTTTTTAGTGATGTTTAGCTCTTGGTAGAAGGTTCTTGAATACTTTCTCGAGATGTTTAAATCACATTCAGTGAGAAAAAAGTAAATCGTTTGAAATGAACATTAAATTTGTCATTTCGGGCATTTCTGAGTGAAGGTGTAGCAACGTCTACTTCCACGAAATGAGTCAAGAGGGGTTCAATGTCACTTATCAATTAGTAATTTTTAGCTGTTGGTAGAAGTTTCTTGTATAATTTCTCTAGATATTGAAAAATTTTATATAATATTTAATAAATATTTAGAAAATAATTAACCTTATTAGAAAGCAGAAAGAATATTCTTCTTATGTCCTATATTAGTACCGCCATAATTGGAGAATATTATTTTCTCAATATCTGGCTCTGTGGTACAGTGGGAAGCGTCCCCGCCTTGTATACATGAGGACGTGGGTTCGATCCCCGCTCCGGCCATGTCCAGAGGTTATCACTATAACAATTGGTATGATTGCCCTTCAGTATGGTGAGCGCCGGTGAGCAGATTTATCTGGAATGGGCGCTATATAAAATCATACTATATTACTATATTATAATATCTTGGAAAATATTGCACTTAGCTTTACAGTTATGGTGTCTAACTCTCTATTCTGAGGGTCAAAGAATGCAGCGAGACTAACCTGAGAATTGTCAGATAGTTTTACATCGCCAATAATTTATTACATTATCAGAATTATCCTAAAATGACATTATTCTGGATATTTTGTCTGTTGTTTTACTTCTTTGAGGCAAGGTTACCATCCATCAACAGTTCATCATTGCTCTGCTAAAAACAACCTTGCAGCTTTGTTGTGCCTGTGGTTTGTCAAGTTAACATGGTACCAATACTTCCAGTAATTGTGGAAAATGGGAATTTTTTTTTTTCAGGTGGAACCCAAAAATGTAGGTCATGAAAATTTGTTGAGGCATATGCTGGGTTCTCTATTTGTCCTTTTGTTGGTCTAACACCCCTGAGAAAAAAAAGGAATGTTCGATTGAATGTAGTGTGGTGTATGATGGGCCAAAAATGGACCAGCAAGTTAACAAGCTGAAGTTAACAATGAAAAATGGTTGTCAAGGCAACCATTTTCTTTGTTCATAAATTTGTACAAATTTCTACAACATTGTGTATGTGTGCTGCAATTGGTAATATTTGACTAGAAGAGTTTCCTTGTATTTGAAATGATGTTTCAGGTTGATTTGCAATTTGTTGTTATTGTTACATTGCCATAGCAACAGTTTGAATGACAAAACTGTCGTAGCTTGTTACTTCAGTTACCAGCATGCTTTTTTACAGTCTGTCACTTTGATATTCAAAAAAAAAGAAGAATACCAGTTCACTGCGAAAAATGCACTTTGTGACTCATGATAGCCAATGAAGAGTCATCTTTTCTACTTTCAACATGGGAAACATAGAGGCTGTTTGATTATTCATGATCAAGAGAAGGCCATTTGACTTGTCATAACTGATTTTAGAGTGAAAATCAGATGGATAATCCTTTCGTTTGGCTGTCACCTACAAGTGGGATAAGTCTCATTCAATCTATTTAAATTAACATTGAAAGTATTGGGTCTGATCATGACAAATCATCAACACAATGACACGCAAAGTGACATTTTCACAGTGAAACAGTCCACTCTCTTTCTATATATATATATTATTTTATTCACAACGAAATATCAACAAGATACATATATATCAAAGTGACAGACTGTTATGTTTGAAGTCCAAGCCCCCAAAATTGATAACAAATACTGTAGGCTTGTATGTTGATAAAATCTTGCTATGGCAACACATTTTTTGCTGGTTTGAATGTTTTGTGAATAAAGAAAATCTCATTTTTAGCCATTTCTCCATTCTAGTTAGAGTAGAATCATGAAACTTGGCACATAGACAGGAATTTGTCCATTCTTTAATTTTCCGTATTGTAATGAGATAGAGATAGAGATCAAATATCAACCATGTTAACATCAGAATTCATTAGACAGAATATATGTCCCTATTGCAACCATTTGGACCCGTTTTGAACCCGTCTGTTTTCTTTGAAAACGAAGAGGTAGTGTCGTCATTCGATAGTCAGCATCAGCGTTGTCGTTTGCGTTGTCGTTTGTCTTCCCAGTTAAGGTTTGTGTGTGTTAGTGTTCATTCGTAACCATAGTATTTTCACTTAGAGTTATGAAATTTGGTACAGGTATTGGCCTGTGGGTATGGATTGGGAAGATGATAAGAAATCCAAGATGGTAGCCATTTTGTGGTGGTTATTTTGACAGCAATCTTTCTTCATTCTTGAATTACCCACTTTGCCCTTAATATTTCGCGAAGAGTGATGAAATTTGGTACAGTTATTGGCTTGTGGATATGGATTGGGAACATATATATGTTTGTTAAATAGACCTTTTTTCACCCCTTTAAACACGGTCATCTTTGATTCAAAATATGGCCGATGGCACCACCAGCTTTTTTTTGGTGAATGAACTGATTCACATTTTTTTGCCATTTCTCCACTTAATATATTACAGTAGTGTTCTGAAATCACGGTAGTGTTCTGAAATTTCGCACACTGACTAGATTTTTTTTCATAGTCTAATTGCCAGATGGAAAACGCTGAGGTGTATATTTTTCAATATATTATGTGCAGACGAATTTGTAAACCTGCAATTACAAACTTATACACGAAGTAAGCATTCGTGTAACACGAATTGGAGAAGTGCAACTATGAACATTGTAACTCAGAACTTCCTAAATCAACTCAACAAAATAAAGCACATTCAGGAGAGTAAGTTATTACACGTACACAGGTACCTATACTCGTTTTTTCATGTCCACAAACTCGTACATGCCCGTTTTTACACCAACACTAATTTGTGTGAAATCAAATAATGAAAAATATAAACATGAAATGCTTCATGGTTGCTATGGCATAATTAAAGTGTGAGGACACTGTGTTATCTATACGTGTATACAAAACAACAACACTCATTGATCTGACTGTTGCCCTTTCAAATGACTTTTAAATGATCTCTGAATTCTTCAAATTGTATTACCTGTCATTGACAACAGTTAGCTTGATTAGGGATATGATTTCATAAAGTTCACATGAAATTTAGGAAAAATTGTTTCCCAGGCTGACAATGACTTCAAGTGGACATGCCGCAAATTTTTGGTCTCCACTAAAAAATTGAGGCATTATCCTACTTTAGCCCCCTTTAGGGTTTGAACATTTTATTGGTAGTTTTCCATATATTGATCAACAAAAACTGAAACTGAAAAATAACTCATATGTTTCCAGTCTGTATATCAAAGAATAAATACTGTAAAAGTGTGAAGGGAGATCATTACCAAGAATACTCACAGTTATATGTTTCTTAAAACATTCAAACTGAAGTGTGATATATTGCAAAATACTGTCTTAAATATATACTCCCACTTTAGCCCCCTTTCCCATTGACTGTATCATTGAAAAGGGGGCTAATGTAGGAATATATATAGACACTAGGATATAGCAAAAACTGTCTTATTATATTCCTGCTTTAGCCCCCTTTTCCATTGACAGTACCATTGAAAAGGGGGCTAAAGCAGGAGTATATATAGACAGTTGGATATAGCAAAAACTGTCTTATTATACTCCTGCTTTAGCCCCCTTTTCCATGGACAGTACCATTGAAAAGGGGGCTAAAGCAGGAGTATATATATAGACAGTAGGATATAGCAAAAACTGTCTTACTATACTCCTGCTTTTGCCCCCTTTTCCATTGAAAAGGGGGCTAAAGCAGGAGTATATATATAAGACAGTATTTTACTAAATTTTGGTGGTATTTCCACTGTATAAGCGTCATTGTGTTTATACACAAGATGGCGTTTATACAGTCAATGTAACGAAAAACTTGTCTCTTTTTTGGTGGTATTTCTACTGTATAAGCGTCATTGTGTTTATACAAAATATGTCGTTTATACAGTCAATGTAACAAAGAAACACTTGTCTCTTTCTAAAAAAAATACTGTCTTATATATACTCCTGCTTTAGCCCCCTTTTCCATTGACAGTACCATTGAAAAGGGGGCTAAAGCAGGAGTATATATAAGACAGTATTTTATATATCCTACTGTCTTATATATACTCCTGCTTTAGCCCCCTTTTCAATGGTACTGTCAATGGAAAAGGGGGCTAAAGCAGGAGTATAATAAGACAGTTTTTGCTATATCCTACTGTCTATATATACTCCTACATTAGCCCCCTTTTCAGTGGTACTGTCAATGGAAAAGGGGGCTAAAGCAGGAGTATAATAAGACAGTATTTTGATAAATAGTTAGACAATTATTTCTTTGTTACATTGACTGTATAAGCATCATCTTGTGTATAAACATAATGACGTTTATACAGTAAAAATTACCACCACTATTTCCCATGAAAAAAGGGCCTAAATGTTTAGACCCCTGAGGGGGCTAATGTAGGATGATGCCAAAATTGATAGCTTGACCAAAGCTACACTCTGTTATTGGTCAATTGAATATCAGAAAAACCTCAAGCATTCTAATTAGTCATTCCTGGTGAATGCCTGACTATGCCTCTATAGACCTTCGGAAAGTGTATGGAATATATATTTTGATAAATTTCAAGCAGCTCAATAATGTCTTGAACCAATTCATATGGGCATGTTTAAAATGCTACAGCAAAGCTGAAAACAGTCTTCATTAAGTAATGTAATCACAAAAGCGAAAATAATGGCTGCATCCTATCGAAACTTTAGTAACACATGTCTCAGGAGACAGTGGATCTCTCCAAATGTGAAATATAAATTTGCTTGCCCAACAAGTGATGTAATTTCCAGTTTTATAGACTTTCATGTATACGCAAAGAAAAAGAAGCATTTCCAAAGCTGTGATGTGGTATATTTTCAAGTGGAAACAGCAGAAAACCAGGGATATGTGTTGGAAAGTCCCTTTTATCAAACATTTTTTTCCACCAACCATCAAAAAATTAAGATGAGCGCTCTACGCCAAGTACATGAAGTTATCATGCGTACCCTGGGCCAGGAGAGATCTGCCAGTAAATCCAATACAACAGTGAAAGAGTACAAATGAATCTGTCAATCTCATTAATAAGTATATTTCAGTACTAAAATGGTTTCACACAAGGGAAAAATGAAGAAACCTTCATGAAACCCCAAAAGAACGATGCGGTGTTGTGCAGCGGAATAGCTCTACATGTAGTTCGTCTATATGTAGTTCTGAAGCAGATTGTTATTTTCATTATAAATAATATTTCAAAGAAATTTCAAATCTCAAACATGAGGAAGACAATATTGCCAGGTCATCTTGACTTATTTTCAAATCAAAATCTTTGACCATTTTCAGATGGGATGCCTTTTTGTAACTCCATCCTCACTCTCCTAAAAGAACTGAATTAGGAGGCTCATATTTACTTCATACTTAAAAATTTCAAAACCATGGCAAAGTCAAAGGAAAGCACTGTATAAAAGTGTTTGGTATTGAAAGTGAATATTCAATATGCCCAAAAATGAAACTTTTACCATTTAGTCAGGTCACATTTTCAGAAAAGTGAACACCCAAAGGCATTTTTTAGTAGAAGCAGGCAACAAATTGATTCTTAAGTAAAATTTTCCGTAGATGTCAAATTTCACTGTTGCCAAGCTGAAATATGACTCCTTCACCCCCTAATTAGCATAAAACAAGATGGCCACAAATTTCCTTTCCTGAGTCTCAGAGAGCCTTGTAGCACCATCTGTTCCATACCTATTCCAATCTATCTTGTAACTTTGAGATAATAAAACCTCCAACAGTATGCTTGCTGGTGATAATTGGATGAAGCCATAAAGAAATAGTGGCTACACCAGTTACAAAAATTACAAAATAAATATCTCTTAAAATATGAAAGATTAGAAAGGCCAAAAAAAAATTCTGAAGCACTGCTCAATCACAAACGAGCAAGAGAGAATCAGTTAGATCGGAGTTGAACTGAGCATACTTGCATCGGAATGCCACCTATCCAGCAGGCCAATTTGGATTGGGATTTTTCTAACTCTTCAAAGGGGAAGTATGAATCCCTCACAAGGTAAGTGAATTTTGTTGTTTATATATATTGTAGTCCTTAAATGGACTGCAGACTGCTTGGTAAAACAAGGACGAAAAAGTCTGCCTATTTTGAAGCCACCATTAGTAATTACTGCCTGGCTCTGTTTTCTCCATCTCTCTGTTTTTCTCTTCTCTTCACCGTTTTAAAATCCCAGCAGCAAAATCTAATGAGAACATTCTTCATATCAATTCTGCATTTATTATGGAATCTATATATATCAATCTTTCTCTGTCACTGCATGCCCCTCTAGCCAGTGGTGCAGATTAGATTTGGTAATTTTTACGCCTACGATCATTCCCAATCTATTTCATATTCAATTGAGCCATAATCATTTCCTGCCTTACATAGTTTAAGTGAAGCAACCTCAAAAGTTTTTCATGTAGAGTCAATGATGGTAAATCCGTCCAGGAGGGTAAATCCGTCCAACCTCTTCTGTATGCATATAAATATATATATAACAATTTTGTGAGTTTTAAAACCAAGGGAAAGTCTTTTTAAACTAATTTTACCGTGTTTCTCATGTTCAGAGCTTTTTTAAGCATATTTCAGGTCCATTTAACAACAAAGGACAAAAAACAATCAAATTCTGTGACGTCATCACAGCCATTTTTGATAATTACATGAGTGGGATAAGATAATATTATTGGCCTATTCCTGTCAACAAACAAACATTTATGAGGTACTAATCTTTGTATAAGATGCAAAATTAAATTATTCTTGCAGGATTTGTATAGGTTATTCACCTAGGGAGAGGCAATATGTGATTTATCCAGCGAGGGCGTTAGCCCGAGCTGTGATAAACACATATTGCCGATCCCGCGGTGAATAACCGGCTTATACCATAAGACAAAACTGAAACTTGTCATTTGTTGCTGTGGGTTTTTCACAGCTTCACTTATTATTCTCCCATGGGAGGATAACTGGACAACACAGAATATGGGTTTTATTGCAGTGAAATACTGTCTCATGATTGGCTCACAGAGGTGTCGAATGGTATAAGTAAAATTGTGACACCATGAAATGAAATACCATGGAAATAAAGGTGGACGGAATTACCATCAATATTTTGAAAGTGGCTTGATAGGAGGTTTGTAAATCCGTCCACCCATATAAAATTAACTTTTAAAGCACTTTTATGACTTTAAATAATAATAAATGGCGTTCTTCTTGTAAGTTCCTTAAGCTACCCTGTCAGCATGCCTCGGCGGTCCAACATCGGCCCAGCGTCAGTCCGATGTCAGTAGCATCGGACCAGCTTCAGGCCGACGTTGGACCGCCGAGGCACGCTGATAGGGTAACAATATATGTCAGGATCATTAATATTTGTCTCATCATATTTTCATATGCAATATAGCTGTGTCATTCTTTATTCCACATATGAGAGAGCTTCAGCTTGGCAGTTGGTCTATACAATGGCAGGGTAATTCAAACTATTCAAACCTACAGTACAACCCAAAAAATTTTCCTAAATCCCATGCCCTCAGGAAGATACCCTCACTCCCAACCACTCACTTCTCTGCTGAAGCCCTCACTTGCTCTCACTTCCATGCCCTTCTGGGGAAACCCCCTTCACTCCTGTCCTCTGGTGCTAATTAAACACAAAACACAACAGCAGTGAGTGCTACTGTTTAGAATCTTGCTCTATTGGTTAAGCAAATTAAAATATCCTAGAATTATATGGATAGATAGATAGATCAGAAAATATTACAGCTCTTTAAAACCCGGTCTTTTAAAAGAACAAAAAAAAAATACTCAAGACATAAAAAGTATTTGATTTGACCACTGTGATGGCCGCCATTTGCTTTTTTCACACCTTTTGGCGCAAATCAAAATATTATAATTTACAGGCTAATACTGGCCTAATCGTAAAAGATACAGCATTTTTGAATCCGCCATCGAGTTTGGCAACTTCTAAATGTTATATCTACGTTTTTAAAGTATGTTTCTAGTATTAATTTAACCATAATTAGAGCTGTTTCCGTTTTAACCTTTTTTTGGTTAAATCGACGCTTCTACGGAAATTGGAACACTATATTTAGTCTACAGGCTTATGATAATTCTAAATAGTGTGACATTAATCATTACTGAATTTAAATTGATCACATCTATAATTGAATTTGTTAATTTATACATGGCATGTTGACATTAGTTTATTTTCGTTTATTTATTAAATTGTTAAGTGTGCATGCAAACATTGTGTGTTAAACACAAATTGATATTTTAAAAAAATTTATATTATTTATGTAGTCTTTTGTAATTTTCTAATACTATATAATGATTTTATCTAACGAAAAATGTTCTTAGCTGAACGAAATAACAATTTCTATACTTGCAATAAATTTATATTGCATTTTAATAATTAGTAAATCTGCCTAGCCAAGCTTTGAACTGTCATGGTATCCATCAAATATCTCAAACACCACACCATGCACAATATTCATAATTTCCACAAGTTAAATTTATAGATGCTTTTGTAAAGAAATACTTTTTTGCATTTATATAGAATAGCATTGTGTTAATAAATTGCAATTAACCAAACTAACATTATAGAACCACCCACTGCTGTTGAATCAGGTAATTGCATCATATTGCAATAGGTGGAGACACCAGCCAGTTGCATGCTTGTTTGTTTGCTCAGGATGGCAAGTGCATGCAAGTGAGGGCAAAGTAGTGGATGTGCTAGGGTGTCTAAGTGAGTGCAAATGAGAGCCTCAGCTCGGAAAATTTATTGGGTTGTACTGTACAACATAAAGGCCACTTGGTCACAATAGCTAAGGGTCTCAAAGGACCAAGATGGCACCTGAGTGGCAACTAACAGCTTCACTGGGGGAGATGTAATTGACCACTTGCTGTGGTTAATGACACCTCACAATGACTGATTGCTGATAACACCCTCAGGGGCCACCTCCAATTGGGACTAAAGTAGCTTGGGTAATTAAGGTATAATCAATTGCAAGAAGGGTAAACTGGGAATGAATGCCTGACCAACTTCAAAAGGAAGCTGCCTCATTAATTGTAGATTGGAGCTGGGGACTTAGATGGGGGTCAGGGTGTTGACCACCCCCCAGCTCCTCCCACAGGCCCAGTGGTCTGCTCAGGAACTGGAATGTAATTGATGATCACTGGGCTGGAACTTCAGCCATCTTGGAAAGCACTGAATAAAGTCAGTTTGTATCTAACCATCAAGGAGTAAAGACCAAATCCAATCTTTGTCTTATTTAACCTTCTGTAGGAGTATTAAGGAAGCAACTAGCAAATTAAGACTAGTTAGTGAGACTTGTGCTGTATGTAATTGGAGCATTGCCACAAAGTCTACACTGGTGACCTGACGTACTTTGAACACACAATTTAAAGCATACAGCTTTAAATCACAGCAATCACAGATTTCTGGATTATTCATATCACTGGATCATTACATGATGACACTCTGATTGTCATCCCAAGTCTGACACTCCACAAACTCAACAGTCTATAATTGGAACAAATACGCATCAATGCCACGTCTGCCTAATCCACTAGCAGGCTTCAGGCTGCCTCAACCTCAACAGCAAGCACAACCACAAGGTCCAATGCAAGCGCCACAGCCACCACCCGCAGGCCAAGGCCAACAGCCTCCTGCAGGTGCTGCACCGCCACCTCCAGCGACACAGCAACAAATGGTGGAATTCTTCACCCTTTTCAGCAGATTCCTGACACAAGATCAGGAAGACAGAAAAGCAATCAGAGAGGCCAATTACCAAGAGGCTAAGGACAAAGTGGAAAATGAGCAAGCACGACGTGAACGTGCGATCAAGCAAGAGGCCATCAAGGAAGCTGATATGCGTGCTAAACTCATCACAAAATGTGACGGCTCTACAGCTGAGCTCACGAGACAATGGCTCAAAGATGTTGAAACCACGATCTCATATACGAATGAGACGGTTCGCATTGCCACTTTAACAGCCTCAGGGGACTTAAAAAAAGAAATGGAACTATTTCTCAATGGGCGCAATCGCACATTCATAACATGGGCCCAACTCAGGGATCATCTAAAAAACCAATTCCTGCCACTACAAGAACAGGAACATCTTTGCAATCAGGTGGATTCCATCAAGCGAGGTCCTTACGAAACTACAGCGACTTTTGGCCGCCGCTTCAAACAAGCAGTACAACTCGCTTACCCCTTGGCAGCTGGTCAACAAAGAGACCCTATGACCACCAGATATTTAAGACTCAAGTACTTGGCAGGCTTGGACAATGCGGACCTAGTTGGACGCATTCTAAGAGAGGGTAGGCCTGACACGTTTCAGCAAGCCATGGACTTTGCTGCACGTTATGAAGCAGATGAACAAAACGTCAAGGCACATGCTGGCCAATGCACAAATGTCACTGCAGACCGCGAGGAAGAACCCATGGAAGTTGGAGCAGTGGGTGGTCCTTCACGCTCGTCCAACAAAAATATGTACACAAAGCCCCTCCACCACCACCCCCTGACCAGGAGTGCAAGGAAACAACAGAACTCAAACGTCAAATAACTGGCCTGTCGAAACAGTTCACAACACTGATGGCGTCATTCAAGAAGATCGAGGACAGCACTCAGAGATCCACGACACCTCAAACCGCACAGCCTCAGGTATATCAACCGCAGCCACTGGCTTACCAACATCCGCCCTCTTTCTACCCATCCATGCAGCAACAGTACCCAAATTTCCAATGGACGGACGAGGGCAGACCAGTGTGCACGTATTGCAAGAAGCCCAATCACACTAAGAAGGAGTGCCGCAAGAAGGTGGCAGCTGATGCTCGTCGCCACCATGGGGTGGGTACTAAGCGCCGTAGGTCCTGGTCCTGACGACTTCGTCTATGTCAACCTGGTATTCAACAACATCAGAATTTTTGCCATGGTTGACTCGGGCGCATGTCGTACCATCCTACGGCGCCACGAATTCCAGCTTTACTGCAAGCACACAGGCAGAACACCTGTACTCAAAGACACGATAGAACTCGTTGGGGTGACAGGGCACAACATCAAAGTATTGGGCACCACGCAACTTGATGAACGCATACTGGGCCCTGTCGATGTTATTGTAGTGGAAGACATTGCTCACCCCCTCATTCTGGGCAGGGACGTCTTGAAAGCCTCCAAAGCACTACTCGACTATGACAATGGAGATGTAACAATAGAGTACTCCCATAGTTACCTCGCCCCCCCTCCATGGCCATCAATTCGCTCGGTCCTCGGCCCCCCACGGTGCTCAACTCGGCCATACAACAATGCATAATGGATCATGAGCACATATTTGCTGCCAAAGGAGAAGACCTTGGATGTCACCCCAGCCTCGCATGTCGCATTGAAACAGAGGGAGATCCCATCAGAAGACGCCCATACAGACTGCCACTCAAAAAACGAGCCGCTCTGGATGCGCACATTGATGATCTCTTAAGACAAGGTGTCATTATTCCATCGTCCTCCCCGTGGGCCTCACCAGTTGTCTTAGTCCCCAAGAAAGATCCTTTGGACACTTCAATGAGATTTTGCATTGACTTTACTAAATTGAACAACGTCACAAAGAAGGACGCATATCCCATACCTCTGATCAGGGATATATTTGATCAGCTCCAGGGCGCACGCATCTTCTCTACGCTCGATCTCAAGTCTGGCTTTCACCAACTCCCCATCGACCCCAGGGACCAGGAGAAGACGGCGTTCATATGCCACCGCGGCCTATTTCAGTGGACGAGATTAGCAATGGGATTAGCAAACTCCTCGGCCCAGTTTCAACGAGCGATGGAAGTGGTGCTAAAAGGTTACAAAGGTCAGTTCACTTTACTATATATTGACGACATCGTAATCTATAGCGCTAATGAACAAGAGCATTTAGAACACCTCAAGTTAATCTTTGCAAGACTAGAAGAATTTAACCTGCGCTTGAATCCTGCAAAATGTGTATTCGGTCTCAAAGAAGTGAAATTGCTCGGATTCATTGTTAGTGAACAAGGCCTCAGGGCAGACCCCATGAAAGTGGATGCAATCAATAGAATGGAACCGCCCACTACAGTAGCTGCCATTAGGAGCTTTCTTGGCACCACTAATTACTATCGCACGTGTATTGAAGGCTATGCACGCATCGCTGAACCGCTGGTGCTATTGACAAAGAAGCACGCACGCTTTCAATGGGGCGAAGAACAACAACAAGCCTTTGATCTCCTCAAGAAAGCTCTGATCAGTGATCAAGTCATGGCTCATCCACAGACTGACAAGCCCTTTCTTCTATATACTGACGCGTGTGATTACGCAATAGGCGGCATATTATGTCAGGTGGTTCAAACAGGATTAGAGAGACCTATTGTCTATGTCTCCAAAAAACTCACTGACACTCAACGTCGTTGGGCCACGATCGAACGTGAGGCTTATGCGGTTGTACATTGTTTGAAAGAGCTCAGAGCCTACCTGATTGGAGCCGAGTACACGGTATACACAGATCACAAGCCAATTCTCAGCCTCTTTACGAAGGATCTCAACAACACGAAGATCCAACGATGGTCCGTACTCATGGCTGAGTACAACTGCAAGATCAAATACCACAAAGGCAAATTGAACGTCAGGGCGGACATGCTCTCACGCATCAAACAAAAGGAATCAATCAACACCTTTGATGTGGGGTACTGGCAGTTAGGAGACCAATTACCACAAGCTCCTGCTAGTGATCCAATGCCTGATCTCTGTGACATTGACCTTGCACGCGTGGCGGAACAACAGCGAAAAATGACAGAATGGACAGAGCAACACAATGAAGACAGCAATTACGTTGTCATCAATGGTCTACTGTATTCCATCAAACGTCCATACAAACAAGCCACAGAACACCCGCGGCTGGTCTTACCTCAACCCTTCAGGCAACAGGCCATCAAGAGGGCGCACAATGATGTGGGTCACATGTCTTTCACAAAGACAATGCGCAAACTACAAGAGGCATTCATATGGCCAGGCATGAAGGCTGACATCACACAGTTCACAGCCGCATGCCCAATCTGCATAGCCCACTCCAGGACAGCCCAAAGAGCCCATGGGTGAAATGCCCATAGCGACCGCCCCGATCCAGTACGTGGCCATGGACTTGATTGGTCCTTTGATCCCATCCCCACAAGGCAATCAGTACATACTGACAATAGTCGATCACTGCACAGGATGGGCAGAAGCTTTTCCCATTCCTCGGAAAACCAGTCATGAAGTGTGGAAGATATTCTCCAGAGAGTACTTTCCACGTCACTCATATCCTGACGTCATTATTTCGGATCTGGGTGTGAATTCAATGCCACGGCACTCAGGACCTACCTGCATGATTTAGGCATAGATCACAGACGCACGACAGCTTACAACCCACAAGCCAATGGGAAGTGTGAACGCTTCAATGGGACGCTCAAAGCCATACTGGCCAAACTCATTAATAATGACAGAGCAACATGGCAAGACAAGCTGGGACCAGCCTTATTAGCATACAACTGCTCAGAATCCAGTGTGCATGGTTACACACCCTATTTCCTACATTATGGACGCAGACCACGACTACCACTCTCCAAATTACTACCTCAAGCTCAACTGACAGATGATCGTCTCAACGATGTGGCAATGGCTCTCAAAGAAGCAGCAGCAGCCACAGCGCAATCAAGACATCATAATAGGGAGCGTTTGGCAAGGCAGGCTAACAACAAAGTCATTGAAGTGGGCAACACGGTGGTGATCAAAGCTCAAGGTCAATTGTCCCTGACGTCTAACTGGGACCCACAATGGGAGGTGATTCAAGTCAAAGGCAAGGTGCTTAAAATGAGACATCAACAGTCAGGCCAAATTAAGACTTTGAACGTCAACAAAGTCAAGCTGGTAGATCCTAACATCGCCTGGGACGTCCTTTGTCCCAGACCTATCAGGAACCCCAGAAAGGGCCCATGCATTGACCGCCGAACCCCCATGTTCCCCATGTTCCCACCAGCGCCACTCAACCGTGAAGCCCACCCATCACTGCCCACACCTGCGCGCGCAAACAAGAGACGTCGTGTTGAGCAGGAGGACTCCAACCAGCCAGCACAAGCGGTCAGACGTCATGCGCAGCAACGCCATCCACGACCACACAAGCAGCACCCAGGGAACCGTGCGCAACAACCACACCAACAGCCACAAGACGCACATCCGCCACACACACAGAGACCCAAACAGCCCATCAAACGCAGGGAAACGCAGGGAAACGCAACTTCAACAGCCACAACTGAAACGGCAAAGGGCCTACCTGCAACGAGCAGTCAAGCGGCAACTACCAGAGGACTTGATTCCCTCCCAACAGCAACAGAAGAAACAGAGAATCCAGACCATCGCTCAAGTTAAGTCTTTCTTCACTCATGTTGCTTCTATTGCTATTACCTCTTCTGACTCTCATGCCAAATCACATTAACATGAGCCCAGCAGTCATAGCTACGCCATTGCCTGATGGAGTCAGTATTAGAGGAGGAGAGCCCTTGAGACAGATTGCGGCAACTTGGCATGTGTATGTCACGCTGGACCAACCAGAGTTCCCAACAGCATTGGCCACGGAGATAAATCATCTTGCAACAGTTTTTGAATCAATTAAGAAAGTCCACAAAGATGCTGACTTTCACTTACAGAACTCTAGACGCAAACACATGTTAAACACTCTTAAAAGAGCAGAGAACAATTCTAAACGAGTAAAAAGGGGTTTATTAGATATTGGTGGAACGATATTGAATGCCTTGTTTGGAGTGGCTACTACTAGTCAACTACGTAGGTTTAAGGCTGCTATGTCTGAGCTTGCTGACAACCAAGATGCATTAGTGCATGCGTCTAATACCATGGCATCGGTTCTGAATCAAACACGTGCTATGACGCTAGCACTAGCGGCCAAACAAAGCTCACTAGTCAGCCACTACAATGCCTTAAACGAAGTAATGATAGCAAATCAAGTCACTAATTCCATTCAAGCTAAACAAATTGCTCTGCTACATATTACTACCCAATTGGATAGATACATAGATGTATTGTCTCAAACACTTGATGAATACACTGTTCTTTCTGCTCTTTTCAAGCGTCAACAACAAGCCTTGGACCTGGGGAAGCTGACGACGGACCTACTATCACCAGACCATCTCAGAGAGATCCTGACAGAAGCAGCTGGCCAATATCTCATTGTGGATCACATACACTGGTATTACCAGTACCTCCAGGTAAAGCCCATATGGCTCCCCTCAGTTAAATCACTCTATTATCAGATTGAAATACCACTGCTGGCAGATACACCTTATCTATTATATCACATACTAGCACACCCAGTGCCAGTCTCTAATTCATCATACAAAATAACAATAAATGTCAAACCAACTTATGCGTTCGACACGACCTCAGGGGCCATGTTCGAACCAGTTAAATGTTATTATCATAATCCCATTGTCTGCCAGCCATCCATATCTTTTGGGTCCACAATGATGAAATGTGCAAGAGGGCTCATAACAAACAACAAAGACCTGGTATCCACTTGCACAGTAGATATTAGAGCCCACCGAAACGAGCCAATTCTGTCCAATCTAGAAGTCAATCAATTCGCCCTAACCACATGGCACCAGTGCATCGCCATCAGATGCGCAGAAAAAAAGGCTCAATTCCTAAATCTCCCACCAGGCGCTTACAATATGACTTGCTTAGAACCATGTGTCATCAGTTCCGACACATGGTCTGTCAACTGCATAAGTCAAAAGCTACTCAACAAAAGATACACGATGCCATCACTAGAGATCCCAGCCATGTTTAACTTATCAGCTAACATAGCTGCCGAGGCCCTGTTGAGTAACGTCCCCAAACTGAAGTCGATGTCGAGCCTAACACCCATCACTGCATCAATCAATCAAATATTATTACCCAAAGTACAGCTCAAGACTTCAGCGTTAGACGCCTTAAGCTCGTTAAATATATTTGGAACTGTTAATGCAATACTCATAGGTCTGATAGTGGTCGCTCTCATTGTAGTGGTGGTGAAAGCAAAAAAGCTTAGGACCTCCATATATCAGTTCATCAAAGAGAAACTGACTGATTTTGAAATACTACCACTAACACATCAACCACCCATAGTCAGATACCATGACCCTACAGCACCCATGCAGTCTAGATGGCCAGCTCTGCCCCCACTACCAGATCACTTAAAGATCCCACAGACAGCCTCCCTGACTGACTATCGACTAAGTGACGTCTAATTTCCTCAGGCTCCTCATCATTTTATTCCTATGACACTTTGTAAAATAACGGTATCGGTGGCTGACAATACGTCGCTATCTTCATCTCTGTTAAATTAGCATTTAATATTAGTCAGTCACCGACCACATGTATAGCGCACGTCCAAGATGGATGCTAAATGCATTCGCGCAACAATCGAAAACGCATCTTCTAAGATGGATGCTATATGCATTCGCGTACGACACAATACAATTGACGCAACCTCTTTGCGAGGACAGCAAACGTTGCTCAGTCAATTAACACAACTAATCGCGAAGATCAAGTACCAGGATACGAGAAGCTCAAGATCCAGAGGTCGCGAAGCTCAAGTACTGGACCAACTTATTGTAAAACATGTATACCCTGTACATGTTCAGTATAATTACATTTATTTAACTATATTCCATCTATGAACTACAATCAACAAAACTTTTCATTGTTAACTTATCCTTATCTCAATTACATCAAATGTACTCTTAACAATTCAAATATCTAATTGTATTCTCACTATATTTAACACAGCCAACGCTATAAATGTCCTAACTTTAAATAAGATATTCAACAATGGCATAGCTAAGTAGAATTGTAGATCGCATAGAAATGTATGAGTGTTCCTTTATACCGTTATGTGTAGTAGAAATCTTTACTCCAATCGACACAGCTATGAATCAACAATTTACAGATGAAAAACAATAAGTATAACAGTAGCATTTTATTCTGGCAGGGGATTTGATTGAGACCTACAGTTGACACAAAAACCTTGAGTGCCTAGCTATATCAGTGAGTTGGGGAATAATACATGGTACTTAGAAACTTATTATAAAAACCTTATCACATGTTTTAATAATATCAGATCCTTAGACCATATTGTTTTCTTAATATACTTGACCCTGACACCTAAGTTATCGATCTCTTACATGTTATGTCATAGATCTTCGTAAGGGGGGGGGGCATGTGTAAGTTCCTTAAGCTAACAATATATGTCAAGATCATTAATATTTGTCTCATCATATTTTCATATGCAATATAGCTGTGTCATTCTTTATTCCACATATGAGAGAGCTTCAGCTTGGCAGTTGGTCTATACAATGGCAGGGTAATTCAAACTATTCAAACCTACAACATAAAGGCCACTTGGTCACAATAGCTAAGGGTCTCAAAGGACCAAGATGGCACCTGAGTGGCAACTAACAGCTTCACTGGGGGAGATGTAATTGACCACTTACTGGTCTTAAAGGAATTTGGAATAACTCCATATCTAACGCAAGTATTGAGCAGTTTACACATGAGCATAGTGATTTTTGTGCCTGTTGCATATTTAAGGTGCTCAGGCGTAATACCGTCAAGACTAGGAGCCCGGCCTGACTTCAATTTCTTAACATATTTTTGAAGACTATCGACAGTGAATGGCATAACATCAAATTCATCAATGTTTATACAGTTGTACTTATCTTCAACGACATGATGAGCATTGTCTATTGCTTCATTGGCACAATCATTTTTGGTGAATTTATCTTTAAAGTAGTCATGAAGGCACTTAATATCAATGTCACTTGAGTTAGCATCTTTTGACATCTTGAAGTTGCGAACTTTATTCCAGAATTTTTTACTGTTACCATGCTTAAATATATGAGATAGCACATTAAAGTTATTCACATGAAAAGAATGCAGGGCATTCCTGCGAGTGTCTCTGTACAGCTTCTTGGTGTGCTTGTAGACTTGGTACACATGGCTTTCTCTGTTTCTGTCGCTCTTCAACCATAACCATCGCCAGAACCGTGTTTTATCCCGTGCCAGGGAGCAATCCGTGGACCACCATGGGCGACGTCGTTTGCCTTTTCTTGTATTACCACTTGGAACACTGATGTCGGCACATGCTTTATGCATTGAGCTTACCAGCGAATCGTACTGCTGGTCAACTGACGACTGAGCTTCATCAAACTGTATGCTAGTTACAGGGCACGGACTAACACTCTGGGTACGAAAGATTTGCTCAATGTTTTGCGTGTATGCTTCTTTCACACCTGGTTTATCCCAGTTAACACGAGGGTAGTGGATAAATTCTCGAGTCGGCAAGGCTTGGGATATTGCAGGTTTGTTGGGCACAAGGGGGACACAGAATTCAGTGCGAATGGGGAGATGATCGCTTGACCAATCAATGTCGTCAAGACCAATACGGCACTTGGTTATCTCTGACATTCCATGCGCTGATAGTAGCACATGGTCAATGTATGACTTATTATTCCCACTTTCGAAGGTATGATCAGCTGGTTGGTCAAACATGAAGTTCGCCACACAGAGGCCATTGTCTATTACAAAGTCATAAAGCAGCTGGCTGTGGTGAGTGAACGGGCGCTTCCGATACCATAAACGTGAGAGGCTTCTCTGCATTGGAAGTGACGCATTCATATCACCGACAATCATAATTGGACCATCAGAGTTCTCGTCAATAATTGTCTGGGGGTGGTCGAGGCATTCAGAGTATGCGGCAATTTGGTCTGGATTGTAGAATGGAAGATATACACCTATGAGGTTTAAGACTGTTTTTCCTGAGGTGCTTTGGGATATCTTAAGCATTGAAAGTCTATCATTGTCAATGTCAATATTAGAGTATGTGAGACCATCGATCTTCTTACAGATGAAACCAGTCCCACCATGGGGTCTACCAATCAGGGTCTCTTCAGGGCTTATGCTTGATTTTAGATAGCTTGTGTAGCCTTCATCTTTTAGTAGCCGCTTTGTAGCTGTTAGCTCACTTGGATAGAGCCAATGCTCACACATAAAAATAATGTCACTCTCTTGATGTAGTTCATGAATAATATCATTAAGGCAACTATTAAGACCGTGACAGTTAAAAGCAAATATTTTGAGAGGAACACAGGTATCCATAATGTTTCACACAAGAGAGTCTCTATGACACTGGGATCCAGGCTGCAAATCTGGCATCTCCCAAGGGACTGAATCTGTTCGCCATCGGTTGCTGGGCATAAAAAGGGCATGGTGGGGATTGCACTTGATGCGAAGTTGGGAGATGCACAGTGGACGAAGTATTAGGAAACGGCACAGGGGACGGGGCAAATGAGCACACATGCGGGGTTTGGATGGGCATGGCCAAATTTGGTGCATGAAGTGGGCGTTGCTGGACATTCATCAATGGCAGTGGTTTGGTACTGCCCGGCATCATTCTGCTTCCATCGATTTGGGCCTTGCGGCTTCGGGCGAGAATGATCAGATTTGTTTGTTGGGAGGTGTCTTTTCTGTCTGCCATTGTAGTTCTGGGTTCGACGTCCATTTGAACGATTGGAGTTTGGCGGGTTATCTTTGCGAGTTTTCTCTCCAAACGGCCTAATCTTCGCACCCAGAGGCCATTTGGAGGCATCATACAGCGCCTCCTCTGCTCTGTCGCTATCAGCAACGATGCAGAAGGAGGATTGACCTGCAACACGGCATTTGAGGTCAATGACATCAGTGATGTCAGTTACGCCCACCTCCCTCAGGTGTTGTCGTAACGAGTCACATGTAACATTCTCAGCCAGTCTTCCAACATACACAGACTTTGGAGTCACATTGGAAACTCCTTGTATTGTCAACTGGGCTGTTGCCGAGCCAGACACTGGCTGTCGGGTGTTGCTGGCAAAGGAGCGTCCTTGTAGGGCTCTCTGCCTCTGGTGACGTTGAAGGGCAAATGGGGTGTTGGGCTCCTGAGTCTGTGCGACCATTATCGGTGGTCGCAGCTACCCTGGTTGCCTCAGTTGCTTCGCTGTTCCTTGCATTGGCACCATCTATCTCAGTGGGATGCGTCCCACCATCCTGGGATGCATTCTGCGATATTTCTGCGGCCTGTACAAGGGGATTCGGGATTTCAGGAGTCTGGTTTTCCGTTCCAGTGTCTGTTTCCGGTCTAGGGCCATGTCTCTGCTTGACTTGACTTTCAAGTTTGGTTTTTAAGGTGTTCACCTCGTTGCGGAGCAGTGTCACAGTTGTTGACAGTTCATCGACGGCTGACTTGAGTTGGAGGCAGGTTTCCAGTAATTCACCATTTGTGTCCCCGATAAACGATTCATCTCCACGCTGGACAGGGGCCCCTGCGTGTCTCACTGTCTTTTGATTTTCTTGAGTCGTTTATCCTCCAGATTATTAACAAGGGAATGGCCAATTATATAAATGTCATATGCGAGATTCTCTTGTTTTCTCCTTTTGAAGAGCTCAGATCCTTCATATGCTGGAAATTTTGTGCCCAGCTGCTCAAACAGGACCACAACTATGGACTGAAGGGTCAGCAACCTGGCATTTTCATTCTCAGCTGGGATGCTCACTATAGAAAGTCCTGGATTTCAGTACTGTCATACTCATAGATGGTTATGAGGTTTTCTTTGAATGTCTCTGGTAACTGCTCAGCGGTCTGTGTGGCAAGTTGCTCAAAAGCAGTCATTGTTTTGCAGTTGGCAGTGGGTGATATTGAGGTTTGTTGACAGTCACTTCACGCTTCAGTGATCATCACCTCTCCCTGTATTGAGATCGTTTCTGAGTATCTCTCTGCACATAAGACTTGTCAGGAGCTATTTCGCTCTGTCCAGGAACTCTTTACCGACTGTTCTGACAGTTTTGGGTTGCTTGGGTTAGGTATAAACTTGTTTTTACCAGACTTTTACAGGAGACTTCTCTATCAGCAGTGTTGACACCATGCGACACCTGGTTAATATTGTAAGTGCACTCAGTGAATCATAATTCTAAAATCGACACAAAAACCTTTGTAAGACTTGATAAATTGCAAAACTTGAAAAAAGAAAGAGATATGATAGTTGAGAGCTGTACTATGCCTAGTGGACGGATTTACCATCCTTGCTGGACGGATTTAGCAGCAAGGTGGACGGATTTAGGTGACTTGACCTTTAATCTTTGTTGCCATAGTTTTAACCAAAATTATTTGAATATTTCACTTTTTTGAGTGTTGATGATAAAACGAAATATAACCCTTCCAATGGACTGATTTTTATTTTTGTAACTTTTGCCATTTTCCTGGAAATATAGTTTTAGCCAAAAGTGGACGGATTTACCATCCTTGACTCTAGTTGAGAAGGTTGGACCTCATCATGAACAAGAGGTTTGGATTGCAGTTCCGTTGCAATGCCAATATTCTTATGGGACATCTAGTAATTATATAGATTTAAACAAAGGCCTACCTGAACCAGCTTTGCATACGAAGGTTCCAGATACAGGTCATCTAGTTTACCAACCAGCCTCTGAATAATGGAAGGTCCTTTCTGGGGGTAAGCCATATTCCCTTCATCCAAGATTTCCAAAATCTCTTTGGTCTCTTGTTCAATATTAGATCTCGTCAGACGTTGGATCTTGTCTTCGATTTTTGTGTACCTGAATGAATGATCAAATACATGTTTTTAATGGAAAACTTACAATATCATAATCTACACTTGTTCAGTCTTGTCATGCAATATTCAACTGCCACAACCTGTGTTCTGCACAGCAAAGAAATTTTAAATGGAAGCAGATATTCAATTGATTCTTTTGAACAACTCTGTGGGGATTATAACAGTTGTATACTGTGAATGCTCACAAAGCTGCCATTTGGTAGGATTAGACTGGTGATTGCTGTGATAAATCATTGGGATCATAAATGTAATGCTTCCTTCAATATATCAATGTTTGAACTGTGATGCGTAGTTTACTGTCAGCCCATTGGCTATGAAGCTGTGATGACGTAGTTGTAGGGGCTATCCCAGATAAAACTCTTACTCTGACACTGTGTTGAAACTGTGATGCTCAGTTCAGGAGGATCAACATTGGCTAGAAGCTGGGGAATCTGACCCAGTTTGAAATGACATCACAGCTTGTAGTTAATTTACATATATTGCAATGCTAGAGTAGAGTCATCTCTGACATCGCAGTTCAACAGCATAGAAAAAAAAACTTTAGATTCCATGTAAGTATGACAAGGGCTGTAAATGGAAGCAGATATTCAATTGATTCTTTTGAAAGCTTAGACAAAATGGAAAAACAATCAAATCGTAACTTTATCAAATCATAATTGTTTTGCACTGATGGCGAAGATTCAAGTCCAACAACAAAGATTATCAAGTGCAGGACAGGACATCGGATTCAGACCCTGCAATGGCTTCACTGCCCATCTCCCCACATATAATATGAAAATTACGCAACTTCAGCTCTTACCTCAAGTGTTTCAATCCTTGGAGAGCATCTTTCTCGATAGCCCCTTTTTCCTGCAATTGTCTCTTCACACTCTCTATCTTCTTTTCTAATTCCTGCATTTTCAGGGAATCTAGTGTCTGGAAGTCTGTTACAGATTTCTGCCACCAGAGAATCCAAGTGTAGGGAGTTACTTTGTTTGTGTCCTTGATGTTTACATTCCTGAATGTTATCAACCCACACATGAGATCCAAAAGTGAGTCAGTTCCTGGTGAATCTTGTATGTTTTTCCTCAACATTTTTTCTATCAGTCTATGAAGTGGAGTTTTTCCCTCTCCATCCACATGGTCACAGAGGGCAGGATTAATTTCCATTGTTTCAAGACAATTTCTCACAATGAGTGCCTTGATAGAGGAGAGATGACTGGATTCACCTTCAATTATGCGACTTGGAACATTCTTGATGACATCATTCAAGATGCAGTCTTTTGCCTCCAAGACTTCCCGTTTCTTGAATACCTCTTCCAAAAATGTTGTGACTGAAGGCATCAATGTCTCCGACAGATGTGAACTGAATTTTGTCAGAAACTGAGTGTATGCAGTCTGAAGATTTTTGCCTGTATGCCCCAAAGGAAGAAAGGGATCTGCTCCTTCTCTTGTGAGGAATGTCAGTAAACCCACAAAATCTGCATTCCATTCAGTTTGAATATTGCAACAAGAGATGTATGTCTTCAAAATCCTACAAAAAATATTTTAAAAGTTCAATATGATGTTTAGAAAAGAATATAGAGAGTCAATATATATGACATGCATAGAAATATATGTACATTTGGAATCAATTTTGAAACTCTAAAAAAAGTTTATCATCTTATTGGTCTATCTAAAATGTATGTTCTTCACTGTGCAATAACTGTAAAAGATGTAATAAGTACCTTGAACACAGCTTTTTGTCCAAATGTGTGAAGATCTGGAATATAGAATAAGAATGAGATAACTTTTAAATCAAGCTTATTACATATATTGGTTCTTACAGTACAATGTTATATCAAATACTACATCAGATGCCTGCCATTTCAATTCGAGCATTCATTTTTCTTTCCCACATGTGTGTCATTTTTTCCAAACTAAAATTGTGATCTTCCTGGATTTTGCAGAATAGGTCAATAAAAAGTATACAAACTACATCTTCTAATATTTTCTAACAAACTTAATAACGTAATATGTGTCATGTTCTCTGGCAATTGCATTGTGCTGCTGCCCACATGGTATGGATTTAGATGACCACAAGAGATTGTGTTGAAGTTGACTCCAGGATTTTTTTGCTTTGGGTTTTTAGACGATTTTTGTTCGCTCTGTGTCTAAAATAATATGCATTCGATCTTGATCTGCAAGACTGGTACAGGGTATGGTTATTTTGATGATATTTTGACTTCAAATTTGGCATTAAAATCAGCCAAAAAGTGGTAGTTACTTAAAATTGGTTTATAAATTTTGACATGCCATACTCAGATGACGCATGGTGCACACCAATAAGATACAGAAGCTCAATATCAAATCTAGTTCAAACATCAACAATGAAACACTGTCAAAAACAATGAAATGTATGATAACAAAATGTTGTACTATTGAAGAATCACAAATCATTCACCACTGTATCAGATATTAGTCTCACTTGAGTAGGCATCTACTGCACATCATGTACAAGAAAACAGCAGGAAAATATTGTGGAGACGTCTACTTAGTTCTGCTTCAATGAGAATTTAGTTAGATACCAATTTGGAGGGTTCTAACATGCACTCCCTCCATTCAGCATGTAACTGACAAAAATGCATGTTAGAACCAGACAAACGGTGTCTAACTGACTTTGACATCAGATACTTCTTCTATGGTATCTTTTTACTTTGTTTTGCAAAATGAATATTAATCAGATTGTTTGTTCACTGTTGTTAACAGTGTTATTCCTAAGCAGGGCACTAACAGGCAAAATTGTCAGTTAGATCCTGGTTTTTTCAATGGTATAAGTATCTTGGTTATGTGTAACTGTAATTAAAAAAGGTGTACCTTTAGTTTAGCGATGACTTCTGTTGCAATTGAGTTGCTAGCGATCAAAATAGAGCAATGTTGTTCAGGTTGATCGACTGACCCAAATCTTAGTAGCCTCCAAACCATTTTTGTCAGATCTTCTTCCCTTGCCAATGCACTTCTCTTGTAACTGTGATGCAGAGACTGAAAAAAGCACAGAAAAAATTAACAATCAATTCAAAACTCCTGTCAGAAATTGTCGTATGGTTGTTTATTTATTTCACAGTGGAGGCCCAAATAAAGCCTTTTGTAATTTGATGGTGATAAGCACTTTGTTATTGTTGTACAATTTAGTAATGCGATAAATTTTTTAAAATCAATTATCATTGCTGTTGTACCCGGCAACAAGGTATATCTTGACTGTTCTTGTGAAGCTTTCTTATGAGAGACATATCAAATCCATCTGTATGTCAATTGTCAGTCTACTACCCTTAAGCAGCACTCCGTGTAAATATTGGGCAAAATGAAAAACACCTTTCGGATGATGTTCCCAGAATTTCCTGAAATTTTGCAAAAAGTTTAACATACCTAACTATAGCTCAGTGGCTGGGTCAAAATTTGTCAAAAAAAATTTTTCCTTGTCGGGGCTACCCATTGAAAAATGAATGTTTTTGGCCTTCGGAAGGCCTTAATTTCATCAAAATTAACGAAAATTAAGGCATATTTTGTCCATACAAATTTCACACTTACGATAAAGATAGGAACACAAGTGATACATAATTTTAAAGGGATATTTCATGACATTGCAAAAGTGATGTCATAACAAAGAATGTCTTGGTTGCTAAGCAGTGTCACCATGGCAACCAAATCTAACCCTATGTTTTAAGGGTCAAAGAATGCTTTAGGACTATCTTGAAAGGTGTCAAATAGGTGTAGATTAATATAATGTGACCTGGTTCTACAGAATTATTTCAAACTTGGCACTATCTAATTTCACGAAATGAGTCAAGAGGGGTTCATGGTCACTTAATTTTTAGTGATGTTTAGCTCATGGTAGAATGTTCCTGAATAATTTCTCGAGATGTTTAAATCACATTCAGTGAGAAAAAAGTAAATCGTTTGAAATGAACATTAAATTTGTCATTTCGGGAATTTCAGAGTGAAGGTGTAGCAACGTCTACTTCCACGAAATGGGTCAAGTGGGGTTCAATGTCACTTATCAATTATAGTCCATTACATGAATCCAAAAAGATGCCTAGAAGTGTGATTTCGTTGACCCCCCCTGTTTAGCCAGGTTTCATGGTACCAAATAGTAGCAAATTTAGTATAGATTTTATTTTTGCCTGTTACCAAGTTGGCAAAATACCTGAAACATACTCAAATTTTTAAAAATGGGACAAACGTTGAAAAAATTAATTTTTTTAATATTTTGCTCCTAAAAATATTTAAAATTCAGCCCTGACCTTAAAAATTGTCCAATTGTCATGATTTTTTCAGAGGATGATCACCAAAGCATACTATAAGAGATAGAATAACTAATTTCTACCTAACTTCAAGATGGCCACCAAAATTAAAGATGGCCGCCTGATAACAAATATGATTTCCCTCTATTTTAGCCTTTTTTTAGAAATAATTTTTTTATTAATATTTCAAATGGCTTCAAACTGGAAGGAAGTGGTTGGCTACCATCAATTTATTGTATTTTACCATTTTGTGCAGACAGAAATGATTTAAATGCCATACTTTTCATTTTATAGGGGATTAAAGTTGGACCCGACATGCAATTTGGTGTGAAAAGTTGCTATAAACGGATCTGGGATTTTCGTGTAATTCCTTGGGTCCAGTTGTGCTGCTTCATTGATATTTCTTCAATATTTAGTCAGGTTTCTATATACCAAATTGTTGAAAATTTAGTATAGATTGCAATTCTGCTTGTTACCAAGGTGACAAAATACCTGAAAGATGCTCAAATATTCAGAAATTGTCGCAATGTCGGAAAAAAAATAATTATTTTTCATATTTTGCTCCAAAAAATATTTAAATTCAACCCTGACCTTAAAAATTGTCCAAGTATCATGATTTTTTCAAGGATAGAAGATCAAAGCATTCTACAACAGATGATGGAACAAATTTGTTTTTATTTTTGAAATGGCCACCAATATTCAAGATGGCTGTCTGACACCAAATCCGATTTACCTATATTTTAGCTTCTTTTTGAAAATATATTTTTAATTCATACTTCTAATGGTTTCGAGTTAGAAGTGAGTGGTTGGCTAATATCGATTGGTTGCATTCTTCCATTTTGTGAAGACCAAAATGATTTAAATGCCATACTTTCCATTTTACAGGGGGTTAAAGTTGGCCCGGACATGCAATTTGGTGTGAAAAGTCCCTGTAAACGGATCTGGGATTTCGTGTAATTCCTAGGGTCCAGTTGTGCTGCTTCATTGATCTCCCCCAATATTTAGTCAGGTTTCTATATACCAAATTTTTGAAAATTTAGTATAGATTGCAATTCTGCTTGTTACCAAGTTGACAAAATACCTGAAAGATGCTCAAATATTCAGAAATTGCCAAAATGTTGAAAAAAGTCAGATTTACCCGTATTTTTGCTTATTTTTTTTAAATAATTGTTTTAATTCATACTTCAAATGGTTTCAAGCTGGAAGTGAGTGGTTGGCTAATATAAATTGGATGTATTCTATCATTTTGCGAAGACAGAAATTATTTAAATGCAGTAATTTCCATTTTATAGAGGGTTAAGCTGGTCCGGACATCCGATTTGGTGTGAAAAGTTGCTGTAAACGGATCTGGGATTTTCTTCTAATTCCTTGGGTCCAGTTGTGCTGCTTCATTGATATTTCTTCAATATTTAGTCAGGTTTCTACATACCACATTGTTGAAAAGTTAGTATAGATTGCAATTCTGCTTGTTACCAAGTTGACAAAATACCTGAAAGATGCTCAAATATTCAGAAATTGCATGCCGAAATGTTTTTTAAAAAATCGGACTTACCAATATTTTAGCTTTTTTTTTTAACAATTTTTTTAATTCACACTTCTAATGGCTTCAAGCTTGAAGTGAGTGGTTCGTTAATATAGATTAGTTGTATTCTACCATTTTGTGAAGACAGAAATTACTTAAATGCCATACTTACCATTTTAAAGGGGGGTAAAGTTGGCCCGGACATCCAATTTTGTGTGAAAAGTCTCTTTAAACGGATCTGGGATTTTTTTTTTTTAATTCCTTGGGTCCAGTTGTGCTGCTTCATTGATCTCTCCCAATATTTAGTCAGGTTAATTTGTACCAAATTGTTGCAAATTTAGTATAGCTTGCATTTCTGCTTGTTACCAAGTTGACAAAATACCTGAAAGATGCTCAAATATTTAGAAATTGCCGAAATGTCGGAAAAAAATATTAGTTTTTCCCTTTTTGCTGCAAAAAATATGTAGAATGCAGCCGTAATCTTGCAAATTGTCCAAATGTCCTGATTAATTAGGCTGTTGATTACCAAAGTATTCTACTGAAGACAAAGAATTCGATAATTCAAAGACTGAAAGAGAGACTTATTGACCTATTATGATAGCAATTGACAGTAAAAGTATTCCAATTTGAGAATTTCACACCTTGTCACAAGTGCTCTAAGCTCAAGCACCGGTGTTAGAGATGCATGCATTTTGGCACCTGGAGGACCCCTTGTGGACTGGACAGCTACCCCCCTCCCACAAGAATTTGGCCAATAAAGGTGCATTGAATTTAAAAATTTCTAATTTTCTGGAGTTTTCAAGGGTCCACAAGCCGCCGGATAAGTCTCAGCCCCCCCCCTCTCCTTGGATTCTGCCCAGCCTCTTGTTGACCTCCAAAGTTGCCTGAAGTCAATCTTATAGGCCTTCCTTTCACCAGTCTGAAAAAAAAACTTGAAAATCGGAAGATAATTAGAGCTCAAAAAGGCCTTCAAAAATAAGGATTCACATACAAATTTTGACAGCCTAACCTAGCATTTCCACAAAAATCTGAGCAAAGTACCTCCCAGGGGGCCCAGGGGCCCAGCAAGGGTCTAGAGGCTGGGAACTGGGTAAATATGTTGATCATAGAAGATCAATCAGCATATCAAAAGATGGGGAAATTAAAGGCCTTCAACATTATATGCATCTTACCTTATTGGTACGCATCTCTCTTACAAACACGCTTGTAGCTTATAGACTGGCTAATAAAAAACACCAGTTTATAAACGTATATTCATAATAAATAATGACATTTAGATATAATTTTATGATTTTAGTATCCCAAACAAATAGCGATTGAGTAGCCTTCTTAGTACTTTACTCCCCAAGCGTCATCTAGGCGTATAAGGACCGTCATCCTGCGGGGGGCTGTCACTATTTTCCCCTGAAATTTTAACATGTAATGGATATAACCAGGGTAGTGAATTTGCCTTGATATTGGTCAGGATTTGCCCTGATGGGCCATTTACCCTGATGCCAGGCAGCCCCCCATAACGCTTTGCAAAATATGCCTATGCCAAGTGTTGCTCCTTAAAATTGCTACTATGACCAATTTAACTACCCAGTTCCCAGAAAGTTATTTCATAATTTTTTGACACATAAATCTGAGAGCTGGGTATTTATCTGGGACATCAAGGGCAGTAGGCCTAATGCATATCATATTGATGGCCTTTGAATTCCCCATCTTCTGTTATTCTGATTGACCTTCTTCATTGTTATTCTGATTGACCTTCTACATTGTTGACCTGAAAAAATCAAGACACTGGACATTTTTTTCGGGTCAGAGTTAAAAAAAAAAAACCTTTTATTTTCAACATTTCCCCATTTATCTTTTGAATTTGAGGATCATTCAGGTATTTTTTCAATTTGACACATAAAGTAAAATGTATATTAAGTTTGCAATAATTTGGTATGAAGGAACCTGATTAAATACGGGAGGAGAGGGTTGAGGCCAAAGAAGCAGCACAACTGGGCCCAAGGAATGAGATGACAATCCCAGATCCATTTTGAGCGGCTTTTCACACAAAATTGGATGTCCGGTCAAAAATTAACCTCCCATAAAATGGAAAGTACTGCATTTAAATCATTTCGGTCTTCACAAAATGGTAGAATACAACCAATCTATATTAGCCTACCACTCTCACTTCTAACTTGAAACCATTTGAAGTATGAATTAAAAAAATTAAAAAAAAAAAAAGAAGCTAAAATACGGGTAAATCCAATTTGGTGTCAGACACATCTTGAATATTGGTGGCCATTTGAAAATAAAAACAAATTTTTTCAGTCATCTGTTGTAGAATATTTTGATCTTCTATCCTTGAAAAAATCATGATACTTGGACAATTTTTAAGGTCAGGGTTGAATTTAAATATTTTTTGGAGCAAAATATGAAAAAAAAAAAAAATTTTCGAACTTTTCGGCAATTTCTGAATATTTGAGCATCTTCTAGATATTTTGTCAACTTGGTAACAGGCAGAAATGCAATCTATACTAAATTTTCAACAATTTGCTATAAAGAAACCTGACTAAATATTGGGGGAGATCAATGAAGCAGCACAACTGTACCCAAGGAATTACACGAAAATCCCAGATCCGTTTAAAGCGACTTTTCACACAAAATTGGATGTCTGGGCCAACTTTAACCCCTTTTAAAATGGAAAGTACTGCATTTAAGTCATTTCTGTCTTCACAAAATGGTAGAATACAACCAATCTATATTAACCAACTGCTCACTTCCAGCTTGAAGCCATTAGAACTGTGATTAAAAAAATTATTTAAAAAAATTAAGCTAAAATATGGATAAATCAGATTTGGTGTCTGAGGGCCATCTTGAATACTGGTGGCCATTTTGCAAATAAAAACATATTTGTTCCATCATCTGTTGTAGAATACTTTGATTTTCTATCCTTGAAAAAATCATGATACTTGGAAAATTTTAAAGGTCGGGGTTGAATTTAAATTTTTTTTGGAGCAAAATATGAAAAATAATAATTTTTTTACGACATTTCGGCAATTTCTGAATATTTGAGCATCTTTCAGGTATTTTGTCAGCTTAATAACAAGCAGAAATGCAATCTATACTATATTTTCAACAAATTTGGTATAAAGAAACCGGACTAAATATTGGGGGAGATCAATTACACGAAAATCCCAGATCCGTTTACAGCAACTTTTCACACCAAATTGCATGTCGGGGCCAACTTTAATCCCCCATAAAATGAAAAGTATAGTATTTAAATCATTTCTGTCTTCACAAAATGGTAAAATACAATAAATTGATGGTAGCCAACCACTTCCTTTCAGTTTGAAGCCATTTGAAATATTAATAAAAAAATTATTTCGGAAAAGTAGCTAAAATAGAGGGAAAACATATTTGTTATCAGGCGGCCATCTTTAATTTTGGTGGCCATCTTGAAGTTAGGTAGAAATTAGTTCTTTTATCTTTTGTAGAATACCTTGGTGATCATCCTCTGAAAAAATCATGACATTCGGACAATTTTTAAGGTCAGGGCTGAATTTTAAATATTTTTAGGAGAAAAATATTAAAAAAATTAATTTTTTCAACGTTTGTCGCATTTTTAGAAATTTGAGTATGTTTCAGGTATTTTGCCAACTTGGTAACAGGCAGAAATAGAATCTACACTAAATTTGCTACAATTTGGTACCATGAAACCTGGCTAAACAGGGGGGGTCAACGAAATCCCAGATTTTGGCCCTCAGGTGAGGGACTATTAGTAATTTTTAGCTGTTGGTAGAAGTTTCTTGTATAATTTCTCTAGATATTGAAAAATTTTATATAATATTTAATAAATATTTAGAAAATAATAAACCTTATTAGAAAGGAGAAAGAATATTCTTCTTATGTCCTATATTAGTACCGCCATAATTGGAGAATATTACTTTCTCAATATGTGGCTCCGTTGTACAGTGGGAAGCGTCCCCGCCTTGTATACATGAGGACGTGGGTTCGATCCCCGCTCCGGCCATGTCCAGAGGTTATCACTCTAACGATTGGTATGATTGCCGTTTAGTATGGTGAGCGCCGGTGAGCAGATTTATCTGGAATGGGCGCTATATAAAATCATACTATATTACTATATTATAATATCTTGGAAAATATTGCACTTAGCTTTACAGTTATGGTGTCTAACTCTCTATTCTGAGGGTCAAAGAATGCAGCGAGACTAACCTGAGAATTGTCAGATAGTTTTACGTCACCTGTATTGATAATTAATTACATTATCAGAATTATCTGAATATGGCATTATTCTGGATATTTTGTCTGTTGTTTTACTTCTTTGAGGCAAGGTTACAATCCATCAACAGTTCATCATTGCTCAGCTAAAAACAACCTTGCAGCTTTGTTGTGCCTGTGGTTTGTCAAGTTCACATGGTACCAATACTTTTCCAGTAATTGTGGAAAATGGGAACCCAAAAATGTAGGTCATGAAAATTTGTTGAGGCATATGCTGGGTTCTCTATTTGTGCCTTTTGTTGGTCTAACACCCCTGAGAAAAAAAAGGAATGTTCGATTGGATGTAGTGTGGTGTATGATGGGCCAAAAATGGACCAGCAAGTTAACAAGCTGAAGTTAACCATGAAAAATGGTTGTCAAGGCAACCATTTTCTTTGTTCATAAATTTGTACAAATTTCTACAACATTGTGTATGTGTGCTGCAATTGGTAATATTTGACCAGAAGAGCTTCCACTGTATTGAAATAATGTTTCAGGTTGATTTGCAATTTGTTGTTATTGTTACATTGCCATAGCAACAGTTTGAATGACAAAACTGTCGTAGCTTGCTGACTTGCCACAAAATAACATCAATGACAGGAAGAATACTTCAGTTACCAGCATGCTTTTTTACAGTCTGTCACTTTGATATTAAAAAAAAAAAGAAGACCAGTTCACTATAAAAATGCACCTTGTGACTCAAGATAGCCAATGAAGAGTCATCTTCAAGAGAAGGCCATTTGACTTGTCATAACTGATTTTAGAGTGAAAATCAGATGGATAATCCTTTTGTTTGGCTGTCACCTACAAGAGGGATAAGTCTCATTCAATCAATTTAAATTAACATGGAAAGTATTGGGTCTGATCATGACAAATTATCAACACAATGACACACAAAGTGACATTTTCACAGTGAAACAGTCCACTATCTTTCTATATATATATATTATTTTATTCACAACGAAATATCAACAAGATACATATATATCAAAGTGACAGACTGTTATGTTTGAAGTCCAAGCCCCCAAAATTGATAACAAATACTGTAGGCTTGTATGTTGATAAAATCTTGCTATGGCAACACATTTTTTGCTGGTTTGAATGTTTTGTGAATAAAGAAAATCTCATTTTTAGCCATTTCTCCATTCTAGTTAGAGTAGAATCATGAAATTTGGCACATAGACAGGAATTTGTCCAATCTTTAATTTTCCGTATTGTAATGAGATAAAGATAGAGATCAAATATCAACAATGTTAACCTCAGAATTAATTAGATGGAATATATGTCCCTATGGCAACCATTTGGACCCTTTTGTCTGTTTTCTTTGAAAACGAAGAGGTATTGTCGTCATTCGATCATCAGCGTCGCGTTGTCGTTTGTGTTGTCCCGGTTAAGGTTTGTGTGTGTTAGTGTTCATTTGTGACCATAGTATTTTCACTTAGAGTTATGAAATTTGGTACAGGTATTGGCCTGTGGGTATGGATTGGGAAGATGATAAGAAATCCAAGATGGTGGCCATTTTGTGGTGGTTATTTTGACCGCAATTTTTCTTCATTCTTGAATTACCCACTGTGCCCTTAATATTTTGCGTAGAGTGATGAAATTTGGTACAGTTATTGGCTTGTGGATATGGATTGGGAACATATATATGTTTGTTAAATAGACCTTTTTTCACCCCTTTAAACACGGTCATCTTTGATTCAAAATATGGCCGATGGCACCACCAGCTCTTTTTTGGTGAATGAACTGATTCACATTTTTTTGCCATTTCTCAACTTAATATTACAGTAGTGTTCCGAAATTTTGTTACAGTAGTGTTCTGAAATTTCGCACACTGACTAGATTTTTTTTCATTCTCTAATTGCCAGGTGGAAAACGTTGAGGCGTGTATTTTTCATTAAATTGCGTGCGTACGAATTTGTAAACCTGCAATTAAGAACTTATACACGAAGTAAGCATTCGTGTAACACGAATTGGAAAAGTGCAACTATGAACATTGTAACTCTGAACTTCCTAAAATCAACTCAACTTAATAAAGCACATTCAGGAGAGTTAGTTATTACACGTACACAGGTACCTATACTCGTTTTTTCATGTCCACGAACTCGTACATGCTCATTTTTACACCAACACAAATATGTGTGCAATCAAATAATGAAAAATATAAACATGAAATGCTTCATGGTTGCTATGGCATAATTAAAGTGTGCAGACACTGTGTTAGCTATACGTATATACAAAACAACAACACTCATTGATCTGACAGACGCCCTTTCAAATGACTTTTAAATGATCTCTGAATTCTTCAAATTGTATCACCTGTCCTTGACAATAATTAGCTTGATGAGGGATATGATTTCATAAAGTTCACATGAAATTTAGGAAAAATTGTTTCCCAGGCTGACAATGACTTCAAGTGGACATGCCGCAAATTTTTGGTCTCCACTAAAAAATTGAGGCATTATCCTACTTTAGCCCCCTTGAGGGTTTAAACATTTTATTGGTATTTTTCCATATATTGATCAACAAAAACTGAAACTGAAAAATAACTCATATGTTTCCAGTCTGTATATCAAAGAATAAATACTGTTAAAGTGTGAAGGGAGGTCATTACCAAGAATACTCACAGTTATATGTTTCTTAAAACATTCAAACTGAAGTGTGATATATTGCAAAATACTGTCTTAAATATATACTCCCACTTTAGCCCCCTTTCCCACTGACTGTACCATTGAAAAGCGGGCTAATGTAAGAATATATATAGACACTGCAATATAGCAAAAACTGTCTTATTATATTCCTGCTTTAGCCCCCTTTTCCATTGACAGTACCATTGAAAAGGGGGCTAAAGCAGGTGTATATATAGACAGTTGGATATAGCAAAAACTGTCTTATTATACTCCTGCTTTAGCCCCCTTTTCCATCGACAGTACCATTGAAAAGGGGGCTAAAGCAGGAGTATATATATAGACAGTAGGATGTAGCAAAAACTGTCTTATTATACTGCTGCTTTTGCCCCCTTTTACATTGAAAAGGGGGCTAAAGCATGAGTATATATATAAGACAGTATTTTACTAAATTTTGGTGGTATTTCTACTGTATAAGCGTCATTGTGTTTATACACAAGATGGCGTTTATACAGTCAATGTAACAACGAAAAACTTGTCTCTTTTTTGGTGGTATTTCTACTGTATAAGCGTCATTGTGTTTATACAAAATATGGCGTTTATACAGTCAATGTAACAAAGAAACACTTGTCTCTTTCTAAAAAAAATACTGTCTTATATATACTCCTGCTTTAGCCCCCTTTTCCATTGACAGTACCATTGAAAAGGGGGCTAAAGCAGGAGTATATATAAGACAGTATTTTATATATCCTACTGTCTTATATATACTCCTGCTTTAGCCCCCTTTTCAATGGTACTGTCAATGGAAAAGGGGGCTAAAGCAGGAGTATAATAAGACAGTTTCTGCTATATCCTTCTGTCTATATATACTCCTACATTAGTCCCCTTTTCAGTGGTACTGTCAATTGAAAAGGGGGCTAAAACAGGAGTATAACAAGACAGTATTTTGATAAATAGTTAGACAATTATTTCTTTGTTACATTGACTGTATAAGCGTCATCTTGTGTATAAACATAATGACGTTTATACAGTAAAAATTACCACCACTATTTCCCATGACAAAAGGGCCTTTAGAAATGTTTAGACCCCTGAGGGGGCTAATGTAGGATAATGCCAAAATTGATAGCTTGACCAAAGCTACACTCTGTTATTGGTCAATTGAAAATCAGAAAAAACCTCAAGCATACTAATTAGTCATTCCTGGTGAATGCCTGACTATGCCTCTATAGACCTTCGGAAAGTGTATGGAATATATATTTTGATGAATTTCAAGCAGCTCAATAATGTCTGGAACCAATTCATATGGGCATGTTTAAAATGCTACTGCAAAGTAATGTAATCACAAAAGCGAAAATAATGGCCGCATCTTATCGACACTTTAGTAACACATGTCTCAGGAGACAGTGGATCTCTCCAAATGTGAAATATAAATTTGCATGCCCAACAAGTGATGTAATTTCCAGTTTAATAAACTTTCATGAATACGCAAAGAAGAAGAAGTGTTTCCAAAGCTGCGATGTGGTATATTTTCCAGTGGAAACAGCTGAAAACCAGGGATATGCGTTGGAAAGTCCCTTTTATCAAAGATTTTTTTCCACCAACCATCCAAAAATTAAGATGAGCGCTCTACGCCAAGTACATGAAGTTATCATGTGTACCCTGGGCCAGGAGGGATCTGCCAGTAAATCCAATACAACAGTTAAAAGAGTACAAATGAATCTGTCAATCTCATTAATAAGTATATTTCAGTACTAAAATGGTTTCACACAAGGGAAAAATGAAGAAACCCCAAAAGAACGATGCGGTGTTGTGCAGCGGAATAGCTCTACATGTAGTTCGTCCATATGTAGTTCTGAAGCTGATTGTTATTTTCGGTGTAAATAATATTTCAAAGAAATTTCAAATCTCAAACATGAGGAAGACAATATTGCCAGGTCATCTTGACTTATTTTCAAATCAAACTCTTTGACCATTTTCACATGGGATGCATTTTTGTAACTCCATCCTCACTCTCCTAAATGAACTAAATTAGGAGGAAAATATTTATTTCATACTTCAAAATTTCAAAACCATGGCAAAGTCAAAGGAAAGCACTGTATAAAAGTGTTTGGCATTGAAAGTGTTCAATATGCCCAAAAATGAAACTTTTACCATTTAGTCAGGTCACATTTTCAGAAAAGTGAACACCCCAAGGCATTTTTTAGTAGAAGCAGGCAACAAATTGATTCTTAGGTAAAATTTTCCGTAGATGTCAAATTTCACTGTTGCCAAGCTGAAATATGACTCCTTCACCCCCTAATTAGCATAAAACAAGATGGTCACCAATTTCCTTTGTTTAGTGATAATTTGGATTCTACTTGCACTAGGACCGAAAGTAAAAGGTGTATTTTGATGTTTTGTGACCTGCTGAGTTCAAATTTGATGACTACAAAGTTGAATTATGACTCCTTAACCCCTAATTAGCATAAAACAAGATGGCCGACAATTTTTCCTAATTTTCCCTTGTTAGCAATATTTTGACTTCAAATTGCTCTGAAGCAACAAGCAGAAGGTGCATTTTGAGGTTTTTGACCTACTGACTTCAAATTTTGACACTAAAAAGCTGAATTATGAATTATTCACTCATAATTAGCATCAAACAAAATGGCCGCCAATTTCTGTTGTTTTGCGATAATTTTACTTTTGATTGCACCAGGACATCAAGTGAGTCACTTGATGTCAGGAGTGTATTTTGATGGTTTTTGACATCTTAGATAGAAATTGGGCAACTACAAAATAGAATTTTGATCCCTTCACCCCCAATAAGCGTAAACAAGTTGGCCAAAAATAACCCTTGCTTTGCAGTAATTAGTCTTTTGACTGCCATAGGACACAAATTCAAAAATGCCCCTACAATCTTTTTTCCTGGCATTTCCTGTTAATACTTGGTAGCCATGCTAGAAGCAGGCTATGGCTATGAGGGGGGGGGGGGGTTGGCTTTTATTTGGCACCTTGGTTTCATTTTTGCAAAAACTGTCAACTCTCCGAAAGCTAAATAAATGTTGCTGTCAGTGTCAAAAATATCATCTGAAACACTAATTGCTCCCATGTATTTTCAGTTTCTCCTATTCTAATCACTAAGTAAGTCATTTTGAACCAGTCAAAATGGATGTGAATGGATAGGCCTTGATGTCAGCTTTCATTTGGCATCTTTGTATCCTTGTCACTACAAGTTTAAACCCTCCAAAAGCTAAATAAATGTTCCTGTCAGTGTCAAAAATTTCATCCGAAACACAAAATCGTCCGATGTATTTACAATTTCCCCTATCCGAATCACTATAAAACTGATTTTTAACCAGTCAAATGGATGTAAATGGATAGCCATTGATGTCAGCTTTCATTTGGCACCTTTGTTTCCTTCTTACTGCAACTATCAATCCTCCCAAAGCTAAATAAATATTACCGTCAGTATCGATTATCTCTCAAGAAACACAAAATCCTATCATGTATTTTCAATTTCACCTATCCTAATCACTGGAAAATTCATTTTTAACCAGTAAAAATGGATGTGGATGGATAGCCCTTGATGTCAGCTTTCATCTGGCACTTTGGTTTCCTTGTTACTGCATATGTCAACCCTCCAAAATCTAAATAAATGTAGCTGTCAGTTTCAAAAATCTCTTCTGAAACACAAAATCGTCCCTTGCATTTTCAATTTCACCTAACTTAATCACTAGATAAGTCACCTTTAACCAGTCAAAATGGATGTGGATGGATAGCCCTTGATGTCAGTGTTCATTTGGCACCTTTTCTATCTTGTTATTGCAACTATTAATCCTCCAAAAGCTAAGTAAATATCACCATCAGTATCAATAATCTCCTAAGAAATACAAAATCCTCCCATTATTTTCAATTTCACCTTTCCTAATAACTGGAAAATTCATTTTTAACCAGACAAAAAGGATGTGGATGGATAGCCCTTGATGTCAGCATTCATTTGGCACCTTGGTCTCCTTGTCACTGCGAATGTCAACCCTCCAAAATCTAAATAAATGTAGCTGTCAGTTTCAAAAATTTCTTCTGAAACACAAAATCGTCCCTTGCATGTTCAATTTCACCTAACTTAATCACTAGATAAGTTACCTTTAACCAGTCAAAATGGATGTAAATGGATAGCCATTGATGTCAGCTTTCATTTGGCACCTTTGTATCCTTGTTACTGCAAATATAAATCCTCCAAAAGCTAAATAAATATCGCCATCAGTATCGATTATCTCCTAAGCAATACAAAATTCTCCCATGTATTTTCAATTTCGCCTATCCTAATCACTGAAAAATTCATTTTAACCAAGCAAAATGGATGTGGATGGATAGCCCTTGATGTCAGCTTTCATTTGGCACTTTGGTTTCCTTGTTACTGCAAATGTCAACCCTCTTAAATCTAAAGAAATGTAGCTGTCAGTGTCAAAATTCTCTTCCAAAACACAAAATCCTCCCTTGCATTTTCAATTACACCTAACTTAATCACTAGATAAGTAATTTTTAACCAGTCAAAATGGATGTGAATGGATAGCCCTTGACATCAGCTTTCATTTGGCAACTTGATGTCTTTGTTACTACAACTATCAACCATCCAAATGTTAAATAAATGTAGCTGTCATTGTCGAAAATATCATCAGAAACCCTAAATCCTCCCTTGTATTTTCACCTATCTTAATTACTAGAAAACTCATTTTTAACCTACCCAATGGGATGTGGATGGATAGCCCTTGATGTCAACTCTCATTTGGCAGCTTTATATCCATGCTACTACAACTGTCAACCCTCCAAAAGCTTAATAAATATTACTGTCAGTGTAGATAATCTCCTGAGAAACAAAAAATCCTCCTCATGTATTTTCAATTTCACCCATCCATATCAATAGAAAACTAATGTTAACCAACCCAAATGGATGTGGATGGATACCCCTTCATGTCAGCTTTCAAGTTTCATGTTACTATATATACAATTGCCAACCCTCCAAAGCTAAATAAATGTTGCTCTCGAAATTTCCTCAAAAACGCTAAATTGACTCATTCTGTACTGGAAAGTACCCATTTTAAGGCCACACCACAATAACTTGTCTGAATTGTATATGCTAAGGGTTGAAGTAGTCATAAATCTACTGTGTAGTTGTCACATTTGTGTTCATTTGATGTCAAAAAAACATTAATTAGAAGCCAAATTATCCCTTAACAAAAGAAATTGGCGGCCATGTTGTTTTATGCTAATAAGGGGTTAATTCAACTTTGTAGTCATCAAATTTGACCTCAGCAGGTCAAAAAACATCAAAATACACCTTTTACTTGTTGTCCTAGTGGATGTAGAAGCCAAATTATCACTAAACAAAGGAAATTGGCGGCCATCTTGTTTTATGTTAATTAGGGGGTGAAGGAGTCATAATTCAGCTTGGCGACAGCAAAATTTGAAATCTACAGAAAATTTTACATAAGAATCAACTTGTTGCCTGCTTCTACTAAAAAATGCCTTGGGCACCTTAAATAGCCCTTTTTGTGGAAATGTGACCTGACTAATTTTTAAAAGTGAACAGATAGCTAAGTAAGAGGTGACAGAACTTTTGGGACACAGTATAGCCCAAGCCATTAAAAAATACATTTCTGACAATGTTTTTGGAGGCTCAACACATTCTCACTATTACCTTCTCTCAATCAAAATTACCCCAATATGACCGTTGAGATCTAATAATAGCCGCGCACAAAAAATCTGCATGATATAACCTATCAAGTTGGGTGCAAATAACAATCAGTTTCCCATGGTGCTTTTAAAGATACATATATATGGGTCGAACATGTGAAAATGCTTCTCTATTGAAAAGCATTGGCCAAGTTGTTGTAAAATGAACAGATCTGAATATGTTACCTGGCAAAATTTATGTTCTTTTAACAAATTTGCCTCCAATATCCCTCTTCACACAAATAAAGTCTATTATAAACAAATAATTAGGAATCAATGCACCCAAAATCAGCGACAATGAACCCCTCTTGACTCATTTCATGGAAGTAGATATTACCACATTTGAACTCATTCTTGTGAACCAGGTCACATTATATTAATCTCCACCTATTTGACACCTTTCAAGATAGTCATAAAGCATTCTTTGACCCTTAAAACATAGGGTTAGACACCATAATTTTGTTGTTGAGTGGGATATTAGCCGAGATATTGAGAAAATAAGAATTTTCAATAATGGCGGTACTAATTTTCATATAGAACTTTTTTTTCTGCTTTCTAATGATGTTTATTATTTTCTGAATAATATTTCCATTCGGTCAAAAAATCATGAAAATTAACAAAAAATTTCCATGGCTATAAAAAGAAGGGTTCATTGTTTCAGAGCTGTTTTATTGTTGTTTAATATAGCACAGGAGGTGAACTTTCTGGTGATATTTTCACCTAAATTTTTTAAGTGTTACCATGGGAGATATATGGCCTTGAAAAATGGTATATTTTAGGTCAGTGAAAAAATTTCAAAACTTGTACGTGGTTGCCATGGTGACACTGCTTTGCAACCAAGACATTCTTTGTTATGATATCACTTTTGCAATGTCATGAAATATCCCTTTAAAATGATGCATCACATGTGTTCCTATCTTTATCATAAGTTCAAAATTTTGATTGACAAAATATGCCTTAATTTTCATTAATTTTGATGAAATTAAGGCCATCCGAAGGCCAAAAACATTCATTTTTCAATGGGTAGCCCCGACAAGGAAAATTTTTTTTGACCGATTTTGACCCTGCCACTGAGCTATAATTAGGTAAGTTAAACTTTTTGCAAAATTTCAGGAAATTCTGACAACATCATCCGAAAGGCTCTGCCCAATATTTACACGGAGTGCTGGTTAATTGCAATTTTGTTATTGGCCTCTGTCGAGGTGTAGCAGTGTTGATTGTCAAGTTTGTTGGTCAATTGTTTGGTTATTTGCTTTAAAATAAGTATCAAATACAAGAGGTAAAAGTTTAAATTTAAAGACATGCTTTTTGAGGACAAGGAGAATGCTAAGTCATTGCTTCTCAATGAATGTGAACATGTGGATTTGAACAATGATCAAATGATCAGACCTGCTAAACAAGCCAGGTGTGAATCTGAATCTGGTGAATTTTGGGACTTTATTAGTGAAAAACAGAGAGTGAAGCAAAGCACTGACAACAGCAAAAATCAGGTAAATGCCTTTACCTAATGAAAGTTATGAATCTCCAAAGTATTGAATATTTTTTATTTTTCCTCTAATTATTGAGGTGCTTTGACATTGAACACTGTCTCATGTGAATTTCTACCATAATGATATGGAAGTTTTTAAAGTTTTTGTTAACATTAATGTACGATGCCAAATTACCGTTCAACAACTCACACCAGAGTGTCTGACATGTAACATAACTCGACAAAACTACTCCCAAATATATCTTTGATATAACACAAATATGCCACTGCCTAATGAATTGTAACTGAGCAGCTCAGAATATTTATGTAGACCTATCTACCTAGAAAGTGTAATTTCGAAAGCATTTAGTAGAAAGTCCATAATTTGACAGTCAAGCTGCCTCGGAAGTTTAGAAAAAACTATGCGATTTGTTGAACCAGTCATTTTGTAATTATTCTTTCCCAGTAGTCTTTAAATCTTATGGATAAATGACTTTCTCACAAGCAGAGTACAAAATGTCAAATTTCTTGGCTGTAAATCTTCTACAAAATGTGCTAATACTGGTGCCCCCCAGGGGTGTGTTTTATCACCGTTATTGTTCACCCTTTACACATCAGACTGCAGATGTATTTCTCAAGGTTGCAAACCTATAAAGTATGCAGATGACACAGCCCTTGTTGGTAGCTGTGTTAATGATGATGTATTGTACAGACATGAGAAGTATTTTTCCAATGGAGTGAACTTAACTATTTGGTGTTAAATGTCTCAAAAACTGAACAAATGATGGTTGATTTCAGAAAATCGCCAGAAATAGATAATACACTGAACATTAATTATGCTATCGTAGAAAATGTTGGGTACACTTATAGATGATAAGTTTTCTTTCTTTGCAAATGTTGACAGTGTATACAAAAAGGTCATCAAAAGGGTATACTTTGTGAGACAATTGTACAGGCTTAACATCTGCCCTAAATTAATTGACTTGTTCTATAATGCCATCATACAATCTGTCATATCTTTTAAGATCACATGCTGGTATGGAAACTCAAATAATGAAACCAAAAATAAAATCAGAAAAGTTATAAACATTTATAGAAAGATAGGTATCGACAACATGCCGGTTGAAGATATTTTTGTAAAATATTGTGACATTAGATGTAAGACCATCATCAAAGACAGTCAACATCCATTGAACACCAGCTGTCAATTATTACCATATGGACGTAGATTCACTGTACCCAACCGGAAATCAATAAGGAGCGTAACTGCAGTTACGCTCTCAAAACGTCCACCATGATTATTGTCGATTCAGAAGTTTGCAGGCACCTTACTGGACTTGTAGTACCAATTGGAGCTGCTTATACTATTCCAGATGTCCAGTGTACATGTAAGAGCAGTCCTGATGCCATTAATTGGTCAGAAGTTGCCTGTAATTTGACGAATTTGCGTTTGGAGTCAAGGCCATTGGGAGCGTAACTCAATTTTTTGGGAGCGTAACTGTAAATTGTGTTTTGGGATTAGGAGAGTAACTGAGTGAAGCAAAGGCTTTGTTGGCTGGAGCATGGCGTGTTTCCTTCAACATGGATACCATATCGTGGACTGCAGTATCTATCAGTACTTATATACAAAGTTAACTTTTTATGTTCATGCTTTTTGGGGAAAGGGGTGGGCATATTTTGCTCAAATTTTAAGATTCAGATTTATATGATAGAGCTTGGCATATCTTGGGAACCATTGAATTTCAAAAATTCATTTTGTCTTCTTTTCCGAATCGCATCTCAGCATTCAACCCCTCCCCCCTGCCCCTCTGATAAGCATGGCTTGGTGGATGTACAGACCAGCTGGATAGTGTCTGTCTATCTATCTATCTATCTATCTATCTATCTATCTATCTATCTAGCTATCATCTTCATCTATCTATCTAGGGGGGAGGGTTTTCTAGTGGTAGCATGCTGGGCTGCCAATCGCTGGGTCCAGGGTTCGAGTCCAGCTCTTGCCGGGTCACCTGGGCCTATGTTGGACGGCTGTTTCAATCATCCTTCGCCTCATTGCCGTGCACTCCCCCTGTCCCAATTAGCCTACCAAGTGCATAAATACAGGACATAAAGCCCCAATCATCCATCCATCCATCCATCTATGATGTGATAAGGACGGCAGAGAAATGTATGACATTTGCCAGTCTAACTTGTTTGAAGGTTATTAAGTGGCCTTAAAATCAGAAATATGCAGCTCGAGGCATCTTGAGTGATCAACCTGGCATCATCCATTTTCTTTTTGTTTCAAACTGAAACGTAAATTCGCAAAAGCGCGCGAATTGCAATGCAAAATTTTGTGCAAGAGCCTTTTTTGTGGTCAGGGAAAACTTGTTTCGAGACAGGGAAAAGTCAGGGAAAAGTCAGGGAATTTCAAAATCCGACTGGATTGCAAACCCTGCATGGTGACATCACTAGGAAAAAAATAATATGTTCTCAAAGGCTGGAAGAAATCACTGGAAATGCTAATTTCACTCACTGGACAAAGCTGCATTGTAGGAAATTATACATATGCAATTAATGTATTAACTGTATTGTCATGCATCAATTTAAAATACAATTAAGGTCTTCTCTTTAGTTGCACCAGATGTCCAGAATTAGAAGTTAATCTTAAGATATTACGGTGGCCTTGCATGCCTAATTGTACTATCTGTCACCTACTAGACCTAGTCCTAAAGTTATTAAAATTTTTGTCAAAAGTTTACATTTATTGTTCTTTTGGTCCTATCATAGGCCTTATACTCGTTTTAAATAGCTTCTGGCTAATGTTTCTATCTCTATCTTGGGAAACTGAGCTTAAAAAATATCTTTGCATCTTGCAAATTTTTGAATACAATAACTTCGGGTTCATGCCTTGGCTCAGCATTATGATAGACTTATTTTAGTGGAGTAAATAGTCCCATAAAAATACCAACGATTGCCATTTAGAAAGGTTCCTCTTGCCATAATGTAGGGCTTTTCATTAATTACAATTGACTGAATATTCAAAGTGTGAAGACTAAAATGCCAGTTATAGTTAAAGCCTTAATTGCAATGCAGGATTGTATGACACTCAGAATTAAAACCTACACTTCACTGTTGGGCCTGGAGCCTGGTATAATGCTTAGAATCCTGGCACAGAGTGTGGTTATTGAATTTAAAAAGATGAGTTACGCTCTTTAAATTTTGAGTTACGCTCCTAAATATTTGACAGATCGTAGAGTTACGCTCCGACCGAGCACAGCTTTCTGAGCAGATTTTGAACTTTTGGAGAGTTTATGAATCAAAATGAAAACCCCATCCTGCCATTAACTAGCCAAATAACCCCCTCGCAAACTGTCTTGATATAGGATGGCTCAGTCAATTAATAATAGCCAGTTCAACTTTTGAATCGAGCTGAATAATAATAAGAATAACTATTACAGATACTGTTTTACAAGTCAAGGGTAATTATGCGACTCCATTGTGTGCTACTTTACACAAAATTTCATGATAAGATGGTGGCCGTTTTAGGAGCGTAACTGCAGTTACGCTCCCGATTTATTTCCGGTTGGACGCAGTGAGCTTGATATCAGCTAAATGCATAGCAGCTGGGTATTCCAACTCATTTGTACCATCTGGTATTAGGTTTTAGAATAATTTATAAGTATGTATGTTTGTGATTGAATGTATGTGTTTACATCTATGTACGATTGTGTGAATCCTCTCCCTCTGTGAATGCTTGTATCTTTCCTGTGCTTGAGTACACATGCCAAGTCTCACAATTTTTGTGATTAATAAACATTTATAATCCCCCGCAGCGACAGCGTCGCGGGGGATTATATTGATATTCTTCGTTTTACTATTATTATTATTCTTATTATTCAGCTCAGAAAAAGTGTGTTTACTTCAAAACTATTACAGATACTGTTTTACAAGTCAAGGGTAATTATGCGACTCCATTGCGTGCTACTTTACACAAAATTTCATGATAAAATTTCATGACACTTATGAGTTATGAGGAAAATTTCTAAAAAATTTCCGGCATAGGTTTCTGAGAACCTGATTTTTTCTAAGATACCTTGACTAAGTCTTCAGGTCTGAAAGGCGTCTTGTGAAGATTTCATGAATACATTTCAAGATATGATTTTTTGAAAATTGAACATCCCGAAAATTTACAGAAAATTTTCTGAAAAACAGGGAATGAATGCTTGTAGAAAGCTGAAAATGGGTAAACTTACTGACCTACCCTAGTAGGACAATCTCATAAAGTTACGGACTGCTCGGACAAACCGTCTCGGTGCTACGGACGTCCAAAAACTCAAACTTCCAGTGGCCATATCTCAGTCCCTATTTAAGCTACAGACTAGTTTCACATATCACAAGAAAGGTCTGTTTCTCAGCTTTCCAATGGTGTATAGCATTATAGTATCAGATGCGCGGCGTAGAATCGCGTCAGACATTGAAAATTTTATGTCACTTTTTAGGCCCAAAAAATCTTTTCGGCTCAAAAAGTCAATGAAATTCTTCATGCATGTCCATGAATATTTTTTATGGGTTACCCATGTCAGCCCTCCATACTGTCCCCAAAGATCAATTATCTACATCAAATAGTTTTTCCTAGAGAATTTTTTTAATTTCAAAATTGAAATGTACATTGCTCAGCTTCTGGTTATTCAAATTTCATGAAATTAATACCAAAAGATGCGTAAAATTATGCCCTTTACTGTCCTCCAAGGCAATACACCTCTTCTGAATAGCCAATTTCAAATAAATGATATTATATATTCCATTATAACTCATGAACTATTGTTTCAGATCACTTAATTTTTTGCCCTATTTTGTGGTATAAATCCTATCTCCAATACCTTGCTGGTAAAATAGAGCTAAAAAAATAATTCACAGATGCATGTTAGTCAGCCGTTGGATATATACTGTCTCACTGCCACCTTGCCCAGCAGCTGACCTTGTGTCTGCCATGACATTTCATAGGCATATGCACCAGCAACATTACTATGTTCATACATGGTATGAAGAATTCATCATGACGGACATGAACTGGAAGGAAGGAGTAAGCAGGGCAGGGGAGACAAGGGGGGCGCGGGGGATTATCCGATATTGCCGTACGGCAATATCAGTTATACTAGTTATTATTATTATTATTATCATTATTATAGGGGAGAGCGTGGCCAGTTGAACCAAATTTTTGAAATTGCTCTCCTGTGTGCGTGCCTTTACAGCTTTCAAGGAGAACAAAGATGTAAAAGTTAGTTTGAAAAGTTTTCTAAACATCCCAACTTTAGGTTCTGGCATATATCTTACCATGGACGACACATGAGCCTCCAAAAAAACAAAAAAAAATTGGTTTAACTGGCCCCACCCATGGGGCCAGTTGAACCATCCGCTGGGGCCAGTTGAACTATTAGAAGGATTATGAGTCAAGTGTGGGGCTGCAGTCCTTTATCTTTGCTAACAAGTTCAGCTAGGACCATAGCATGTTTTGGCTAAATTTGACATGTCTCACGCATTTGTTTCTGTTCAAAGAATAACCTGGGGCCAGTTGAACCAGTCGACGGTTAAACATTAATAATAAATTTATTTATTTATTTTAATCCATTGTAATGGGCCTATTACAAAAAACTGTTTTACTGAATAGTACCTCTCATTGTAAGTGTATTTTGTTAAAAATTTGATTTAAAAAAAAAATTAATAAATTGCCATAAACTCCCCCGGTTCAACTGGCCCCGCCTGGACCTCCATGTATCTATATATAGCCTGGCTGCACCCTTTTTGTAGGAAACCATTTTAAGGAGGTGGGTTTCCATCTACACATAACCCATTATCTTATGATGATATGACATCCCTGCACCCCCAGGTAATCTAAATACTATTAAAGCTCCAATCTCAATGTGACAAACTCAGTTTTTTATGCGAAAAACGAAAAAAGTGTGATAGTTTCATTACCATGTGTCTCAGAGCCAAAAGATCTAGTTAGTTAGTTATTTATTGACATGTAAACATGTCCAAATTTGGTTATACAAAGCATCTGTAGCAAGTGAAATTTCAATTTCAATATTTCAACAAAATGTCCAAATTGAAGATGATCAAAGTAATTATGACAGTCATCACTCAAATAATTTCAGCAAATTAAAGCAGTAATTGCACTGCAAACTGGCGCTATTATTTTCACCATCAAAAATGTCACTTATTGTTTCTCCGCAAATATTCAACTCCTCTCTAAGACGTGCTGCTAATCCTGTCTCATAAGATGTGGCTCTCGTTTTGGACACTCCCACATTGGCACATCCTCTGATCGGCAGGAATTCGCGCCCATCTTCCTGTCTCATAACGCATTCTGTGCGAGCTTAGCCGTAATCTTGTGAAGCAAAGCCTCTGAACTTCAGGTATCATACTCTGGTACACCTCACTGACAAGCAGGTGAGGGTTCAAAGAAAGATAAGCCACTCTCCGTGAGCTGGTTGATGAAGAAATGTTAGTCTTTTTTCTTTCCAGTTCCAACTTAGCAGGTTCCACGTTGTAGGTCTCCACGGCCTGCAAAGCCATACCACCCGGTGTACGAAGCTGTATTGCTTCAAGTATAATTCTCTCAATGTAGCTACCACTGAAGGAGTCTCTTGCTCTTAATTTACGAAAAAAGTTGTATTGCCTCTGATGAATATATCCCCTTGCACCAGGTTCTCCAGCTTCAACACATGCAAGGTCATTGCATGTAGTCACCCGGACACCCAACAGGCTCTTCAGTGCACTGTTGTATACCGTTTCAGCTTCACGTAAATCTCTGGTAAGCCAAGTCTCGCATCCGTAAAATATAGCACTACATAGAGCACTGTCCCACACACGATGTTTAACAGCATATGGGGCATCACTATTCATACGCAGGAAGGAGTAAAACTTAAGCAACTGTCCGGACTTGCTATTCAGATGAGTCTTGACCTGATTAGCAATTGGAGACACAGTAATCAGTGATCCCAAGTAGCAATACTTTTCTGTGTGGTGTATTAAAGTACCGTCTAAGTCGAAAGAGCTTAAGTCATCCCCATTTACACACAAAAACTGTGACTTGGCGGCATTAATAACCATTCCAATATCATTAATACATCCAGCAAGGTTCTGCAGCTTTTTCATCATCTTTTCCCATGACGTTGCAAAAATCACCGTGTCGTCCATCAATAGTAATCCGTGTAGATCACCAAGCCAATCGTCATCACCATCTCTTTTTAAGGCATCAATTGTTGGCTCAATAAACAAGGTGAACAGCGAACAACTGGTACTTGAGCCTTGCCGAACACCAGTTTTAGCATCAAAGTGACTGTTCCCTATTTTCCCAACTGTCACGGCATACATCCTTCTGAGGTTTTCCAAGAAGGTGCTTCCACATCCCTTCCTGTCTAGAAAGTGTAACAGCTTCAACCTATTAACACGGTCATATGCTTTTTGATAGTCAATGAAGGTTATGTAAAGTGTTCTCTTTGCCTTCCTTGCAATGTCGATAAGTAGTCTCAGCACTAATATCTGCTCGGCACAGCCACGCCCACTTTGACCGCCTGCCTGTTCATACTGAGGTTTATACCACAGGTTAAGTCTCTCATTTAAAACTGCATCATACAGTTTCGCCAAAGCAACCATAATAGATATTCCTCTATAATTTGAGGGGTCCTGATTATCACCCTTCTTGAAAATATTAAATACCCTCGCAATAGTCCACAGTAAAGGGTAATTGGAAATGAAAACAATGTTGAAAACGTAAGTGATAAACAAAATCCATTCATCATTCAATAGCTTCAACAAACCAGGTGCTACTCCATCAGTTCCAGGAGCCTTGTTGGCCTTCAGTCTTTTGACACATATGTCCACTTCATCAGGTGTTATGGGGCTGTCTAATACTGGAACGAACTTGGGAACATCGGGAGTGAACTCCAAAGAATCATTTTGGGACTACAAAAGGTTCTCATAATACTGACAGAATGTATCATCACCTGGATGAGACTTCAAGTCTGGAGGAGTGTCAAATTTGCCTTTCCAGTAAATGCTTTGCCATAACTGGCGTGAGTCTTTTGAGTCCAGTATTCGATTCCATCTGCCTGTAGACTCAACATAAGATTGGTGTGCTTTAGGCTTCACTTTTGTCTTGCAGACCTTCGCAGTATCATAAAGCAACTTTGACACAGCATTACACAGTATATCCGGTTCACTTGGCAGGAGCCACAGTCCTTCAGGTTCGGGTATTTTCTCCGTGAACACCAGCTTGTCGATATTCTGCATTCGAATGGGTTTAATATCTGGCTGATGGCTTCTATCCAACGATGCACCCAGCTGACCTGCTCTTTCCAAAAGTTCTGCAGCGCTGATGGAGAGTGACCTGACCTCAAGTGCAATAGGAGCATGGTTGGTTGGAAGTACTGCATCTTGGAGAACAGCAAAGCAAAGCACATTTTCCAGGAAGTCTTTACTTACAACAGCCCAGTCCAACTGGGATATCCATCTGTCTCTTTGCTTGAATGTAAGCTGGCCTTCAAAGGATTTTCCACGATACTGCAGGTGATTGATAGGTTTTAAATCACAGGACACACAGAGGTTGGTGAGGTCTTTGCCATTTGCATTAATACCTTGGTCAGCATTTTGCGCGTACGAGATTCCATCAGGTTCACTATTGCACATATTTAGATTTCCGACCCGGGCATTGAGGTCACCAAGAATAAGCACACTGTCATTTCCTGTATTGGCCTTCTCCTGGATTGAAGCAAACAAATTGAAGTCGAAGAAAGGCGAGTCTCTGGGGGTAATGTATACAGCTCCAATGATAACATTACTGAGGTTTTTTATCCTAAACCACAATTGGTCTTTCAGCCTGGTAACGTCATAAATATAGTTCCAGATAGAATGTTTAAAGAGGATGGCAACTCCACCACGATTCTCCTCACCAGGGATAAGTTCACTACGCAAACAATGAAATCCAGGGATCGAAAAAACATATTGCCCTTTTATCTCAGAAAGGAACACAATGTCATATTTAAGAAATAGATCCAAACACGCAGGAGATTCAATCTTCGAGGTTACTCCATTGATATTAATACTCAGAATGCTAATGCTGTTACCCCCGCCACTCAGAAAAAAGTGGGTTTAAATCGGTCAACGACTACTCCATCTACAGTGATAATCCTTTTCTGCTTATCAAACAAGACTTCACGTCCCGCATTTTCTGGTTTTTCTTTTTCATTTTTCTCAACTCCATACAATCTGGCCATTTCCTTACGGATTGAGGGATGTACATCACGCTTAATGAAGATATTCGCATACTTCTCTCCAGCTTCCTTCAATTTTTTGGAGCTCGACAGGATCCTTTGTTGATCATTGCTGGATTTGACTATCACTTTTATAGGTCTGGCACGAGTGCGGTTGGGATCGTCTTTTCCAAGTCTCTGTATTGAGTCAGGCAAAAGAGCTTGTTGGCCGATTTTTCCAAGGACTGCAGTCACCTTCTTTTCGTCATTGTCTGCCTCTCCATCATCGGTAGGAAGACTCTCAGATTCTGGGAGACCAAGAATGATAAGATTTCTGGATCTCTTTTCAGCATCAATATTCTCCAGGAATCTTTGTTGTTGTGCAACTGTTTGAAGTAGAAGATCATTGCTAAGTCTGAGAGCAGCTATTTCTCCTTGCATAGACTGTTTCTCATTATTAAACTTTTTAACTTCAGTGATGAGTTGTTGCAACAGTTCAGGAACACTAGCTTCTTGGCCATTGGCTGTTGCATGTCTCTCTCTCTCTGCATTCTCTGCAGTTTCTATAGCTCTGACAAGTTCCTTCATTGTATTTTTCAATGAGGCATTGTTCATGCCATTTATCTCTGTAACAGTGGGTTTCTTTATCTGAAACATTGTTGATTCTCACAGTTTTTGCACAGGAATGTGAATAGTCTATTGAAGTAATACAATAGGCAGCATTCAATAGGTATTGTTCCGTTTTGGCACCTTTCAGCTTCTGTAATTTCCAGTGGTTAATATTTAAAAAAATTTCATAATTTTTTATAAGTTTCCTTGATTTTTGTAACTTCACGTCACTTTCTGTTCCTCAAAGTCAGATATACATAATCCCGTATTACTCACGCATAATCCTGCTTGATTTGACCTGTCATAACATCCAGGAATAGGTAGTATTTTCCAAATTATTCAGAGCACTCACACACAGCTGCTTTTCACTTGCTGCACACTCAAGCATCACACATCTACATGGAAAAGAAACTAATAAGGCCTAACACAAGGATGTATGTATGTTCCCATGCCTGCTCCACATGGTGAAAAATCAAGGGTGGTTCAACTGGCCTGCCGGTTCAACTGGCCCCACTCTCCCCTACATTTCTGTTGGATGGACTCACTCAGTCTTCAATGTTTGATTTGGTAAGATTTACCAAACCACATGTACTGAGTAATATTTGGTGATTTATCTGGCTATAAGCGTCATACCAGGTCCCAGCTGTCTCAAAGAAGATCAAGCAAAATTGGAGGCTCCAGTTTGGCTGATATTCTAAACTGCAGCCGAAGTCCTATCCGAATCTCTTAACAACTGTTACTACTGGTTTACAAGTAACAATCTGGTCATGCAAAGTGGAAAGACTGAAAGCCAGACTTAATTTTCTATGCTACAAAAATTGTCTAAATTTTAAAACAAAAAAATATTGGTATCTGCACTCATTCAAAGTCATTTTGATTACGCATTGACTGAATGGTACATACAGCCTCAACAAAAGCCTAAAAAAGGTAACTATAAGCAGCACAAAATAAAATGGTCCGATGCATGTTAGATCTTGGCAGTAGAACCTACATTGGACAAACAGAACTCGATGGAAAAAGCATTGACTGAATGGTACATACAGCCTCAACAAAAGCCTAAAAAAGGTAACTATAAGCCGTACAAAATAAAATGGTCCGATGCATGTTAGATCTTGGCAGTAGAACCTATATTGGACAAACAGAACTCGATGGAGTTAACATGTTATCTGTAGCTGACAGGGCCACACAGCTGATGCCAAATCACATGCACACCATTCACAATAGATTCAGATTCAGATAATTTATTTGTCTCATACAAAATAAGCACATTGGAGACCCCTCTAAGGCTCCCAAGAGCCGCTATCAAGGGGCCACCAGTCAAAATATCTCAAATTTCACATAAACAAGACCGTTATATGAGTCTTAATTATACATATATATAAAGATTAATAGACAGGAACTAGAAGGGGATAAGTGCAACGTATTCGCATACTGACTTAAGTTTTCACACAGCGACCGGAGAGAGTGATGCAGACGTAGGAGGTTACTTTCTTCAAGAAGATGACGTTTAAAACAATTACAATTCTGAAGCAGGTAGATTATATAGGATTTTGAGAACAATACAAATATAACAATTATCATTATTACAATATGTTTCGTAGTTTTTTATCAGACTATTTTTTACATACAATTTGAATCCAATGAAACTGTGAGTTAAAATCTTTTGCCTAATAATTTCTGTCATGTCATTATATCTTAATGGCAATCTATATTTTATACTCTGTTTTGCAAATTCATGCTTTACTCGAGGTAAAGGTAAGGAGTGAATGTCGTATGATCTGGTTACATACCTGGGTCCAGGTCCCTTGTTCAGGACAACACAGTCCAGCAATGATTCAGGAAGTGAGGCATTAAAGAATTTGTAACATAGCTTATAGTCATGTAGTGTGCATATGTCTCTAAATTTAAGTATTCCCAAATTCTTGAAAATTACGCAAGTGTGGGCATTATATCTGCTCTTGCTGAGTACGCGTACTGCCTTTTTCTGTAAAATTTCTACCTGCCGATGTTTAACACTCCACAGAAAAACGCCATAGTTAAGATTTGACAGAATCAAGGAGTTATATATGTTAAGCAGGGGTTGTAGAGGAAGAATGTTTTAAAGTCTATTTAAGATACCTATTGTTTTTGATATCTTCTTAGTTACGTGATCTGAGTGACCTCTCCAGCTAAGATTTTCATCCAAAATTATTCCCAAGTAGTTGAATGTTTTAACAAATTCGATTTCCTTTCCATTTATTTAGATTTTTGGGGTATCAATTTTTCGCTGGTTAGTGCGGAATAGCATTGCTTTCGTTTTTTTACAATTTAATGACAATTTGTTAATCTCTAGCCAGTTACTAACCTTCTTCAATTCATTGTTGATGAGTTTATTTGTATTTTCATTAGGATTGATTAGTTTTATCGCTTTCATTGTTATTATTAACGTAGAGTCATCTGCATAAGTTATTGGATAAAATATATCAGAAGCATTGGCCATGTCATTGACGTATATAATAAATAGAAGAGGGCCTAAGATAGACCCTTGAGGTACACCAGTAGTTATGGGCAATAAATTTGATTTATTTCCATTGAATTCCACATATTGATACCTATTTGAGATATAGCTTTTAACAGACATAACGCTGTATCTTTAATTCCATAGAATTTCAACTTTTCTAGAAGTATTGTATGGTCCAGTGTATCAAAAGCTTTCGATAAATCTAAATAAATATTCAAGGGAACATCATTGTTGTCCATTTCAGAAGTTAAACATGCTACAAGTTCTGTTGCAGCATATTCAGTACTGTGATTTTGCCTAAAACTATACTGACTTTTATAAAATAGGTTCATATTTGAGAAATATTGATAGATTTGTTTGTATATGACCTTCTCAAAAACTTTTGATACACTGGGTAGTAGGGATACAGGACAATAGTTTTCTATACAATTTTTCTCATTTTTTTTAAATATCGGATTTACTTTGGCAATTTTTAGCTTATCTGGAAAGACACCAGTTTGTAAACATTGATTGATTATTTTAGAAAGACGACAGCTTAGTTCTTGCTTCAGTTGTTTTAATAATTTGTTTGAAATTTTATCTATGCCAAATGATGTCTTAGGTTTCAAGTTATCTATTGTTTTAATGATATCATTTGTATTTACAGCTTCAAACAAAATGTGCTGTCATGCAAAAAAGGTAAATAGTCTTTAAAAGAAACATCTTCGGTAACAGGAAAATTGCTCGCAAGTTTTGGACCAAGTTCAACATAATATTTATTAAATTCATTAACAATTACATGATAGTCATGCACATTTGTTCCATTAATGCAAAATGATTCAGGACAGTCTGTTTTCTTTGTGTCATTGTTTAAAACAGAGTTAATAATTTTCCAAGTTTTTTTAATGTCTGATTTTGTTTCATTAAAACATTTTTCGTAATAAGTTTTTTTGCATTCCTAATGCATTGTTTAAGAATTTTGTTAAATGTACCCAAATTTACTTTTTTGATTACATAATCCGGAGATGTGATGGATAGTTTCTTAAGATCACAATATAATTTATCCCTAACAGATATTGATTTAATAATTCCTTGAGATATCCACTTCTCTTTCTTATGCTTATGTTTCTTGAATTTGACAAATTTTCGAGGAAAGTGCTTCTGAACACAGGTTTCTAGTATTTGATCCAATTTGTCATAACTATCATTAGCGTCCAAACCAAAAATATTGTTCAATGCATTTACAGTTTCCTCACTATTTAGATCTTGTTTGAATTTCATGTAAGAATTTACATTAGATATCATAACCTTTGTTAGTTTCGTACTTTTCTTTTTATTGCAATCAATTATGATAAAGTAGGGTAGATGATCAGAAGTTTGGTTAAGCAATATTCCAGACGTTGAGTCGGAAAATTTGTCTGAGCATCTCAAAAATATGTTATCAATCAAAGTACCTGAACGACTCGTAAGTCTTGTAGGAAAAGTGATTTTAGGTAAATAGCCAGCTGAAAGAATGTTTTCTAAGTAGTTATTTATGTTACGATTATTCTGAAATTTCAATATATCAATATTAAAGTCACCTGTTATCATTACGTTATGGGTTCTCTCAAATTTTTGAAAAATCTGACTGAAGTCTTCAATGAAAGCATTCAAATTTTCTACACCAGGACGTGGTGGTCTATATGTATTACAGATAATGATTCTTTCAGTCATCTGATTAATATTAGGATCCCCTTCTAGAAAAATTTCAATGAACTGTCCATCCCAGAGTTCTGATACAATATCAACATCAATTTCTTTGAATGGGATATCATTTTTAATATAAGTAGAAGTTCCACCATTCACACTACATGACTTGCCTTTGGAAAGAAGCGTATAACCATCAAGATGAAGAAGTGATGTATCCGAATCATCGCTGAGCCAAGTCTCCTGAAGACAGATCACCCCAGGCATGCAAGTCTGCAAATGATTTGGCACCTCTACATTGCACTCCAGTTGCAGGGCTTAGTCTCAATAGATCGCAGTATAGAAAAGCACCATCATATCTATGCTGTCAATTTAGAAAATATCACATATACCTATAACACCAGAAGAACATCTAACAACTCATCTCGAAGTCTATCCATGGATGTGCCAATGCAAATTTCCACACAAATGGATCGACTAAATTGAATCGTCTCCCAGAAGCGATTAAAACTTCAGAATCAATAGACACTTACAAGATCCGAGTTACAGAAACAAATGTCTCCATATATTATCAATATTTATTCAATTTTATTTATTTAATCACTGTCAATGAACTGTCCCACCAAAAGCACTACAATGGAAATATGAGTAATCTTTGTTGTTTAATCCTTCTGTTTCATTATCATGTGCAGAGAACACAATCAGATCAAATCAAATCAATTGCCTGTAATTTATTTTTCTATAGTCACAACTTCCACTTGTGGGTGGTGTGAAAAACGGGTATCAAGGAGCATATTTTCATCAAACGATGATCCAAACAGCATCGCAATTTTCTGTAATTCACAGTTTGAGTCACTTGATTAATTTATATGCACACCTTCAATTCTCCAATAATTACGGCATAGAGGGGGGATAGCTCAGTTGGTAGAGCATCGTGCTCCTATATGGAGCATCGGGCTCCAATGGGGAGGTCTCTGCCTGCATGGGTTCAAGCCCAGGCAGGGTCAACCTCTCTATGAGCCTCTATGTACTATAAATAGCCCCTGACAAGGTCTGTCCCATGAGACCTGTTCGGAAATGGAGGGGCAAGTTCCCCCCCCCTCTGAAAAATGGGGAAATGGTAAAAAAATGGGGAAATGATAAGCAAAATGAGGAAATGGTAAGCAAAATGGAGAAATGACCAGAAATTGAGGGAAATGGTAAAAATAATGAAATCAATAAAAAAGAAATTGATTTATACAATGAGTTTTATCAGATTTCCGCATATTTTCTTCACAATTTCCCAATTTTTTCTTCACACTTTCCCCATTTTCAAAAATTTAGCCAACGCATATGGGACTGTTTTTAAATGTGTGATCAATGGAAATTTTGCTGGGTCTAAGGTATTTTTTAATCCAAATATGAATCGAAGATTTTCGGTTTTTTTTTATTTGAGCTTTTGATATTTGGCACCTTATTTCCCTTAAATTTACCAAGTAAAAAAAATTGTTATTTTATATTTCCCCAAAATTCAAGTAAGACCTCTGCAAAAAGGTTCTCTGACGCAGAATTTTCTCAATAATTTTTGCATTGATATTTCTGGGAACTGGAAGAAAAAAAATTCTGGAGTTTCCATGTTTATGTCTCTACAGAATGCATAGAACTCTGCAACATCAATTATTCTCAATTTTCCCCCCACATATTTATGGTCCTGGATTTTCCTAATTTTGTAAAGAAATCCTTGATATTTTTTGTCACTGTTATATCTTCCTTAAGTTACCAATTACCAAAAAGAGAACACATTAATTTCCTCTGCTTCTTTCTTTTTTAGAAATTTCACAATTTCACTGTTTCCTTGCAACATTTAGTTCCTTCGATTTTAGATCCTAGATTTTCCTATTTTTGCAATGATATGCTTTAAAGTTTTTCTTCCGTAAATTTCTCTGAATTGCTAGTAATTTCCTTAGCTATTTTAAGCATTTGCCAACTTTCTGGCATTTTCACAATATTATTTAGACATTTTCACCATATCATTCAGACACATTACCAAAAATTTAGGGACAACCACAACAGTAATGAGATTCTGAAAGAATTTTTTAACATTTTGTCACAATGCGCGACACACAAAAAGCTGTTGGTAGCAATAAAAATTTTGGGGAAATGTCTTGGTGGTTTGCCCCCCCCCTGGAAAAAATCCTGGATATGCCACAGGAGAATGTGTTGGACCTCATGATGAAGGAGAGCTTTGGATTGCAGTTCCTTTGCAAAGCCAATAATCTTGTGTGACATCTAGTAATTATGTAGATTTAAAAAAAGGCCTACCTGAACCAGCCTTGCATACAGAGGTTCCAGATATAGGTCATCTAGTTTATCAACAAGCATTCTCATAACGGAAGGTCCTTCCATGGGGTAAATGACATTTCCGTCATCCAGGATTTCCAAAATCTCCTTGGTCTCTTGTTCGATATTCCATCTCGTCAAATGTTGGATCTTGTCTTCGATTTTTATGTATCTGAATGAATCATCAAAGGCATAGGTCTTAATATTACATTTAATGATAGTTTTCAAATTAAAAGTCTACAACGAGCCAGTGCCAGATTCTTCGTACATTTTTTAACCTAAAGTTTGTCAAAGGCACTGTGCTGAGAGAAGTGGCGTAGCTAGAAATCCAAGGGGGGCCAGGGTCTGAACTAGAGGGGCCAATCTTTCGCGGCATTTTTGCTGCATTACACGGATAAAAATTGATACAGCGTTACAAGCCTTCTTTACCAATGAACTAGCAATGTTGACCGTCTTATTTTTTGTGACTGATAAACAAAATGACCATGCATCTCATACTTACACTAAAATCAGTTTTGAGTTTTGAACTATCAAAAAATAATGACACAAATTCTATGGTTCCGATATTAAAAGTATGACAATGACACCTCATCAATTATCATGATTCACAAAGAGTATCTTTTGCAGTGAAATGGTCCTCTTGTTTTTGTTTTTTCATAACTGTCTTTGCAAGTTTTGAGAATATTCCTGCTGAGAATGTCATCTTTTTTATATTTTAGGTCTAAATCGAAAATTTATAAAAGTCCTTTTGATAGAAATCTACCCAGCTCCTCAAATAAGGAAAAGGTAGTAGCAATTTGTGCAAATGACAGAAATACCAAAAATGTAGGGAAATTCCATGCACATATATGAAAAATTGAGCAGTTTGTACAAATCACTCTGGTAAATCAGATCCATTTTATTAGAAAACTCTCAAAGGAGCATTATTCTTTAACTGAGCAATGGCGACAAAAAGATTTCCTCAAAGCACCCTGATTTTAGATGTTGCATGGAATCTCTAGATACGTAGACATATAGGAAGGGGGAGTAGTCACACTCAGCCAAAAAGTTTGGGAAACATTATAAGATTCGGGCAAAAAGGCAAAACAATTCTGGCAGATAATTTAAAAAAAAATTATTAAGAATCAATAGTTTTGAAGAGATTTCTTTTGGAATATTACTGAATCTAGATCCTGATATCCAGGCAAATGTCGCTCACCCCCCCATAAGGTTTGCCTGCGGTACACTTATTGCTAGATATATTCAAACAAGGATATCAGCCTCAGAGCGTTTCAAAGGGCAACTGTCATTCTAAAGAAAATTTGGTGTAAGTGAGCGCCAGCGAAAGCCACAACTTAAGATGGACAGGTTCCAGCGACTGTTGCCGCTCCAATATATTTTTTTAAATTTTCAAATCTCAAATGGGGGGGCCGATGGGGGGGCCACTTGTCCATTTGGGGGGGCCCTGGCCCCCCCCAGGCCCCCCCATAGCTCCGCCACTGGCTGAGAGATGATGAATCCAGTTTTACTCACCTCACTTCGCCTGGCGGCTTCACAGCTTCTTCTTCTTCTTGTGACTCCATGTCCAGAGCAGACTGATGTTTACTCCTGCAAAGGAATGTTGGCAATAGATCAGTGCCAAAATGGTAATTAATGCAAATTGCTCTTTACTGTGTGTTATTTTTTTCACAGTTGAACCATCATCGGTGTAACAATGAATGTCATTGGTTTAATAATCTATCCGTGACACTCAGTTTAAAGTTTCACATTACAGTTCTTTTTCTGAAAGTGTTGAACGGCTTGGCTTTGGCGTAATAGGCATATAGACCACAGGCTGAGGGCCTTTTATGGAACAGTTTGTTATCAATCTTATCATAATTTCTCGTTATAGTCAGGGACGGACCGGTCTATGTGGCAAAGTGGCAACTGCCACGGGCCCAATCAGTAAGGGTATCTCCTGTCGGCTCTTGTGAAATTAAGCGATAAGCATTCATTCAGTGCTTGCGCCAATTGAAAACATGGTTGTGGTCCACTACGATGCTGCTTATTGCTAGATGCAGTTATGTCGTATTTCAAATTTTAAAAAACAAATGGATGTCACCTCAAATTCCAGAAAGGACTCATAATTTTGAAGGTGTGACTGGATCTGGATCTGGATTTTTACTCAGCATATGTCGCTAGGATTTTTCGCTGAGGGTCAAAAGAGAACAGTGTGTGGGGGTGATGAGTTCTAGTAGTCTTTGATTAGTGATGATTTAAAGGCCATTAAGGTCTTAGCATTCATCACTGATGAGGGTAAACAGTTCCAGTCAATTATTGTTCTTGGGATAAAGGAATATTTGTAACAGTCTACTGTTGGTTGGTGAACTTGGAATTGGAATGTACTATTTCTTGTTTGACGATTTTCTTCTTTTTTATTTGGATGGTACTGTTGCGGAATATCAATTAAATCGTTGACCATTTGTATAATGTGACACATCTGATCTTTTCCTTCGTAGCTCTAGGGGTTCTAATTTTAGTTGTTTCATCATCTGCGTGACTGATTCTTGATAAGCTGATCTTGTTGCTGGTTTAGTCATGATATATCTTGCGGCTCTTTTCTGCACACTCTCCAGCTGGTTCACATGGTTGGCTTGATACGGATCCAGATTGCAGAAGCATATTCTGATTTTGGACGGACTAGAGTGTGATAGGTGTTCATTCGGCTGTTTTGGTTGGAATGATGTAATGTTCTTTTCAGAAACCCTAATGTTCGTTTAGCGTTGTTCGTGATTTTGGTGATATGTGTTCCCCAATAAAGTTTATTGTTGATGCTTATTTCTAGGTATTCGATGGTGTCTTCTCTTGCGATGTATTGGTTATTCATGCTGTACTCCGATTTTATCATGTTTTTCTTTTTGCTGGTAACTGTCATGATGTTGCATTTCGTAACGTTAAATGCCATCTGCCATTGCTGACTCCATTCATGTAGTCTGTTAAGGTCATGTTGCATTTCTTCGGTGTCAGATTTTGATGTTTATTTCACGATATAATAAGCAGTCGTCAGCAAATATTCTAATGGATGAGGTGATGCCCTTTGATGTATTGTCAATGTAAATTAAGAATAACATGGGACCAACTACTGTCCCCTGGGGAATGCCTGATGTTACTGGTGCAGGGTCTGAACTGTATCCATCCACTACAACTCTCTGTTACGATGTGATAAAAATGAAGTGATCCATCCGATAACATCAAGGTAGAGATTTAAATGATAAAGTTTCCTGATTAATCTCTGGTGAGCAACCTTATCAAATGCCTTTGCGAGATCTAATACAGCAATGTCCACTTGGGATTTTCTATTCATTGCCTCTGCTAGATCATGGGTAGTAATGAGCAGTTGTGTCTCACATGACTTCTTTCGCCTGAAGCCATGTTGGAATATTGAGAGTAATTTGTGGCTTTCAAGGTGAGATGTAGTTTGAGATACAATGATGTGTTCTGCTAGCTTACAGCATATTGATGTCAATGATGCAGGGCGATAATTTGCTGGGATGGTCTTTGGGCCTTTTTTGTACACCGGGGTAATTGTTGCCTCTTTCCAGTCCTTCGGTACTGTTCGTTGGTTAATAGATTGTTGGATGATACAGGCCAATACATGGCTGATGTCGTTCGCACATGTTTTCAATAGTAATGCTGGGATACCATCACTGCCGCTGGCTTTCCTTGTCTTGAGATTCTTCAGTAGATGTAGGACGCCTCTAGATGTAACCTTAATGGGCTGCATATTTGGGAAGGTCTTCTTCTCCAATGGTGGTTGGTCTCTGAGATTTTCTTTGGTGAAAACTGAGCAGAATTGTTTATTAAGCATGTTGGCTTTCTCTTGACCTGTCACTGCTGTGGTGCCATTGTTTACAAGTGTGCTAACACCACAATTGTCTTTTCTTAGTCCTTTCAGATACCTCCATATACTCTTTGAGTCGCTGTCTTCTGACCCTATTACTTGATTTACGTATTCCGCGTGGGCTTTCCGGAGTTTACTTTGTGTTTCTTTCCTGATGTTTTTAAAATTGAACCAGTCATCTTCTTTCTTGCTCTTTTTGGCTTTGTTATAGGCTCTTTGGCGTTTACGGATCATTCTTCATACTTCTCTAGTTATCCAGGGTGGTTTGTATCTCGCTGATACTTTTTTACTGGGGACCAATTTTTCAATTGAATCATCTATAATGTTCTTGAATGTAGACCAAATATCATCAATGTGATAATTTTCAGGAGAATGTTGGTAAAAGGTGTCCCATGATTTTCTGAGGTGGGATTTAATACCGTCCCATTCTGCTTTGTTAAAGAGTTTGGTTTCCCTGGGTTTTTTCTTGTTTTGAAGTGGTCTATGTTGGCTTCTCACAATGAGGAAGCTGTCATGATCACTAATTCCAGGTCCTGTTGAACAGTTTGTCACAGTCTCGGGATCTGATGTGAGACATAGTTCTAGGATGTTAGTAGCGCGGGTTGGTTCTCCGTTAACTTGTCCTAGTGCATGATTTGCAATCATATCTAATAATAAATCACAATGTTGTTTCTGGGGAAGTCCTGGGATGTGAGATAATGTTTCCCAGTCAATGGATGGTAAGTTGAAGTCTCCTCCTAATAATAAAGTTGAATTTGGAAAAAGTTGTTTTATTCGTGAGATTTCCTCGTCCAGATCTTGTAGGACTTCAATGCTGGAACTGGGTGGTCTGTAGAAAGCTCCTATGATTAGGGTCTTGCCAGATTGTAAAGTTAGCTTGGACCACACTATTTCACAGTTGCTTTGCGTTTTGCTAGGTTCTGTGATGAAATCTCTTCTCGCAGCTATGAACTCACCTCCACCGTGGGCATTACGGTCTTTTCGTGTAATGGTGTAGGTGAATGGTAAGAACTCACTGTCTTTGACGTTGGTATCTAATTTGGATTCCACTCCTATGAATATGTCTGGGTTTAAAGAGTCGAGCATAGTTTCTATGATTGCGCCTTTACCCTTGACACTATTACAGTTCACTATGACTGTAGTAAGTTCGCTGCGGATGTCCGAGTGAAATCCTGGCTTCTGTGATGTTAAACTTATGTGTGTTTTGTGGGAGTCGGTTGTGCAATGGGTCTTGGATTTGGACTGAACATTCGATTGTTTATTGACGTTGACGTGTCATTTGATGATGTTGACGTGTCTAATTCTGAGCTTCTCATCAGTTGGCTTCTGTCAAATAGGGTAGAGCTCATATTCCAAAATTGCGGCATGCCGCAATCGCAACATATCCAAGATACAGATTCGTTGTTTCGGTATTCCATGTACACAGAGTTATTCATTTCCAAACAGTTTGTATGGTACCATGATTGGCACAGTTCACACTGTAGGCATGGTTGTCCCCACTTGGCTGCCTTGTGGCAGATAGCACAGGTATATTTGGGCCTATAGGGTCCGGGGTTTAAACTGACGTCTCCTGCTAGTAGTATGATGTTAATGACTATCATCGCTTGTCTCAGATTTCTACCATCATCGTTCATTTTGAGTCTCAGATGTCGTGGGCGATAATACGGTGATATGGCGAATATGCTGTGCAGTAGACTTGACTTGTTATTGTCATTTTTTGGAACATATCTAAACAATGTTCAAATGATGTACATAGTTCTTGATTTACTGGTTCATACGTATTTACAGATGGTTTGACGATGCAGAAAAGTGTCAAAATGCACACCGTCGCTATGGTTACCGGGCCGCCATTTTGTAAACATTTTTTCTGACCAGATCTTTCACGTCGCTTTCTGCGTATCCACTGAGCCTTTCGAGTCCGATTGCCGTTCTTGTCCGTTCTATGAGTGTTCATGTTGAATATTTAACGCACATTTTTGATAGTCATTCAGATGAAATTGTCTATTAAACGATATTTTCTTCATGCCCCAATAGCGCATGTTCTCTTTGACCGGAAGTTGCCATATAATATTATCTGATCGAAAGTTTAATCTTTCAACAAATTCAAAACAAAAATACCTACTCATGGTTTTATTTCCAAGATATCATTGATATTGACTGAAGAGTTATATTCACAAAGGTTTAGGGATATAGCCTACAGCATTATTGATAAGGCAAGGACACAGGCATATTTCATGGGGTGTCAGAGCTGTGGCCCCTGCCCCCTTGAAATAGGCAAATGAAAAAGTTTGGGAAACAGTAAGATGGGCAAAAAGGCTAAACAATTCGGGCAGATGATTAAATAAAAACTATAGAAAATTAATGATTTCCAGGCAATTAATTTGAAATGGTATTTAATGTAGATCTTTAAATTCGGGCAAATGTTGCTCGCCCCCTCAAAAATCATGCGTGCCGTAAGCCTATGCCCCTGGCTTCAGGACAAAAGGCAAATTAGGGCAAATCCTGACCAATATCAGGGCAGATCAACTGCCCTGGTCACATCCCCTGTAACATGTTAAAATTTCAGTGTAAAACAGCGACAGCTTCCAAAATCCCCAGCCACAAACAGCAAACCTGTTAGGTGGCACCACTGTCAGTTTGCAAATTTATCACCATGTTACTACTGAATTTACAGCACCATCAATTGGTTATTTAAACACTGATTTATAAAACGAATAAATTTAGGTATTGTATTGTGAAATGCATGCATTATTAAAGTGTCAGCTTCATGATGCAACAACCATTGGACACATGATCTGCTTATTAGTGCAGGGAGTCGGTTCATCTACCTGAGGCGTTTTACAAACAAAATTTCATCATGGAGACTGGGCCATAGGCCCTACCAGGTACATAGAATTTTTACTAGCTCCCACTGGCATTCTTACTCTCATTATACGCATTATCACGAGTACTCTACTAGTGAAAATGAAGTGAAAATGGTTGAAAGGATTTGGCATGAGGCAGCATTTACATTGTATGTCGATTCTCCCTTGATTGCTTTAGCTTGGTTTTCTGATGGCCTAATAAAGAACAAACAAGGAGGTTCTCAAACCTTCTCACATTCATGGAACAGATATTTTAGAAAGTTGTCCCCCACTCCCCTTTTGATACAAAACAAGGCCCCGGCATCCTGGACAGGAATAATTACATTATTGTGTATAATGAATTGTTTCATTTATAACCTTCCTGCCACAACATAATTACCCAGTAGAAATAGGATGTATGAAGCAGAAATACAGTGTCCATGTTGTTAGACCATTATTATGTTATATTATATTATATTATATTATATTATATTATATGCTAGCTTATAATTTAGCTAGCAATTACACACAGACAAACATGCAGGTTATTATAATATCAGGAATAAAGCATAAAGGGTGTTGGTTGAAATATCAATTAACTTACATGATGAAAGCTTATTTATCTCATTAAGTCTTGCAGCAGAGAGGCAAAACAGATCCCGGTTCAACTCCATCACTATCAGCTGGAAAGGAAGAGACGTGGTTAATCGGGATTCCTGAAATAGTACAGACAGTTCAATGACCCTACAATGAGGGGACACTGTCAAAATAAGGGGAGACCATTTAATGTATGGGTGGGGGAGTAGGAGTTTTTTTTTTTTTAAGATAAAAATATCCATTGGTGTTTCTTAATAAGGTGTTGCTAAATTTAGTAATGAATATTCGGGGACTTTCCGTGTTTGAAATAAATAAACACTGTCGACGTCACCTTGAATTAAATAAACACTGCCGACGTAACCATGAAATAACTATGTCCTGCCCAGGAAAAACTCCAACCCCCCCCTGGAAATTGAATGGTCGCTCCCTAAGAGTTTTTGTCCAATCCAGGAAGCTGCTCTTGTTGTGAACCAGTGACACCACATTTGAGAAATTGCCAGCAATTCGCAGAAAAAAGTTCAAATTACTAAAGACAGGCACCCAAAGAATCAATAAGCTAGAAGAATCTCGTCACACTCAAATTATCATAATATATGGCATTATTTATTATATGCATTTGCGGTCTGCACTTCATATTTTTACTGCCTCATTTGACACACTTCTTCACAAAAATCACAAAATAGCTTTGTACACTTGACATGCCCAGAGACTGCTTTAATATCAGGCAGTGCAAACATTGCACTGCAGTCGCCATGAATTGGCCATGCAAATGAGACAGGAACAGCATGCAAATGAGCAAGATAGGGCAGACTTTACTAATCTTCAAACAAAACCATTTTCTTTTAAGTGTGGGAATTTTTAATAGTTATGATCTCTGGCAATGAGATTGAATAATATAGTAATTGTTCACAATCTGTAGTCATCAGTGCCTGCTAAACTTACGATTCACGACATGATGACAATAAGATTGAATGATAAGGGACCGTTCAGAATTTATGACTGGGGGGGGTGGGAGTTTTGCTGGAACTTCCCGTCAAAAATTGATACCCCCCCCTTGAGTTTCATGCGGATTTTTAGTACCCCACCCCTAGGATTCACGCGTATTTTTAGTACCCCCCCTCGACATACAAAGCCATACACACATATATACTGTTATACATGGCCATGCGTACAGATTCGCGTCATTTCGCAGACTTTTGCCCGTAAAAAAGTCCAAATAAAATGAGTTTATACGTGTTTTTTAACATTTTTTCTTTGTCAAAATTTCTTACCCCCCCTTTTAAGTGTTGTAAAAAATTAATACCCCCTTGAAACACCTGTGAAAAGTTAGTACCCCCTCGGCCAAAACTCCCACCCCCCCCAGTCATAAATTCTGAACGGTCCCTAAAGAACACCTGTTTGTTATTTCAAGTCATCAGTGCCAGCTGAATGTTACCAAGTTGCAATGGGAGAAACAGGTCTGAACAATATAACACATTGGGGAAATTAATCAATCAATATGAAAACATTATGTTATTAATATCAACATTCTTTGGAAAGACCAATTTCTGGAGTTTCTCTGACACCACAATCATTCAGAATGCAACTTAGAGCTTTAAAATAAGCGGCTTACCAGCTCTGTGGGCCTTCAGGTCTTCTCTCAGGGATCATTTTGGCTGGAGGAGGTGCTTTGCTTGAGTGAAGACTGGTCGATGGCCCTACAATATTATTATATCATGATTAATAATTTTTCCAAAGCAATTCTACAACAAGTAATAGATGACGCCCTCGTTCGTGATTATATGCAATTTATCGAGGCTTGTCGAGATTAATGGTATATCATAACAAACAAGGGTGTTATCTAACTTATATCAACAAATTCATTTTAAATCTCTTTGTTTGCTGTTAATACTTGTCATTTGACAACCTTTTATTGTACCAGTTTGCAAATGAAAGTCCATCAGATCATAAGCTGAAAGACAACAGGTCAGAATTCTTTATCATTTGAAATATTATAACGCTTTTATATATATCAATTTAGATAGACAGTAGATAGATAAACGGATTGACAGATATAGATAGACACAGATAGATGCAGATACAAATATATGGCCCATAGATAGACAGATATATGGACACAGATATATAGCAATAGATATATAGCAATAGATATATAGCTAGATAGATAAATAGATAGATAGATAGATAGATAGATAGATAGATAGATAGATAGGCAAATAAATAGCAGATATATGGACACAGATATATAGCAATAGATACATAGATGGATAGATGGATAGATAGATATTTATCCATTTATTTTGACAATACAAAATATATACATTTAAATAATTAATAGAAACCATGCAGCAGCCCCCGAATTAAGAGGAAAAAAAAATTATTTGAGCTTGCCAAATAGGGCCAACATTTTTGGTCTGCGACTCTTCAATTTTTTTGCAAGCTTGACTATCCAAAATGAACACATTTTTTTCAAGAAACCCTAAAGTTGATTATTATTTCATATCAGAATACATTGATAAAGGTCTAACAAATGTGAATGCGGATTTTTCATTGAGACCAATTAAAATTGTGCTTGTTTTAATCTTCCTTCTTGTTCACCATTTTTGTTGTCCATTTTTAAAATCCTTTGTTGGTCATTTTGTTCTGGTGTTTCCTTCAATATATCAACATGTGGTCACTCAAGCATGCAATATCATGACCAGGTGTATGATTTGTGATATGCATTATATCAGAGTGAAATCCTGGCTTCTTGTTGGCCAACTTGAAAAAATGCAAACAGTGGTATAATCACAGATGTAACACAATTACAGATTATAAATTTGCAGACCCCCCTCTCAACTCCTTCCCCATAATTAGTGAAACAACAGAAACTTACCTGGAACTTTTCTGACTATTGGCTGTCCTATTTGACCTGCTTCCATTTCATGATCAACCTCTTGCATAACTGTTTTTCACAGTCTCCAACTGCACCAGGGCATCATTTCACATCCATCCACTGCAACTGTAAATGTGCAAATGAGGTATGCTTGGATTCCTCTAATCTGTTCATATCCTGGAAGCTAACTTTCTGGAAATTTATGTGACCTACATCTCTAGATATTGTGACAGACAGATGATAGATAGATAGATGGATTATAGATAGACAGATAGATAGATAGATAGATAGATAGATAGATAGATAGATAGATAGATAGATAGATAGATAGATAGATAGATAGATAGATAGATAGATAGATAGATAAATAGACAGATAGATAGATAGATAGATAGATAGATAGATAGATTAATAGATAGATAGATAGATAGATAGATAGATAGATAGATAGATAGATAGATAGATAGATGGATAGGTAGGTTTGTTACACAACTGATTCAATTTATAAACTATATTAATGCAGTAGTGATTGAATTATATAAGTCTGTTTGTTACAGCCACATATATACTCAAATAAAGGCTGCCATTGAATAGAGGCCCTCCTTGGATAGAAGCCATGGGTAGGTGCCTGACCAAAATACTACATGCCTCCCTTGTGCAGCCGCCTGCAACATAGGACATAATAATTATTGTGGAACCACATTTACAACGTAAGCCCATAATAGTTTGTAGAATTTTACAAGTGGGTGAATTTGTGTAATGCGTAATTACAAGCAAGTACACAAACGTGATACTAAGTCTTGTAAAATATTGCCATTCACTAATATGTCCAATTGCAGTTGACACATTACAACCAATAAATTTGACTAAACCAATGCTCAATCTAATTATAACAATAAACCCTAATTTTGTAGAACCTCCAAGCGTATTAATAATGGCTTAATTGTAAGAGACAAATCAAGCAAATGCAAGAGTGCTAGTTTGTCATATACAGGGGTATTTAAATGCTCATTTTTACAGCAGCACAAGTTTGAGTATATACCAAATGTTAAAAACATGCATACTGGTGTATAATCATTAATAACATTGGGAACTTGTTATACAATTAACTGCTTGTAATTCATGCAAAAAAGTTATGAATACATTTTAATTCAATAAGTCATGACACAAATAATGCAAGCAGGTGTTAAATTCATTTTAAGTGAGCACTACGCAATCTGGGCCGCATTTCATGACTTCTGGTTTCCATGGCAACAGATTAAGCATTTATTTGTATCGGTATGTCCTGATTTTTTGGGTGTTGTTTGCAAATTACGGTAGTATTGTCTGACCCAAATATCATGTTTCTACATCAAATCTATCAAAAGTGATACAAGTTGGACAGACATTTTGGAAAACCCTCATAATATAGGGTGTATATTACTTAAGATGTATACCAATAATACTCCATAGACAATACAAGCGTATGCAATTCGAATTCTGAGATTGCAGGAGCAGAGCCATTTTGCAAATAACACACAGATATGGTGCAAATGCAATAGTTGACCTTGTACCTCTCACTTATTTTGATAATTTTCAGGCATGCAAAGTATTTTTTCTTTTATAGTATTTGCATATTTTAAAGAAATGCAAAACTGGTGGGAGCCTATGTCAAAGTCACATGACAAATTTCAATTAGAATACAACCATAGCAGTGATCACAAACTGTTATACATTGTTTGTCACTATTTGTGCGTTGAGCAGTTAAACATGAGATATTATACAGTTATCGCACAGCACCGAGTGCAATATCAGTTTTTATGGCACCTCGGTGACTAATATTGCACGAGGGCGCAGCCCGAGTGCAATATTATTCACCGAGGTGCCATAAAAACTGATATTGCACAAGGTGATGTGCAATAACTGTTATATCATATGGTTTTTTTGTGTCAAATGCAAAGAAAAGGGCTGGAATTCCTTGTCCAAACTTTTTTTGTGTTTCTTTTGATTCGCCTTTTTATAATGTATCTCGTCAAAAGGCAATAAATTTTTCACTCACAAAAAAAATGTTCTCACTTTCGGAATGGAAAAATGATTTACTTAATGATGGATTTTATTTTAGATTTTTTTCTGAAACTTTATAGCAGACTTTAGACCTCTAAACACAAAAAAATCGGCATAAATTCTGTTTTTCGGTCACTTATTGCTTTATTCTGGAAATAGAAATAATATAATCAGTACAAAAAATAGATATCCTGATATCCCTTAAAAAGACGCATCTTTTGCCGCAAAAACGTGCTTTCTAACTGCCTCCGTTGCTGTACAGTGTACTTTTTCTAAAATCAGAAAACACAAATTGTTTGCCAGCCTGTGGCTGCAGCAGCACTGAAACGTAGTGCTTCCTCTCTGGTCCGTCCAATCTCTCACATGTTAAAACAAGAACGAACACTCAGAGAGTGTATACGTAGGCCTGCCAGCCTGCCGAGGCCTAGGCCTATCTATCTATGTATCTATCTATGTATCTGTCTATGTATCTATCTATGTATGTATCTATCTATGTATGTATGTATCTATCTATCTATCTATCTATCTATCTATCTATCTATGTGTCTGTCTGTCTAGCTGTCTGTCTGTCTACCTCTCTAACTCTCTATCTATCAATCTATCTATCTATCTATCTATCTATCTATCTATCTATCTATCTATCTGTCTATCTATCTATCTGTCTATCTATCTGTATATCTATCTATCTATCTAATCATTCGATACCTATGTATTGTATAAGTGAGAATCGTGTCTATAAATTTACTCGGTATCTATCTGACTTTTTATCAATATGTCCCCTAACTTCTACTCTAATAAATTGTTAATGAAGGTGGTGTTTGGTAAATGCATTTTTCCTTCTTTCTTGCCTTCTTTCTTTCTTTCCTTCTTTCTTTCCTACTTTATTTCCTTTTTTCTTTCCTTCTTTCTCTCCTTTATTAATAAATATGTAAAAACTTGCTGTAAATAATGGCACGAAAAATGGACACTGTGCAGAATGGAACAGGTATATTTTCAATTAAATAGCTAAATAAGTGACGGAGGCCAGCCAAATTCGAAAAGAGCCTTGAATGACCCACTAGTAAGAATACTACAAATAATCAGATTCATATAGCACATAGTTTTAACAGGATCTTGTGCACAGCGTCATACAGACAGAGAGAGCTTGACTCGTCACATAAGCCCTGCTGCAGGCAGGCCTAATGACTGTGCAATATAATGAGTGCAATGTCGTAGAATATGGCACGGCTGTCAGCCAATGAGAAGCGAGTAGTTCCGCTAGCCATATGATATAAATGTATAAGAATCTGCAACTAACAACACCCAACAATAACTGTGAATTTTGAGAAAATGGTTTTCATAGTCAACTGTCAAATTTGATAGATTCTGTGACAAATATATCAAAACATGCATGTACAGGGCATTTCTTTGACTTGTCATATGCTAGTATATGGACGGATTAAATCTGTCTACAAGCCCTGATATACTATGTCTATCAATGACTGGTACTTCCGCTCATGTGTATATTACTTGAGATGCGTACAACTAAGTCAGCTAAGTCAGAAACTTTTCACCAACCTTATAGCAAGATGTACCAACAGGTGATGCATTTCTAATAGAATTTGCAGAGGACAGTGGACAACTGAAATAGGCTACATGAATATCCTCTTGCAAAGTGTGTCAAACTAAAAAAAAAATCATACATGTTTCAACCCAATAAATGGCCTAGTTACTCTTTATTATTTCCTGGTAACAGGTCCTTTTAGAGAATAGCTATTTTTGCTTTGTGTATTACAGATGTCTGAGAGCAAATCTCTTGTATCAAATTAAATCCTCGCGGCTATTGTTGAAAATGCAAGTTGTACTATTTCAAGATCTTGTGATCATAAATTTCAATAACTTTTCTGTTCATCCACAATATTTTTTTTGATTAGTCAGGATTTACGATTTGAGTTGCTTGAGGGGATGGAAAAAAGTGATGTTTGACCCAACCACAATTAAATTAGTAAAATTTTAGTGTCAATGCTGACCCGCCCCCTACAGGTGCTTTTTGTTAAAATCTTCAAAAAGGATGTTTTATTCACATTTTGTTGTGGAATGATTGTCTGTGTTTTTGTTTCTATCCAGGGTATGCATTTTAACCCCATTGTTCAGTAGTTTGGGTCCATATGTTTCATTTCCAGATACGGATGCCTACAGCCATGGCCGTAAGTTTTCACTCATCTGCAATACCGCACTATGGTGCAATTATTGTGACAAATCATAACAAACATGAGGTCTGTGCCAATTTGATGATTATTGAGCTACAGGAACGTGGTAAGTTTTGTTGTTTAACGATGTTGCGTTTTAAATGGCGCTCAGTGTAGATAGATGGATAGATGAATAGATAGATAGACAGATAGATAGATAGATAGATAGATAGATAGATAGATAGATAGATAGATAGATAGATAGATAGAAAGATAGAAAGATAGATAGATGGATGGATAGATGAATAGATAGATAGACAGACAGACAGACAGCTAGACAGCTAGACAGACAGACAGACAGACAGACAGCTAGACAGACAGACAGATAGATAGATAGATAGATAGATAGATAGATAGATAGATAGATAGATAGATAGATAGATAGATAGATAGATAGATAGATAGATCCCATATGGTATGATCACCCCTGAACCCTCTCAACATAGCAGCATCAATTTAGATTGGCTGCATATATTCTGAGACTGAAAGTATTTGGCAGTCTTTGCTGGCAAAATGTTAGGTATGACAAGCATGGCGAGACAAGTTCTGTTAAGGGAGTCACATTTAAATATGTTATACTTAAAAGCATTGAAATGTGTTTAAAAGTTTTCTCATTCTTGAAGAAAAATGTAAACAAGAATATTGCCAACTCACCTGAGTACTCCAGAAGAGTCAGTTACTTGAGTCAAACAAACTCCAGTAATTCTTTTCATTGCAGCATGGCTGTATACATGAAAGGCCTATAGCCAAAAATAACGTGCAAGCACTTTAAGCAGTGCAGGCATAAAAAATTGTCACAGATGAGGCCTAGTCATTGTCACTGACCAATGAACATTACAGCAGTGGTTTTATATTTGATACTAGGATAGAAAGCAAGTAGCCTATATGTAGTCAATGTGTTCGATGTAAATATTGTAATTCAGGTTAATTGGAACATACACACTCTTTATATATCTGGGCTGCCTGGTCTATACATTTAATCAATAAAATGTATTGCCCCAGTCGGGATTCGAACCCAGGCCCTCCAGCCTGCATGAAAAAAATGAGTTAATATACCACTGCCCTACTGATGTCGCCACTGAATCTTCCAGTACACTTTCGTCACCGAAGTGGCATAATATTCAAGTACTTCCTCATAGTTGATGTTGAGGCTTGTAGCACGGGAATGTGTACATTCGCCTTCGCTGTGCTTCTACAGCTTATATGTTTTTGAATATTTATCTTTATTTCTTGAAAATTGCATCAGTTGATAGCTTGTTTAATAACGGTCAATTTGATATATAGTTTGTTGAGGGTCCTATTGTTCTTTGGATCCAACTTGGCAATTCAGAGTAAAAAACAGGGGAAATTTTACATTTTATAGGGACACGCCGCTAAAAGGGGGTCAAAGAAGTGACAGGGAAATATTTCCAAGCAGTGCCAGCTACTTGGCATTACTCTCAATAAAACAGAATACATGCTAGTCTACAGGCAAAAGCAGTGATGAAGAAGCTGCTTATATTTGGTGCCAAATGTTTATCCTTTCATTGAATACAATTTTTAAAAAGTTTTAAAAATGAACTATGATATAAGTTGCCAAATGAAAATGAGTTGTTTTGTAGGACTGTTTAGATGTTGTTTTGAAAGAGATCACCCCATCACCATAGCCTTTCTTGACTACAGCCAAATGTTACAGAGTACGATAATTTCGTATACGACTGTGAACAACACCCTTAAACCTGTTTCATTAAGGTTTTTTCCTCATAAAATGATCACATATTATAAGATTAGAATGTTTCTGCAGTATGGTGAACCTGGAGCATCCAGACCTCCAACGGTGGATCATAGTGCCGTGTTACAGAGTACGTTATATTTCTGCTCCTCACAAAACTTGCAACAGCAGAGACATAGGCCTACCAATGATTCAAGGAAGCTGTTTATGGTATGTTAGTAGTTGTACTACCTGGTCATATTTTGGGCCCATGTATTAAACTGGTTGTTTGAATGTGCTTGAAAAAAGGTCCAGTTATGATATTTGGAAAAATACGTCACGTTTTTGCGTACGTCCCGGCCTCTAAAAAATCTAATGGTCAGAACCAGTCCCGAATCATGTCATAACGTAGAGTATATTGTTGTTTGATAGCCACAATAGGGCATTGAGCTGAACAGTTCAAGAATTAGCTAAAGTTACCACATGGCTCACAATGTCTCAGTCACAGTACGTCACGTTTTGGCGTACGTCCCATTTTTGGGCCTCACATATTTGACCAGATATGGAAAGATACTTTATAGAGTTATTAGTTTTGGGAACACAGACATACCCAAAAGACCAAGCACTGGTAATAAAAGCATTTTTGTATTGCAGGCCTGAGGTAAAGCCTATGTCTTGAGTGGGAAAAATTGTAGAATATGCCATGTTTTGTAGTGCTTCACAATGGGAGTAGATAGGTATCTCAACACATAGGAGGAATTAAGCTCTGAAACTTCCCTGGTTAGTACCTAGGATGGTCCTCATTGAAATGGTGTTTGATACTGAATATTACAAGACACTTTATTTTCCACCCTGTGGTGGCCAAAATCTGTACGTATTCCCATGCTACAAGCCTTGAGTGTTGACATCGTGAAGCTGTCTGAGATAAATATTATTGCTATACGGAATAGGCGAGATTAATTTGGCACTTAAGATTTCAATATCAATTTAGCAAAATAAAAGTTTCTGGTATATACCCTGTTATAGATGGGGCCACTTGTATCACAGCTGAAACACATGGCATATCATACTTGTGTATTAATAATTGTTGTAAATTGCTGTAAATCCTAGGTTTAAACAAACTATGATCCTCTTTAAATCATCTAACTTGCATCTGAATTCATCCAGGTTACTCCATTCAACATTGAATACACATTTGAAATGTCTCATGAAGTCTGAATACCTTTCACAAGTGAACAGAATACCCTATTCAATGCTGGAATGCCTTCTATCCCTCTGAATTACCTTTTTATGCCCCTGAAATACTGTACCTTTTACATCTCAGCGTACCTTGCTCATATGAGTGGGTTACCTTATTTGTGTTGAAATATCCCATATATGTCAGAGTACCCTACAAAAATGTCCCAGTACCCTTGGGGTATTTTGAGGGAACCATAGTACCATTTTCCTTACAGTGTATTTGACACCACATGGCTGCCACTTAAGAGTTATTTTCTGGGGCGTATCTAGAAATGGCCTGAGGGGAGGGGGGAAGGGCGCCGGAAGGAAATGCGGGCAGCAGGGGCAGTCGGACAAAAATTTCATTGAGATGCGAGATATGTTAGGTATGCCACCACAGTATAATCATACACTAATCTTGGTGACAAAATTTCTGCAGTATTCAATTTTATATTCAGCTTCCATACATACAGCTTTAATGTTTTACCTTTCAAGATATTAGAAGATAATTTTTTTTTTCACAAATGAGCCACAATATGCTCTGAGACATGACAGAAATAATTTTCCTCCCGAAAGCATAGCAAGGTAAGTGTCAAATATCCAATTGAGATATCTTCCCACAGCGCTCCTGAATCAATTTCAAGTAAAAAAAAATAACTTGACAAGAAAACTGAAAATGCACGCTTATAAAGCAGGGCCAGGAGAACGTTTCAAGACAAAAACAAAAAAAATCCGTTGAGAAAATTTTAAGTTTATATCAATTTTAAATTTATGGTATATCATACTCATATTTTCATGCTGACATTGGGGCATAAACATTTTTTAAGTAATTTAGCACATTTAGGGAGACCAGTGTTGATGGTAAGACATTATTGTTTCATTTCAAAGAGGATTTTACTTGTGCAGATATCTGTCAGCTAAAAATAGTGTGTATAGTGTGATAAACACATATACCAAAGAAGCGAATTTGTAGCCCTACATAATTGATTCTGTTGTTTGTTGTGAATGCTTCACCTACTTTTAGCTTGATTTGAATTAGTTTTTCCTTTCCTTTGACATTTTTCTAATTTTTTTTACCAAAATGTGACATTTTGTATGAGTTAAATTTGTGGATTATTCATACAGGGAATGAACATGATTTTAATAAATTGCTTAAATATATCATATAAATATTGCATAAATGTCAAGATATATATCCTAATTGTAGGTTTTTGTGTCTCATGAACACTGTGGCAAAACAGGACAAGGGTAACTGAGTTACCTTCGCCTCGTTTTGTAAAATAAATTGAAAAAATCTAGGTCATCCCATTGGATCCCATGTTAAAAGAAGATGAAGGTAACTGTTTTTCCAATAATGGAAAAACGAAGCTAACTGCATATGATGACGAGGGTATTTGCAGCTAAACAAAATCATAAATCTGAATGGAACATCTTTTTTGAAGAGTTTGACACAAAACTTGAGTATAGGGGGGGTCTTCATTGACACTTACATTTTATTAATTTGATCATCTTTAATTGTGGCTAGGTCAAATATCCCTTTTCCCGACCCCATGCAGCAAACAAAATTGATGTTGAAATTAATGATCATAGGATCTTGAATTTTGTGAATTTTGTGACTTGCATTTTCGACAGTAGCCACGAAGATTTAATTTGACACAAACGTATTGCACCAGAAGATGTGTAAATTTTCATCAATATACCTGATGGCAACTACCAGAAATGTGAAAACTTTCATCTTGATACGGGTACTCTGGGAGAAGAACCATTTCCAGCCATTTTCCAATGTGGTTTTAATGGTGCTTGAGCAGTGTATTTACCTGCATTGGAAAAACATCTCTGAGGTTATCATTGCAATGATTGACATTACATTAACATGAAAAATGCACACATTTCAGCAGAATAAGAGTCGTTTACAAGTGTTTGACAAACTTTCACTTGGGCAACCAAAACGTTGCTACCCGAATCACGATATGCTCAGACTAGTCACAGTTGAGATCTCTGGAAACTTACAGACCATAACAATGGATATTCAGTGATGTACGCATTTCCACAGATAAGACGGTAGTTGATGTCACTGTGCATAAGTATAATGTACTAGAATTACCCAGTGATAAATGAATAAAGGAGGAGGACTGCTATTGTAAATATTTTTTTGTTGGGGGGGGCAGTGCAATAATGTGGCTAAGACATTACTGCAGTGTGGCATTGAAGGCAGGGATGAACGTTGGAACTTAGATTGTTGAATATTGTATGCCCTTGCAGATCTGTGGGAAATCAGGAAAAAGGGTATTTTGATCCAAGTCCCGCCAAATGACAGCCCTGTGAGAGAGTAGGCAATATAGTGTCTATCTATCTATCTCTTTATCTATCTATCTATCTATCTATCTATCTATCTATCTATCTATCTATCTATCTATCTATCTATCTATCAATCTATCAATCTGTATGTCTATCAATCAATCTATCTATCTATCTATCTATCTATCTGCTTATCTACCTATCTGTCCATCGGTGCATCTATCTATCTATCTATCTATGTATTTCAACTTGGTTTTGATTACACTAATGTCTAACTATAGTCGATTTTGTATTAAAACCATTTCATATATCTATATGATAAAATGTTTTAATAGTCTCTCATAAGTCTTTTGACTGGCTCAACTTTGTAATTGTTGTATTCCTTGTTTTTTATTGTAAAATGATGAGGTGAGACTTAAATAAAATCTATTCTATTCTATTCTATCTATCTTTTTATCCACCTATCTGTCTAACTATATCTACATGACTATCGTAATTCTCTGATTGGGCTGTGGATAGGTGTGAAGGTAAATGACATGTGACAAAGTGACACATTTTAAAAGTGTTATTCAGTCAATATACTTGTCCTAATTTGCGAGTTCACTCGCATTTGTGAGCGAACCAGTTAAATAAGGGGTAGTCAGAAATTTTGGATCGTTTGTGAGAGTCAAGGAAGCACTTATCAAAGTTTCTTTTTCATGAAATTAATGAAGAATAGGCTAACTTGAGGCGTCTTGCTTTTTTGTGTGTCTTTTGTGTCTTGTTTAATTACAATTTAAGTTTTTAGTTTCAACCAAATCACGGCAAAACAGGAAATAGAAATATTCTTGTTATTGTTTTACTGCCCTCTGATTGGCCGAAACAGGTTCGATGTCTTCTCGATAGTTTTCAGACACTTCTATTAGGGCTAGAATTAGAATTTTAGGCTCTTTTGAATCCTGGTGCCTTAATCTTTATGATTTCGTTTTTTCATGAAGATATCTCAATTAATTGCTGAGAATTCGTTGAAAATGCATAGGCCTATATATTTTTTCCCCAGGATGCACTGTGCATGTCAGGCAATTCAGAATAGCAATTAAGACTTCACCAATTAGCCAATTTGCCATTCACACCTTGAGTTAGTATATTTAAATTAACACCTTCTAAGAAGTCCCACATCATTGAAGGCCATTGTAAAAGTGAACTTTCTCATAGCAATCAATGCCATCTTTGGGGGGAGGCAATCCACTCAATTAAAATTTAACATGACAGTCCTGTGAATTTTTTTTTCACATGAACCACAGCTGCACACTCTTTGTTACAATGTTTTTTGCTGTACAATTCAGTTTATTTGATGACTACCAAGCCAGCCTGAAGAGTCACACTGTACAAACGGACAGACTCAACGGCAGTTATCAGGCAAATATGGCAGTGAACATATTTTAAAAGAATAAAAATAACAATGTACATATAGTGGCTTTCATACTATAATGTTAAATGAAAGGAATTAACTACTTGTATAGTATCTCGAAATCATTATTTGTCCTTGGATGACCCCTGATTTGGAAATCCACCCTATGCACTCCTGTGCGAGCAAAATAATTAGGGGATTAAAAATTTAATCCTATTAGTACGGTTCATCAGATCTAAATGGAAAGGAAGGATGACATCAGCCAAAGAATAAAAGACATTCTCTGGTTAAGGAATTAGACAACACAATGACACTGCTATGTTAAAATGTCATGTCCTTGTTAAAAATGCAATGTCTTTGTTAAGGACAAGTCACATACCTATATATATATTTATATTATTTGTCAGCAATAACAATAACTAGAATTCTATCTCTGTGTAAAAAGTAAAACAATATTATATAAAGTTAACTTTATATAACACTGAATCCCCTAATATTCATTAATGTTTAATATTTGTCAATGCGTCACATACAAGGTCATCTTAAAAGAAAACACACAAGAAAGTAGAAAAATAATAATAACAATAATATCTTACAAGTTCTGTCACTGTAAAAATGACTGAACCAAAAATAACATTCAAGAAGTTTTGTCTGTGTGACAGACACAACCAACAAGTATACAGGACGAAAATACATAGAACAAATGACAGTAACCACCTAAATTTGTCACAATGCAGTTCAGTCTTTTGTAAGAATGAACTAAAAGAATGTCTGTCTCTAGCTAAAGCGGTTATGGGGGTAAGGCTGAAGTATGACAGTACTTGAAGTTCTGTGGTAAACAGAACTAAAGACAAAAAAGACATTACTATACAATAATAACATTGAATTATCCCAAGCCATTCCCTATACCTACCGTAGCTTCTCGTAGACATGATGATTCTTGATGGTGACAGTTTTTGATGTTTGCAATCCACAAAAAGTCTTTTATCACTTTGCAACAGATGAACATGATGTAGCATTCACTCGTCGCAGTGCTGTAGTCAAAACATCGTCCTCGTAGTGTTGACATCTTAGTTGTGTATAAGGAGGTTGATAAATACATCTTGTACAGCCGAAATTAGAAGCATCCACATAAAAAACACAACATCATTGCGTCGGCCTTGACATTCCAAGCGACCTCGGCAATCTCCGCGTCACTTCCTGTGCGTTCGGAGCGTCACTCGGGTACCCTCGGCTGACCTCGGAACAGGTCGGACGGTATTCAACACCCCTAGTGGACGAATGGTGCAACTCCCGCTCATCCTGTCCACATAGTACTGAACGTTATACGGTCAGGAAAACAAATACTAATGCTAAACGAAGCTCCTAAAACGTAGCCTAATAAAAGTTATATTAACAGTAGTCAAATTGCAAATTCCCCATTCTACAGACAACCGCTGAGCAGTGCAGATCAGTCTATCGCAATGACGACTAGAGGAGAGAGTGTGTATATTGACATAATACAGGATGACTTGGTTACTGGTCAGCACAATGACGAAAATCAAGCAGGTGCCTGCAACATAGAAATGTCAGAATGTGACAGTGTTGACATGGGCATTTCATTTGACATCAATGACAATATGCCCACTACAGAACAAACACCCATCAACAGGTTGAGGAATGCACTGGGTACAGGCATGCCAATAGCAACAGCAGGAATATATTACATCATCATCATCATATCGCTTTTGAATCTCTCATTAAGAACAGGGCAATCAGAGATCTGGCTGATCTTCCTCAGTAATGCCATTGGGGTACTCGTTCCAACACCACACCAATTAGGGAAGAATACAAAAAATGAGAAGGAAGATGAAGAACAAGAGGGAGAGGAAGAAAAGGAGGAGGAGGAGGAGGAGGAAGAGGAGGAGGAGAAACATGGAGGAGGAGAAATTGCTGAAAATGTTACCCCAAAGCAAAGGTGACTGTAGTCACGTGCAAAATACTTGATGAGGAAAATAGGGATAAGGAAAATAATGAACATGAACTGACCTTAGTAGAGGTGATTTTCATTTGAACCAAAATAGGAATGTGTCTATTGAATTGAGTATGTGTCTTTTGAATTGAGTGCATCTGAACATGCTTTATAAGACAGACTGCAGTCTTGGAACATCAACAGTCTCTGTTACAACAGTCGTCTTTACACTTCAACCTGAGAGAAACTTCTACTACTACTTTATTCCTTGAAAAATGGCTTTTTACAACACAAGAGTTGAGAACACCTTGAGCACTCTGCTGGATGATGGTGATTCTTCGATTATGTGCAATTTCTACTTGGGGCACACAGACGCAATCATCACCTCACCCTCACCTACACAAGGGGCCAGCTGCAGAGTAAGATCACCATCCTGGGGAAGGACCTTACACCTGTACAGAGGACCATGGTATTGAACAGACAGGACCTCTTTGCCGGACAACAGAAGCACTTCGTCATCAGTGACAGGCTGTTGATGGTCAGGTATGTTCAAGTGTGGTTAATTTGTTTGTTTTTTTTGGTGGATTTATCTGTGTGCCTGTTTGTGTATTGTGGATTGTACAAGGCAAGTTTCATGCATGAATAATAAAGTACTTTATTATTATTATTATTTTAGGTCCTGCGACTTTCAAGGGAGGTGGGAGACCACCATCACTGAACTGCAGGACTGGCTGTACCCCGAGTGTGCCTCCAATGTTCAGATTCGGGAGAGCATACCTCTGTCTCTGCTCCAGTTCGATGCCATCGTGGACATCCTCCATCAGTGTGTTCAGTTGAACAAACAGCTGATAGAATATGAGGAGGACAAGCCCACCATCCAAATGTACGAACTGGTGGACCTCAGAGACCCGTCAACAAGACCCCAGCTCTTTTTGTGCCAGGCAGATGCCATGCCTGATGATAATGGTGGCAAAATCATCACAGGTACTATGTATCATGCCTTGCTTGAGCTGGAGAGAAACGCCATCAGACGGCGGGGGCAACAGCAACCGACATGGGGGGCATCGGCTGACGAAGCGATCGTGATTGGAGATGACCATCTCCCTGACAATTATGACCTCCAAGGACTGGCCCCCACACATGTCGTGTACGAAATCATCATAAACAGACCTCAACCAAGAGAAGTGGCAGAGTACATCGCATTCAGGCTTTTCCAAAAGAAAATCATGGAATCTGGGCCGCCTGACTGCATGGTGTACTCTGTCGACGATGGAATCCGATCCCAGGAGTTCATAAACGAGAGATGGCCAACGGTGCAGAATTGCTGCACTGCCATCCTGCAGAACCTGCGTTACTGCAACTTTTCCCCAACCGAAAATTACATCAGGGACTTGCTGAGAGATGTTCGACCAACAAGCCCTTACCATAGGGCTATGAACAGTCTGAACTATCGAGGATGTCTCGATGAGGCACAGTCCCTGAAAGTGGCCATGCTGGACTGTATATATGACAGATTTGCTCCACTATACTTTTAGAGTGATATTTCAAATTACCACATGTTCCCATAACCACACAAAAGAAAAGTGGTCAGGATTTGTTAATAAAAAAGAAAATGAAATTCACAATTGTCTTTGTTCAACAATTTTTTTCCCAATCATAGCCATAAAAGTAACAAAACATTCATATTACAACCAACTGTAATCACCGGGACAACCAAACCACATGAGAAATACCTGCTTGTAACCTATAACCAAGAAAGAACACACTTGCAGCAATAAGCATGTTCATTTTTGCAAGATCACAATGAACTGCTGAAGAAACATTGAAAGAAAAGCATTTTTAAGCACATATGTTGCTCCAAAACAACAGTATAATGCAACACTTATCTTATCAATTGACCAAATGTCATGATGTTGCTGATAACCAAAGTATCACATGTAATCAGATGTTAAGGAGACAAATACAGTGTTTTAAGAAAATCAACTTTAATAAAAATACCCCATTAGGGTGTCCAGAAAAAACAGTTACATAGCTCATGAGAAAATATAGCAAGCTGATTGAGGTATAACATTTCGGTATTGAATATATGATAAGAAATAAGTTACATCTTGGTCAGAGTTCAGTTTGTGTTTTGTTCAAAATACATCATTAAAGGCACTGTGACAGGCTATGTGAATATATATATTAAAAATTTATAATATAAGTTTGTCTGACTGCTATTTTGAATCATAAAACGCCATGCCAGCACATGATCCTTGTCTGACTGACAGGCTGAGTCTGTGAAAATAGTGATAAATAATAAAATCCATGAAAAAATGGTTATCAAGCAATATAGGCACAACCACTGTAAGTAACTGATCATATATAGGGAAGCAGTTAGCATCTGATAAAGGACAAAGTCAACAAAACTATAGCTACAAAAGTAGTCATAAAAAACCACCATACAATAACCTACTCATAATAAGATTTCTATAACATAGCAACATATCATCTACATGGTGTAACAGTACACACACTACACAAAAGATGTGGTAAGATAAACACCACATTAAAGTCCATTTACAGGCTGGTCCAGCAACTGTGTGTCAACATGCATTCAGTCAGTAAAAATCCTTGTAAAGCACCATAACAAAATATCTTCAAACCATCTGTCAACATCAAGAAGAAAGTACAGTAAAGCTACAATATGCTTATCATCTGACATACACATACACAAAGGTGGTGAACCAGCTCAGAAACACAGCCAATCAATGACCATTAACAATAAACACATACTATCATAAAACAACAAGTCCTAAGTGACATGTACCTGACATATTCCACAATACAACTAGACAATAATCCACAAGCATGGAAGATAAGAACATATGTACAACAAAGTGTATGCAAAATACCACATAATATGAATCCAGCATGAAATATGTACTATCAGGCCTGACAAAATGTAAAACCTTCCTCTTTATATAAATCCAGAACAATGGCAATACACATAAGTATATTATATATCATACAAAAGTGACAATAAGGAATACATGATATACCCCCCCTCCCTCCCCCCACCTGACCAGACTGGAATGCTGCAAGACATATCACAAAACAAATGCAAAGTCTGTGTAATGTAATGTCACTTGACAATTATCCCTGATTACATAATAACGCAGTAGACTAGAAAATACAAAAAAATGTCAATATAAATCATTGTCTGTTTCTCAGTCTTCCATTGGGCAAGATGTTTGCGGGGTCAACCCGGGCCTGGATACGAGCACCATGACCTTGTCCATGGTCAATGGGGGGATCGGGGTTGCCATCACGTCCGGGGGCAACAGGGGGGGCGTCCTGTGCCATGGCAATTTCAGCTGGAGCAATCTCATGACCTGCTGCCTGATGTCTCAGTACCAGAATCAAACCCATGACAGCTGTGGGTAACTGCAAAGGTATAGACAATTCCAAAGTCATATTCCGGGTCAAATCCATCAACAGGGGTGAATACTGTCTCATCTGAAAAGTTGGGTGTAAAGTGTTAGTTTATTGTCACCATTTTACTTTCGTTTATAGTAAGCCCTTTCATACTCAACATTCACTTCACATGAATTGTCATCATTATTTGCAAGGGGGTTGTCAAAAGCCTGCATCTGAATATCGCTGGCTTTGGCTTTCTTACTACAACAGCAACATTTGCTGAACAATCCACCAATTAATTTGACAATTCTGCAAGGGACAAGAGTTATGCAACAACATGCTTCAGCAGCACAAACAATACAGGCTGGATCCTGCTTTCCAGAATCCTTCCGAGCCACAATCACAAAACTGAAAAGTACCATTATCACCAGCAATCCCAGGACGGCAGCTACAGATCCATAAATGAAGTCCTTGTCCCTCCAGTCGAATCCTGTTGCTGGTTCCGCCCCTGGCTCTGCATTCTCCCTCTGCCCTGCACCGGTGGTCCTGTGGCCTTGTGTCCTGCTACTGTCAGTGGGTGTGTGAACTCCGTCATGAACTGTCAAGTCATCATCAACGCTGTCAAACGCATATTCATCCTCATACATGTAGCTGTCATTGCTGTCAAAGGCAGTCGTCCTACCCTCGACAGGTATCACGTGATCGGAGAGCGTGGGTCCGTTTCCCGCCATTTTTGCCTGTTGCGTTGTCGGAACTGCATCCATCAAACAGTGTACCCACCAGTAGTGCCGTTTCACTGTTTCGCACATTCCTTCGACGTTAGTGTGAACAATCACGTTTTCGAACCCATAACTTTCATCCAGGCTCTTCAGATCAAATCCTTGTTCGGCATCCACTATCAATTTGACATCTTTGCCAACCCTTACTTTTGGCGGGAATCTCGGCATTGCCTTGGCTCGGTCGCAGAAAACCAGTTGGTACGAACACTGGCACTGATTTTTTTCGCCACAACGAAAAGTAGACACCTTGCCTAATCCTACTAAAAGTAGAAGAGGCAGCAAACTAGTTGCTAACTGCATCTTGAAGCGATTCCAAAGTCCTCAATAACAAACACTTGCTCTCTCTCTTGACCTCAATGAAAATGTCACACTGACCTAATCTAGGGTGTGTCACACGAAATATTACCCCACAGAAAATGTCGATGCCCCCCAGGGATGCAATTGGACCCTTTGGCTGAGTTTGTCACCAAGACAGATAATCTCCACTTATTGGATGAGAATGCAATAATGTATGACAGCACTGGATAATAAAATAACAATTGCCCCCTGCCCCCCTGCCCCCCTGCCCCCCAAGGGTGGGGAGAAGCAGTAGGTTGGAGTAACCTACATCCCTGCTCTGTTACAGTAGTATGCTAAAAAAAAAAGAATAAATTAGCAATATATTCAATAGAAAGAAAAAAATACAGTCAAGAACTTTAATCATGTGTTCAAACAGGATGTATTCCCAGGACAGACCATGCTTGTCCAGAATTGACTTTGAAGGTCTTGCAAAATAAAAAAATAATAACATTATTTTTTCAGAACACCACAAGAGTGTTGATGGAGGATTGTGGAGTAGAGCAATACAGATTAACAGTATTAGGTATTAAATTAAGTTCAAGGTTGGTGCATTGTGACCTTCAACTGGAGAGTGATATAAGCATATGGGGATTATTTTGGTGACATTGCAATGGGGGCAAATAGGGTTATATGTACAGCCCACCACATGTATGTGGGGTCAGAGAATTTAAGAAAGCAAATCATATTCGACTTCCTTACTGTAATCCCTTGTCCTCTCCCAACAAAAGACCATGCCACCAAAAATAAAACTGAACTTACAAAATTGTGTTGAGTGAGGAATTAATTATTAAAACTTGTGGGAAACCTGAATAACTGCCTTCCGCATTGCTAATATATAAGGCAGGAGACCTCTCAGATCTCTCTGGCACTGTCTTGCTAAAACCCTCAGGACTTCAAAGCATCACAGAGATTCATCACACTTTGATCTTGTCATCCCTACACAACTGACAGCAACATAGGAACATCAGCTGGCTATCCAGATACAGCCATCTTCCAGCACCAGCTATCAAAAGTGAGAAAATAAGCTGCCTTTGTCAAGGTGAGTAATTGACTTTTTTTTGCTCTGTCTGATAACTCCACCAAGGGAATTTTCTAATTTCTACCTAATTATCATTAGCACATAACAATGTTGGTAGGTATGGACAGGAGTGGTGGACTGTAATTAGCTATAGGGATGATTGTAAAAATAGGGAAATTACATTTATCTAAAAAGACAGCCAATAGAAATGAGCTGTAAGAGCATGCTGCTATATATATGCTAAAATAACACACACCAAGCCTTTAATATTACACATGGTGGATGTCATGCAGTCACACTGTATCTGTTCTAACGAAATTCAAGCTTAATTCTACACTTTTGGGGCTGACAGCTAAAAAGTCGATCATTTGACTTTTTCCCTTTTTTTTGCATGAAAGCTTGCAAACTGCGCACTCCAATGATGATTCCCGCGCAATCCGTCAGACTGCGCCCTAGTCTAGCGTCTTGTACCGCAGCGCCCTCCCTCGGTAATACTACAGGAAGCAGGCAAGACGGCGACGCATATAAACACTGCAAGGCGTTGCAACGCCTGACAATGTTAAAGCCCTAATATCCCACTGCGGCGCTATCAGACTAGCACGACGTCGCTGTCCAAGCGCTGTTGTAGAGCGTTAGCACGTGTGAAATTTAACTCCACATTTGCTCAGTATGACCAAACAGTATTCCCAGTATTCTGTATGACCGCTACTCAGGTGCCAAAACAGTGCTATATGGCCATACAGTGTATGCTTGACCCACCCGCTGGGTGGGCTCCACATGAACCCCGCTGGGTGAATGGTCACCGGTATCATGACGGAGGGAGCATTCAGTGACGCTAATGATGTTAATCTATTCACAATTCTATTATATAGTAATGTAAACGTCTGTTGCCGATTTTAAGCATGAATTAGGGAATCCCCGCACTGATATGACACATATATTATTGGGAATTAATTGTTTGACATTGGGGATTGATTATCAATGATACATGGAAGACATAATGCATGTTGGAGGGGAGCCTGGGGAGGGGAGGGACATCTTCATGTTTAAGCTAGCTGTTGTGTGTCAAGTAACACAACATGACTTAAATTTATGCTTTAATGTTGAAAAATCTGCAATCTTTAGCAGTTGAATAAAATAATTAATTCTAGGGAAGAGGAGGGGAGGGGGTACCCATTTAATATCAGGAGGAGAGGAGTTTGTTGTTGTGGCTTGACAGTCTTGGAGTTTGTTTTATGTTAAATAAATAATCTCAGTTTTGGTGAAATAAATAATTTCTGCTTGGTTTTTTCACACAGATCTTAAGAAGGCGATCCTGTAGGATTGTAAAATAATACTGATTATTACAGAATTTCTGAGTAGTGATGCAGACCGGGGGCCACCTTTTAGAGAGATGGTCCGGTATTTCCAGAAGTGGTCCAGTCCTGGTCTAGTCCAGGCTGAGGTGGTCCGATTGTGTTACTGGGGCGGTCCAGAAGTGGTCCATTGGGACATTTCAAAAATTATGATAACATGAGGGTGAAAACAAGCTATAAAAAAACAAGCTATATGATATAAATTCCATTTATCTCTATATGACAAAATTCATGCGACACTCTTCATGACATGAAAAAATCACTGGACCAGTCCAGACCTGTACTTGACAAAGTACTGTCCAACACTGGAACCGGTCTTTTGCATGTGGTCTGGTATTTTTTTGTTTTGGCCTGTCCAGGGGGTGGATCACAAACCGGACCGGTGGAAGGCGGTCTGGCCTGCATCACTATTTCAGAGGGAAAGAAAATTTAAGAATTCTTAAAGAGCTGTATGTGCTCACCTCTAGCTTACCACAGTAGAGTACTAGTTTAACTGATTGGAATGGATATTGGGTGCTTGGAGTTCATGTTTAACCAAAACTATGTAAGTTCTTATGATTGGAATGGATATTGTGGGAAATATTTTACCAACAATGGGTGGAGTTGGGAGGGACATGGAGTTGTTTTTGTTTCTACATCAGCACTGTTGTTCATTTGATTACTGTATGGGGAGGTAAAGTTACCAATGCCAAATATTAGATTACCAATGTTCACAGAACATCATGATGTAGGACTTCCTTATATGTGCAAGCAGCAGATTAAAACATGGTGCCCCCTCCACAATGAAAATTCTAATGTTGTTTGTTTGAAGTTGCATTTAACAGTCAATACTAAATCACTGCATGAGCAAAAGGACGGGTAAATACACTGTTCAATATTTTTGTCAAATACAAGAGAAAAGGGAAGAAATCAGATGTCTTGTAACTCTGAGAATAAAATGTCCTCAGTAATGTATAATTATAGGCATCCATGGTATCTTCTCATGTCCCCTTCATATTCACTCGGCAACAAAAGCTATTATTTCTAAAAACCCACATTTGTCAGTCTGAAACTACAGACATCTTCCATGTTGTGGACGGTTTTGTCAGGCAAAAAGTGCTTGTCAATGACAATAATTGGTTTATTGTTCAATTTTGAATAATGTGCATAGTGACAACAATAATGATGAATAGCTATTTCGAGTAATCTTAACAGTAATCTATATTGTACACATTTCATTGTGACTTGTATCTGTTCACATGTCATGGGTGTTTACTGCATTCCTAACCATATATATATATATATGTATAGAACAAAACAACAACAAGAGCTCAATATGCCATTTAGAATATGTTTATTATTGAATTAAAAACAAACCCATTACCATTACACAAATATAAGACAACATAGTATATGCAGATACATCAGCCATATGGAGGTGCAACACACATGTTTTGTCAAATAATATATTTAATATTATATGTATATATGTATACAGAGATCACAGCAATGCTTGGTAATATATGTATAGATATATATATAGATATATATAGATGTATGCTATAAAAGCAATGTCACTACAGAGTACATTCCACACCATCATAATATTACAAAAAATAATATTTTTGTTTATCACTACGTATGTCACATGTCAGCATCGTTGATAATGATATATTTCTTTTTTTTGGCACTAGACTACACCATCACTACTAAATATGAAGTGACAACATAACATGAGAGAGCAGAGGGATAGCATTGGCCAGTCTTCCCTCCCATGTACAATAAACAGAGAATAGTACAGCACAAACATTGTCAGTGGGGTAACATTGAAAATGTCTTGAGGCATTCAGATTTAACAGAGTGTCTGGAGTCCTTGATAATAGTCATTACTTCTGTAGCACTGTAGCCCCTGCTTCTATGGTAGGCATAGAGCAAACAATAGTACCCACAATGCATAGTATCCAATAGTTCTGTATTAACCAGTGTGCACTTGTACCGCTTTGTAAAGTTTACCATTTCTTCTCCGTAGGTCTCCACTGACACCACACCAAGGGTATCAAACACCTCTACGCAACCATGGCTTACAACCAACAACAACCAATGGCCACTGGAATGGCTACCACCACCACCACCACGGCCACCAACACCAACACCAACCCCGGCTCCGTGAGCACTGGACTGCTCAGGGCCAGTGCTGGTGGTGGTGGTGGTGCCCTGCTGCGAAGCAGACAGACGGCTGTCCTGCAAAGAGTTCCCGGAGCCAGACCCGGGTTCACATATCATCCCGCTGGCGTCTCCGGTATGCACTGGGCCACATGTCGAAGTACCGGACAGATTTTCTTTGGGGTTCGTACACCGCCTCCTGGCTTTCCTGCAGACACCAACATGATGATGATGGACCGCCGTCTTAGCGATGCTCACCCGATGCAGGCTTCCGTAGGGTCTATGATGTCCGATCCTGTGTGGGCACCGCAGCCTACCCCCGCACATGCGACGTCTGCTGCCCCTGCCTATCCCATGCTTTGGAGGGAGCAGAGCACTCCTACTATGACAACATCCACCGGCATCACAACTACTGTGCCCGGGTATGCCACTGCCATGTCCACTGCCGCCTCCACCACCACCACCACCACCATCACCAACACCGATGACAAAGGGTGAGTCACCATTAATATGCTTTAGCTGTACATTGATAATGTAGCAGCTCTTCCTAGAGTCACTCTGTATGTAGCGTAGCACTGTATCGGGTGCTATTGCCATGACAAAATTACATGTTGCCCCGTCATGCCACAATATTTCATATATGTCAGAGACCTTCATGATAGAAACACGTTTCGTTGATAGTCCAGCTCATAATGACATGGATATTTGACCCTGGTGATCATGACAACAGAATGTGGCAATTGCGTGCCGAATCTGAGCTCGATCCGAACTGAACCATCACGTGATGTAGGATAGTAGGTGTCACGGTTCTGGGGGTTCAGATGGACCACAAACAGAGAGTAGCCGTTGGGGAACTCCTCCAGCGTTATTCTCTGACTATGCGTTGGACGCTTGCTCTTGTCGGCATAAAGGTCAGCATAGCTCTGAAGGTATTTGCCGCTCCCAAAGTCAAATGTAAGCGGTCCCCTTGGTGTTGGGCAACCCGACAGACTCACATTTATGGAAGTCAGGTCATATGTGGAAAAGTTGTAGGGGTTGGCATCTATCCGACCCGTGAGTGAGTCACCTGCCACAAAGGCAATTGCCAGTGTGCTGGGTATTTTCCCATTATATCCATCCTCCACAAAAAACGTTCCAATTCCGCGTGCCAAAGTGAATTTCCTGATGTCCTCCTTCAGGTAGAAGTATTTTGCTCTAGAGAGGTCACTCCGGAGGATCTGCTGGTGTGCCACAAGAACTTGGGCAGCCGGTACTATCTGTTTAACTATCAGTGAAATGTCTTGTATTTCCAGAACATAGTCTTTCATCTTGTTGTTACCCGTAAGTAGTCTGAAGTCGGAACTTGTTGGGAATAGGGTTATGTCAAGGGTCACACCATTGATTAAATAGTTAGTAGTCTTGAAGACATCTGCATCAAGCTTCGCCTGCACCTCCACTGACCGGCTCTCCTTCATGAGCTCGTATCGCTTCTTGTGCCCCTCATTACCCCCAGTTGCTATTGACAGGCTTGATACATAACCCCCAGTGTCTTTATAGAACATGGCACACTGCAACTCTTCATCAGACACCTGTTTTTCATCCAGCAGTATGTTCAACATGGATGCATAACAGTAGCCGGTCATGCCCCCTAGGACGACCGAGTCGTTCATGCGGACCTCGATTTGATGCCATAGGGAGTCCGCCAGGTTATTTACCGGTGATATACTCCATTCGCCTTCATCCATGCTAGTGGAGGAGGCCCCCGACTGGGGCCCCGCAGGTGCTTTAGGTTGTGATGGTGCGCCGGATGGTCTAGCGGGTATGAGGGAACCGTCAGCACGGGTAATGCGAACAAGAGTCCGTACCACAATGTCCTGCATGTCTATGTAAGCTGAACCGGCCCCTGGCACTCTGAATTTAACATTGCCTTCAGTAGAAAACATGTTTGTTGGCTTGTAAACAATATATTTCACATCACTGACCCCCAGATTGCTCACAGGGATCTGAAACAGGTCAAGGCCTGTCTCATAAGCCAGATCGGCTGATTTCAGGATCTTCTCTCCACTGGCCATGGTGATGATGATCCCCTCTCTCTCTCTCCTCCCCAACTCCTCAAAAAAGAATACAAGTGGCTAGTCAAAAATATCACCTCCTCCAGATGGGCTGTGTTTCCCACCCTTCCTGCGACCTTGCTTCCTTTTGCCCCTCTTCCGCCGTGCCTTCTTGTGAGGGTTCCTGTTAGTGGAGGAGGAGGAGGTGGTGGTAGAGTGTCGAGCTTTTTTAGCGGTGGAGGAGGAGGAGGCGGTACTATGATTCCCTGTCCTCTTGCGTTTGCTTCTACCCTTGCCCTTCGATGCCTTGTGTGCAACTGATGGTGCCTGGTACTTTGGTGTGCCTTTATCTATCACAGCCTTGGCCATTTCATCATACTGTTCAACTGGGGAGACTACAGTGAGTGGGACTTCCTTCTGTGTGGTAGTGTGAGGGGTGCCCGATTTGTTTTTCAATGTCACCAATGCAGGGTCAGCACCCCACATGTATGGCTTCCCCACAGTCTGTTTAAAGTGGTCCACCCAAGCCTCAGGGTTTACGGCCGCCATGGACTTGTATTCCGAATCCATGTTAGGGACAGTGAGCACCTAGTGAAGTGCTTTGGGTTTGTGTTCGAGTGGAGCTCGTCAAAGGGCTTCCCGTCTTTGTCACAGATCTCTATTGTGATTTCGCTCAGTCCGCATGCTCTGAGTGGCACATACTGCACTGATGAGAAGCGCATGTAGTTATTCCTTTTGACCTCTCCAACACTGAACGATGCCACAACCGGTTTGTATGTGCTGCCAAGACAGGATGGTGCACAGACCGAGCAACACACATACAGTCCTACCCACTTTTCTTCTGTCTTTATGGGGGGTAGGGAAATGTCCAGTAGTCCAATGTGCCAACCACCATGTCTTCCTGTACCCCCCTCTACTCTGTAGTGCTCTGGCAAGTTGCAGGTGAAGAGTGCTGGTGTATTTGTGGGGTGGGCAGATGGTTCACATGTGCTGACAAGATTGATCAGCATGGCTAGGTATCTCTCTCTCTCTCTCTCTCCTTCTCTCTCCACACACACACACACACTCATCAACCCCTCCTAGTCATGCCTCCTCCTCCTCCTCCTCTTAGCCTTTCTATTGCCTCTGCGCAGTGCTACAATCGCATCTGCAGCTATCCATTCGTTGTAACGTGCGGGCCAAGATTGATATTTCACTAGCTGCTCTTTCACTCCATTCCTGACTCTACTCTTCAACACCTTCTCTATCTTGAATAGTGCATTTGGGTCGTATCTGACGGCGGTCAGTTCGTTCCGGTAAAACTGACCCTTGACCTCGTCACCCCCAAAGTCTGTCAGGTAGTACACGTCTATGCCTTCGTGCTCACGCCTACTTCTGACGGTGAATACCTCCCCAGTGAATTGCTCGTCATACGCACGATGCCAGGGCTTCTGCCGGTAGTGAGCAACCCGCACTGTCTGCCCCACGGCAAACTTGAAACGCCGTCTCCTCACGGCTGCGGCGCCTGCCTTGCTCCTCTTCAGCGCACGTTTCAGAGAGTCCTTGTATGCTCTGGAGTTGCTTACATACTGGTAGTCCCACACTTTGAGTTCATTGTCTGCAGTCACCTTAGCCGGCGGTAGCCCTATGCTGCTGTGTATTGTCTTGTTGTAGGACGACACTATTGCCTGCAGCTCATTCACGTATGCATAGGAATTAGTCCACTGGAAGTATTGGAAGAGTCTCTTCTTGAGGGTCTTAATTAATATCTCAACAAAATTGGCTTTCGTTTCAGTGTTGGAATAATAGTGTTTTACACCCTGCTCACGCAACACCTCTTGCACCTTTGCATTGGAGAATTCCGCCCCTCTGTCGCTACGTAGGAACCGTGGCTTAGCCCCCGCCGACCGTCTAAAGATGGTCGAGAATGCTCTTGCCATTTCCGAAGCCCCCTTGTTTTTCACGGCCTCGGCTCTACAGAACCTAGAGAAGACATCCACTGTTACAAGGATGTAGGCATGTCCGGCATTACTCTGTTTGAAACGTCTACCCGACAACTCCAGAAGGTCAGCATCCCACATGTGGTTCAGACCGGGTGAGATGATGCGACGGTAGGCGGGCTGCCTTTGTCTCACAGATTTGTGCAGAGTCAAGATGTCCTGTCCTTCCGCCCACTCGCGTATGCGTTTCAGAGAAATGTCATATTTCCCTTCCCTCCGAATGGCCTTGTACAGTTTGGAGGCACTGGTAAAGCTACCCGCTTGTCTCGGGTCATAAAACCGTCTCTTCAGATAGGCATCAATATTTCTGGGGGTCACCATCCTTGCATTAGACAGCAGCAGCGTGCACACAACTCTATACTAATACACACATGCACATGCACACATCATTAACCGTCCCCCCCTTATCCCACGTGACACGGGGGACTACACTTTCTCCCATGGTATCTTCACATGTCGCGTGGGCTGGGACGAGCTACTACTACTACTACTACTATGGCGTCGATGCTTCCGCGACTGAGAGGAAGCACCAACACCTTCTTTCATTGTCTTTCTCACACGGGGGGCAAGAGCACCTTTGCCATCAGCATCCGTGTCACTGCCGTCGTCGCGGTGGTCGGCATGTCGACGCTTGTTCCTCATGTAGTGCAGCACTCTCCTGAGCCCCTTGTTACCTATCAACCGCAGGGGTACCCTTTTATCCAGGAGGAGTGAGTAAAAGGACTTGTAGTATTTCGGTAAAGGCGTGCTCGACAGCTGAGTGTGCACGAGAGCAGACACGTAGTTGGCGGGGCCACCCTTCCCCCCGCGAAATGGCGACAATAACCCGTGTATCTCTGTCAGATGTTTCTTTGTCATGTCATCCGCATCACCCCCCATGCGTGCGGCTGCCCTGGCCAGGATGCTCGACTTGGTCTCCTTCGCACTACCGACGGCGGTGGGAACACCAACATCCTCCTTCTTTTTATTCTTCTTCTTCTCCTTCTCGGCAGTCCTCGAACCGCCGGATCCGCCATCTCCCCGGCTCTCTGACGTCTCCGAGTTGTCCACGGCGTCGCCTTCATGAGAATGGGTCTCCGGGGCCCCCGAAACCCCATGCACGCCTTCGCGTTGAGTCGAAGCCTTCGCACTCTCCGCGTCAGAGGGCTGTGCGGTTTTACTATGGAGGGGAGCGCTCTCGCGCTCCCCTCCAGAGTCCAACCGTAACTTCACGGCTCTAGTCATGCTTAGATATTTCTCTTCCGGTATGACGTAGACCTTCCTGTTGAACTTCATGACGACCGCCATCGTTGTCACACAGGGGGGGTTAAGGGGTATTCGAAGAGGTGGTGAGGGGGGTTTACACAATGTCGTTTGCAATAGCAGCTCGGTCCTCAACAACACCGGTGTCACCTGCCACAACCGCTGCCACAGCTGAGGATGACGAGGATGCCGGATGTTGTTGTTGTTGTTGTTGTTGTGGTTGAGGTGCTGACTGTTGTTGGACTCCTCTTCCTGGCACTTCTATTATGTATTCTTCTGCGTCTTTATCAACTGTACCCACTTTGTTATTGGTGTGCTCTTTAGTGTTACTGCACAGCTCTTCCTCCTCCCCCTCCTCCTCCTCCTCTATTTCCACACTGCTCTCACCACTGTGACATGTGCTGTCACTGTCAATGCCACTACTACTGCCACTACTCTGATATCCGCGGGTGTCGTCGGTGTCACTCCCTCCACTACTGCTACTACTACTATTGTCAGTGGAGGTAACAGTATTAGTAGTAGCACTACCACTGCTGCTGCTGCTAGTGCCACTGCTGTTGTCACTACTGCTGTCACTGTCGTTGTCACTGCTGCTGCTGCTGTCACTACTGTTGTCACTGACTGACAGTGCTTTCCCCACCACTCTCCTTATGTAGGGATAACATAGCCGTAGGAAGGTAATAGCGGTCTTGCTGTGTCTGCAGAGTGCATCGGGCGCCAGTGAAGGTCTGCGTACACCTGCCAACTTCCGTAGGATACCTTTGCTCTTTGACAGCTTTAGCCTTGTGTCAGACGATACCTTCAGGCCGCCTCCCAAAACATTCACAATCAATTCTATTACAGCCAGTGCCTGCTCACCGCTCGCATCGGCCAATAGACGTCGTGTGAGAGTGGTAGAGACCTTGCTTGTGTTAACCACGAGTTTGATGAATGGCAGACATTTCCTCACACGTGCGGACATGGTGATAGTTAGACAGCCAATGCAACCGGAGAGAGAGAGAGAGTGAGGTGAGGGGTGGTGGGGATGAGTGAGGGTATTGCGAGCGAGCAATCACTTCCGTGTGTACAGCACAAGATCATCTGTTGGGAGTATGCCAGTGCTCAGTCTTATATCATCATCACCCGAGCTCGTCAGGTTGTTGACAACTAGGTAGCCTCGTGGCTGTCGCGTTGCATCGTCATAGGCTTCCACCAGTCGTTTGGGTGTGTCGGGGAACATTTGTCTGGAGAGGCAATGTATCTGCTGTAGGTCACGGCATGTCTTCATCAATATGAGGTAGCTAGTGTTAAGTGTTATAGTGCGTGAATATCTGGATTGGTGAAATATGTTCTGTGATAACATTATGACAGATATTCTTCTGTGGTGTACCTCTCTAGTAAACAATGCGCACATCTCAGCTGACTTTGTAATCTCGTCCATTAGATCATCCAGAACAAGGAGGGCGTGATGCTCACTGTCCTCCGACCCCAGGCTTTCTATAAGCTCTCTCCCAGGTAGTCCGTCATGCAGACTAAGATTATCAACATCTGCCTCCAGCTGACTGAACACCTTTTGATAAACGCCATATGCGTAAACAATTCTTTTTGGTGGAATCCTGTAGATGTGTTTGGCATTTTGCAGTATCCTCATCGCCAGTACGGTCTTGCCTGACATAGAAGGGCCAACAATTGTGGTTGCTGCTGGACACTCAAAGTAGAACACATTGCCACCCCGTGCCTCACCCGTTGCAGGCGATGTCATTGTAGCTAGTGTGAGCACTGAGATGTTCTGTACCAAACTGCTTTTGATTTACAATTTTTTTTTTTTTTGTTCTTCCACTTTCAGTGCACAATACGGCATGAGCGGGCTGAGGACATTGTATGACGCGTACAACCCTCAGCAGACGGCAACTGGTGGTGTACTGGCTCGAGCCCCGTCCCCCTCAGCAGCCCTATCTGCACTGGACCTGTCTCCAGTGATGTCAGTGGAGGGCAGGGGTACTCCCCAAACTACAGTTGGCAGCATGACACAGCAACAATTGTACGCTAACCCACCTACAGGACAAATGGACTGGGTACAAACAGACACTTCTAGAGAGGGTCGGCCTGTCAGCGGTCAGGGTGCGTCTTTGTACCGGTCATCCATGGCACCACCACCACCACCACCACCACAACCACAACTTCCACCACCACCACCACCATCCCCAACGCGATCGGCTATGTCTGTCGTAGGACAGGAGGAGGAGAATTCTTCACGCGGGGTGACATCTACACCCGCTCCAGAGATGGCGACAATGGAGGAAGGGGACGGGTGGATGGAGTGCAAAACATCGTTCAGCAGGGTAAGCCATTATTGTATGTCTCACACTCTATAACTGCTATTGTTGTAACTTAGGTATTGCATGCACTGTGCATAAGATGATGATGATGGTGTACTTTCTCTTCACAACAGAATGTGGTAAAGCAGATGAAAACCTGCTGCAACAAAATCCTGGAAATGGTGGATGTGTACCGAGCCATCAACAGGAAGAGGAGGCTGGAACAGGGGTACGACGATTGTGACCGTCTGGAGGTGGCGGCAAAACGGTTCTTAGGGTGGGTAGTAGTAATATTCGTTTTGTTTCTTAATATCTCTCCATCTTTTTTTTTTTTTTTTCCCAACATAAACTCCTTCCCCTCCCTCAACAACAGCATATGACATGGAGTACAATTTTTCTTGTTGCAGTACTCAGGGCTCCTTCCCACCGCCGTCCTCACCCTGGGATCCTCCAAAGCCTCTTGCACATTCAAGCCCCAAGGCAGGACCTAGTGGAGAGTCCAGGAGACGGGCAGAGGAGCGCCATGCCATGACAGAGCTTGCCGCAGCTCTGGCTGAGCAGAGGGAGTGGGCAATGGCTGGCACGCATCGACAACAACAGCAGCAGCAGCAGCAGCAACAGCAGCTACAGCCACAGCAGGTGGCAACACATCATCCACAGATGGCGACGGCTGCGCCTGTTGACACTGCTGCTGACAACTCGGCTGTGCCGTCATGCTCGGGAGGGGCTTTGGCCCCCATCCGGTTGTATGACACACAGCCGCTGACACCGCCTATGAAAAGCCCCATGAGTGAATTCTTTGCCATGGCAGACTCATTCACTGCGGCTGATCTGTCTGGTGTGTCTGGTGTGTCTGGTGTTGATGTGTGAGTTGAATTGTATTTTTGAATAACCATATATATACACCTGACAGTTCCGAACCACAACAAAACAACATTTCTCTTTATTTTTATTTTTTCTCACAATAAGGATTGACATGGCCACACCCAGTACCAGTCATGCCGGTGTGAAGGTGCCCCCCTGTGCTGCCAGTGTCAGCAAGAGTAAGAGTGTAGAGAGGACGGGAAATGCAGCAGAAGGGTGAGTACAAAAAACGAAAGTATGTTTGTTTTGTCTTTTTCTTTTGTAATTTGATACGGAGTTTGACATGATTTTTACTATTATTATTCCCTTACTTATAGGCCACCTGTGGCTACTACTAGTTCAACAGAAAGATCCAGTGCGTTGGCCAGGTGGCGGCTGCTTCATGGTCAACAAGGAGAGACACCTGAACAGGCAGTGACTAGGCGGCGTCTGCATTTTGAAGGGGCAAATGCAAATGTTGCCACGGAGCGTCTCACCCCTGCGTAAGTAGTCCATCACCAGGCATAGTTTTGAATTATGATTGCATTGTTTTGGTTGTTTTGATGTCATGTATGTGAGAGAGAGAGAGAGAGAGAGAGAGAGAGAGAGAGAGAGAGAGTTTGATGTACATTCAGTTTTGTTCTTTCTTTCATTGCAGGGAGAGTAATGCAATAGTGGACGCTATTGAGGATGGCAAGGTGAGAGCCCTAAGCAACTCTGACATAGTGCTTGATGGAGATTTGAAGAAGCTCTTTGACATTCTGTACAATTGCGACAATTGCGAAGGGGAGGGAGTCAGGGGGTTAGTGCCAGAGGAGGAGGAGGAGGAGGAGGAGGAGGAGGATGAGTTACACTCCGAGGAGGAGGAGGAGGAGGACGATGCTGAGGCAGGGCTGCAAGGGTCGGATGACAATGATAGTTTATTCTTTGAAGCTCCCCCTTCACCAAATGATGATGAGGCAGACTTTGATGACCCCATGCTTTTTCAGGGACCTAACTACAAACTAGACTTTCACCGGCACATTGATGTTAATGTTAGGGACAATCAGTTTATCAATGGTGCTGTTAGGGAGCTTGTTTACAGGGTGGTGTTTGACCAGACATGGCGGAATGGTCCTTTTAAATTGGCAGAGGTAATGGGGGAGATACTAGAGCTGATGCAGAGTATACTTGATAGGCTCAATGAATGCTATGGGCCGCATGATCTTGTTAGGATATACATGTCTAGCAGGTCCTTCCACAGCCCTCGCTCCATTGGTCTGATGCCCCTCCGCGACCTCACGGTTGCGGAGATTGCCGATCATCTGGAGGCTGTACTCCAGTCGGAGGATGACTTGGTGCTTGATGAACCTTTGGAGGTACAGGTGGCGGTGGTACGGAACCCGCGTGGGGCAGGTCGTACACTTAGGACCAAGCTCCAATATATCTTTGGGGAGGGGGATTCACTAGGTTTCAGCAGGGCCATTTCAAAGACACACATACAGGACAACCTGTGTCTTGCAAGGTCAATTGTTGTTGCTCTGGCTAAGGTGAAGCTCACAGAGTGTGAGGTCGCAGGTGACACGGACTTGGCACGTCTTGCAAAGAATCGCCTCACCCAGCTCTACAACAGCAACCGGAATGTCCTCACACGGGATGCACGAGCACTACAGACATTGGCAGGCTTTCCCCTGAATTACGCACCCGCATTCACCGATATTGCGGCATTTGAACGGGCAGCAAATGCACAAATTGTTGTGTTCCACTCGGGAACAGATGTGACACCTGTCTATGTGGGTAGCCCTGAGAGGCAGAGACGAATACACCTCTTCTACGCATGCCCTGAGGGTCAGACAAGGGAGGCAGGACACTTCCATGCTATTGTGAATCTGTCAGTCATGTTCCTCAATGCAAAGTTTTGTGAGAAATGCAATGAATGCTACCACAAAAAGGACAAGCACAACTGTGCGAATACATGCAGGTCTTGTCATTCTGACACATGTGTTAAAATTTCAGGTGAAGTAAAGATGTGTGATGAATGCAACAGGTACTTAAATTCACATGCTTGCTTTGCTTCACACCTGGACAATGGTGTATGCACCTCATCAAAGCGGTGTCTGGAGTGTGGCTACATATACAAGCGTGGAGCAGTCCATCGCTGCGGTTATAGGTTGTGTAAAATCTGTGAGCAATATGTGACAGGTGTGCACTACTGCTATATCCGTCAGAAGAACCCTAAACCAATTTCCCCGAAGTATATGTTTGCCGACTTTGAAACCGACCCCACCGGTGACATACACGAACCCAATTTGGTTGTGGCACATTGGCAGTGTGCACACTGTGAGGGTACTTCTTACAGAGAGAACCCACGATGCGCGCATTGTGGTACACCATGTGACCAGTGTCGTCATGTCCTAGGGAGACATAGACGGGGTGATGACCTCCGACATACGTGCCTTGCAATGGAGAATTGTGGGAGGCGGGGGGTAGACTTCTTTGGTGATGATGTTGCCAATGAGTTTTGTCGGTTCTTCTTCGACAGGCCCTTCGAGGGATTCACCTTGCTATTCCATAATGGCCAGGCGTATGATGCCTACTTCCTCATGAAGTACATCCTCTGTAATGTGACCACCGAACCCAAAATCATCTGCAGAGGCAGCAAGGTGATGAGTGTGGATACAGGCAAGTTCCGGCTAATCGACTCGCTAAACTTTCTCCCCATGCCACTTGCCCAAATGCCCGAGGTGTTTGGCTTGACTGATATTAGAAAAGGCACATTCCCTGTCTTCTTTAACCAGAAGGTCAATTGGGACTATGTCGGACCAATGCCACACCAGTACTGCTATAGGGTGAATTCAATGAAGCCTAAGGCACGCCGGGACTTCCTTGAGTGGTACAGAACACAGAGGGGCAAGGTCTTTGATTTCCGGAAGGAGCTCTATAAATACTGTGAGGATGACGTTGCCATCCTCGAGGAGAGTTGCAACGCCTTCCGTAGGTGGATGATAGGGTTAACGGGGACAGAGGAGGTGATAGATGTTGGTGAGGGTGGGGAAAGGATGACAAAGCTCATTGGTGTTGACCCCTTCCAATACAACACTCTGGCAGGGGTCTGCATGGCAGTGTATCGATACCTATTCCTCACAGAGGAGTTTGAAGTTCATGTAGAGGATGGACGGACATTGACTGAGTACCGCACGGGTAACACCCGTAAGCTATGCGACTCGGATGGCAGTGCGGTAGATGTTGCATCGGTTGAGGTGAAGGAGAGCAAGTTCAGGTCTACTGCGTTTGCTCACATGCCTGCAACGGGTTTTGGTGGTCGTGACAATCACAGCCGATCCTCCATTCTGTGGCTTGAACATGAGGCTCGCCGGCTCAACATAACCATACAGCATGCCCGTAATGGTGGAGAGCACAGCGTCGTGAACAATAGACCATCAGGTGGTATGCTGAAACTAGATGGTTACCACAGGGACCCTGTGACAGGACGTGAGTCAGCCTGGGAATTCATGGGGTGTGTGTTCCATGGTTGCAAAAAGTGCTACTTGCAATCAGGTCAGAGTACCCGAGTAACCCACCCACACACAGGGGAACTCCTTGAGGTGCTGTACACACGTACGATGAGTCGTCTAGACTACCTCAGGAGGGACCTTGGCATGGAGGTGTATGTGATGTGGGAATGTGAGTTTCGTGTAATGCTGGAGAATGATGGTGATCTGCAGGAACTGGCTGACGAACTTGACTTAAAGCCTAGACTTGACCCTCGTGATGCATTCTATGGTGGCAGGACAAATGCTGTCAAGCTCTACAGGGAGGTCAAGGAGGGAATGAAGATTGGCTACATAGACATCACTTCCCTCTACCCCAGTGTTCTAAAGAGTGATGTCTTCCCCTGTGGTGTACCCGAGGTCATTGTTGGACCTGCCACAACCGACATTTCACAATACTTTGGTATTGTGCAATGTAGGATAAGACCCCCCCGTGGACTCTACCACCCTTCTCTGCCCCTTCGTAGTAATGGCAAGCTCATGTTTCCTCTCTGCACAAAGTGTGCGCATGCTCTAAGCAAGGATCCTTGTGTCTGCACTGACGATGAGAGGGACATCTATGGTACCTACACCACCATAGACCTGGAGGATGCCCTGTCTGTGGGGTATCAAATAGTGAAGGTGTATGAGGTCTACCATTTCACAAAGAGGGTTCAGTTTGACACAGCTGTGGAAGGCTCTGGGCTTTTCACAGAGTATGTAAACACATTCCTGAAGGGGAAACAGGAGGCATCGGGGTGGCCAAGGGCTAACATGACAGAGGAGGAGAAGGCTGCCTATATTGAGGACTATAGACGTGTGGAAGGGGTTAGTCTTGATCCAGAGAATATAGAATTCAATTCAGGGAAGAGGGCAACAAACAAATTGTTGCTCAACAGTTTCTGGGGAAAGTTTGGGGAGAATAATAACCATAGAATACACAAACTGGTATCCACCCTACCAGGGCTGCTGAGAGTGATGTCTGACCCGACTATTACACTGAAGGATGCACACGTTTTCACAAGTGACAAGTGTTTCTTAGAGTACAGTCGTACCGCAGGATTTCTACCTGAAATGCCGCATGTGAATGTGTTTGTTGCAGCATTCACAACTTCCAACGGTAGACGTCGACTGTACGAAACACTGAGGGGGCTTGGTGAAAGGGTGTTGTATTTTGACACAGACAGTGTCATGTACGAATATGATGACAGTAACCCTAATCAGTACAGACCGTGTCTTGGTTCCCATCTTGGTCAATGGACAAATGAACTTGATGATGATGACTACATAACTACATTTGTCAGCAGTGGACCCAAGTCATATGGATACTTGACAAAGAAGGGTGTACAGGTAGTCAAGTTGAAAGGCATGACCTTGAACCATGAGACATTGCAATACCTGACCTTTGATGCAATTAAAACTCTTGTGTTGTATGTCGGAGATCCTGACAATCATCCTCTACCAGATGGTGTGCCTGAGTACATCACAGCCAGGTATGACAAAATACGGCGGTGCAAGAGACGCTTTGTGTTGTTTAGCACTGAAGAGTTGAAACGTTATAGGGTCACATATAATAAAAGGGTCATACAAAAGGGCACTTTTGACACCCTCCCTTATGGCTATTAAGTACTCCTCAACAGTATTCTCTCTATCCACTAGCTTGCCACAAATTGCTCAGTCACTGACATGTTTCTTTCTAACACTTCAGAGTATCTGGAAGAAGGTATCCAAGAAGAAGCAATGATGTTGAACATTTTTTCACCTCTCCCTGATGTCCTGCACTCTTTTTTTTTTTTTTTTCTTACTTATCATCTGCAATATTTTTACCAATGTTACTGTATATATATATAATAATTATACATATGTCCTCTTACTGTTAGTTTTGTGTCATTTTATATTTTTTATTACCTCTTTGTTATATATATGTGCCTATATATATACAAGGTGTATCTGAATAAACTTCACTTTTGCATTTTACTAACTATAAACGATTGTTTGTTGTCATTAGCCAGCATTACAAACACAGTATATATGAATTTCATAATTCTTTTTATTCCGCTAGTCATACATGTACAACAACTGATATATAATATTCATTAACTATACAGCTTATCAAAGCATATGTATAACATTCAGTCTTTGTTATTCATTTCATCATACACAATATCAAAACAGCTGTCTACAAGACGAGTAAATAGTTTTCCTGAACAGGATGCAGTGTGTTTTACAAGATTTGTCTTGACCTTTTCCATACCTTCAAAATACATGAATATACTGATAAGTTCACCTGTCAGATAGAGATTCTTGTACACAAGTTTCATCAACACTTTCTTGACTAGAGCAGCAAATGCAGCCCTATCGAACCTCTCCAAGACATCGTTAACTGTCTCCTCGGAGGGTGGTGCACTATCGGTTTCAACATTCATGTCCATGATATTTCTCAACACTGTGGCATATGCGAGGTGCTCTATAACTTCCAACTTGCTTGGTCTATCGACAGTCATGGTGAAGAAGTCAAAGTTGGCTTCGAGGTCATCACTCTCCATGGGTTGAGCCTGCAACACTTCCTTGTTGGCATTGAAGTGGTGACTGTAAGCATCCGCAGTACAGTCTTGCAAAGAGAGGAAGATCTTTGTAGAGCGTGTTCCTGTGTGCTTGCATATCCAGCGAAACCCATCAATCATGGCTGCCTCATCATTTTCTCCAGTAGATGCTCTGCTCTTCACAACTTCTGCAAGCTTCTCATACACAGAAACGAACATGTCAAACTCATCAGAACTGAGATTAATAGTCTTGGCATGGTTGACAGCATCCTTAGGAGTAAGGTCTTCTTTCTCTTGAGTAGGGTGCATTATGCTGACATAATAGAGAGTGTCCTTTCCTTCCCTAGTAAAGCGAGTTGTGATAACATGCTGCTTCTTTGTCAACATGACCTTGTGTTCTCCTTTGGACTTCAGCGTATCTTGAAATGCAGTCAGTTCCTTCCCAAGCTTTTCAAAGGATGTCTTTGAAAGATGTACGTTACGCCATCCACTCTTCACCTGTGACATTCGAGCAAATGTCATGTAGCCTGCCTTCCATTTGTCACCAGGGTGTGCAGTAACCTTCGTCTTTTCACTGAGGTCATACGTTACAGATGACTTGAGTACAGAAGTTGATTTACCAACATCTCCAGCCACAGCTCCAGTTTTCAGATCAATAATCTTAAGTTGAGCAGATGCCATTTTTTCTTCCAGTATGTTGCAAAGCCAAGGGATACTTCTGTGTAGTGTTATCAGGTGTCTCCTTCCCTTCAGAATGAATTCATAAAATATCATTACAGTATTTATACTACATACCCCTTCCTTATTTAGACTTTGATTTGTAAAGACACATTCCTTACCCTTTCAATATCTTTTATTCTGATGCTGATGTCACCCTTTTCCATTGAGAGCTGTTGAACCTTACTAAGAGGATTAAATTTTTAATCCCCTAATTATTTTGCTCGCACAGGAGTGCATAGGGTGGATTTCCAAATCAGGGGTCATCCAAGGACAAATAATGATTTCGAGATACTATACAAGTAGTGAATTATTGCAGTGACATTTATCTGAACGAAAAATTATATTAGAAATAACCCCAGGCATCTTGATATATGTTTACCAACTGGTGTCTCACTTTTGTCTTTGTAACTCACTTTTTAGCTATTTACAATGAAAAACTCGGGAAAATTGCGGAAGGGGTTGACAGCTAAAAATACAAGGTATTTTATAAGATCATTTTCAAGCTTCTATGTGCTTTATTAATGCACTAGATTAGCATTTCAAAATTTTCTTCTGCACACACATCTTGATAGGACAGCCAAATAAGGCAGGTTTCACTCAGCGCATTGCAATAGTGCATTCATATTTTGTTAATTTAAGGGTGATTGAGTAGAGAGACGTTAATGAAATATTGTGCATAAAATGAAAATACCAGTGGTTGGTCCTTGACAAAATGTTATGAATATGTGGATACAGTAACAGTTACCACGGTTACTAGCCTGTCAACATCAACTGAACAACACAAGTCAAGTCAGCCGGGGTATACCAGCACAACACAAGTCAAGTCAGCAGAAAAGTTCTTGTATTTTATAACTCAATTTTAGAAGAACATTATTGCCCTTGCATTGCAGTCTCGTTGTGTTGAGTGCAGGATGTCTGCAGCATTTTTGGAATCAAATTCCAGGATTTTCTAGGCTTTTCTTGGCCCAAATTTTCCCAAAATCAAGGCCAATCTTCCAGAGAATGCAGATTACTTTTTTCTGATAGTAAAAATGTATCGGCGACCTGACTGTCACAAGAAATCGCAAAATATTCAGCTGTGTTTCTTTTTTTTATTAGTATGAAGCAGATTCCAGGCCTTTTGTGGTAAATGCAATTTTTTCAAGGCTTTTCAAGGCTTTTCAAGGACTGGCAGACACCCAGGTCACACCCTTTGAGTAGTTAGAGTCAGGGAAGTGCAAGTGATTACTTCAATCTGCTTTTGTTACTGTGATGTCATTGCATATTCAATAGGTCAATAATGGATCATTTGGAGTCTTCTACAGTTTTAATCAATCGAGTAACTAAATTATTGCCAATATTGCTTCACAAGACTGTGGCATTTTTGAAGATGCATAAAGAAATATAGTCCTACAGACGACTCCTAAATACATTTTCAAACTTACCATTTTAGATTTATAGGAAATTCACCCTGTACTAGGAGTTCCTACTTTGATATATATCTGAAGATTGAGGGATGCGACAAAGAATTGTTTCAGCAAAGCAAAAAATATTTTGTGGAGAGCTTCCGAACCTGGGTCCCAACAATTGGGAGCCCAAGGCTCTTACCTTTTCCCCATTTTTCTTATAATTTCCACATTTTGCTTACCATTTACCCATTTTGCTCATAATTTCTCCATTTTTCTTACCATTTCCCCATTTTCATTTCTAATCTTGCTAATACATCTGCAGAAATTTCCCCAAAATCTGTTCAGGGGGCAAGTTGTCCCCCCTGCCCTCTCACCCCCCCCCCCCCCCTAATGGTTATGCTACTGATCTCAATACCTTTTAGATCTGGCCTTCCTGCTATTGACATAATTTGTTGTAAGCCGCTTGTAGATAGGAAGACCCACCTTCTCAGTGTTAGCTGAGAAGGATGGGAGACAAATAACTGGTTGAGAACTATACACCCGCGACAAGGGTCGTGTCGCGGCAGTTTAGGGCCTATTCCCATCAAAAATAAAGGTATGGGCTGATAGGAAATGGTTTAAAATGTATTGTGTGCGATTTTCAGAATTTTCCTGTACTTTAAAGTGTCAAAATCGGCCGATTTTCAACAAAATTACCACTAAAAATGACAGAAGTTTTATGCTGAATGGAGGGAGGCTTTGTACAAACAGATAACTGTTAATTAGAATGTTGTACAAACATAACTGTTAATCAGTATGTTGTTCATGATTCACTTTTCTGTTTGTGTTTTATGTTTTGAAATGAACAGCTTTGGACTGATACTTTTAGCAGTCAATCAAACTCAGTCAAGCCTTTATCTGATTTGTGTGATTGGTTGCTTCAAATACACTTTGCTGAACAGTGATTGACTTAGACCACATTTGACAAGTTCAGATCGCATTCTGGTGGAATATACTTAATTCCAGCCCTCTTTAAAGGCCTAAAGTGTTATTGTAATCAAGGTATAATAAAAAATTATTTAAAAAATTCTAATAGATTGGCTTAGACTACATAGACTAGATAGATAGATAGATAGATAGATAGATAGATAGATAGATAGATAGATAGATAGATAGATAGATAGATAGATAGATAGATAGACAGATAGATAGATAGACAGATAGATAGATAGACAGACAGATAGATAGTTAGATAGTTAGATAGATAGATAGATAGATAGATAGATAGATAGATAGATAGATAGATAGATAGATACTGAAACCAAAGCTCTTTGTGTTTAAAACACCTCAGGACTGGCGACAAAACCAGATGTTGCTTTCTGTTTACAACTTTGCAGATTACAGTTTTGCGTTTGTATTCTTGTTTGATTGTTTGTTATTATCACTTATTGCTTGAAATGATTTTCAAGAGTGCTCAGCAAAGGTAATGTCCTCAGTCTACGTTGCCTGCAGCAACGTGAAGACTGTGACCTCGGTCTAAGCCGCTTGTACTTTCTTTTTTACTGCACCGCCCACCCCTCCTGGTGATACCACTGCTAAGTTTATTGTCTGTTCTATTTCTCTGATCATGTATGAAAATCTAGGCCCCAAATTCTACACCATTTTCCCCAAGAATCCACTCACAAAAATGGCAAAACAACATACGCATAGTGAACTCGCATGTGTTCCGCTTGCGACACAAATTCTAGTTTAAACTGCCTTTCAGGGAAAGCTAATTTATGTAGGCCTACATTTGTATATACATTAAAGACCCATTAAAGACCCACAGCAACGAAATTGTGGTAATTAGGCCACACCTGATTAATTAACATGTGAGAGGGGTCCAGAAATGAACTTTCTCTCCCGAAAAGTCACTTTTCTTTGGAATTAGAAAATGTGCTTTGTGCTGTTACAGGAATTCGCGTTGAAGTGGATTTGGTGGGTCTCAGGATCTATCAATTTGACTCTACGTGACGTATGGTAGAAAGCTATTGATGTATAACTGATTTCCAGTTAGTTTGATACACAGAGAAGCTGTGAGATCCTAATCTGTTTCGTCGGTTTGTTGGCTTATTTCAGTAGATTGAAAAGCAAAAGAGTGTGGATTTATAATCCCGTGTTAGCTACCTGGAGTGTGATTGGTCAGAAACCATTGGGGGGCATTCACCTATAGGCCCTGTGAACAGTGATTGACTTGGCCACATTTGATCATACCAGACCGCATTTTATGTATAATTCCACTGAACTTCATTGTGTTTTTCTGTGCATTCCCGATTTAGTAGAGAAACAGTTGTCAACAAGTGGGCAGGCAGGCAAGCAGAAGGTAGTACAGAAAGATAGACAGCTAGACAGCTAGACAGATAGACAGATGGATATATAGATTGATAGATAGATGCGTAGATACATAGATACATAGATAGATCTCTATACAGCTATACAATATCTGTATCAACCAATTAATCAATCAATCAATCAATCAATCAATCAACCATGAAATCAATCGATACATAAATAAATGAAACAATCAACCATCCATTCACCCATCCATTGTATGTATGTATGTAAATCAATCAATCAATCAATCAATCAATCAATCAATCTATCTATCTATCTGTCTATCTATCTATCTATCTGTCTATCTATCTGTCTATCTATCTATCTATCTATCTATTTATCTATCAATCGATCCATCAATCGATCCATCAATCGATCCATCAATCGATCCACACTATCTATCTATCTATCTATCTATCTAAGTTCCTCCGTGGCCTAATGGTTAAGAGTGCTTGTTTGCACAACCACTGGCTCTGAGGGCGTGGGTTCGAATCCCACCCCGGAACTCAATTTAGTCCGAGCCCATGGGACTTTAAATGGAGGCGGGTTGTATCCAGCGTTCTATGCTGGGGCAACTGAAAGACCCTGGCCCTGGGCATCCCTGAATTAATAGGGTATTACCAGACTCACAGTCTTCTCATCTCATCATCATACGGCGATCGCCTGCCTCGATATAGCCCACTAAGGTGCTGCAGAGGCGTAAAACACAAACAAACAAAACAAAATCTATCTATCTATCTATCTATCTATCTATCTATCTAATCCTACCCTATTTCATGAATTTGTCTTTTAAATTTTTTTCTAGGAATTTATTTACTGCAGGAGATAATAAAAAACAGAGTCATTCATTGATTATTCATTCTATCTATCTTAATATTTTAAGTTTTGCCGTTCTATCTTGTAATCGATCTATCTACCCATCAAAATGCGGTCTAATTGTGTAAACTGGCAAGTCATCCAGTCACGTTTTGGTGTTATAGAAGAGTTTGTCTCGGACAGTTGTTTTGTCAGTTTGATTTGCAGCTTGGTATGTTGATTTCTGTGTTTGGCAGCTGAGATTCGTGATTGGAATGGACTGTGTTGTTACCACACGTCATGTAGGCTTCCATACGTCACGTACATGTATTTTAAATTTACAATTACTAATTTATTTTCCAGTCTTGAACCCAGTACTTAGTGGTTATTGTTTCTAAAGTAATATGCCCTATTACCAGAGCTAAAATAATGAAATTTATCTCGATAGTTTTAGCCCAATATTGGAAAAAAAAACTTTTGCTGAAGATCAATTCAATGGAAGTCAACAAGTCAACTTCAACGCAAATTCCTGTAACAAAATACACTGGCTGCTTGAATTGAATTCTTTAATTCAAACCTAAAGGGCTTTATACCTTTAATTGGAATTTAGTAAATTACTTCCCACCTAAACTGACACTGATTGCTTTTGAGGAAGACAGGAGTTCAATACAGAGGGCAATTGGCCATTTCTGGATTGCCAGGCAGTAACAGAGGTGCATGCCTGATTGCCTGGCACAGTGGCACTTTGAAGGCGCGAAAATACAGCCTGGATCACAACAAACTCTTCAGACCGGAAGTGAAATCACGAAGGGAATGGTGTTCTTTGCTTTGGCATTGCTTGTTATATCAATACATGGCCATTTGAATCGAAGGGGTAAAGCCACCAGGAATTGATTAGCATGTGGATTCATCAGAAGGGCATGTTTAAAAAAAGAGGAAATGTGCACATTAGATGGTATGAGGAGTGGCAGGGCTCTTGAAAGTCGTGGACAAAAGTGGACTGAGAGACCAGACAGAGGCTGATCTAGATATTGGGGGAGGGGGGCAAAAAAGAGATGTGTGTGAAATGAGAAATTTGGGTGGTATGGGTGAATAGGTTATGTGGATATGGCAAGTGAAAAATATGGGGGCGGTGAATGCGAAAGAGGTGAAAATGGGGTGATTTTGATGACCTCAGAGGTGGGACCCCAAGTGTTGAATGTGCCACTGGTGTTACACTTTTATTTAAATAGATGATAATATAGTTAAGATATCTTGCACTGATCATCCTGAAAATGAAACAAGTTTTTACTGACCAACTTTACTAGCTTACAGAGATGATTTCATATTTGTAGACATTTGAGGTAGAAAATACATCATTTTTCATGCAATTTTCATTGGTCGAGAGAAGGTATGACACTACTCTCTCCTGAAAAGTGACATAGCGTTTTACATTGGTGACCATGGCAATCTAAGCCATTGATTTCCTAACAGGGACTGACTTTAGCAGTTTCAAGTGAGAGTTTCAGTTTGTGTTTCACACATTTTTAGTACACATATTGATGCAAGTCCAATACTGTGTATTCAGACGATTGGGATCAGGTGATCCGTGTAATGACTGTTTATACAGAAAATAAACATTTATAAATGTGAATGTAACATTTTCTCAGCTCAGGTTGCAGGACAATATGCTACCAATCTCAGGGTCCCTAATCTGATTCCCGCTGTGATTTTCTTATGAATGTAGGCCACATCACTGGGCCACCATCCTGTCCTGATGGAACATTCAGAATTTAAGATTCTTGGGGGGGGGGGGGGCAAAACTCCCATTTCCCCCTAGTCATAAATTCTATTTAGCCTGCAAGGCACATAGATTCTGGACAAAAGGTAAAAATTAGTACTGCCCCCCTTGAAGCATGTAGCACCCACTCAGATAAAACTCCCATCTCCCCCTCAACCCAGTCATAAATTCTGAATAGTCCCTTAATGATGTCATAGACAATTGATGCTTCTGGTCAATGCATGATAATATAGTGTAAATAGACTTGAAGCCAATCAGAGTCAGCTTGAAACTGATTTAGTATCAATTGAAACAATCATCAGTTGTACACAGGAGTGTGAAATACAACAGTTCATGAAAAAATGAAAGAGTTTGGCTTTTGCATTATTCTATTTGTCAAAATTATGACATCATTTTCCAGCAAACATCACTTGCTTGAAGCAAGCTGAAAAAAAGTGACTTGCAATGGGCAACTTGACCAATCACCCAGCAGGATTTTCTGATGTCAAGACAAGAAATTTTGCAAAATTTTTTGTTATTTGAGAAAAGTCTACAAATATGAAATCATCTGTAATGAATATGATGCATTTGGATGAAAATAAAAATGGCAACTACCCTCGTCATGTCATCAGGCATGGTCACAGGTACCCTCGTCTTCGGATGCAGTTACTGCTCCCAAACCCCAGCCGATCAGTAACCATGACATTATTTCAATAAATAATAACTGAACTTAGCTTAAAACTTACTATTTTATACCATTTCGCCATTTTGTTGCATCGCAAAAATTAGATTATTGTCATGCGCTGATGGCTTCGTGCAAACATTTTGCAGTTGATGCAATTGAATGACATCACAAAATGATTGTTCACCAAATATGGTCATTTTGACGGCCCGCTGAAAACCACTTCAGGAACCCGTGTTAAGCGTTGATACAATCCGTTATAGGTGGTTGCTCAAGCTCATAGCCTTCAAGCCACGAGGGCCAGTCCACCCCTAAGCCTACCAAGTGCATTCATAATTCATAAATACAGGACGTAAAAGTAATCATCTATCCGTTTAGTTAGACGTCGTACAAGAGCAATGATTCACGTTGGAAAATCTAAATTGAAATGCATGTCAGCAAATGGCCACCAGCTGGTCAGTCCTTAGAAATAGAGAATAGACAGGTTTCCATTTTCATAAACATTTGTCTCATTGTTGGAAATACAGCTTGTGTAGTAAAGATATTGATGGACCACAATGAGGTCGGAAATTCAAATATTGCTACACTAAAAACATGGTGTATGCGGATAGGAAAATAGACATGGGATATCTTAAAGAGCGCTTGAAAATTTCCAGTTTCTTAATATAACCTGACGGATTCATTATCATATAAAATTTCCAGTTTCTTAATATAACCTGAATGATTAAGTTTTATGAAAAAGACTTTAATCAATTTATTATTCAGCAATTATGGATAGAAGTACCAGGATCATGAAATTCTCAGTTGAATTCTAAAGTATGTCATATATCATCTTTTGACTATTGGATATCCTGATTATCAAAGTTGAATGAAAACATGGATAACAGAAAAGTTTCTAATTTCTTTTTTGTATTGATTGTGTTCTTAATATCCATATCAGTGACATTTGTAGCAACTACCCAAACTTGTACTCAAGAGAACTGCAAGTTGCTGAACTGTTTTTGCCCCGGCCAAAAGGGACCGGATAAAGTAAGGTTGGAAGATACTCCACAGATCATCGTGTTTGGCTTTGAGGATGACATAAATGAGCAGAATATTCACCTGTATAGGAAGATGTTTGACAAACACAGGAAGAACCCAAATGGCTGTCGGATAATAGCGACCTTTTTCGTGTCGGGCGATTGGACGGTGAACGAGATGGTAAGCGATTTGTATCTAGACGGACATGAAATTGGAGTGCACGCGATGAAGCATCGTGATTCGTGGAAGTGGTGGGCCAATGCAAAATACAAAGACTGGAGAAGGGAGTTTGTGGGGCAGAGAGATGTGCTCATGAAGAAGGCGAGTATTCCAAAACATCTCATGAAAGGAGTACGGTCGCCATTCCAACACGTTGGTTCCAATAACCAATTCAAAGTTATGAAGAAGGAAGGTTTTGAATATGACTCAACATTCATGACTGGTACGAAAAACTCAGCCTGGCCGTATACTCTTGATTACCACGTCAACTCATTCTATTGCGATAACAACATTTGTCCAAGGAGAAAATTCCCTGGTATCTGGGAAATTCCAATGAATAGGTGGTTAGGGTTAGATGGGGAATTGTGCTCAATGGTGGACGCTTGTACGAAACAAAACTTGCAGACAGAAGAAGACGCTTTGAAATATCTAAAGAAGAACTTCGACCGCCATTACAAGAACAACCGCGCTCCATTAGAGATAAACATGCAGGAAGGATGGCTCTTCAAGACATTCCAATTTAATGCCCTTGGAAAATTCTTAGATGAAATGTGTAAAAGGGATGATGTGTGGATCATCTCAATGTATCAGCTGATTGAATGGATGAGAAAACCGACGCCGATACGAAAGCTAAAACATTTTGAACCGTGGAGGAAATCATGTCGAGAACCAGAACTACTAGACAATGAGGAAGATAGTGACAATAGTACAGTGAACATTTGGTCCAATAAAACGCCACAAGATCAATCGAGCAAGAAAGACATCAAAGCAACCCACTACAGACCTAGGAAGTCAAGGGTAGGCCTCAAGATAGCTGTAATACTGCTCATTATAGTTGCTTGTATCTTACTCAAAAGATTCTGTGGAATTGTGAATGTTTTATGTAAATATTTCACAGCTAATGTTTCATCATAACAAAAAATATAAAAACTTCTATAGAGCAACAGACAACATCATGTTTGCCGTCTGCAAGTTACAGGCATGTCATAAGTATGAGGAATCTCAAGTTCTTCCTATGCTGTTGAACTGTGATGTCAGAAACGACTCTACTCTCTAGCATTGCAATGTATGTAAAATAACCTCAAGCTCTGATGTCATTTTGAACAGATTCCCCAGCTTTTAGCCAATGTGAATCCCCCAAAACTGAGCATCACAGTTTCAGCTTAATGTCAGAGTGAAAATATGGTCTGGAAAAACCCATGCAACTTTGACATCACACCCTTCCAGCAAATGGGCTGCCAGAACAAATATGCATTACATAATCCATGTGTTTACAAAAATTGTCAAAGCCCTTTGTATCAAAGTGGATTTCACGGAAACTACTCCACAAGCACCTGTCTTATGTACCTGCACGACAGTATACGGAAACTGAAATAAGCAATGGTAATGTTGTAGGCATGATAATGATTGATGTCCAGAAAGCATTTGATTGTGTCGATCACCAACAATTATGCGAAAAAATTCGCCTTGCTGGAATAGATCCATCATGGTTCCAGTCCTATTTGTGTTATATCGCAATCAAAGAGTCTTTGTAAATGGTTTTCCATCAAACCGCGAACAAATAAAGGCAGGAGTACCCCAGGGAAGTATCCTTGGACCCTGGTTTTATCTGCTTTTCAGTAATGACCTCCCATCTTGCGTAAAAGATCACAAATGTGCAATTATATTATATGCTGACGACACAATCATGCTAAAAAGTCATATAGACACAAAAACTGTAGCCGAGGTTCTGTCAAATGCACTAGACAGCTGCTACCACTGGTTTACGAATAATAATTTAGTTATGCACAGTGGGAAGACTGAATGTATGTTAATTACATCTAGAAGAGTGAAACACCTTCAAAAAGATTTTGTTGTTAAACATGCTGGACAAGAAATCAAACCCAGTGACTGCGTAAAATACTTAGGCCTAAAAATAGACAGCACCTTATCGGGAGAATTAATCGTTGATTCTATTCTATCAACAAAATGTAATGCTAAACTTAAATTTCTTTACCGTTACAAAAATATTTTAAATGTTAAAACTAAAAAATTACTTGTATCAGCACTTATCCAAAGTCACTTCGAATACGCATCAACTGCATGGTTCTTCAGCTTAAACAAAGGCCTACAAAAACAACTTCAAGTAGCCCAAAATAAAATGGTCCGTTACATCTTGGATCTTGGCAATAGAGCCCATATTGGACAGAATGAACTCGATCGAGGAAATATGCTAACTGTCGCTGATAGGGCCACGCAGTTGATGCTAAATCACATGTTCAATATCCACAATAGAACAGCACCATCGTATCTTTGCAACCAATTTAAAATTCTCACTTATGCCTACAATACCAGAAGATCGTCCCAGAACAACCTCATTACGATGACCACCCATGGAATCGCCAACGCAACATGTTTTTATATTATTAACTTAACTCATTTAAAATTAACTTTGCTGAGAATTGTCAATGAACACTCTGGAGGCCTGCTCCAAAAGGACCACAACGGAAATAAGACACTGTCTTTTTTGTGTAATCCTTGCTATTTCATGTAAATGGTTAGCAAATAAAATAAAATAAAATAAAATGTTTATAGCAAGGTCCATTAAAGGTTGAAGTTGTAAAGTCACAATTTTGCATATTAATCAAACAACTCTGTGGGGATTATGACTGTTGTCTACTGTGATTGCTTATAGGAAGCTGCCATTTAGTAAGATTAGACGGGTGCTTGCCGATGATATCTTAATTGGGATCACATTAAAAGCTATGTTGTGATCATAGAATAAAATGTAACGCTTCCTTCAATATATCAATGTTGAAACTGTGATGCAAAGATTTACTGTCAGCCCATTGGTTATCAAGCTGTGATGATATGGTTGCAGGAGCTATCCCTGATAAAATGCTAATTCTGACATTGTGTTGAAACTGTGATGCTCAGTTTTGGTGGATTCACATTGGCTAGAAGCTGGGGAATCTGACCCAGTTTAAAATGACATCACACCTTGTAGTTATTTTACATAATTATATTGCAATGCTAGAGAATAGATTCATCTCTGACATCACACTTCAACAGCATGGAAAAGAACTTGAGATTCCAAGTAAATATGATGAGGACTGTGAGCAGCACATGCGAAGAAATATTTTATAAGAGTACATGTAATTGAAAATTTACTGGAATGATTATTATGAAAGATAGTGATAAATACTTAAAATTGAATTATGATTCGTCCAGTTGAATCGTGAAAGATTGATGGATTAATTGTTAAATTAAATCTGAGATGAAACTACCTGTGTGTTTGTTCCGTTGTATTTATACTTTATTTTTAATAAGCAAATTAATTCTCATTATAATAACACTTTATCTTTTATTGAACATGCATAAATACATTAAACCTCATATCTGCAGTTCTCTCTCTGTAATTCCCTGTTACACCAATTACCCATAGTCACCTCAGATTCCCTCCAAATGATAGACATCATAATTGCCATGGTCACAACTCGTTTACGCCCTGGGGGAATTCCCAAATTAAAGTCATTAATATTCACCTTGAATGGACCGTGTATTGCCCACGACCTATTGCTTGATCATGGTATTCTGTGTAATATGCCTATATAACTTATTGCATGTAATTGTAAAGTATTTGTCTACAGTAAAAATGACACCTTTGACAAAGTGATTGGTTATCACGAATCATGTCAATCACTTACATGCATTTAGTCAAACTGAATATTTCAAGGAGAATGGTGGATCTTATTTTAAAGATTTATCAGCACACTTTTTATTTTTCATGACTTATTTTGTTTCAACTCTCTAAAGAATATGTTGCAGCTGCAGAGGCGGACTGGCCCTGTGTGGGCTCATGGGCGAAATCATTTATGATTGCAATAGCGGCATCATTTATCATTGCAATAGCGGCATCTGTCAAATACCATTTTCAATTCATCTGTCAAATACCATTTTCAATTCGTTTGCACCCTCATCAAAAGGCAATTCATCTGTCAAATACCATTTTCAATTCATCTGTCAAATACCATTTTCAATTTGTTTGCAACCTCATCAAAATGCAGAATGCAGATTTTTATCTTTATGATATTATATGAAATTATCAATACTTTACTGTTTAGAAACATTTTTAAGTACCCCTCTTAACAGACCTGTACTATTTTTCATTGTTATCAAGCCAATGTGAAGGTAAATAATTACAATTTATCTCTAGAGCAAAGTTCAGAGATTTCACCTTCTTTTTGGAAATGCTTGCTATCAGCCCAGTTTTTAAGAGTTTAGGTGTTGAAAGGCTCAATGGTCATGAGCACACTCAAAGTTACCAAACACTTTTAAGATGCCAGAAACTGTTTTATAAGCAGATGAGTTCATATGATACTGCACTGAGAAAGTAGTCAGAGAGCACTTGCAAGTAAAACAATCAAAGCAGCTAATCTCGTCCATAGATCCTGCATGATCAGAGAGACTGGATAAATTTCTGGGACAGCATCACACGCCAGAATGTTTGCCAACTGAGAAAATCCCAGAATAATCCAATTCTGATGGCACTGGTAGAGAGTCTTGCCATGTTTGTACGGATTGTCGGTCAGCCTGATCTGTTGTAACTGCTTGGTAAGGAGTCTCTTCACTGGGTTGTTTTTCTGATAAAGCCAAAAGTCTCTTGTTAAAATTATTTCACTTTAATCTCTATCACTTTCTCCTAGATCAGCTGAACTGTCTGGCTGAAGAAAACGGCAGTTCCTGTTTCCTTTCAAACAACTATTTATTTGTTGCCTGTTTTTTCACCACTCTCTTGAAATTTCATATTTTAGTTTTCATCACAGCCAGAATGATGCAATTTCCAATGCTAATGTTATGTAATTAACATGTGATATTTATTCAAAAAGAGGTCAGCTAATCTGGACCAAGAAGGCTTTCAAAGTTCATCCATTATTCTATGTATTAAAACTAAGTGAAGACTTCCAGATTGAAGTAATTCACTGTATCCAACCGGAAATCAATTGGGTACGTAACTGCAGTTACGCTCCCAAAACGTCCCCATCATACCCCTCAATTCAGAAGTTTGACTGGCTGTTATTCAATGACAAATTCATTCCAGATCATTGCAGTTTGCAAGGGTGTTATTTGGTTAGTTAAGGGAATGACGAAGTTACGATTTTGCCTCATAAACTGCCCAAAACTTTTTAATTACAAATAAGTCTTTGCTTGGTTGGAGTGTAACTCGTGGATCTCCAGAATATTGAGGAGGGTGACCCAAATTTTAAGAGCGTAACTCATCATTTCAAATACAACAAGTATGCAGTGTGACAGGATTCAAGAGCAATACATGAGTTTTGAGGAAGTACAGAGAAGTAGATTTAATTTATAAGTGATTGACAATCGTGAATTGCAATTTGTCCATGCTCTACTAGTGCCTAATTGCCCTTCAGCAAGAGAACTTTCCAACAGCAATCAATACCATCTTTAGGAGGAAAGTACCCAATCCATCCAATAATCGCAATGACAAATCATCACATTTCACTGATTATGAAAATTAGACCAATATGCTGTAGCCTACACAGGCATTTCATTGTGTGAATTTCAATACCCAGATCTCTCTTCAGCTGTGCTGAAGATAAAATTTAAAAAAAAAATAACATATAGGCCTACGCAAGTCAGTGCTTTTCCCAGCCATAAGCAACATGTTGCAAGTTTGCAACATTAGCATTGGCTAATCCATGATACATGTGGCTAACGACAATGGTGTATTTTTCTGCAAATTTGCCACATACGCATGCATTATTCAGGCCTATTAGCTGACAAGTATTTTGCACAGATGAGCAACTTCTATTGGGTTTTCTATATAGGCCTAATGCACAGTTCCTGCAAATTTTGTGCATTAATTTTAAACAAGTAAGCAGTCCCAAGCAATTCAAATCCATTTTAATTTTTTGAGTCTGCACTGATTGAATCAGAAGATACATGTACTTTCAAGAGATGGATATTACTATCGTTTTCATAGCTGTGTGTTTTTTAACCTTGTTCTTTGCTTTATTCCAAGACTGTGATGTCACAGAGTTAGTTACATAACTTTGTATACTACAAGCACATATTTCAAGAAACTGACTAAATGCATTGACACAAGGATTATGTATTTCTAGCTTATTTGGCTTTCATACCTACTCTGGTTGATAAATGCTTCATTGAACTATAACTGAATCAAACAGACTGCTTATTCTCAAAAGAGATTCAGGGACTGTTCAGAATTTATGACTGGGTGGAAGTGTTGCCAGAACTTCCCGTCAAAAGTCGATACCCCCGTTGTGTTTCATGCGGATTTTTTGTACACCATGATAAGGTTGCAAGCAGATTTTTAGTACCCCCCTCGACATATAAGGCAAAACTCACATACGTACTGTAATACTTGTGACCTTGGCAGTCATGCATACAGATTTGCAGGCATTTGCATTTAAAAAAAACTCTAAACTGAGTGTATGTGCGTTTTTGACATTTTTGTTCGGTTAAAATTTCTTACCTCCCCCTTGGACATGCTGTCTGAAATTTGTGCCCCCCCTTGAAACACGGGTGAAGAGTTAGTGCCCCCTGGGGCAAAACTCCCATTCCCCCAGTCATAAATACTGAACTGTCTCTTATAATGACTGACAACAAATTTTGAAAAATTATTTGAAATTATTGAAAGTAGTGTCTTCTGAAAAACAATAACACACTTAGTTTACAATACATTGAGACTCTTCTTGTGAGTTGTAATACTTGGCTTACACATAAGTTGTTTGTTGTGGTTGTACACAAACAATAACATTGCCTGGCAGTTTCATATTCCTTTGTCATAAACCATGATGTCAAACTTTATATCCCACAATAGGCAGTGAAGTTGTGGCAAAAAACCATGTGATACACACTATGTGGTTCATCGTTGTGAACCACATGCATCTCATTATCTGACATTGTTGTGTAAACAATGGGCAGTGAAGTGATGACTTCACAATGTTTTGACGCTATGATTGGTTGGTGTTGTTGCTAGGGATCTTTTTGTGCCATTCAAACAAAGTAGTGCCTCTTGAAATTATTAATTATTTTTACTGGACGTCTTGGTTTATTGTGGGATATAAATAGATGTCAGGTCTGCTGCAGAATAAAAACTCGTCCTTCGGACTCGTGTTGTATTCTTCCCCGACCTGACATTCATGAGGTTCATTGCTGTGAACCACACTCCCATTAAGTTTTATTATAAAACTGAGTGTCACAGGTTGAAGATTAGCCCAATCACTATCTCAGACAGCCCATGATGTCACGGTTTAACTGCTAAATGAAGTTAAAAAAAAACAGCAATGAAAACGATGATAAACTTGTTTATCAGCAACATTTCCTATCTTCAGTGCGCTGGTGCTGCATTGTATCTAACCTACCCTATGAAAGGTATGACAGCTTGCTTGGGACGGATATGGCACAGCAGACGACTGAGGTAACTGTAAAAAATGCATTTAGAAGTGAATTATCCTCATCTTATTGATGCAAAATATGAGTGAAGACTCCCGGCATTCCATTCACCAGATACATGTCACTGACACACTGCATTGAATCTTACAATACACTGCAGCTTGTGCGGCTGTATGAAGAAGAAACCCACTTAACCCGGCTATCTAACCTGTGATTATAGTGACAATTTGATGATACTCTGTGTCTATGACAAGAGAGTTGAACCATGTAACACCAGCCATGTCATCTGGAATTCAATGATTCAATCATGCAGCCTCAGGAGTCTAAGGTGATAGGGTGATACTATCTATGTGCGTAATGAATGCTGCTTGAATTTGAAAAGGGAAGGTATACCACCATATCTAGCTATCTATCTATCTATAGCCTACCACTGACTGTGTAGAACTTTGTCTGCTGGGATCTTCAAGCTGTCCCACGGACTCGCACCTTGTTATTAGAGAATGAGTAGAGTCAATGGACTGGCCGGGGCAAGAAAAAATATGAATTTCCAGGCAATTTCATAAAGTATATTTCCCACAATTTGTCACGATTTAAGCGACAACTGCCGAGTCAAAAATTTGGACCTTTCTTCAAAAATTTCCTGGGAATTTAGAAATTTCCAGATTATGAAATGCCCGAATTCTCTACTTTTTCCAGCCACGCTGGCACAGTCAAATCAAAGCATACACAAATCAAACAGTAGTGAGAGCATAATAAAAACCTGAACCTTTATTTAAGTTAATTTAGCTAAACTGCAGCCAAACTGGCTAAAGCTACAAATATCATGTTGCTAAAAGATACCCACTATCTCAGAGTCCTCCTAGTCTCAGCTTTTATAGTGGCCTGTTTTCTTCACGACGAGTCAGAACCAAATTTCACCATTGTGGATTGCATTTTAATAATAATAATCTTTATTCGTACTAAATGTACAGAAGAAGGTATAAAACATTTACAAATAAAATAAAATATAACATAAAAAAGTATTTACAGGAGCAGTTCTCACATCTGAGATAAAAAATCAATAATGGCTTGGCACTCATGCCTTTCTAGTAACCACGGATCAAAAGAATCCCTCATAACAACAACTTCTTTAATTTGACTAGCTACTCTTACTTTTTCAGACAAACAACTGTCTTTCCATTTACCTGCAATAATCGAACTGAATGAATTAATATTATTAAACTGACTAGAATCTGACCTCTCGATTCCATATTTGTAACAAATATAATTCAAATTCCTACTTGTTCTACCATAACCAAACAATGCATTACTAAAAATGAATTTTAAGACTGGATTATAGCTTTGACACCCTGAGATATAAAAGTTTAAAAATCGTTTATCAAGTATAACGTCGACATATATCCTGAGATATGAGGTAACAGATCACTATGAGCTCTCCATGGGAGATTCCAAACTCTTCTTATAGCTTTACGCTGACTGATACATAAATCTTTCATGTCATTATCATACAAAGCACTCACATTGGAACCATAAAAGAAACACGTTTCTTACTTATTTAATAAATCTGACACAACAATAAATGGCTTCAGGGTTTAACAGAACATGTGCCCCAGTGGGCTTTTCTAGTTATTAAAATGTAAATCCAGTGTACATTGAGCCTATGCTGTCCCCTATATGGGAAGGTAGCTAGTTTAAGGTAAATAATTAGGCATTTCCCCGCCAACAAAGCATTTGTTTCAAAGAGTCACTCTACTCAGTCAAATTCACAATTTAGAGTTACGCTCCTAAAAATTTGAGTTACCCTTCTAACGGCCTTGACTTAGAATGCAAATTCGCAGAAATAGAAGCAGAAGCTGGCCAGTTAATGATGTCAGGTCAACTCAAACATATACATTAAATATTTTGGTTCAACAGGCTGAGAAAACTGCCTGTAGACTTTTGAATCGACATTGATCATGGTGGACGTTTTGGAAACGTAACTGCATCACCATACATAAAGTACAAAGAAGAGATGTATTTTTGGAAACAGGTTTGATGAAAATCACAAGGCACTGGAATATGAATCCCAAACCATCTTTCAAGTTTTCAAAACGATAGTCAAAAACCAAAAACCATTCAAAATCAAATTCAATGAGAAACAAAGGGTTTAGGAAAATAAAATCCCAGTCTGTATTTCGGGTAAGTTTAACAATCAGATAAATTCCATAACCAGAAACAAAATATCTTCAAACACCAAGCCTCAGAGGCAACTCCATTAACCCGATTGCTCTAGTCATTCCAAACTGGAGGGAGTTTCTTCATTAACCAAACTGAAACACAGAAACATAGTAATATTGACAATAGCTGGTTTGTGTCTTTTTTTTTCTTGTTTACTCTTAGCCTGTCAATAGCCTTAATTAGGGGGACAATTTTTTAGCCTTTGTTTAAAAGCATGGTAGATGTTATTACATTCTATCATGTCAAGAAAATGATGACTTAGGTTGACTCCGATATAACGGATATATATTTTTGACAGAGAGATCTGTTGCACTGTGGTATACTATTTGATGTAAATTGATTTCTTGTTCGATACTCATGAATGGTTAGGAGATTCAAAGAAAGTTCCAAATACTGAGGATGACATTCCCTTTTGGTACTGAAAAACATAGACAAGAATAGCAATAGAATAGCTGCTGAAAAGACAAAATTCCAGTCTCCTTAAAGGTGGAACATAAATCTGCAGAAAACGGAAGTAAAAGGATTATGCGCATTCTATTTGACAGAAAAAAAGTGATATTAATTATTGATGAAATAAAACAGAGAGTTAGAGTTAGAAAATCTTTATTGACATGTGCCGAAGCACCCAGCCCACAAAGGGCTTACAAGTCACAAAAAGCTTTATAAAGGACACACAAGTGAAAAACATATATATACAAAAAGGACATACAAAATTAAAACTTTCACAATTTCAACTTAATACATAATATTTTCTTATCGGGTATAAATGCTTTCCCTCCTTCTTTGTATAGCATCAAATAAAAATTTAGCAGTATATTTTACAATATTTTTCAACATCAACAAAACAAGCTTATCCTCTATGTTCAAGAAAATATAACCCAGCTCTATCTGTAAAACATGATGTAATAAGACTGCTCTCAAATCATCATATGCTTGACAATACAACAAGAAATGAATTTCATCCTCAAGATATCGATATCTGCATAAAGTACATAAACAATTTTCTAAAGGAATATTCTGGAATCTCTGTAGCAAGGGGCAGTACACCCAATCGGAACTGTGCAAGCGTGGATCTATAACCTTTATTAGCAATTGTTTCTATATATGGCTCAATACCAAATTCATTTTTATACAACGCATAAGTTCTGAGCTTTGGGGAATCTTGAATCATAGCACTCCAATCTTCTCTACATATATTTATCAATCTTTGTTTCACTTGCTCAATATTCAGTTGTTCATTTTGAATGTACTGGTCTGTCATATTAATTTTCTGCATATATTGAAAACATCAGATTCTGTTGTTAGCTGGAATCATAATTAAATGATTTTTTAATGTTTGCATGACTTGTCTGGTCTGTCATATGATATCACATCGGGTCTAGCTTATTATGCAACCAGCAGCGATCTCAAAGTTATTTTACATTTTAAACAAAACTGCCAACTACTATTGTAGCATACATCATATGTTAAATGTCAGGGATTATACACTGCATCTGATGAAATTATGCAAGTAGCTTATTTCGCAGTAGTACAAAAACTTTTGGATCCAGCAGTGTATCTATTTCGCATATTCATTTGATTGCACTGAGAAATATTCCTTGTGACTTTCATCGAGTTTCGTTCAGGCAAAGTTGACTTATGCCATATATTCAAATATTTTGGTGTATGACAAAATTATGCGAAAAACAACATAGGATTTTGAAAGACAGTCCAAAACTTTAATTTTGTATATTTTTTTCAAATGTATGCTCCCCAAATCCTCAAAATGGTTCCAATCATTTGAAACATGCTTCTAGCAGTCATCTATTTCTGTCTATTTAGCTGTGTGAAAAGGAAACTGAAGTATCATCTCTTACTTTGAAATGGCTAGCAATCAAAATGTATTTCCACGACCTGCCATTGGAATGGCATTGTGTTTACGATGTGCATTACCTTATTTAACAGTTTGTCAATTTCCAATGTGCATTGTGCAACTTATCTCTCAGTTTAACTGAACCTAATTTATAAAAGATGGTAACTTTTGAAGGCATTGTTAAAAAGATCAGAACTTTTTTGAGATTTTGGAGAACATACAATGTAAATTTGAAAAAAATTATGCAAAATCAATGTTATTCCAATGGAGGCAATTTATGCATATTGCTTGGCAGTGACAGCAAGTAAGCAAAATTTTTTGAAATGAATAGTTGCTAAATAATGTAACGCTAATGTTTTGAGCGCAATTATTTGAAAATTAAACTTTCGTACTATCATTCCACTTACCATGTTGCTTATGCATAATTTCGTCAAACACCAAAATATTTTAATATATGGCATAAGTCAACTATGCTTGCACGAATCTTGATGAAAGTCACATGGAATATTTTTCAGCCCAATCCAATGATGATGTGAAAATGATGCACTGCTGAGCCGAAAGTTTTTGTACAACTGCGAAATAACCTACTTGCGTAATTTCGTCAGACGAAGTGTTTTATGGAAGCTATGACTAAATATGCCATAACTAAAATAAAATTTTCTAAGTATGGTAATATCAATGAAGAAATGGTTTACCTTCTATATGTACTAGCCCATCCATGATGCTTCATGCCCAGATTGAGTCAACTCCTTGCAAAGTACGTATTGTGGTCCATGGCACTTCCGCATGTGCATTTGTGGGTATGTGAGTTGCCTCCTGCAAAAACTGCTGGATGCTTTAAGATTTGGCATGATGTGTTCATTTGTACTACACAATACCTGGTTAAATTTTGGTGACTATTGCAGCTTTTTTTGGGCCCATAATTTATTTAACGCTCCTATTCCTGTGGTCCATCACATTTTGTGACACAAACGGTCCACATGGGCCTCAGAGGCCAGAAGCACTATAAATTTAGATCCAGAAGGTGAAATACTATTCCTTTGATTCATGGCGACTCAGCCTCATTATTTATCAATGGGGAACAGTGGTATAGAGAATTATGTGTTTTAACATTATTGTAAAATTACCTGTTTTAGCTTGATTTTGCATGGTATTGTCCAAATGGATATTTCTTGATTGATACTAATTTAGCCCTGGACCCTTGGGGACAGCGGTCATGGATCCTCCCATTGGAAAATCATGAGATTTGAAAGACATGGTTAGGGAGAATCAAGATGTATCTCAAAAAGTATGTCAAGTATGTTAATTTCAATCACACCATCCGAAAGTATGCAAATTAACTACTGACGGCACCTATTTCCATATCTCTGCATGTTAAAATACATGAACACTCACCCTGTGAAGTTCAAGAAATTATTTTTTTCTTTATACATTGAACAAATGGCGTCTTCTCATTGGGTGAGAGAGAGTGATGTCATAACAAAAGTTTGTGATGTCATAGGTAATTTTAGTGACGTCACAATGGTGACATCACACACAAAAATGAAACATGCGTCTCTCAATTTTCTTTGGCATTTCTCTAATTTAAAAGTTATTTTTACCATACCAGTCACTGTGAAAATGCAGTCAAACCTAGTGCCGTCAGTAGTAAAATATGTTGGCTGCTCAAATCCAAAATTTCATCAAATTTGGATGACAATTGTCTAATTTAGAAAGATTCTCCCAACGCCATGTCAGTATCTCATAATTTTGTATGGGATGACCTATGACCCATGCTCACGCATGGGTCCTAGGGCTAATACTAATTGCGTTTTATACCTCATTAAACTGAATATGTGCACAAATCTATTACATGTATGAATCTTTGTTTTGTGAGTCCTAAGGAATATTTTGAGAATTTTCAGTCATTTGAAATTTTAAAAGGTTGACATGGGATAAATGTGCCATCGAGGCCCCTGTGGACCGTAGGAGAGTTACTGCATGTACTATCATTTTTTGCTGTAGCACTAGCAGCCAAGAGGGTATGTATTCCTACATTCTGTCCACGGCAATGGCCATTATACATCCGTAGAAGGTGCCAAAGCACTAAATTAGCAACATTTCAATGTTTATTTGATGAAAATCTGACCATTATTGGCGAAGTCAGCATTAAATTCTACAAAATCCGAAGCATGCTGATGCAAGTTCTACGACGAGTTGATAACATTTAGGCCTAAGTCTTAATCAACTGCTTATGTATGGCATCTTGCAGTAGTCGAAGTTAAATTTTAAATGGACAGTGAAGCTATGTATGCTCTCCGAGTGCCCATTCTCGTTTTATTTTTTTGTAGATGTTAATGTTTAGATATTATATAATTATTATGTACTTGTTGTACTGTATGACCTTAATGAGTGCCGATTTTGTTATATATTTTACACCAAAGGTATGTAATATGTCCAGTAATAGAATTTACTGTAAACATATGATTTTATATCTCTGAAGATTGTAGTTGTTGATTTGTGCTCTTTACATCAATTTTTTCTTTAAATTTTATTTTTTAATGACATATGCAAGGGATGGATGTTTTTTTATGTCAATAAAATCCTAAATGTAGGTAAATAATACATTTTATACAAATTAACTGAATAACTTCCGTATTATTCCATGATGTCTCAAGCATAACCTACGGGTATGGCCTGAAGTTGTTATTTATGTTGCTTTGCATTGTATGACAAGCAAAAAAAGTGCATTTGTCTTTTCTTTTAAGGAATTGGAAAAAAAGTACTGAGGAATAGTCATGTAACCCTTCACTTATATGTCACAGTAACATTGACAATGCAGTAGGCACTGGCATATGACAGCCTCTATGCATGTGACTACGACATTTTGACCAGTATTGGGACTATAGTATTCTATACCCAGGGGCCATTCCTGTGACTGAGAGAGGGAGAGCATTTCACTTCATATTCTTGTCTTAAAAAAGTCAGGGCAGACATCTGGCGGTGTGGCACGGCAGTAGAAATCCAAGATGGTGACAAAATTTGGCTGAATATGACAGATCGATAGATATATATGGTAAGTGCAGCCCTCTAAGTCCAGTCTGGGTGCTCACATTCCTCACAAGGGTCAATTGATGAGATAGGAGTGAGAGTGGGAATCCTCAACATGTGACTGATTTATACCATGTTAGGGATCTTTTACTAGCCCAGCATAGACACTGCATGAATATGGAAAATATCACAATATTTTCTGCATGAATATTTGAACCAAGGTACTTCACTTGTCATGTATCACCCACTGGTTCATTGTTTGTTGTAACAATTACTGGTAGTATGCTAGGCTGCCAATCGCTGGATCCTGCTCTTGTGGAGGTTACCTGGGCATATGGTGGATTAGGGTGGGCTGAAAAAAACTTTTTTTGGAATTTCAATATGCCAGTGGTATCGAAAGTTGGCTATGGCCAAAAAATGATAATTGGTGAAAAAAAAAGTTTGTGGAAGGCGACGTGTGCCGGGCCACTCCGGCTTTTATGAAAATGCATATTTTCAGTCATTTCTCATGCTTTTTTAGACCATTTTTTGGCCTGAGTCAGCTTCCTTGGTTTCAGAAGGCTCAATGGCATACTTAGATCTTCTTTGAAGGCCATTTTGGATATGAAACACCATAAACAGGTGGCTTATATTTAAGATTTAGCCATTTCTGGGTAAATGTTGGGAATCAGAATTTGGCTTTTTTTTGCTGAAAATTGCCCGAAAAATTTGAAATTATCGGAATTGTCCCAACAAAAAATTATTCCAAGGGAATTGTGATTACCCCGAGTCCTCCCCAATGCCCTAAAAAACATTTCCAGCGAATTATCTGCATTGAGTTGTGGTTTTAGTATCCAGAATAGGGGCAATTCCGTAAAGTCAAATTTACAGATTTGACACTTTAGCAGCTTGTGTAGCCCTACCATTACACCTCAGTTATTTCATTGTTAAATAGGGATGAGGCCAGGTAATAGGGGTATCAGACAAGCCATCAACCAAAGCTCCAAGTGTAATAGGAGCTGAGCTACAAGGCGAAATGTCATCATGTCGAACGTACAGTGCGTAAGTAGTACTGAGTACATTCGAGACAAGATGACATTTCGCCTTGTAGCTCAGCTCCTATTACACTTGGAGCTTTGGTTGATGGCTTGTCTGTTACCCCTATTAACTGGCCTCATCCCTATTTAACAATGAAATAACTGAGGAGTAATGGTAGGGCTACACAAGCTGCTAAAGTGTTAAATCTGTAAATCTGACTTTACGGAATTGTCCCTATTCGGGATACTAAAACCACAACTCGATGCAGATAATTCGCTGGAAATGTTTTTTAGGGCGTTGGGGAGGACTCAGGGTAATCACAATTCCCCTGGAATCATTTTTTGTTGGGACAATTCCGATATTTTCAATTTTTTCTGTCAATTTTTAGCAAAAAAAGCCAAATTCTGATTCCCAACATTTACCCAGAAATGGCTACATCTTAAATATAAGCCACCTGTTTATGGTGTTTCATATCCAAAATGGCCTTCAAAGAAGATCTAAGTATGCCATTTAGCCTTCTGAAACCAAGGAAGCTGACTCAGGCCAAAAAATGGTCTAAAAAAGCATGAGAAATGACTGAAAATATGCATTTTCATAAAAGCCGGAGTGGCCCGGCACACGTCGCATGCCACAAACTTTTTTTTTCACCAATTATCATTTTTTGGCCATAGCCAACTTTCTATACCACTGGCATATTGAAATTCCAAAAAAAGTTTTTTTCAGCCCACCCTAATGGTGGATGTCTGTTTCAATCATCCTTTGCCTCATTTCAATGTCCTCCTCCTGCCCTAACTAGCCTACCGAGTGCATAAATACAGGATGTTAAGCCTAATCTTCCATCCATCCATTGAATACAGTACAGTGCCGCCTGTAAGCTAGTGAAATGGGTGATATTTTTCCATTGCCGCAATGCTAAACATCCTCCACCAAACTGAATGTGTAGAAGCATGAATTCTCATCCGTTTACTGGAAAACCTATTGGGTCATAAAGGCAGCTATTTGTGACATTTGGGATAAAAATGGCTTCCAAATCTTTGATAAGTGAGTGAAACACAAGCCCAATGTTATTTCAATGGGAGGGGTGGTTCACTTACTTACCAAAGACTTTGACCCACACCTAATTCCAAGTACAACACAGAAATTTAGCAGCCATTTTTATCCAGCATGCCTCAGATATCAGTCTTTATGACCCAAAACTTTTTCCTCTCATCGGATAAGATTTCATACTTCTACAAGCTGTTTGGTGGAGGATGGTTAGCATTGCGGCAGTGGCAAAACATCACGCATTTCACTAACTTACAGGCGGCACTGTACTGTCCAACATAAACATAAAAAGACAACAGCTATGTCATAAAATTTTAGTTTATTTAAAATTGCTTGCAATATCATAAACCTCATGAATTTGTTGGTTTTATGCAAATTCATAGAGGTAAAGAGTTGAAAGCTTATATTATATTCATTTTTAAAACTACATATTATCCTATAAAAAATTTACTGCGTCAAACAGTTAAAAGACACATATTTCTTTTAAATCCGCATCAAATCAGAAACGTTAACAACAATGATCATCTGACAATTTGGGTGTACAATCCTTCCAGAAAATACATAGGAATTGTTCTTTTATTTCATGTGGGAGACTGGAAGGTTGACATCATAAGGAAGTTGCCATAAATTATTAGCAATGGAAATCATGCAAAGCAGGTACTTTCTCTGAGGTCACATGTCGTTCAGCCAATGATGGCCATACTGGATGGGACATCACATCTAAGCTGTGAGGTAGTGTGCAACCATAGACATCATGTTGTATGTGGGAAAGCTTATTCCAATGCAGATCTGAAGTAGAGTGTTATATTTCATGCTGCCTGACAGTTATATTATGAAAGACCAAAATTACAAGGAAACTATTCACAAATTTATAATGGTCCATTCTTCTTTATGAAACCATGAAGACAATGTCATATGGTAACTTGAAGACTTGTTGAGCAGGCAACATGAAATTTCAAAGAAAGTCCTTGTATCCAGTGGCTCAACTAGCGAGCCTTCAGGGGCCGACCTGATGATCTTTGGGTGGGGGGGGTGGGGGTTTATGGATTTTAGGTGGAAAATTAAGTTTATTTCCAACTTGATACTAAAACAAGAAGTTTGTTTAGCACATGAAAAAAAAAGCTAGTTTCCATCTTTAGCTAGAGTACTGTAATGTTAAAATTGCAAAAATAAAAGTTTGCTGTTTCATTCGCATGCAATAAAAATTCACAAAACTGCACACCACAGCCAATCACAATGCCCAACCACTATGAGGTCACACACCAATTTTGCTATATTATTCCTATTCAGCGTACATTCTGGAAGGATAGCAATGCTACCAAATAAACACAGATAAACAATTCTTTGGCATAATTAGCAATAATACAACTTAACAATATGAGATTATCTGTTGGTATGGTAACTGCAGCGCAACATCTAAGCACAAACTTGAACGGATCGTAAAAAACTGTAGCAAATTTGGTATCGAAGTAACAAGTCTTGAGAACATCTACAAAAAATGTGTTGTACAAAGATGTAAGGTTATCACGAGTGACAATATGCATCCACTGCATAGCCATTATCAGAATTTACCATCAGGCAGAAGATTTAGATCAATTAGGGCTAGAACGGCAAGATATGCCAAGTCCTTTGTGCCATCAAGCGTACGTCTGCTCAATGAGCAATATCTTTAATCATTAATCATTTATTATACATTTCTGTGAATGAATGTTTTTGTGATGAATGACTGATGTGTGTAAGTTGTCTTGAATGAATGTCTCTGTCATTGGATTGTACACCACAAGTTTCATGTTATATGATTAATAAAGTATTTATTATTATTATTATGAGCCAAGGTAACAGCTACCTCCTGTGAGGATCTTACTGACATGATGCATGCTAGAACCCTCGAAATTGGTGTCTAACTATCACTTGTATAAAAATGAGAATTATTCCAGTTTATCAGATAAGAGCCAACACACATATAAAATAAACATTAAAGCATTCCAACAATTGAGACAATATTTACACAATTCCAACATTTTTCACATTGATTCTAACCATCAAATGCAAAAAAGTTGCATTCAAAATACAGATAAGCAACAATAACAAAAATGCAATTCAATATACATAGAGCTATGAACATTCATCAGCAATATTTCATTTCCAATATATACGAAATGCAGGCAATTATATACTACTACTACTACAACCACTGCTATATGTACAATGTACATCCAACAGCAATATTTCATACAGCCAATAACAAAACATACAAACAGTTGTGTATATGAGCGTTCTACAGCAATATTTTGAACAACCGAAAGCAATATTTTGAACAACCATTTATATGAAATAGAGACAATTATGTACATTTTTCATTACAGCGAAACACTTTGATATAGAATTAGAGTGGACTGTGGCACTGTGAAAATGGCACTTCGTGACTCATGATAGCCAATGAAGTGTCATCTTCTCTACTTTCAACATGGGAAGCATAGAGGCGGTTTGATTAGTCATGATCAAGAGAAAGCCATTGACTTCTCATAATGGATTTTAGAGTGAAAATCAGATGCATAATCCTTTCGTTTGGCTGTCACCAACAAGTGGGATAAGTCTCCTTCAATCAAATTAACATTGAAAGTATTGGGTTTGATCATGACAAATCATCAGCATGATGACACACGAAGTGCCATTTTCACAGTGCCACAGTCCACTCTAATTCTATATCAAAGTGTTTCGCTGTAATATTTCATAGAACCATTTACAAAAGTTAGAGGCAATTATGTATATTTTACAGCAATATTTCACACAACAACTTACAAAACATACACAACCATGTACTTTATTCTGCAATATTTCATACTAGTGTGGCTCTGTGGTACAGTGGTTAGCATTCCTGCCTTGTACACATGAGGACGTCGGTTCGATCCCCGCTCCGGCCATGTCCAGAGGTTACCACTATAATGATTGGTATGATCGCCATTCAGTATGGTGAGCGTTGATGAGCAGATTTATCTGGAATGGGCGCTGTATAAAATCATACTATACTATATTATTATTATATTATTATCAACATTAGTAACACAACAATGTACATCATTTAGCAATATTTCATACATCCATTTATGAAGCATTTATATTGCTGCCTTAAAAATCTCAGAAATATCCTATTCTAGGATATAAACAGCCATGATGATTATGCAATAATAGTATATTTCAAGCAATCATTTACAAAACATCAACAAACTATGAACATTATTTAGTAATATTTCGGTGAACCATTTACAAAACATTTACACTGTTGCCTTATAGGCCTAAACCTCAAAAATATCCTATTCCTGGGTATGCAAAGCTACAGGAGTTGAAGATAAATAAGACATAAAAACATCTAATCATAACAATATATGCACTACACTACACTACAATAAAGCAATATACTTTGTTGTCCAAAGAGACATTACTATCTTGGTAGGGTGTGAATCATAGATCATAATAAATCAGAATGAGCACCTTAATTAGCAGAAACATTTATGAGGACAAGCAATGGAAAAGGTTGAGCATTTCCACTTTACATAACTCACCATTTTATCACTTGCTAGTGCAAATTTTAATTGCCATTTTGATATACATGACATTTACACTTTTTTTCTTTTTGGCACAGATCACAACTTGCTAATTAATCACCAAAGTAAAAAAACCAGGATATTTCCATCACAGAATGACAGGAACTTCAGTGGTGGTCTTGTGGAACCAGATATGAATGTCTACAAAGGAACGAAGATGTTTCATCTCTTGCTCAAGGACATTGCTAAGTGTTGTCTTAAAAATGTGATTTTCAACTTCAGTCTGTGGTAAGGGTGGAGGTTAGCCAGGCCCCAGTCCCTGAATTAACACAAACGTAGAAAACGGAAAAAACTCAGAAGTTTCTAATACCATATTACAAGATAATAGGCACTTCAGGGAACATGTTAACTTGTCCAGTTTGTAGACAATGGTGCAAGTGGCTTCGTAGCTGTTGTGTGTCTAATGTAACCTTTTTGGGGTCAATTCCACGAATCAACATTGTGGCATTTGCAGCAGCAAACAGACCACAGTCTGACGTGGTTCCTTGAGATTGGGGAACAGAGTACTCCACATTTGAGGCATCATCGCTAACACCTTGGTAAAGGTATTTCAGTTGAGGCAGAACCTGTTGAACACGCTGAGAATTATGCAGGGAGTCATACAGAACTATTCTCCCATTCCTTTGGCAGGAAACCACATAGTGATTGTTGATATAGTGAATTGCAGGAAGATATGGACTTGGAGTAACTCTTGAGGTAGTAGAGTCCTGAGACATAACTTGAAGGTGCAGAGCTGTTGGTGTATGTTCTGTGGAAATGCCACAGAGGAGCGCAAACCTATCCAAGGTTGTGATAGCCAATTCTCCCCCGCGAAGTGCATCATTTGGGTCATAGCCTGGAAGTTGTTGAACTTGATGATTCCCATCGTATGCGGATATATCCTGGTCTGACAATACTGAAAAATAAAATAAAATGTATTGTTACATTGCCACATAAATCACTTACGCAGGATTGATGATAAGCATTAGACTTAGGTCTTTCATGCAGTATCATAATGTCATTTGCACAGGACATTCGCTTCAGGTCAAAGTTTGGAAACTACCATGGGATTAGTGTTACAAAAATCTGCTTTTGGCTGCTCTGATTTTTATCTGATCAGAAAAATTGATACCATTACACATTTTTATAGGAAGAGGGATCTTGTAGAACGTAGGTAGCTAAAGTAACTAAGCCCTCAATTTCTTTTGTTGCTTTTTAAAATACAGATAAAACAAGTGGGCCCCGAATACCACTCATCTCAAGTAGGAACCATTGGCCAAGGCTTACTCACTTTGATGCACCCTATTCTTGAGAGCAACTTGAGAAATGTATAGCCATATTCAAAACTTTATCTCTAATATTCGTGTTCACACTCATATACTATTATACTAGGTCTATTTTAATATGGTAAAGCAGGTGCCACTGGCCAAGGAGTTCCACCCAAGCTAAAAAAAATTAAAATAGACGAAGCCTGGCCCCGGTATTTGAAGTCTGGCCCCGATATTTGAAGTCTGGCCCCATATTCAAATAAATAAAATTGCTGATGAAAAAATTGGTCAGGAATCATTGTTTTAGACTGTGATGACATGCATCTGACAGTCGCCAAGTGTTCAGATCATCGCTTCTGAAAGTCTAACATTTTCAATATATTGATGTAAAAGTCTCTGTGGCATCACTATTTACCACAAAAAATTGCTCGGAATTCATCCCGGATGATCTGGAAACCATTTACTTCCTTAGACCCACGGCCTTGAATTTGCTCTACTTTAGCCTCTTTCATCATCCCCCTTCTCCAAACATAGGGCAGCCTACAGTCCTGCAAAGTATGAATATGAGCACCCAGAACCTGTTTTGTGTAACACTAATCGAAGGGCCAGCAACAAATTGGTTCCAAACTTTCTGCCTTGAGTGTACTTGCAATTACCACTGCCAAAAACAAACAGTTGCACCATTTTATGTAGTCCACTATCTTATTATCCATCCAATAACTATGTATCCTTCAATTTTTTTTCATTGACTGCAAGCATGATGTCATGCGGAGACTGGGTGGCTGTTGGTCAGTTGAGGTTTAAGTGGAAAAACAATATGTCATGCAAGGCTTTTTTGATGATGTCAAACTATCTGTACATTCTCATTGGTCGGGAGAGTCAGCTGCATGACATCAAGCAGTTGCTCTTAAATTATACTAAATTGACATTGTGAAGGCTCCAGTGTCATTATCATTTAAAATAGTCAATGGCATACATTGATACTCAAAGCATGCCATGGGGTGCCCGGGGTGGCTTGATTTGGAATCTTATTAGAAGAAGATGGGAAGTAGAAGAGGAAGGTTTTATGATATGTAACAGAGAACATCTGATCCCAATATTGGTTCTCAATATGCATCAACTGAATGCATGTCAATCAGCTGGGGAAGGAGTATAGTGAATAACTGTAAAACACAAACAAGACTTGCATCAAATCTCACAGCCAGTCAAATCCCAGCTTGAAGAGTCAATGCAGTGTATCGCCATGCTCAATCACCAGGAATCCAAAACTATAACTGAAACTTGACCAACTGTTTGTGTACTCAGGTGCAATGAATAACAAAAACCAACAAAATTCAACCGACATGAAACTTTTAAGGATTAGCTTTAAGTGTTTGTTGTTGCTAATTATACCAGCCAATTTGATTTGCTTGTCAGCATGTTGTCATGCTCTTCAGCTGCACATCACACAGAGCTGCCAGATCAATAGCTATCCTGAACCAGCAGGACATCATGCTGTCAGTCTGAGGAAAAAATTAAAGGATACATAGTTATTGGATGGATAATAATCTGACAAATAAATATTGTGTCTTGGATGTTGGAAACTGCCCTCGCACAGGTTTGAGTGAGTTTTAATTACGAAAAATCCCTCAGATGTAGCTAAGTGAAGACTACTTTGATCGTAAAAAATGTGTATGTATATTCCGCTGAGATTTTTATTTTCTTATTGTTACCATATTAACTGAGTTGTGCCATAGGCATTAAGGACAGACACTATTACTTCTTTTTTGCCTTTTCAATTAATTATGAGTATGATAGTTCTGCATATTGTCCTGCTGAAAGGTAAATGCAATTACATAATACATATTGTACCTTCTTGTTTAATTTTTTTGTGTTTGTCCCAATCCTCTGAAACATCAGAATCATTCTCAAGATGTGCTAAGTCCCTCTTCAATGGGTCTTCTTCATGTTTGATGTATAACAAATCATCGTTTGCCTCATTGGTTTCTCTCTTTGTTTTCTTAGCGGTCATTTCACCGCCTTCTTCATGCTGCATGTGCCTCTTGCCAGGTTGCTCTCCATTCAAGGGGTTTAGAACAGCCTTTTCATCAGGTGATTCCTTGACAGGCCCGGCAACTAAGTGTCCATCATCAGGGCTTGCTTCAGCCTGTGAGGTATTTCCCATCTGTGTTTGTGAAGAAAAATCAGTGAAAAAGATTAATGGTAAAATGGTGATCGAGTACAGATAATCTGCTACTTTGTTTTTTTCCATGATGCTCTGTGATAAATTGTATTTCATTATCACATGAATATCACTGCTATGATACATGTAGCTTGTTTATTTTACATGGATCATGCTGAATATTATTAAAATGTATTTGTGTATATTATCTTTATAAGACCTTATTTATATTCATATGATTGATCGTACAGTTTTCATTAAGCTTGCATGATTGCTATCAAGCACCAATTAGCATTGATTTGCTATTTCGTTATGATTATACAATCAATTTATTGAAGTTAATGATCGATCCAGCTAAGTTGTTTGAAATGTCTTGGTTTACAGCCAAACACTTTGATATAGAATTAGAGTGGACTGTGGCACTGTGAAAATGACACTTTCTGACTCATGATAGCCAATGAAGTGTCATCTTCTCTACTTTCAACATGGGAAACATAGAGGCTTTTTGATTAGTCATGATCAAGAGAAAGCCATTTGACATCTCATAACAGATTTTAGAGTGAAAATCAGATGCATAATCCTCTCGTTTGGCTGTCACCAACAAGTGGGATGAGTCTCCTTCATTCAAATTAACATTGAAAGTATTGGGTTTGATCATGACAAATCATCAGTATGATGACACACGAAGTGCCATTTCCCCAGTGCCACAGTCCACTCTAATTCTATACATCAAAGTGTTTGGCTGGAAATGAATTTAAACACAAGACTGGTCAAGAACATTCAATAAATTCTAGAAGAGTGATACAAACATATAAACACAAAACACTATTTATTTTAATATATTATGTAGCTTACTACTTTGCAATAATATAATCATTAAATTAACCTATCATACTTATAATACTTATAAGTGAAAGTTAAAACTTCTGTTTAGAACACAAAAACAGAAAGTTGAATTCTCAGTTTTTGTTTAGCTTTCTCAGTTTGCTGTATACGATGATAAAAGATGAACAAAAACTGAGAATGCAACTTCCATCCTCATTCTGTTGACAAAGATTGCAGTGTGTAGTTGAAAATTCCAGGTTAGAGTTTAATTTTTGTGTTGAGAACATAAATTTAAACTTTCACTTATGGAGAAACAAACACCGATGAATTTTATTCTCCAGCATTGTAACACTTTTCACTAATATGAAATCTGTTGGAGACATTCTGAAATAATCACATGTATGTTTTTTCTGGAATTTATTTTCTGTATATAATTGAAGTATATGTATATGTGGGGATGAAATGATAATAAAAGTTACATGTAATTATATGGCATAGGATGGCATTCGTTACAGCCAAACACTTTGATATAGAATCAGAGTGGACTGTGGCACTGTAATATGGCACTTCGTGTGTCATCATGCTGATGATTTGTCACAATCAAACCCAATACTTTCAGTGTTAATTTGATTGAAGGAGACTAATTCCACTTGTTGGTGACAGCCAAACGAAAGGATAATGCATCTGGTTTTCACTCTAAAATCCATTATGAGAAGTCAAATGGCTTTCTCTTGATCATGACTAATCAAACAGCCTCTATGTTTCCCATGTTGAAAGTAAAGATGACACTTCATCGGCTATCATGAGTCATGAAGTGCCATTTTCACAGTGCCACAGTCCACTCTAATTCAATATCAAAGTGTTTGGCTGTAATATTTATTAGTCAGTCTGGTGAGGCTGAGCTCTGCAAAACATGAAGATTTCGCATTGTCTTGGTCAAAAGGAAACTGTCTGGAATAACAAACTGTATTCAAACACTGAGACGGCAGTTAAATATGAATACAAAAAGTATGATGCTGTGTTTATGCAGATATGCAGTCTTCAAATACTGTGATGCCAACTTAGTTTTGGCTATCATTGGCTGAATACATCTGTGACCTCACACCAAACACCTGACTTCTAATGCTAACCTAAAGTAAAGTAAAGTAAAAGTAAAGTAAAATTTTATTTAAAGTCGGTGATGAAAAAATTAAACGAGCAACACAAGCTACAAAGCTTTTGACCGACAAGGTAAAATCAACAATAAAGAATGGCAAAATGATGAGATGAATTATGTACAGATGAGTTTTCAGAAAGCATTAATCATTAATAAGCCCGTTTGTGTCTTCACAGTATACAATGTGGGCCGTTATTTTACTAAGAGTTCCTTAAACATAGAAGACATGTTCCACAGTCACATATATTCAGACTATTGCTTTTTATCAATTCTGACTTAAAAGAGACTATGTCCGGGCTGCACTTAATGTGAGAAGGTAGAATATTCCACAATGAGGGACCTTGATATCGAATAGATCGCTTGCCATACTGAATTGTGTTAAATTGTGGTTGAATTAACTTGTTATTATCTCTCATGTTGTATGGAGATACCTGTTTATTGAAAAATGAACTTTCAACAGGCGGCGCTAAGTTGTTCATGACTTTGAAAACAAATTCAGCTAAGTTATACCTATGCTTAACATAGAGCATCTTCTTATTCGTTTTCAATAGAATATCATTGTATGTACTCTCATAGTCATTACAGACTAATCGTAAAGCTTTTTCATTTAATTTTTCAAATTTTCGGTCCTGTCCGACAGAGAAAGTGTTATACGCAACAGAACAATAGACAAAGTTTGATGCCACGAATGCCTCATAAATTCTTAATCTGCCTTCATAATCAATGTGCCTACATATTCGTTGTAAAGCATTTATTTGTCTTGCTGCGTTTTTAGTTACTAGCGATACTTGATTTTGGAAATTCAACTTGCTATCAATGTGAATGCCTAGCAACTTGACATCATTTTCAGATTAAATAGTATTCCCCTGTAATTCTAATTCCATTTCAGAATTATTCCTACCAATACATATTGCTTGAAATTTGTTTGGGTTTGCCTTCATAAAATTTGATTTAAACCATTTGATTGCCCTCGCAAAGGCTATCTCGAGTTTATCTTTAACTACTGACAAGTCATTGTGAGAGTAGGAAAGAGTATTATCATCTGCGTAATTATAAACTTCACATAATGTGCTTTGATCTATCAAGAAGTCATTTATAAATATGTTAAAAAGCAGCGGTCCCATCAGAGAACCCTGCGGGACACCTGTCTTTAAGTTCATCCAATCACTTTTAATGTCACCTATTTTAACAGCTTGTTTCCTATTCTTCAGATAATTCATGATAAGAGAGCATGCTTGGACTGAAACACCATAGGCATAGGAACTGCCATATGATGTCATACTCCACATCAAAAGATAAAAAATCACTTTCTGTAGAAGGATAGTAAAAGCAACAGAGACAAAAATTATTTGTTAGTCACGTACAATTTCTCCTTCCATTTTACCTTTTCAAGCTTTTCCAGTAGCCTTCTACTTTGAGACCGGAGCTCTCGGATTTCTCTTTCCAGCTCTTCGCATTCTCTCTCTTTAATTCTTAAATCTGGTGAATGTCTTCCTCTAGTCCTCTTCGCCTCTTCACATTCACCTCGCAACCTGAAGAGTTCTGACTCCTTTTGATTTGCATTGCCAAGCTCTTCAAGGCCTTTCAATATATCATTGTCCATCTCTGTCACTGCATCGATCTCACGTGAGAGTTCAGAGGCAATCTCAGTAGCACGTTCCAGAAGGATTTCTTGCTTTTTGCTATCTTCTTCTGGTAGATTTTGTTTGATTTTGACCATTTTCTGTTGTACTTCTTTCCTGTACTTCAATAAATCTGGAAAGTTGGCTTCCAAACTGTCAATGGTTTTCTGCCATCTTGTCCTCAATGTACTGTCACATTCTACAGCATCTGTCAGAGGATGAAGAAAGAAAATACCCTGATAGCATCTTGGAATATTTCGCTTATCTAATTTACTTAAATACTTCCCAACAGTATACAGTCAAAAACCTATGTTAAGCAGCCAGTCAAGGGAATGCATGGACAAAAGTGGCTGCTTAAGGCAGATGGCTGCTTAATGGAGGTGCCATTTTTTTAGCCAACTGAAAATTGTCATTCACAGTGAAAACATGTTGCAAATGAATGCCTATAATCTTAAGTCATTAAGCCAATATTTAACAAATACTAACTATTTAATAAGAGATGGCTGCTCGAGCAGGTTTGACTGTACAGCAAAACAATTTAGCATTCATAGTAAATGAATGTAACATATAAAACACATAACATATTATCTAAAGGGAATGTTTTATACCTGATAAGGGAGTAGCCCGTTCACTGTAGAAGACTTCTGGTCTCAATCGTTCCAGGCATGTTTTACACGTATGCAGAATATCAATCACTTCATGTTTATTCAACATACGGCTGCTACTCTTGTAAACATCCTCCAGAAAGCTGCCAAATATCATTTCATATTTCTCTGCCATAAAGTGAATTGCATCAAATATTTTCTCGGCCCAAAATCTCCCATCTTCTGCATATTTCTCAAGATCTTCCAAGCTTGTCCATCTTGGATTGTTTCCTGTGAATTGCAATACGTTTTGAAGAGCAGTGAATCTCTGCAGTACAACATTCCCATGGAATTCTTCGACCGCACAGGGCTACAAAAGAATAATTAACAATTACAGTCATTGGTAATAACAATATTTGCAACCTTCATTTTAATTGATTTACAAAAGGATAGTTTGAGATGATTGTTGATTGAAAGAAAAATTGCAAATCATATTTTAGAACATAATTCATAAAATGATTTTTCAAATTTGTAAAAATGTATTCATCCACAAATGCAATCAATCATACATTGCTGAAGAATCATTAAAATTGTCCAAAGATGACTGAATATTGAGTAATTACTCAATATTGACTAAAAAAATCGGAACAATTTTTTAGCAGTATGATATCCTGAATGTGCAATACTAATGTTCATAGATATATCTTGCATCTCTCAGAGGTGTCATTTTTACAAGTTTTTACCCTTGGCAACGTATACAATACCATGTATTGTATCTTTATTAAAAAAATTACTAGGCATGTTACAGAAACCTATTTCTGTAAATTTCAAATCATAAATTTACATGTATTATTGGATAAATCTATCATTTTTAAAAATAATTTCAAAACTCTCGCCAATTATTTTTTAGCGTCTTGAAGAGAACAGGTGTCTTCATTCCCTTGGGTTTACAGCTCTTGTTGAATGGAGCGCTGGAGACAGTGAATCTATACATTATACAGTTACATTATACAGTTACCTCACAGCACTGAGTGCAATATCAGTTTTTATGGCACCGAAGTCTCTAATATTTCCCGGGGTGCTATGCAATAACTGTTATATCACATCGTTCTTCATCATGGCAAATGCAACAAAAATGACTTGAATTTGGATGTCTAAACTCTATTTCTGTTTCTTTTGACCTGCAAGTTTAAAGTGTATCTTGTCGTAAATCAGTTATTATTATACTTATTTCAACCACAGAAAAATGTTTCAAACTTTAGGAATCCACAGATGGTATTCTTGATCATCGGTTTGGTTAAATTTTTTCTCAACCTTTGTGGGGAACAAAACTTTTTAAAGAACCAAGATTTTTTCTCTTTTGGTAAGCTTATAGTATCCATGGGACAGAAGTTAGAGCAATATTATATTTATATATAAAGCTATGTTCACCAAAAATAGGATTTCAGTCCCGCAAGGGTGTTGTGTCTCTCAATTTTTCTGTTTTGGATTCTATCTGTGCGGCATATTTTTCCAGAATTTAAGGACCACCAGCTCTTCAATAATAGTTGATGGTCCCTAAATTCTGGAAAAATATTGCCTATGACTTCGGGAACTCGGATTTCCAGGATTGGAATACAGTGTTCAGCCCTACCAATTATAGGAAAATAGTTTCTGTAAAGGACTTACGTCACTAGGATAGTCAGTCAAGAAGAAGAAGATAAGAAGATAAAATTTTGATTAAAGTCGATTGTGGCAAGTTAAACAAATAAAACATAAGCTAATTAGCTTTTAACCGACAGATAAAATAACAAAACAAGATGATGAACAAAGAACTTATTTACAAATAAGAAAATGAATATGATAATTTCTTAAGTATCTATATTAACTTTACACTAAGACAAAAGCATTCCCGATCATATTTAAATACAAGACATTGGAATCAAAATAGAAATTTGCCGTCCTGGAATTGCTTGCTTTACGGAATTGCCAAATTACGTTTACTGCCCCTGGAGGCAGATGGGGAAATCTAACAAGTCAAGGACTTGCAAAACCGGAAGCTTATGTCCAGGACACACGAAACCAGGAAGTATTGAGAGAGACACTTCAATAGGATGATTGAAATTTAATGGACAAAAAAAACCCAGTAAAATTATGCTGTCCATGATTTTCTGTGCTGGTATATAGTGTCCAGGCCTGGTGATACTAGGAATATTGGTCCTGTGGAGGATATGCGTCACCAGGATTAGACCGGCAGCCCAGGGGCTCTAGCCTAGTCGAACGAGGTACCACTAACGGAGCATATGGGTATAAAGGGAATAATAAGGCGCACCAGAAAACCCATTTCTAGCACGGCGTATCGGTCGCGTTTACCCCTGGCGGCCATTTTCCAAGATGGCCGCCATGAAAATAAGTGTATGCAGTTTTTGGTCTAGATCTTTAATGGCTTATCCAATTTTGATAATTTTTGGGTCAAAATATATGTATTTCAATATTCCCAATGCAATGTTGTCATAAAAATTTCAATATTGTAAGCGATTCATGCTGTTTTTAAGGATCAAATGCAAAAAAAGTGAAAAATTTGGAAAAAAATCAAGATTCTCTGGCAAAATAAGGCATCATAGTCAATGAATGGTTGGTTTTAGAATAAAAATAATATAAAAAACTTCCTGACATACAGAAATACCAGAAACCATGTCTTATTTGCTTCTGAGTGACATTTAGTGTTGAAGATATTCCCATTTACAATATAGATCACGTCAAGTGAGAATTGTGACGTGACAACGTCACATTTCAGCAGTGGTGCATCTTATGTGTCTGATTTAGCATAACTCTCCCACAGCTTATCAGATTTTTATAATTTTCGTGTCAAAATATATATTTTTCAATATGCCCAATCCAATGGTGATGCCAAAAATAGGAAATCAGAAGTATTTTATATCCTTTCTAATAATCATTTGTAAAAAAAATAAAAAAATTAAGGATTTCCAGGCAAAACAAGGCATCTTATGACTTGTATTATTGACTTTAGAGTAAAAATGCCACCTTTAATCAATTCCAAATGTTCTCAAATATCAGCAGGTATGCCTATTTTTTTGCTATGTCATTTTTGGTCTTGATAATATTTACATTTGTTTGAGAGACCAGGTCAAGTAAAATTGTGGCGTTGTGACGTTATATTTCTGCAGTGATGCATACGTTTGTCTAATTGGATGTAAATCTTAAACATATTATCAAACTTTTGGATCTGCATATAGCATGGTGCACTTTCTGCTATTATGCAGTTTTGTCAATAATAATATCAAATTTATGCTTTTTTCATGGTCAAATACAAAAATGTGAAAAAACACATAAATCGCACAAAATTATCATTGGCATTGTTGTTAATTGCCATATTGGTTGCAGACTGAAAAATTAAGCCATAAAAAAATCTCACCTATTCCATTTTATTCCTACAACCAACCATGCAATGATTGCATACAATCCCCCATCTCTTCTTTATCAATGAATGGTTCACCTGCAACACCTGGGAATGGTCCCAAGCTATTGATAATTCGACATGTTCCTTGTAAGGAACACGTCGAATTATCAAGATTGGTCCAACATAGATAGTTTACACTTGGCAGCAAAATTATTCAACCCCTTTGATTTCTTCCCAATAGTAAACAGGTTTTGTAAAATGAGTGTGATGACATCAGAATGTTTCAAATCACAAAAAGTATGAAAGCATCACATACCAGACAACATATGCTAAATTAGCTGTGGAGAATAACTAAATCTAGTTGGCAGGACTGGTTCCATTTCACAAATGGGTCAAAATGTTTGAACAACTATTTAACCCTGTGCTCCAATGCTAATCCAATGGCGGCAACGGGGTTGAAACATTTTTGACATTGTTGACCCCTATGCGAAATACAAACCATCTACCAGGTTCTGGTGCCTTTCCTAACAGTTTGGCATTATGTTGTCTGATACAAATTGATGTTATCCTTTTCATGATTTGATATATATGCTGATGTCACCACACTCATTTGGCATTTGTCAGCTATTGAATTCAATGGAAAAACATCAAGGGGTTGAATTATTTTGTTGACAACTGTAGGGAGTACAGTACAAATTTCTAAAAGTGGCTCGTCATTTAAAATCTAGCCTTAGCTATCTATCCATAGCCATTCCAAGCTAAACTAAGCTACACTTATCCATAGCTAGCCAGAGCTATCCACAATTACTGTTGTTTAAACAAGGGGTAAAGAGATTGCAGTGTATACAAAAGACTAGAAGTGGATAGTTATGGATAGATATGGATAAGACTAGTAATGAATAGCTATAGACAGCTAAGTTGAGCCACATTTAGAAATTTGTACTGTATTTGCCTGGACTATATTCAATACATACTAGTCAGTTGCCCGCAGCTTTGAGGGCACAAAATAGAACACAATAGAAAATATAGGATTGTGATAAATTTAGAAGGATAGATAGATAGGCCCAGATTGATTTATTGATTGAAAGGGCCGAGATAGGCCAAGATAATCTGATAACAGATAGATGGGGATTTTTATGAGAGTATCGTTTCACAATCAATAGTTAGAGTACCTGTAGATTGGAAGGAACAGAATAGAAGCGATTGGTAAACTTTTAAAATATAATTTGATTTGATAGTGCCCAGATAGACTGACAGAGTAAGATTAGAAAAAGATGGGCCTGGTATCTGCGAGTGTGGGCTGCTGTGGGTCAGAGATTTATCACACCGGGCGGGCTGGTGCAGGCCGGGATTTTTTTTTTTTCGTTGTTTCACATTTTCCATCTCCATTTATGCAGTCACAATGAGAGAATGGAAGTTGTGGTGGGAAATTTGAAATTTGAGCATTTTCAGAATGTCTTTTGGGCCCTGACTTGGCCATTTTGTTCGGGATTGTTTGGAGTCAAGAAATAAGTATAACTTGATTATGGAGCATGTATCTGGCATAGTTATGAATCACAGGCATGTTGTAATTTAGACAAGACTTCCTTTGCTTTGAATCTTGATTGGATGCACCATTAAAAAATTATGTGAATTGTGTTTGTGTATGCAAATTAGCTGTTCACCATTTTGTAAATCATGTGTAATGTGTTCTGTGTGTGAAATGAGCTGACATTGAACTATGTCATGGTGACATTTGGATGTTTATTGCTCAGTTTACTGACCTTGGAATTTATGTTATCATAAAACTAGGTCACAGGAGATTAGATTTCAATAGTTATACAAATTTCCAAGTTTTTCAGTTAAATATAGTGTAGGATGTATTGATGGATAGAAGAATTATCGACAGATTGCTAGCTAGATAAATAGATAGATAAATACTGCTAGATATATAGCATGGCTGGAAGAGTAGGGAATTCGGGCATGTCATTGCCTGGAAATCTCTAAATCTCACTTAAAATTTTTGAAAAAAGGTCCAAATTTCTGACTTGGAAATATGGAGGCTTGATTCGCGAGAATTCATGGGCAATGTTATCGTATTTCATCAAATTGCCTTGAAATTCATATTTTTTCTAGCCCTGGACAGATAGAATGGATGGATTTTATGAATTAGATAGATTGCACCACACGGACAATCTATCCTAGACAAATAGGTTTGATATGTCAAATTATCATAAATTGACATAATGCTTTCAGATTCAACAATGTCTAGAGACTCTAGTTCGATTCACATCTTCACAGCCAATTTTGACCTTAATTTTGAGGTATCACACTCAATCTTTACATCAATCAGCATGATATCCATACAGATCTGGATCTATCCAGAAGTGATAACTTTCTGGGGCCTTACGTAGGTTGAGCTTCAGCGGCCATTTTCCTAAAAGTCTGGAAGTTAAACATGAATTAATCACATGAAGTTGTGCTGATCGGTTCAGTCTCGGGAGTGGTTTGCTGTAACTAGCAGAGGATGTGCTGGAGTGGATTGCATGAATTACATGGATAGATTATAAAGATGAAATAGGTAGCCTTACACTAGTCAAATAGATAGATTACAGATTTGTCAAAAGGGTTTGGTAAGTGAGAACAATAGGATGCAATTTGGTACTTGTGTTACAATTTGTGACATGGTCCAACATGTCTAGGAGGTGTTAGGGTCAGCTCAGTTGGTAATGCGCTGGTTTGCCAATCACTGGGCCCTGAAATTGTGATGGAAATGAATTTCAATCATCCTTTGCGCTTAATTGCGGTGTCCTTCCCTGTAATTACCCCACAAAAATACAGGACTTAAAGCTCAAATGGTCCATGCATCGGTCCAAAATATCCATGCCAATCAGACATGGGATTTTAACTCTTTGCAAAGTCTAGATTGATAAACTGAGTTGGTCATTTTGGCACTCTTCAAATTTTTACTCTAAAATTAACATTACAATCATCAAGTGGCCAACCAGCAACAACAATATTTTTTGGTCTTTGGCGGGTCTCCTCATCATCTGTATTTACAACTCATCGCATGTCGTTATCATACTCTATAAGTTTTATAATAATACAATGTTATTCAAATGATGATAATGAAATAAAATAATTTTTCTGTCTGCCTGTGTGTCAAAGTCAATAATGCAAGTCATAAGCCTTGCTTTGCCTAGAAATCCCAAATTTTTCACATTTTTGACAAATGATCATAAGAAACAAAATAAAATACTCATAATTTCTTCTTTTTGGCATCACCATATGATTGGGCATATTAAAAAATATATAATTTGACACAAAAATGATAAAAATCGGATAAGCTGTGGGAGAGTAATGCCAAATTAGACACATTTATTCGTGAATGCTGATAAGTGATGTTGTGACGTCACAATTCTCACTTGACGTGACTAGTCATATAAATGGGAATATATTCAGCACTCAATGTCACACAGCAACAAATAAGACATGGTTTCTGGTATTTCTGTATGTCAGGAAGTTTTTGTGTCCGAGAGCAGGGCCTCGGGCCCTTTGTCGTCATCAATGGGATTGTCATATCAAAAGTTGGTGTGGAGCGAAAAGCATTTCACAGATGCAAGAACAACCCAAAGTTATGATGCCATTATGATGCCCAGTGTTTACACTGTTGCACAAGATGCCCTGGTTTTAATCTAATGTCTCACTGCTCTAAATAGTTAACTTTAATCCACCAAATTCCTCCTTGCCCAGCAGACGATTTCTGAGAAGCATCTTCTTCTTCTTCCCTTTGGCCCTTCCGCCCTGAGAGAAAGTGGGTGCACCACAACCAGAGATTTATGCTTCAGCCAATTACTAAAGATAGACAGATAGATAGACAGATAGACACATAGATAGACACATAGATAGATTGATAGATAGATTGATAGGTAGATTGATAGATCTATAGATAGAATGCAACTTTTAACAATTTATAGAGATGTGTTAATGTAATGATCATATCCCATTGAGTTATATATAATTGCTCGAGGACACGGTGCATGCATTGCATGCTATTTTTTATGATGTTATTTTTACCCTAAACCAACCATTCATTGACTATGATGCCTTATTTTGCCAGAGAATCTTAGTGGTACCTCGTTCGACTAGGCTAGAGCCTGGGCTGCCAGTCTAGATAGTGTGTTTGAGGACATCCAGAACTAGGATATGGCATCCAGGACCAGCAAAAAATTGGAATATTGGTCCTGTATAGGACTTGGGGTTACTAGAATATTCTGTCCAAGACTCTCAGGACTAGGATACAGTGTCTCAGACCAGAAAAACTAGGAATATTGGTACTGAATAGAACATTTTCTTTCTAGGCTATTCTGTCCAGGACACCTTAAACTAGGACTTCATGCCCGGGCCTTTTATTATTAGGATATATTGACCTGGACATTTAAGTAGGACATTAAAAACTAGAAATTAGAAAAAGAGGGTCTTATGCTTGGGGAATTTTCTCCTGAACTGGACAAGTATTACCAAGAAGCAAATATGTTTCCTTGGTCACTCTTTACTGGGAAATTGTGTACTGGGACGTTTGCAAATACCAAAATTTGGTGCTTTGCAAATTTACTAATTTTACTCTATGCTGAAGGCACAGAGCAACTCAGAACTTTGCATGAATATCACCAGAACTATTGAGCTTAAATAAGCGATTAGACCGCAACTCCTCTTTTGCAGCCAGACAGCAAAATATGAAGTTATCGACCTGGGGCACATTGGGACACCAACAGAAATCTAATTTACTAATGCACTAGGCATTGAATATAAGAAGTGCATAAGATTATATACAGAGTAAAAACGCCTCGTAGTACCAATAGTTAATAAATTTAAATAGTTCAAAACATTCGACATATTGGGTGCGTTCATCATTGTAAGTGATACACCCAAAGCTTTACTATGAATTTTTTCATAAAGCATGGTGATCTACTATGCCTCACTTCACTGTGGCCTGTATACCTATTATGTGCTGTCTCAGGGCATTTTCTGCCATATAAAATGCGTCCTTATGTGCCCTGTTTTTGGTGTCCCAATGAGCCCCAACATGACTGTCTCACAAAATTGCTCATTTCGCTGGTATCAGTGAATGTGTTTATCAGGATAGCTATTCATAACTGTTACGATGTATCAAACTCATGCAAGTATTGAGAAAGCCTGATTGTTCATGGTTTGTCCAGAGAATGGTTCGAATAGAGCCACTTTGAAATTAGTTGTGTAGCAGGAAAATGGACTTTTTCCCACCAAAGCTCTGCATGTGGCTGTAATTTGCTAACAAAAGGATAGAAACATCAGGATGGGTTTTAACAACATTCAGTGGCACAACCATATCAAAAACCTTGTCACGAACCAAGAAAACCCCTCCTTCCCAATGTGCTCCTGTTTCTCATATAGAATGTTGTGGCTGAAATTCTTTGGGAGTACATGACACAGCCACTTCATTGACTTCTTTAGAGGGTGACTGTTATCTCTCTTAATTTTTTGCAACCTCCTAAGCAGTCAGTTTACTCTCTGTCTCCCCTAAAGGTTAATAACTTTAGTACCTAATATTTGACTGGCTGGTTTAGAAGCCTTTTTCCTTTTCTTTTTTCTGGCCTTTACATTTACACCCCAGCAGGCTAGGATGGAGTTCTAAACTGGCCATTACTGAATCCTAAATCAATAATACCTGAGGCTCTGATAGTTTGGCTTGAAAAAGAGATTTCCATTGCCAACCAACTGTCTTCCTTGCACTGAGTTTTAGCCTTTTTTCTGCTTTCCAGAGTGGTACAGAATAATGGTGACTAAAGATACTGAAGTGTAGGGGGAACCGGACCACATTGGGACGTGGGGCACTGTGGGACGGAGGGGTTTTCTTGGATCATGGCAAGGTATATGACATTTCTTGTACATTGGGCACTTAATATGGGAGAATTTAAGTGTCCAAGTCAACTGAATGACCTGGGACAGCACACAACAGGTATTCAAGCCACAGTGAATAGAGGTATAGTGGATTACCATGCTCTGTGAACAAATTTGTCGCAAAGCACTGTGTGTTACTTACATAGATGTCCGCACCCAGAACATAAACTGTCCTACAAGGTGTTTATGCGCTGTATATTGTCTTATGCACTGCTCATATGTAATATCTTTTGCACATGGACACTTCAGCAAAGCCTTCAGTGATTCAGTCAGACACACCCACAAAGCTGACCAATGAACAGATCTTCAAGTATGTTATGCAAATGAGGCCGATTTCGCGGTTTCGCACTTTTCCGTAAGGGTAACAGGTGTGATTCTTATATGAGTAGATAGGTCTCTCTGAGACCTTTAAAATGATATGCCATACGTCTCTGAGGGGTGAATAGTTGCTTCGCAAATTGCCGGTAAACTTTTGAAGTGGATAGAAATACTGCACGCTGATTGGCTGTGACGCTCTGACGCAAAATTCTATGATAATATGCAATGACGAAGGGATTCGTCTAGGGTAGATTCTCTGGGTGCACATGGAGTGTTAAAATGATTTTTTAATTGATGTCCCAATGTGCCCCGGCTGATGTCCAAATGTGCCACGCCGGGGCCGGGGCACATTGGGACAGTCATTTTTTATGACTCACATTTTGCTCTCTGGCTGTAAAAGGGTAGGTGCAGTCTAGTTTACTATGCCTTGCATTTAAGCTCAATAGTATTGGTGATATTCATGCAATCTTCTGAATTCTTCAGTGCTTTCAGCATTGAGCAAAATTAGTAGACGTGAAAAGTGTCCCAATGTGCCCCGGTTCCCCCTATGTTTTTCTTCCTTTTAAATCTGCTTGTTGTATATTTCAATTGTCTCCACTCAATGAGCGTTGTATGAAAAACAATGCACTTCTGAATCTGTTATATCATCAGTCTTGCTGACTTTTAGCAAGATTTTTGCTGTTCGCTAGAAAAATGTCAAATTTCAAAATAAATTGTAAAATTCCTTACCGATTTCCCAGCAAGAATCCACAAGACAGTGTTCTTAATCCGGTAAGATGTTATAAGCTTCGTCTGCTCAGTGTCCTTGTCACCAACTTGGTCCTGTGCCTACAAGGGTAGAAGCAGAATATCTTATTTTTGATATGTTATTTGGCTAATTATATCAGGTCAATTCTATCATGGCAACCCATTGGCGTATGGGAGGGGGGGGGGAAGCAGTAAGATCAGGGCAAAAAGACTGAAAAATTTGGGTAGATGATTAAGTAAAATCTATTAAAAGATCATTTCCAGGTTATTTTGATTGAAATGGTCTTTAACAAACGCCTGAGTGTACCAAAACACCCCACAAAGATATATGCGAATACTTTTGTGCCACATGGAGTTAAGGTGTTTAACCATGGCAAGTTGTGATATGTATAGTCTGTGCTAATATAATATTTCTGCACTGTGATATATTTATTTATTCTGTTCAAGGTAACTGCATGTGATTGTGATGAAGCCATGTAAATTAAATGAGTTTCATTTTTCAATGATTCAATAAAGTATTATTGTATCGTATCGTATCGTATCGTAAATCTAGCTCTTGAAATTCAGGCAAATGTCGCTCGCTCCCCTAAAAATTGCATGCGCCGTATGTGGCAACCTCTTGCAGTAGGTTATTACTCATTTTCCGAAGCCTCAAATTCTCCTTGCTCGATAATTTTGCTGGGCTGTTGTACGCATTTTCCATTAGAGAAACCATATAAGAAACAGGCCATTTTTTGGGAGTTACAGACATACAGACTATTTGGATTACAGACGTCTGTAAAACTACTATTTCCTATATTTGCAGACTTCTCTATTACATCATTTTCTAGCTATTGCAGACGTCTGCATTCAATGCTTTTGTGGAGTCACCAGACAGTCACTGTTTGATGCTTTATCTAATATGTCTGGTGCCATTAAATTGTCCATCATCCAGACGTCTGCATCATGCATATTCTGTGCAATAACAGACTTATGATGCTGGATCCCCTCGGATCCCTCCAGTCAGGGAGGCCATGGATCCTCCAGTGCCCCTACCATCCTCGCCAGTACAGATGAGCCCCCTGCAAATGTCACCCTCCCCAACCCCACCCCCACCCCCTGTTACTCCACAACCAGCTACCCCCCTTGCAAGACCTACAAGGAAACGTGCCAAGACGCCTAGGTTATAAGAATACACCAGTTACAGATCTGGATACTCTCAAAATGTGCCAGTTAAAGATGTCTGGTTGCTATTAAGATACGCCAGTTACAGATGTCTGGATACTTATGAAATGTATCAGTTACAGACGTCTGGTTGCTATAAAAATACAACAGTTACAGACATCTAGATATGCCTAATATATACCAATTAAAGATGTCTGGTTGCTATAAAAATATACATGTAATGGTGCAAAAAATGCACAACTATAACTGGTCATTGTCTGCAAAGCATGAAAAAACCCTTCCAACAGACAGTTTGTTTTTGGTATGCAAAACCAGACGTCTGGTAATAGGGTAAAAATGCAATGATAAGACGTCTGATTGTCTAGTGCAGATGGTCTGCTATGAGTGATGCTGACATGCTGACATGCTGTTATAGTCATATTATAAGTGAAGGCAGACGTCTGCTAACAGCTTAAAATCTATAATGCAGACGTCTGCATGTCTGCTAAAGCTATTTTTGTGGCTGTTTTTTTAGCTCAGAGAAACGGCTCTGGTCATTTTAAAATGTCGAGATATGGATATAAAAATACAGTACAATCAAAATAAAGTAGGATTACCCCAACAAGAAGGAAGAATCAGCCAGTACTTTACCCTTTCACACCCTTTGACTACCCCTGAATCACTTCCTACTTTTACCTAATTGAAACTACCTTTTAAAATTACATTAAAATCACATTTAAACAACACCAATTTAAACTCAATCACCCTAATTGTGTTTGATTAATTTATATTTTGCACCTATGCCAATTGCAGTTACATTGGTAGCTTTCTAAATAGAGTTCTTAATGTTAATGTAATGTGGGCTAAGGTTGTTGTAAGGAGTCAAAGGGAGTTGTCAGGAGATTTGGGGTGGAGAGGAGAAAAGAGGGCGAAATAGGTAAACAGAGGACTTTCTTACTTTATTTTGGATTGTACTGTATAATCTCTCAAATTTAATATGTGTGAAGACAAATACCTCAAGGAGTGCCTTTGCGATGAGAATTCCCAAACGACAACCAGGTGGTAGGTTATCCAAGATATCCCATTCGAATTGATACACTGTTTTCTTCCAGTTTGTGTCATGCTCAAAATCATTCCATTTCAAATGTTGCATCTTTGGATGATTTGCCTTGGAAAATTTAATTGGCAGAAAAAGATATCATCATTATTATAGGCTAAATTATATGAAATGCCCTCCCTCAAATTTGAAAGTATGTTATCCTTTTGAAGTATGACGGACTCACGAGATGATACTTAGGTGCAGGGGTTTTAGTTTATTCACAAGCAAAGCAACAGCAAACATTTTTGAAAGTAATGAACGTGGAAACAAACACACTTTATTTTCAAGAACTGTACAAAACTTTTTCTTATCCCAGTGTAGAAAACAAGCTTTTCTGAACTAAAAATCCATATAATAGCCTCCTCCACCCCTAAAAGTCATGCGGTTACCCCCTTACTCTGTCGGTGCATTATTTGCAGATGGGCAAAGTTTATAAAAATTAGAGAGATATCTAAAGGTTGGCTGCAGAGTATTAAACTTTTCATTTATTGGAATAATCAATTTGATTACATTGGCAAATTCTCACCATTTAACGTCATTTGAACCACAAAGGTTTACATTATAATTTGCTAGAAATACAAAAATATTACAACTTTAGTGTTATGCAAACACCGGGCCCGATATTCTCCAGACCCTATGTTCCCCTAACAATAATCTCCATGTTTTTCGCTGCTGATAGCACATCGTTTCAGCCCAGAAGGTCCTCACATACACTGTAGACAACAGTTTTTAATTTTCTAAGCCCCTTAAAAACTGTCTCTTCAAGAAAATAAAATGGCTGCTCAACAGTGATTGGTCAAAACAGAGCAGCAGCACTGTTATGATGTCATAAACACTGGTGACTTCACAATCTCTGGTGTGCTAGCACGTGGGTCATGGGTCGCTACATTGGAAAAACTTGAGATTTTCAACAAGGGTTAGGGAGAATGGCTGTAGCTAAGTTTTCCATGAATTACTGATATTGTGTGTTGGTATATCAAAACTAGACACTTTTTGCTGCTGATAGCACATATTTTCAGTTTTGTGAGAACGCTAACACCTACAATACAAAGGCATTGAAGTTGAGCTTAATATTTTTTTCTTATGTACATTGTAATGAATCTGCGCTCTGATTGGCTAAGAGAGAATGACAGTTGCATGGTGATGTCACAACATGATTGTTTACACAATCGCTATGACATCACCAGAGATTGTGACGTCACCAGTGTTTATGACATCATAACAGTGCTGCTGCTCTGTTTTGACCAATCACTGTTGAGCAGCCATTTTATTTTCTTGAAGAGACAGTTTTTAAGGGGCTTAGAAAATTAAAAACTGTTGTCTACAGTGTATGTGAGGACCTTCTGGGCTGAAACGATGTGCTATCAGCAGCGAAAAACATGGAGATTATTGTGAGATAATCGCAATGATCAACAGAGCCACAACAATGACACCATTCTGATTCACCTAAAGGGTATGCTGAAATCTCAAGTTTTTACTATGCAGTGATTCATGACCCCTGCTAATGTTCCCCAGGACTTTGGAATTATTTGACAGGTTTCCACAAGCCCCCAGAGAAATGAAGTAGTCTACAGTGATAGGGCAAGTCTACAGTGACAGCTAGGCCAAGTCTACTGTGACAGGCGCCAATATACACAGTCAAGAGCCTGCAGGTCAATTCATCATAAGCTTGGACCCTGATTTTCATATAATTATATGATGAAATAAATTGATTCTGATTCTGGTCCCTGTCTCTGCTACAGGCTTAACTAATCATAGAATTTATTGTTTTTGCATTACAATTTCTGCCTACATTTGAAGATATGCAGAGAAAAATATGTCTCGGGGCACATGGGACCAGGGGTAGTTAGGACCTGGAGAACATCGGATGCAGGAATACAGGACTGAGGCTGGTTAGGTCTTAGTTATTTTGGAAATAAAGCAGCCAGGTCTGGTTTAATGTAAACCAGAAACCTGTTTCGTGTATGCTGACAAGGAAGTATCAACACACAGGCTGTCCCCGCACATGATTGCTCATAAATCTTTAATAAGAATTACCTTATTGCGCAATATCAATCCTTGCCTTTCATGTGCTTGTGAGTTTAGGTCTTCAACCAAGATTGGTACAACGTCAACAGATATCGGCAGACCGCGACAGTTGCCATCTCCTTCCCAGATGAACATCCACGGATTCCTCACTCCAACACATCGCAACGAAATCCCAATCATGTTAATCACAGCCATTCTCTTGACAAAGTAGGCATGGAGTCTCAGACATGCAAATGGCAAATCTTCATAAGGATTGCTTTTGATGTGTACCAGCAGATCAAACTCATTGAATCTGCCTACCTTCAACTTCTCCCTGACACTTCCACCCATTTCTATTTTTGCAGATAATACTCCATCATGTTTGAGCATCCGTTCAAATAACTTCTTCAAATCATTTTTTATGGCTTCACTTTCTTCAGCTGGCAATACGAGCATTTGTTTCATTGAGTCAAAAACAGAAAATTTTCTGTTCATGATATTGAAGCACCGTTCCTTATATTCCTTTTCTGACTGCTGATTGACCACTGCATCAGATACGGGGAACCTTCCAAAGTAATCCTGGAAAACTTTTGCATTGTGAGATTCTAAAAATCTGATTGCAGTCAGGTTGCCATGCAGGTGTGCTAAGTGCAGAGGAGTGCAACCATGAATGTCTGTTTCATCAATCTGTCTTTTGATCAGTTCTGTTGGGAACATGTTAAGAACTTCATCATGGCAAAAGATGGCAGCCAGGTGGAGTAGATTCCTTCCTAGCCAGTTGTCATTCCTCTTAATCAAAGTACACTTCAGTTCTTCCTTTAGCTTTTCTTGAACTTTGTCTGTTGTGACCTGCCTCTGTAGGCCTTCAACCCATTTTAATGCATTTATGCTGCTTTTCTTCAAAAGACCATCTGTTCTTTTAAAGCATTTCTTGATTTTGTCTTCATCACCATCTCCCTCTCTCATAAATAGGAGCGTGTTTATCACACTTCTTGACTTCATGCAATTGTCTAATGTACCATAAGCTGTTCTGATTGCTGAAGAGGCAGCTGTTCTCAGATCATCCTTCACCACCCACTGCTCTTGTATTGGATTCAAATAGAGATTAAGGCGTTTCTTTCCTTCAAATGTTCTGTATGCTTCAACAAGCTTGTTAGTCATCTGGACAGTGGCTAACAGGGCTTCACTGGTTGAACAGCCCACAACCATCATTATTGACATTTCGTAGATATGGTCAATTGTTGGACGAGCACCTTTTTCAACGCACTGCTCCAGTAAGTTGAGCAAAGCATGGAAGTTTGTTGTCATCTGAATATGTTTCATGAAAACGTCATAGATTTCCTGAGCATTGTATTCATTGATAAAGACTTTCAAAATGTTATCAGAAATAGCAAGAACTTTGCCATAACATATTTTGATGTGTTCTTCAGCAAAATCTTGAAAGTCGTTTGACCACGTCAGCTGTTTGCTTATTTTTTCTTTGACCTTCAGGTCTCTTATCTTCTCTAAATCAATCTCAATTTCTGGAATCCCCTCCAAATGTACATCCAAATACTGGTGGACGTTGATCAATTTTCTTAGGAGTCGTTCCATTCGTCTTTCCCTGTAAAAAAAAATGTATATTGGTAATAGCAAAGACTAAAGAAATGTGTCATATATGTCAGGTTTGATATTTCAATGGCATTGATTTATGATAGTTGCAACATTCACCAATCAGAAGATGGACTGGGTTCTTCGCCTCCTATTTTTCTTATTTACTCAGGTCCATTTTAAGGGGGCTCGCTACTCGTGCCAAGTGGTAGTTAGCGCACATTCACGTGCAGCCAGGCAGGCCCTATATCATAACGTCACCACAGCAGCAGGGCACAGCTTCAACATTTTTTTGAATTCTGATAATTCCATGCGTCGGCCGCTTCGTTTGCCATTTGTGCCACTTCTGTTGGGGTTAGAGACTTCTCATTTAGAGCATAAGATGCGCTATGAAGATGACTATAAACTTCCAGACTTTCAGCTCTCTACTCTTAGTAGAACATTTTTGTGGGCGATTTTCGGAAAGCATGTCTAGTTTCTCAAAAATGACTCTGTAACACAAATAAATGTTTATATCAATTTCCAGGCCCATAGGGCCGTATGTCTGTATCATTATATTGTTCCTTACTTCATTTGGAAGCAAATGACAAAGAAATAAAAAATTCTATCTCATCATTTTTTTTAGCGCTATGGTTCATTAAAAAAAATAAAATTTTCAAAATCATAACTTTTGATCCGAACCCCCAGAAAAGTTCTTTAAACTTAATATATATTTCTGGAATTTTGATCAGCTTTTCCATAACACTGTCCTCTTTAATTCCATGCTTCATTTAATAACATATGATGAATGGCCACTGAATGGCAGGGAAAACTTCACAGTAAAAAAATTAAGAAAAAAATTGAGTTTTTCAAGTTTGCGTGGACTGACTTTCTTTTACATAACCTCAAATATTTTGAAAGAAAGGCTGGTAGCGACCACTTTCGTTCATATATCCTTGCTATAAACTATATTTTGAATCATTTTAAACTATTTTTAAGAAATCCTATCTTGGAAAGTTCACGAGTATCGAGCCACCTTAAATCAATTTCAAAAGTAGGTTATCAATCATATTAAGAGCAGATGAAATACGGGATGAGTAAGTAATGCAATATTGGATTTATTGGATTAGCCTTTGGTTGGTGTGTTCAGAAAGGCTAATCGCAATAAGCAAATAACCAAGACTGTCTCTTGCAGCAGTTTGGAGTGTGAAGTCGAAATTATGTCATCAGATTCATAATACATACCTAAGAGATTTTATTCCTTGAAAAGCACTGTCCTCATTAACACCCTTTTCCTGGAAACATTTAGTCAACTCCTCTATTTTGATAGCCAAACCCGACCTAGGCGGTTCATTTTGTAATGCCAGTGATTCTTTCCAAAGAAGAATCCAACTGTAAGGAGTTACTTGGTCTTCATCTTCCATGTTCACATTTTTGTCACTAATAAAGTGAGACATGAGTTTCCAAAGAGTGTCTGTTCCTCTTATCATTTCAGGATTTTTTTCCCAAGAGTCATCAATAGTTTCCATGAGGTTATGAAGTGGAGTTCTTCCTTCACCATCCACATGGTTACAGAGGAGAGGATTCTTTTCAATGATTTCAAGACAATTCCCAACAACAAGTTCTTTCATAGACGCTGGACTACTGGAATTGAATTGAAAAATGTTGTTTGGAACCGCTTTGATAATGACATTCAAAATGTCTTCTCTGCCAACTTCTTGTATCTTGAATACTTCTTCCAAAAATGTTGAAACTTGGGGCAGCACTGATCCTGTCAGATCCGAGTGAAATGCTTTTAAAAATAAAGTCAACGACTGAGTCCCTTCAATGGTTTGGAAAGGATCGGCTTCTTCTTTGATGAGAGTTGTCAACATGTGAACAAAATGCGGATTCCCCTCCTCTGGAAATTTGCAGCTTTTCATTAACCGCCACAAGAATCTGCAAAAATATTTGAAAGAAAATAAACCATAAAGGAACCATGAAAGTTCATGATAACTGAATACATTTCAACAAGAGTTCATCAGAAAAATAGAAAAATTTCAAGGAAAAGGGTCTTTGAAATCTGCGCCTTAGAAGTTGAGTTGCCTGTGAATAGTAAAAAGTAGGCCATACATTTATCTCCAATTTTTGTCAATATTGAGCTCTGCATGGTACAGCAATGCATCTGGTGTTAGAAAAGTGGCTGTGACAAAAGCACCAGGAGGGACACCATGATATTGTTATTATTTAAATTTCATCAAGTTATTTGGTACCAACAGAAGTGACATGTTCTAGCTTTCACATAGAACCACTAAATTTGCTCTATTAGAGCTTTTTTTCCTCGGTGATTATGAGTTGTAATCTCTCAAACTGGCGACTATGGCTACTAAGGGGATTACTGACCACTTAAGATAACAGTGTTAAACAAGCAAACACTCTCAACAGTTATATTTCTAACAACTGTGAAGATTTTCTATAGAATGAACAGTTTTTGCTCTATGCTTTTCCCTCCCCCCAACCAACCTCGTGAAAAACAGTCAATCAAATCAAATTTCACACTTTAGCAAGTTTAAGAATACAGTTGTTTTAAAAATTATTTTAATTCTAAAATTGTTAATGTAAATACATTAAAAAAAACTTAACTCGGGTATGATTTTCTCTGTCCAAGGTCATTTCAGGCCAGTAGACTAAGTAAAATACAGATGGAGCCATCCACATATACCCAATGTGTGGGGTATTGTACTTGTTCAGCATAGACACCGATACAAGGGACCGGACAAGCATTTCAAATATGAATCAAAAGGTATAATTTATCATAAAATATAATAAAAAATGTTTTATTACCGAGTTATTTCTGTCTATCTATCTATCTATCTACATATGTGTGTTGCAGCCCTCCGTCCGCATGTTACATATATATATATTTTTTTTATTTATTAATTTTTTTTAAATGTTATATGTAAACTTATATAGCCACCTGGTGATGTTTATTGAGTGTGATTTGAAGTGGCAGATAAACCCCTGAGGGGTTGGGTACCACCTATATTTTTGTGTGATTATGTGTTTATATGTTAATTGTACCTGTCACTATAAAATAAAAGTCAATCAATCAATCAATCAATATACCCAATGCGTGGAACATTTTACTTGTTCAGTATAGACACTGACAAAGTATTAGAAATGCCTGAAATGGGCATCACACCATCAACAGGTATACTTTTCATAGAAGAAAGTAAAAATAATTGTTATTACAAAATGTGTTCAATCTATCTATCTATCTATCTATCTATCTATCTTTCTATCTGTATATCTGTATATCTATCTGTCTATATTTGCTTATCTTAGTTATCTATCTTCATAGGTGTGGGAGGCTAGTGGCTGCAGCATGAATTGCGACCATGGAATTCATCTCTGCCATCTATACCTGAGTGCTGTGATTATAAATTTCTTACATTCATAATCACCCACAGTCGCCTCTAAGACTCCAAGGTGACTGGAACTTGTATATATCACGTATATAACCACACCACAGTCAACCAACAGTCAATTGCTTAATCTCAGTCTCAATTTCAGTCGCCCACATATGTTCAGATGATGAAGCCTCCCCCTCTCCTCTTTGTTTCTCATTGTTACACATTGTGTTGTATTGGAACAAGGCATTCTCAATGCAAAATTAATCCATGTATAACTGTGTGAAACTGAAATAACAGCTTGAAAACTGCCATAAACTATTTTTGGCGACTAAAGTCATTCTGGAGATTACAGAGATTACAGTTTATAATCACCGAGGAAAAAAAGCTCTAGTAGGTGCACAAATGCCAAAATCCGTAAGCTTTACTGCCTTATGATCAACTGAACCACAGTTGAAAACTTGGGCTATATAAAGTAGCTGAGTTATACACACTCTAAACTGCAAATTTGAAGGATTCATCCAAATAGAGGTCTGGAAATATTTCTACATCATATATATAGAACAATTATTATATATAAAATTATAAAAACGTATACGTATCTATACCTTGTACTCAACTTATTCTCCAGAGACATGAAGATCTGGAAAATGAAATGGGAGAAAGATAAATACAAATTACAAGTGTTACAATGAATTATATGGGCAATAACATATACAGGAGGCGTAAGCTATAGTTTTATGGTGTTCCATGTTCATCACTATTAGGTCCTAATGATCTGATGAACCCACCCATTCTCTCTCATCTTTCCCCTTCAAGAAAATTATCCATGAAATTCATATCTAAGAGTAGTTTTATTTCAACATTTTCGGTAAATTAAGGCATAAGTTTTACCTTTGAAGACAATGCTATTTACAATGTGTACTTGTAACACAATTTTATAGTGAAAATCAGATAGATAATCCATTCGTTTGGCTGCCACCAAAAAGCTGGATTAGTCACCATAAATCAAATTAACATTGGAAGTATTTGGTATGACCATGACAAATCATCAGCATGATGACACATGAAGTGCCATTTTCACAGTGCAACGGTCCGCTCTCTTTCTATATCAAAGTGACAGACTGTAAGGACAGAGAGGCATACACCTTGGACAACCGAAGCATGTCTACAGTTGTGGACTCCCTGAGGCTACACTTTTATATAGGTTGGTTACACGGCACATTAGTTCCCTGATGTTTTCACCGTAGTCTAAAATAGAGGGTAGAGGGTAAAGATATGTCAAAGTCAAAGTCAAGTCAAAATATCTTTATCAGGCAGAGTAGCACAATCAGAAATGACCCATCTATTTTTCATGGTGGCCCTAACGTATAACTATTGTACATATAACATATATATGTAAAACAAATACAATATAAAACTGAAAAATTAAAATATAATCTAGTTTTTAAGTTGGTTTAAAATCAGAGCAATATTGATTTTGTGACAGCCACTATAACTATAAGTAACTGATACATTGCATAAAAATTAACTATCAATTTGTCATTTAGACTGGCGGGATTTTTGAAAAATGGCTTTATTTAGAGAGGTACGAGCATTTTGGGGTAAAAGTCGGGAACCCATCTTTTTAGCATATTTTAGGTATGCTGAATCCAAAAAAACCGATTCCCAAGCGATATTCCGGGTCCTTCACCTCCTAATTAGCATAACAAAATGGCCGCCAAATTAGCAATTTTTTTATTGTTTTAAAGCAGTAACCTTCAATATACTACTGTTCAGGAAAGCAAAAAAGGCAAACTTAGTGGCTTAATCCATGGTATGAAGACTAGGGAATAACACACACCATTTTAGAATTAATTATGCAAGTTTGATGGTCAGTTATATGCTTATTAGTAGCCGCCATTATACAATAATGCCTTTTCTTCAATAACTTCCTTACTAATCAACCAAATTTAACAAATTCAAGTTCTATACCAATGTTTTGAGGGTCAATGAAGATGATGAAACCATCTATTAAGTCATAACACTCATCCAACATTAATTATGCAAGAATAATGGTCATTAGTATGGTAATCTGCAATGAAATATTACAAAAAAAACCAATCTTCTCAGTGTCTTCTCTGCTAATCCAGAAATCTTTACATACTAAAGGATAAAGGTCTATACCAATGTTTTAAAGTCTATGATGATCATGAACTTATTCATAAAGTCATAACTCTCATCAAATATTAATTATGGAAAAATGATTGTCATTAGTATGCTAATTAGCATGACATGTTTCAGAAGAACAGTTTTTGTTGTAACGATGCTGCTAATCCTGCAATCTTTACAAATTAAAATGTATATACCAATATTTAAAGGGTCAAAGAAGAAGTCATTGACAAAGTCACTACATTCATCTGAAATTTTTGTGCAAGACCTGTAGTCAGTAAAATTAGCAGTGTCATATAACCGAAAATAAAAAAAATGTATTCTTATATCTTTCCTATGCATCAAGCAAACTTAAGCAAATGAAGTTCTCCCAACAATTTTAGTTTTTTTCAAAATTAGTCTGCAATACTTCAAGAGTCAATGCAGATCATGAACTCAATTTATAACATAATAATATCAGTGATATCTACCTTAATTTGTTTTGTTTGTTAAGTTTGCTGGATTAGCAGGGAAGATCATGGCTGTAGCTGGAATTCTGTTTTGGGGCAGGCAAAGTTAGGCAGGAGCTCCCGTAATACAACAGTGTCTCATGCATTGTGACCCGAAATGCCTTCTAAGCAGTCTGAAACACTAATTCCCCCATAAAAGACAAGGAATCACTGTATTATCATTTTATGTAGTGTCCAAATTAGGAAAGTTTGAACAACATACACATATTAAATGGAAATCCTGCAAATCATTATTGTGATGACTTCTAGATATCGTTATATAGTGGGGTCTGAACCATCATCCAATGTACCCATGCAGGGTTGGCATGCTAAGCAGTGGCCTACAGAGCTGCACAAAACATGAAACAGTCACCCAAATACTTTGAATTAAACAATTATCATGAAAGTTTATGAGCAAAATAAAGAAGGGCATAACAATTCAAATTGTTATTCTGTGTGGGATCAGATACAGCAAACAAATTTGAAACTCAAGCTCTCTGGCTTTTCACTGCCTCCTTGCCAAGGTACATTCTATATATATATATAATAATATTATGCCTTCTTCATGGCTCTTCACTCTGAATAGCTTTTGCCTCCTCTCAAAAACTCTTGCCTCATCTTTAGCTCTTGCCTGTTCAATTGCATTCTCCATCCTTTCCGGTGACCTATATCTCCATAATATCCCTTTTCGCCTCCTTCCTAGCTCTTCCCTTCTGTCTGATAGCTCCTGTCTCCCACCTGACTGCTTCCTCACAGCTCTTGCCATTCTCTCCTCATTATGACCTCTGTCTACTCCCAATCAGCCCCATCTAAAGTTATTCCAACTGCTTTTGCTTCGTCAAACAGTGTTTCCTACCTCTCTGGTCATCTTTCTTTTTCCTCCGCCATCTAGCTATGCATTCTCCTCTGCCTCCTGTCTAACTCCTTTCTCCTGCCTAACTCCTGCCTCCCTACTCAATAGCTCATCTGTCCCCCCTTCACTGTCTTCTTCTTAGCTCCTTCCTGATATTGGTTTCCTCCTCCCTGCATTGCCTCCTACCCATCAGCTCTCCCCTCTTTTGTTTGGTTTCACTAGCTGTTGCCTCCACCTCCAGAGTGGTTCTTCAATCACTCTCTGGGTACTACTACCTTATATAAATGCCTCCTCCCTCCCTGCTTGCTCTCAGTTTCTCTAGGTATCCTCCTCCTCCATTTTCGCTCAATTGTCTCCGTCAAGTGGTCCTATTAGAATATCTCCTGACCATCCCTACCTTTCTCTCTCACTACTAGTGTTCCATGCACACATCCATTTTTTTTATTAAAAGAATGAATACTCTGTCTGCTCTCCATGTTGGCTTTACTGGTATAAGGGGAAAGTAGCAGTTTTATTGTTTTAGGAGAGTCATTATTGCCTCAGAATATTTTTACGTATAATGGGAGTGACAAAGTGACTTCATTTCTGAGTTGAGGTATCTTCCAATAAAGCATATATGATACCATTTTGATACACCCAGTCAGGAAGATACGATCAATGGGAACTCTGCTGAATTTCATGGCAGAATTCTTAAGAAACACCTTTTTCTGCAAATATGGCATCGCTAATCATACAAATAGCTATTATTCTTGCATTATTAATATATTATGAGTTCTATGGCTTTATGAATGAGTTTTTTTACCCTTAAGGCAGTGGTATAGAAGTTTTATTTGCAAAATTTGTTGGTTAGAAGGGCAGATATTAAGAAAAACATATTTTTTTCTGTAATAAAGCATTGCTTATTAGTATATAATATATATTACATATACGAACAAATGACGATTATTCTTGCATAATTAGTATTTTATGAATGTCATGACTTTATAAATAAATTCAATATCCTTTGACTCTTTAAGCTTTGGTACTGAACCTTTATTTGTAAAGTAGGCTGGATTAGCAGAGAAGATATGAAAAAACTTCTTTTTTTTTCTGTAATATTTCATCGCTATTTAGCATACTAAAGACTATTATTTTTCCATAATTAATATTTCATTAGTGTTATCACTTTTTAAATAAGTTCATTACCTTCATTGACTTTAAAAATATTGGTATAGAACTTTAATTTGTAAAGTTTGCTGGATTAGCAGAGAAGACACTGAGAAGATTGGTATTTTTTTGTAATATTTCATCGCGAATTACCATACTAATGACCATCATTCTTGCATAATTAATGTTGGATGAGTTTTATGACTTAAAAGATGGTTTCATCACCTTCATTGACCCTCAAAACATTGGTATAGAACTTGAATTTGTTAAATTTGGTTGATTAGTAAGGAAGTTACTGAAGAAAAGGCATTTTTGTATAATGGCGGCTACTAATTAGCATATAACTGACCATCAAACTTGCATAATTAATTCTAAAATGGTGTGTGTTATTCCCTAGTCTTCATACCATGGATTGAGCCACTAAGTTTGCCTTTTTTGCTTTCCTAAACAGTAGTATATTGAAGGTTAATGCTTTAAAATGATCAAAAAAATTGCTAATTTGGCGGCCATTTTGTTATGCAAATTAAGAGGTGAAGGACCCGGAATATCGCTTGGGAACCGGTTTTTTTGGATTCAGCATACCTAAAATATGCTAAAAAGATGGGTTCCCGACTTTTACCCCAAAATGCTCGTACCATTCACATATTTCAAAAATCCCGCCAGTCTAATTGGGTAGCTTGTGACCTCATTGATGAGTGGTGTAACACCTTGAATGACGTTTCCTTCTAGCATTGCAAGTATAGGATATGACTTCACAAACTGCTTATGACTCATAAGGAATAACATGGCAGGGATAGGGATCATAGGGATGTGACCTCACAAAGAATATTCCAGTGCTTTTTTGTAAGCACTTGAGTTTCATTTACTGTAACACATCGTTGGTGCTTTGTTATCAGTTGAATAGATTTAAAACCTTGAAAATTCTGACAGGTGCAAGTACTGTAAAATAGAGATGAAACATTTTTTCTGAGATTTATGGTCCTCTTTCACAAATTCCTTGAGCGTTCAAACACATCCTTGATCTTGAGGTGACTTTGAAGTTTGACTGGTATTCATCTATACGGCTCTTGCACAGTGGTCATGCAATGAACATTGAGATGCTGATTTACAAAAGTTGAAGTACCTTTAGCTTCTCCATGAATTCCTCAGCCTTGGCCTCGCTGTCTATCTTGATGAGCTGTTTTGCACCAGACAAGTTGTCTACCCGATATCGTAATTGTTGGAAAACCATTTCAATAAGGCTTTCTTTCCTAGAAAGTTCACTTGTTTTATAATTCAGATAGAGAGTCTGAAAAAAAGAAATATGTATATAAAAAGATGGCCATGTATCTTCTGCAACACGTGTTTTCATCTCCCTCCTGCGTTTGGCATTTTTAAAGGTAACATACAAGGGTGCTTGGTTCTGCAAAGTAATCAGGTTTTTCTGGAAAGTTTCAAGGTACGATTGACATGTGGTTTTCATTTTTATTCCAAAATCAACTGTTTTGAAATTTCTGAGATGAATGATGCTGCACTGTCTGTGAAATGATATAAAACACATCTATTATGAATCTAAAGAATATAGAAATCAGAAAAAGTTTAATTTAGGAATTTATCCTATATGGCGGTATTTGACTGGCTGCCTCATTAGAAAGCACATAGTTTACATAGTTTTTTTTTTCACTAATCTGTAACACCTTTTGAGTTAGGTGATGCTCCCTGGAAAAAAAAAATTGTGAATTTACTGACGTACTAGGGGGGAGATATTCGTTTTTTGTTCTATAGTTTCCCACTGGGTTTTGCATCAAAGTGGCATTAGATTTGCATATATGGTTCTTTAATAATTCATCTGATCTTTTTGTCCTGTATTGGTAATGTCCATTGCCAATGTTCAGGACTCTCCCATTTAAAGAAACTTATGATTAGGCATTGTCCGTTTTTATAACTTTTTAATGTTTACTCTATTTTATTTATAGCAGTTTTTAAATTATTATGTGATATTTATCTTATTTTAAATTTACACCAATTTTTCTTTGGATATGATGCTGTATAAAATTTATTATTATTCATGTGATTTTCATTTTATTCAGTTATACAACTTGAAAATGGAATGTTGCAGCACCTTGGTCAAATGTGGGATAATTATCATGTTGGAGTACGTATTTGGCTCATATTTAATATGTGATGATATCTTTATTTTAAATAAAGCTAAAATTAGTGCATGATTTATCTTTTCGTATACATCTGGGGATATTCTTGTTGTTACCATGGTTAGATACCATAAGTAACACTCTGTGGTTTCATTGCTGTCAATTATCAGAAATTTTTTATTTGAACGGATTCAGGGGCGGACTGGCGGCGTTTCGGGCCCTGTGGCAAATTAAGTCAATGGGCCCCTTCTTCTTCTTCTTCTTCGGTTTAGTTTCCTCCGCTCAATCCGGAGAACCTCCTCCAAGGAGTAGCGTTGTGATTCCCCTTAGTCCCTACCACCAGCGTTATTTTAAAAGAAAAATACTATGGCCTACATAATTTGGTAAATTTGTGTTAGGGTGGGGCCCCATGTGAGAGAGTCTTGTCCAATTCAGTTAATTAGGTTGCATCACAAAATCCTAAACCTGATGGTAAAGGTTTGGTTTTTGGCCTTTTTCTTGAAATGTTTATTTTATGTCATCTTGGATGGGCCCCCCTGAGTGGGTGGGCCCGTGGCAGCTGCCACTCTACCACATAGGCCAGTCCGCCCCTGAACGGATTCATATGAACATTCATAAGACAATATAGTTTTTGCTACATTGTTTTTACATATCATCATGTTTTTCTCAGGAGGTTCCAGATTGTTGGCTAATATGTTTATGGGTGGCCCCTTGAAAGCGGCCATTAGGCCTTAGAGGGGTTTCCCCATAAATGATATAAATTTTTTGCAAAATATGTAGATACATATAGTTATGTAACCTCTGCTGTCGGCAAGTGGACTGCTCTTGCATTGCCACAGATCAGAACATATGCTGTCTTGTGTTGCCACATAGGCGTACGGCACGCGCGATTTTGGGGGGGGGCGACATATGCCTGAATTTCAAGATACAGATTTGAAACAATTTCAAATGAAATTGCCTGGAAATCATTAATTTTCAATAGTGATTATTAAAGTTACCCAGAATGATAGGTGGGAAGCGTGGGATTCGACAAAAAGTTTTTCTAAATTTTACATTATCCTGTGCATCCAGCGCATATTGTTAAGTGTGCAAAATTTCTTTGGTGTACCACCCTTTTTTCCTGGTGAATTGACTCAATAAGTGCACTAAATGACCCCTAGATTTATTTCGGGTACGCACGGAAAAAAATCACCAGTTTGCATGCTTTCTACTTTGTGACGTCATCACCATTGTTTGAATTAGTTAACTCATAGCTATATATTTTCAACAATGGTCATTGTGACGTCATCAACAATGATGTGCTGGAGGTTGGAGACACTAACATGAAAAAGTGAAGGAATTAACTTAATAATTAGTGTAATCAAAGAGACACTTGCTCCAATTTGTCAAAAATATTATTTATCATAAGTTTATGGGTCAAAATTTGAAAACCTTGAAATTTCAGCTGAAAACATTTTGAAAATTTTTCGCTCCAGAAATGCCTTTTAAAGTTTGCATTGGGTAGGTCAAACAATCAGCTATCACTGCGCTTTCATGTCCAAGGGTCATTATGCCCTGCTAATCTGTACTCAGGTGATAAACATAGCTGTAATGTTTTTCGACTGTCATTGAAATCACACTTCTAACTAAAAAATCCTAAACAATCTATCGCCAATGATTAGGCAAGTGGCTGGCACATTTTGGGCAAGTTCCAGGTCTCCAATGGCAATTCTTTTTGAGAAACCGCATTTTGATCAATTAAAATACCAAATATGTGTGTCATTAGCATCATGCCTATAACTTGAAATCTGTACCATTTAGAGCTGAATAATGTATTACCAACAAATAGGAAAGTGGCTATTCTGCACACAATGAGAGAGAGAGAGAGAGAGAGAGAGAGAGAGAGAGAGAGAGAGAGAGAGAGAGAGAGAGATCTTTATTTTTCATCCATCATATAAAAAAATAAGCAATTACAAAGAAGGTACATTTAAGTCAGGAGACACATCGACGGGTGAAAGCCATAAGGTTACTAGTGCCATTTTGGCCAAAAATGAGTTATGACTATTTTTGACATCTACAAGGATGTATCCTTCATTTTAGCCAATAATGAACTTTTTAAAAAATGTATTAACCCTACAGGAAGCATTTTTAGAAAAGGGTTCAAGTGGCAACCTCTGATAAAGCATTGAGCCAGAAGGTTATAAGTGCCACAAAAATCGCCAGAAGGGTGCAAGTGCCAGATTTGCATCAATGTATTTTCAACTTTGTGTTGGTTTTTTACCCTCAGCCATGCTCACATGGCCCAGGTATTGCAGAGGGTAGCGACGTCCATCTCTTTGTCTGTCTGTCTGTCCGTCGGGCTGTTCGTCCGTCAGGCTGTCTGTCCGTCTAGCTGTCCGTCCGTCTGTCTACCATTCCTGTGTACACAATTACCCTAGTTATTTTGTTCCTAGGATGATGAAACTGACAAGGATTTTGTATCACCATGAGACCTTGAAGGAGTTTTGACATGAGTGAGATTGACCTACTTCTGTGACCTTGGCAGCCATGTTTGTTAAAATCTTGTGTACACAATAACTCCAATTATATTGACCCTAGGATCACCAAACTAACAGGGATTTCATATCACCATAAGATCTTGAATGTGTTTTGACATGAGTGACCTTGACTTACTTTTGTGACCTTGGCAGCCATGTTTGTAAAAAGTGTATGCATGCGATAACTCTACTTATATTGACCACTGGATAACCAAACTAACAGGGATTAAGTATCACCATAAGTCATTGAATGAATGTTGATGAAAATGACTTTGACCTACTTCTGCGCCCTTGGTGGCCATATTTGTGAAAATCTTGAGTGTGCAACAACTCCACTTGTATTGACCATAAGATCATTAAACTCGCAGGGATTATGTATCACCATAAGACCTTAAGACATTGAAAGAGTTCTGAATTAAGTGACCTTGATCTACTTTGTGACCTTGTTTGCCATATTTGTGAAAAGCTTGTGTACATTTTAACTGTATTGATCGTTGGATCACCAAATCACAGAGATTGTGCATCATGGTAAGACCTTGAATGCGTTTTGACATGAGTGACCTTGACCTTGATCTTGCAAAAAAAGCACTTGCGTCAACAGGTATTTTTACTTTTATTCTCAGTCCCTAATCAACTTGCGACCTTCGAAGTTGCACATATTCCTTAGTACTATATATTACACCAGCGCTGATCAACACATAAAAATGCCTCTTTTGTAAGGTCACTGCCCTGCAATTGGGAAGATTGGAATCCAGTGATGTAGTCAAGGTGAGGACAGCCGAGACTGAGGCAAGGCCAAGGATTGGGCCTCTATTAAAGACCGAGCCAAGGCCGAGGCCATTAAAATACGGTCCCGAGGCCAGTCCGAGGCCCCTACCACTGGCCCGAAGACACCAGAGACCGAGGCAAGGCCAAAGATTTGGCATCCAAGATTGAGCCAAGGCCAAGGTCATGAAAATATGGTCTCGAGGCCGGTCTCTAGACCTCCAACACTGTTGGAAATGTTTCTTCTTTTTATGATACTCCTGTGTTTTGCTTGCAAAATCGATAATAGGTGTTGCAATGTTTTTTACAAGAAGGATAGCTAGCATCATTTACAATATCGTGGTACACGTTCATGATGACATTTTGAAAAATCCAACTTTGATAGCTTATTTACGACTACAAAAATTTTCTCGATTTTAACCATATTTCCAAAGAAACCATCAGCAAATCACAGAATCGCTTCTATCATAATTATATAAGCTGAAGATTTCATGTCGTTGAGAAAAAAGATTCATAATTTATCATATCGGGGGGAAAAGATGCTAAAACTCAGTATTATGGACAAAAAAGTGCACATACGTGTGAAATATATTAAAAATTAAAAAATATAGGAATTTATACGAATTTTGCCAAAATATAGAAAATTATAGGATGCTCAAAAAAGTACAGGAATAATAGGAAATATAGGAAGAGTTGGTACCCTGAATTATATTTATTTTAAATATGAGTTGTCCAAAATTGTATTTTTTTAAAATTTTTATTAAAAATGCAGTTTTTAGATTTCTTTAAATTAAAAATCTGATATATGGAAATCCACCAAATTCAATATAATTTTTTTTCAAAACTGACTGAAATTATTCATTTAAGATATAAATTACAAACCCCCCCCCCCCAATATCTGATGCCATTGCCCTCCCCCCCCCCCCTCAAGAATTATCACTTCATAGACCTTCATAATCATCACAATGAGGCTGTGGGTTTGCTGTCATGCACCCAGTGTTTGTTGCTGGTACCTATTGCAACCTAAACCACATTACCAATTGTCTATAGCAGCTACCAGAACCACTGCACTGTGCTTGGTACTTGTAACCTTCTGGCCACTCTTGTGGCACTTGTAGCCTTCTGGCGATTTTCATGGCACTTGCACCTTTTTGCCTATTTCAGTATGTTAAATGTTGTGCATGGCTTTGGCATTCATTGTGATGACTTTTATTAGTTTAAGTAATCATCCTATGACAAGATTGAATCTAAACAAGAATCTGTTTCCATGCACTGAGTGCACATGTTGGCACTTGTAACATTCTGGCTCTTCACTCAAAAAATTTCTCACTGTTGCCGAAACGGCCAGAAGGATGTAAGTGCCATTAATTTATTTTCTGTCCAGCTGTTCATCTGAAATTCAGTTAATCATCGTGTAGGCACGTTATGACTTTGCTACAATACTTATATAATCTTAAAAGTGATCAGTAGAGGAGTTTCAGGGCATTTTTTGTTGTGACTTGAACCCTTCTGGCACTCACATTTCAGTGGGCTCCACTTCGTAAAAACCAGCCATAAGGGTGCAACCACCATTTTGCCAGTTTTCTCCACAAATAAAATTTGTAAAATTATTTTAAGTAATAAAGTTTGTGCCAGATTTTACACTCTAAAAAATGACACCAACATAGTGTTCCAAAATTGTGTAATAATCCCAGGAGGTAGAAAAAACCTTCTCCTGTAAAATTACCAAAATGGCACTTGTAACCTTATGGCTTTCACCCGTCGACATATTAAGACGCAATGAGCTATATTTCAGGTTTCTATGACCAGTAGTTATTGAGATAGAACAAATCCTTGAACCAGAAATTTACAAAAACAAACAAAAATACTCTTTTCATCATAGTTTGGATTCTGAATAATAAAGATGATCTCCACTACTCCCTTCAGTGCCCAATGTCTTTGCTAAACCATATTTCAGATGCTAGACAATGGTAAAATGTTGCTGGCACCCCATATTTGGTTAGTAGTTTCAGAGAAGAATCAAACTTCATACTAAGCATGTCAGATGCAAGGAAAATGCAAAAATGTTATGTAATGGTCTGTTGAAACATTTATTGATAATATATATTCAACTGATTTCAATTCTGGTCACCTGCAACAAAATTTTAGTGAGGTAAAGGCAATAAGCCATTTTTGACATGATGCTAATGACAGCGTGATGCTAATGATAATTACAGCAAAAATCTTTGTAGGGACCAGTGCAAAACTGGCAGTCTGGCAATATTTGCATGCAACGACCTTATGAACATCAGAAACATGTTCACAGTAATTTTGGTCCAGAAATATGCAGTCAAAATAGAGTAGCAAGGCGTTTGCTAATGACAAATTGAAATAGGACAACTGACATGCCGACAGAAATGCTCTAATATTTTGGTTTACATAAATGATACAGAGCTACAGATAGTTCAGTTATTTTCTTGGGTTCTCAGGCAAGATCAGACACAAGGTTTTCTCACAGAATGTTCATCCCTTTATTTTTTATAAAGAAACAAATCCGGCGTGATGCTTATGACGCAATATTGGAGACATTGACACAACAACCTCCAGCTCTTATACAGAATATTATTTCAGCTATTGGTGACCAGATTTTAGAAGACTGACAGTCAAGTCTCCATGTATGGAAGAGTTTAATTGAATCAGAATCCTGTACTAGTTTTGTGATGCGATCTTTCAAAGAAAGTGTTGGTGGAGACAGGCCACTTTGAGGGGGGTTGGCCACTTCAATGCCATTTTTGGATGGGATAAAAATATTCTGCCACATATTTTTTGTGATATAAGTGTTGCTAATATCCTTGTCTATGACAAATGACAACAAGAGGTCCTCGATTGGTCTTCCTGCCATCATGAATTTTCGTTAAACACTGGAGACAAGAATTTCAGATTTATCAAATTTTGACCCTTATACTATACTATGTATGAAACAACCAATAGTATACAAAGAGTTGTATCATTTAGAGCAACTTTAAAGTATCTGCCCAAATATTTTAGCCTTTTTGCCCGAATCTTACTGTTTCCCAAAAATTTGGGGGGGGGGGCGGGGTGATAAATTTGGGAGGGCGATCACCCCCCTACCCCCCCCCCCCTCCGATACGCCTATGTGTCGCCATCTAGTGATTAGTGTGCTATTCCGCGAGCTCCTGCGAGCGTCCACATCATTTCGATCAGAGGAACACACACAATTTTGTCTGGAAGACACCGGGGCTGTTTCTGAGTGTGCTGATGGCCTTGTCTACTACCTTAGAGAATGTGATTACCGAGTCTGACTCTGGTATACATCAATGTTGAATAGAAATTTTGTGAATGTGCAATGGAATTGGAACTATTTCTTGGGACAGCAATGATGTAGCATACAAAATCAACTTTTGTGCCATGTGGAAGCATCATACAGTTCTCATTTTCACTAGACTGTAACCTCTGTTTTATACAAATAACATGTCATTTATGTTAATAAAATTTCATTGTTTGTCTGTCTGATTGACCGCAGGGGTGCCAAATATTACACAACTCTGTACAGTTACCTTTACCAATATTCTATTGTGTGTTAATTTCCCAGCATCGAGGTCCCAAATCTTTGGGAAAATCATGCACATTCTTTAAAAAATTGTGGGCTTATAAATAAAAAGTACTAAAAAAATGGTGAAGACTTGGCACTGAATGATCAAGCTATCATATGAAATAACAATTGTATTTCTTTTTAAAAGGGAGTCTGTAGAGTCCCTTCCAAACCTCAGGCTGAACTAAGTCAGGAATAGGTCCACCAATGAGTGGGGGGCAGGCATCATATCAAAAAATTCTAAAAATTAATTTAATAATTCAATTTTTCTTCAATTTTCTAAAGTTTTCAAGGGATTGTTTCAGTATGTCTAGTAGCATTTTTTTTTTTCAGAATTATCTTTAAAATCAGGGGGTGCACTACAGTACAACCCAATAAATTTTCCTAATTCCCTAGCCCTCAGGAAGTTGCTCTCACTTCCAACCACTCACATCTATGCTGTGGCTCTCACTTCAATGCCCTTCCTGGAAAACCCCCTACACTCATGTCCTCTGGTGCTAATTAAACACAACAACAGTGGGAACTGTTGATTTGTAATATTGTTCAATCTACAATTAGGCAGTTATATTAATTCTTCCACAAGAGCCAATTGCAACTAAATTATAATAATTAAAATAAAAGGTGGTAAATAACCCCTGAAATGTTAGTTATACACCTCAAATTCGTTGTATAACCTATACACATTCCTACAATACATTAATTTCCCACAATTAGATGTAAGTTTTGGCTCTGTAGGATAATTATTTCTATGTTAGAAATGCATTTTAGTACTCGAATTTGATGGCCCAAATATTTCATACGTCACAGTGTGACGTTTAAATAAATCAGCCAGCAAAAACATTTAAAGTATTTAATTTTTTTGCTGTTCCCTTGGTTGAGTCATTTTCAAAATTTAAGCTGAATTGCTAAACTTCTTTATAATGGCATAATGCAGTGCTAAATATCGTTTTAAAAATAAAAAGTATATACTTGTATTATGTTATCCAATAAACTCAACAACAAAAAATGTAATTTAAACAAATTGTAATCTTTTGGGAAAATTAATTATACTAAAATTATACTAAAGGTAATTTCATGTTCATTAAAATTCAGCATTAAAGTTGTGATAAGTTTTCACTAAATCCAGTAGTATTTCTGAAGAGAAAATACAATTAGATTATACATTATTTCAGCGATATGAAAATATAAGCAAGTTGCTATTAAAGCCAGTGGTCGAAATAAAGGGGGTGAAGGGGGTTTGACCCCCCCCCCAAATGTTCTTGGGACCCCCTCAAATGCATTTTTTCAGAAGGACCCAGAGGGGGTCCTGAAAAGCCCCCCCCCCAATAGTGAATTTGTTAGGTGGAATAGCATGAACAAGCAAGTAAAGATTAATCAGCATACTACAACCTCTTGTGATTTATATACCGTAGAACGGGGTGACTTTGAACAGTTTTCACATCAATTCCCTTATCTTTAAAAATGTATAAGGTCTATGTGGTATTTCATGGGATTAGATGTTGGCTACTGGCATGTAGTTAATCAGTGCATCGGCATTTTGAGATGGACATCATGTATATGCCTGTGTCAGTGGATAAATGGGTATTCAAACTCACTCCGAGATCCGGGGTGACTTTGAACAGAGTGAGTTTCAATGAAAGAAAACAATCAATTCTCAGAAAACAAATGTTTATCTGTATTTATGAATTTTGCAGGGCTTGACAGCCTTTCCCTGAAATTTTGTCGGTGTTTTTTTTTTTGTGTTTTGTGACTTTTTTATTCTTGAACTACTTCTGTGCCTTTGGAGATAAATGATTGCCTAAAATAGAGAAATATGCATTCAGACATTGAATTATATGCAATGTATTATGAAATATAATATATCTGTGAATATAGCTTACTGGAAAATGTGATGGCCTCCACGCTCACCATCACAATGTGATGTTCAAAGTCACCCCAAAGTTTGTTAAAATTCAACATCATCCACTTGTATTATTTGTTGTCAGTCTTTCTGAATAGCCTCCAGCAAGTTTCTGGTGGATGTTTGAAGTATTTGAGTGACATTGTAATAAGGCAAGTATTTATAAGGCCAGAGTCATTCAGCACTGTTGTGGGCACAGAAGTTCACAGGCTATGGTATCTTGCAAAAAGAAGTATGCTAAGTTTATTCATCAAAATCATGAAAAAAAAATGCCAGTCACAATGACTTTATGTAGAAATAAACTAGGCTTTAGTAGAATATAATCAGGAGTCAAATACTTCCAGTATCTCATTTAGCTTTGCATTCATAGAGGATCAATCTTTTTCAGAAAATTGTTCAAAGTCACCCCCGGCTGTTCAAAGTCACCCCGTTCTACGGTACATCACTAATAGGGTTTTCAAAGCTAATTTTCTGAGATAAAGCATGCCTATAAAGTGCTCAGAATTCATTTTTAGAGCATCTGAAACACTCTGGCTTTAAAGCGCTTCTGGCGTCCCGCAGAATTCCGGCTACAAGGGCTTCAACTCTAGGGGCATTGGAACTTGAGAGACCCCCCCCCCCAAATAACCTGGGCTATTTCGACCACTGATTAAAGCATCACCAGCAGCTATTAAATCAGGTCGTTGAATCATAATGCAATAGGTGGGGACACCAGGCAGGGGTAAATTGGTTTGTTTGCTCAGGAGGGCAAGGGCAAGCAAGGGAGGGAAAAGTAGTGAATGCGCCAGGGAGTATAGGGGAGTGCATGTGAGGGCATCTGCTCGGAAATTTATTGGGTTGTACTGCATGTATCATTCTCTTTTAACAGCCCAGAATTAGCTGGTTATTTGCCCCTGTAGCCCATATTTTGTCTGGGAGAGTGGGGCATGTCCATCCCCCGGGCATAACCACCCACCAGTGGTTTTGCAACATAGTGTTGATGCAGATGATTCACTTCTGTGAGAAACCTTTTTACTGAAAAGGGGTGCAGGCGATGGTAGGGGCTTTCGAGCTTTTTTAAGCAACTTCATCTTATTTTACGTGAGATGATATCTGTGACGACATTTTTGAAATATATATATATATTCTTTTATTGACATCTACAAATGTCACAGTTGATACATATGTCATAAATATTAAGGACATGTAAGGGCCCGCTGATAGGCATTGAGTTGGGGACTTTTAACTGTCATCAAATCACTGGTAACAGAGGTAGTATTGGCTTTTTTATCCGAACATAGGGTGTAACCACCCACCCTGGAAAACATACATTAGAGGAATGACAGGCAAAGGCATGGGGGTTTGAGAAAATGTGCTGTGAATTTTTGGGAAAGGTTAACATAGATTATGTCATTTGAGTTTTCTGAAAAAACCAAAGGTTAGCATCGGAGGGAAAGAAACATTTCTGAAGTCATTACCATAGCAAAAGTGGGGACAATGATATAGTTTGATGCTTTCCAAGTCTAGAGCACCTACATTTTTATTAGAAAGGGATATAGTATCCTTCCACCAGATACAGAAGTTATAGAAAATACCTTGTCTTTTGGTATTTTGAGGTACCAACTGGGGTCTGTAAACTCAAAGTTCATATAGAACATTGATGTCTGCCATGCATAAAAAACTAAATTACACATGGTTCTTTTTGGTTTCAAACTGACCCTTCTTTCTGTGTGTACAGTGGGAATATAATCATTTCGAACCACATAAATTCAACAGGAAAATATCTTACCCAAGGAGGGGAATGTGTATGTATCAACATTTGGGTTAAATTGGCAATTACAATTGGCGAAAAGGAATTTATCCTTGTTATAGATGGGGCCACAGGAATTACAGCTGGAACCAATCCCCCTCCCAGATATGCCTATGTTCTATTCTAATGTGCTTAAATAAGAATCCAAGCGACCAGAAGCCGTTTTGTACAACACTAATAAAATTGTATATATGGTTTCCAAACTTTAGGACTGAAGTGTAGGTAAACACAGATTAATGCATGCATCAAGAAATCTTCCAGGGCTTTCAATAAAATCGTTGCAAGTTAAGGAGGCCTAATAATCATGTGAACAAATTGGTGTTTTTATGGACAATTTTCACAAAAACGTCCAAATAATGGTAAAGACATGGCTGGGGTTGTAAGTCATACACTCTTGGTGATATATATACTGATATATATACTGCACAACTCACAGTTTGTTTTTCTACCTGTACTTATTCAAGAAAAAAAATATACTTGCCCTGCCCTGATGGAGTGATAGGGTGCAAGCAGGGTGTGCAATTATGCCTGAATTGTCCTAACCATTATATGTCCGTTTTGGTTTTTGCGAAAATGAATGAGTTTGAGTTCACTGAGTATGCTCTGAATGAACCATATGATGTTTGAATAATCTAGTCTAAAGTGTATTGTGATTATTTCAGATAAACATTTTTTTAATTCCATTAAAGCGTATTGGAATTATTCTCATCTAAAAAGTTGTTAAAGATTTTTACAAGTCATGCCTTTACCGGTATTTGATGAGCAATGTTACTGAAATTGACGCTTTACAAATTCATATTATTATTATTATTATTATTATTTGATGGTAAGACTTGGCCTGGGTCACACTGTATTGTCATTTCACACAAGAGGTCACTGCGGCTGGAAAGTACCAGAATGTGATTTTATCCCTGTTTGGAGTCAGTTTAGCAGAAGGCAAGTCAACTTGAAGTTTTTGCAATTTCAGTTAAGTGTCGCACCAATTAGATGTCTTTACCTTTAGCATCAAATTTACTGGAAATTCATAAACCTTTTGGATATTAGTGATACCAGGGGTACTATTCACATTAAGGCTTTAATTGTACAACTGTCAGATAGCTGAAGTCTGTTTGTGGGGCATGATATTCACAGAGTTATGTCTTTACAGTTATAATTTTGTGTTTTTCCCTTTATAGTTTTGTGTCTGTCCTGTTATCGTTCTATTAACGGTAAAGACAAGAAATACAAAAATCCACGTGTATAGAACAGGCTTGCAGTCCTGGTCAGACAATGGTAGTTTTTAATGGTTGTTGTGACATGTCGGCTTGCTGTGGTCTTCATTAAAAATTGCCATTCAGCACTAACAGACAAAATGACCACTTTTGCTTCAAATTTGTCTTTGCCGTTATGTCTTTGCCGTTATGCGGTCAACAAGCAGGAACAACAGCATCCATGTAGGCACTCTCAAATAATTTGTGAGGCTTTTATCTCAGTTGGATATAGGTAACAGGTGAAAAAGGTGTTGACATGTCCGTACCGTTATGTTAGTCTTTACCGTTATCTCACAAATTTTCAATAGGTCATATCAACCAAACTAAACCATGTCATGTGTGCATATTACCAAAATAGATTCCTATGGACCTCCTTAATAATTTATGATTGATAAATTCTCAGTATTTAAAGTTTTATTTTTCAAATGTGTCTTTACTGTTATTCAGACGTTTATGTGAAAATGGCACTTATGCAAAGTACCGCATTTTGTTCTAAGACAAAGTTGTATTCCAGTCAATTGAGTCAAAAGAATAATGCATGCAGGGACTTTTTTTGTCTCAAGGTACTTCAATTTCATTGAGTCTATGTTTGTGGAATCCATCTATGGACTCTCCGTGTTCTACAAAGTAAGTTACTCTTTGTTAAATTAATGCATAAAGTGGGCGCCATGACCTCAAAGTCTGCCCCTACAGATAATTATGACTTCAGGACGCGGACACATTTTTTGTTGTACATTTTTTGTGCATTTAAAGTTGTTCCTGCCAAAATGTCACATTAACTTAATTGGCTATATCATGTTTGTACGACATGAAGAGTTAATAAAGACACTTACATTATCACCTCCGGTCCAACGCCAATGAGAACTATGTAAAATATGTAAAGGTCACCAAATACTTTTTTTGTTAGTTTAGTTGTGTCCCTAAACATTTGAAGACAATACCTTAAGCAGTTTGTGGAAAGAGGGCTCCTCGTGCAAGTCGTCAGTTTTCTCCACCAATCTCTTAAAAATGGAAGGTCCTTGTTTTGGGTAAATGATAGTTTCTTTATCCAAAATTTCCAAAATCTCCTCAGTTTCTTGGACTATGTTAGCTCTTGTCAGATGTTCGATCTTCTCATCAACCCTCACATGTGGGCTGAAAATCAAATGATAGATATAAAATCGTTAAATAATTGAGTATAATACTATGGAAAATGATCCCCACACATGATAAAAGTAGAATGACGGAAGCCTCCTAGTGGTGAGGTTGCATGCAAAATATTAAATTAGGCACAGTTCTTATGAACACCTTATAATAAATCATTCATTTCAAAGATATTCCATCATGTTTGAAGTAGTTAGTTTTGGATTAAGTATCTGAGATAGTTGGAAAATTTATCAATTCTTCACTAGAGGAGGGGTCCCTCAGCCTTCTTATCACATGGTTAGGTGTTGATCCCTGAATTTGCTGTTGTTTCAATATGGCAATGCTAGAGAAGCCCGGCAAAAAGAAACAAGAATCGCAAACGATGATAATATGACCGTGGGCGCTGCTGGACGCCTTGTGCTGGTCACGCGCAATCAAGTGTGACTGTGTCGATCCATAAAAGAGGAACAACGATTTTTGTATTGAGTGCAGCTTGTTTAGACCTGGCGTAAAAAAGCTCAGTTTTATAATAATAATAATAAAAAGATATATATTCGTTGTTGTCCATGGCGCAGTAGGGCCTCTATTTAAGGGGGGGTTCATTCGAGGGGCCTACAGTACTAATTTCTAAAAGTGGCTCGTCATTTAAAATCTAACCTTAGCTATCTATCCATAGCCATTTCAAGCTAAACCAAGCTACACTTATCCATAGCTATCCATAGCTATCCACAATTACTATTGTTTAAACAAGGGGTAAAGAGCTTTTAGTGCATACAAAAGAATACAAATGGATAGCTATGGATAGATATGGATAAGACTAGTAATGGATAGCTATAGACAGCTAAGTTGAGCCACATTTAGAAATTTGTACTATATATGTGTACATCCATTGTGCATGCCTGTGTACGGCCATCGTCAAGTGTACGCCAATTTGTAGCCTGTCTGGCATGCCAATCTGTGTGTGCACGCCAATCTGTGTGTACACACCCATCTGTTTGCGCAACCATTTGCATGAGCATGCCCACCTGAATGCCTATCTGTGTGGGTACGCCCACCTGTACACCCGTCTGTGTGTATGCCCACATGTATGCCCATCTCTCGAGTGTGTGCCCATCTGTGTTGGAACTCTCATCTGTGAGTGCATGCCCATCTTAGTGTGCACACCCACCTTTACACCTAGCTGGGTGTACGCCCACCTGGACGACCATCTGTGTGTGTATGCCCATCTGTGTGTGCACAGCCACCTTCTTGTGCATGCCCATTGATATGGCCATCTGTGTGCGCATGCCCATATGTATGGCCATCTGTATGTATACACCCATAAGAGCACGCCCGTCGGTGTGTGTAAGCCCATCTGTGCGTGCATGCCCATCTGTGTGTGCACGCCCATCTGTATGTGCACGCTCATCTGTATGCGCTTCTCTGTGGGGATGCCCATGTGTGTGTGGACGCCGATGTGTGTGTAGGGCCACCGGTGTGTACACACACATCTGTCAGTGCAGGCCCACCAGTACGCCTAGCTGTGTGGGTATACCCACCTGAGGGTTCCCACTCTTTTGCCCAGTTCAAATTTAAGGTTTTTTCCAGGTTTTTCAAGGTTGCCAAAACCAATTTTCAAGGTGTAAACCTGCAATTCTTTCAAACTGATTTTGCGCATTGGACAGTCGTCAAAGTCCACAATTTGTTGGACCATTTCAATTTTGGCAAGAGAACCCTAAATTCCAGACTTTTTCCAGGTTTTTGGCGGAAATATCACATTTTCCAGGTTTTTCCAGGCCGGGAAAAGCACAACCCAAAATTCCAGGTTTTCAAGGTTTTCCAGGTTGAGTGGGAACCCTGCCACCTGTACACTCATCTGTGTGTACGTCCACATGTATGCCCATCTGTGTGTGTATGCCCATCGGTCAGTAAATGCCCATGGGTGTGTGTACGCCCATGGGTGTTTGTACAACCATTGGTACGGTACATATACACCCATTGATATATATGAACACCCTTCGGTATAGACTCGCCCATGTCAGTAAACTGTCATGAAAAGTAGGCCAACCGACCTGCCGCCTGACCTACCTGCCTACCTATGTAATGTAGTGCTGTAATGCAGTGCTGTAATGCAGTGCTGTAATGCAGTGCTGTAATGCAGTGCTGTAATGCAGTGTTGTAATGCAGTGTTGTAGCGCAGTGCTTTAATGCAGAATGCAGAATGCAGAATGCAGTCCAATAACACATTGCTGTAACGCAGTGCAATAGTTCATTGTTGTAATGCTGTTGTAATGCAATGCAGTGAGGCAGTGTAGACCGGCAGCCCAGGGGCTCTAGCCTAGTCGAACGAGGTACCACTAACGGAGCATATGGGTATAAAGGGAATAATAAGGCGCACCAGAAAACCCATTTCTGGCGCAGCGTATCGGTCGCGTTTACCCCTGGCGGCCATTTTCCAAGATGGCCGCCATAAAAATAAGTGCATGCAGTTTTTGGTCTAGATCTTTAACGGCTTATCCGATTTTGATAATTTTTGGGTCAAAATATATGTATTTCAATATTCCCAATGCAATGATGTCATAAAAATTTCAATATTATTAGCGATTCATGCTTTTTTTAAGGATTAAATGCAAAAAATTGTGAAAAATTTGGAAAAAAATCAAGATTCTCTGGCAAAATAAGGCATTATAGTCAATGAATGGTTGGAAATAGCGCAAAAATAGCATCATAAAAAACTTCCTGACATACAGAAATACCAGAAACCATGTCTTATTTGTTGCTGTGTGACATTTAGTGTTGAAGATATTCCCATTTTCCTGACTGGTCACGTCAAGTGAGAATTGTGACGCGACGTCGTCACGTTTCAGCAGTGGTGCATCTTATGTGTCTGATTTAGCATAACTCTTCAACAGCTTATCAGATTTTTATAATTTTTGTGTCAAATTATATATTTTTCAATATGCCCAATCCAATGGTGATGCCAAAAAGAAGAAATTATGAGTATTTTATATTGTATCTTATGATCATTTGTCAAAAATGTGAAAAATTTGGGATTTCTGGGCAAAGCAAGGCTTATGACTTGCATTATTGACTTTGACACACAGGCAGACAGAAAAATTATTTTATTTCATCATCATCATTTGAATAACATTGTATTATTATAAAAAGGTATAGAGCATGATAACGACATGAGATGAGTTGTAAATCCAGATGATGAGGAGACCCACCAAAGACCAAAAAATATTGTTGCTGCTGGTTGGCCACTTGATGATTGTAATGTTAATTTTAGAGTAAAAATATGCCACCTTTAATCAATTTCCCATGTTCTAAGATATCAGCAAGTATGTCTGATTTGTTTCTTTGTCACTTTCGGAGATGAAGATATTTGCATTTTTGTGAGCAACCAGGTCAAGTAAAATTGTGATGTTGTGACATGATATTTCCGCAGTTTTGCATACATTTGTCTTATCAGGTGTGAATCATTAAAACATATCAGATTTGTATAATTTTCAATTTAAATACGTATATTTATGAATGCCATATTTAATAGTTTTAGGACAATTTGTCAATTTTAAGTAGTTTATGCTGTATCTTTTTCCATGGTAAAATCCAACAAGAATCTACGGGTTGCTAAATGGAGGTGGCGTGTTGTCTTAGTTCAAATCCTCTGAATCCAGCAGATAATTTGTCCAGCACTGCTATAAGTATAACTATTCAGATAGATATGGTTCTGAAGACATTGATAAATAGATAGATATATATTAGATAGATAGATATTACATAGATAGATATTACATAGATATAGATAGATCTAGATAGATAGATATCAGATAAATAAATATGGTAGGCACATGTGCAGCCATTTAAGAGGAGTGGGTCCTTAGATTGATCACTGAGATGGCAGATAGAGCAAATGTCCTCTAGGCCTGCACGTTACACGTTTACTCCATTTGAAAAAGATTGAAAGGGCCAATGATTTAACATCTCATCTGAATGACATCCACCTGGGACTTTGATCTTCAGAGTACGTGGAAAATAATCTAAATTGTCTGCCCAAGATTCGAACCCAGGCAAAGAAGACACTCAGGACTGAAAACACTTTGGCCACCCAGCTGTCATATAATATATCCTTAGACCTGCTTAGTTCCATACAACTGTGTCAATAAAGATCTTAATATCTCATTGGGGCAGCTAGGTGGCAGAGCGGTTATGATTCCTGCCTTCTCCGTTGAAGGTTTTAACTCAGCGGACTTTCATGAGCAAAGCCCCAGCTGGATGTTGTTAGCATTAGAGTTTCCAATTTAACTGTTTATTTGCCAAACAGTGTAACTTTTTCACTTCTTAACAGTTAACAGTTAACTACCAGTTAACTGTTATGCGAGTTATAGGTTCGGTGGGATTGACTAATTTAATGCCTCAAGATAGCAAATATTAGCTAATAAATAACTTTGACCTCTTCTGCTTGTTTAGCTATATTTTTGGATGGAAAAAATGCAAACACTACAGATGATTCACTTTTCACTGCATAAACAAATAACAACAGGTCGTTAACAAGACTATGATCATGCTTTTCCAACGATAAATATGAACAATATTGACTTGATTATCACAAATTTAACATACTTGTGTGTGCCATTTATAAGTTTTGACATAATATTAAGTGCTTAATTCATCTTTAGTCAAAAATGTTAAATAGCCTTAAAACTGTCACTATGATAAAACAGTTAACTGTTAGATTAACAGTTAACTGTTCAGTTGACTCAAATGTCATTTCAATGCTATTTCAAACAGTTAACTGTAACAGTTAACTGTTACAGTTAACTGGCTGGAAACTCTAGTTCGCATCTGACATTAAATTGGCAATCGCTTGTTTCAGTGTCTGTAGGGCAATTAAAGGATCTCTCACATAGGGTAAATGTGAAGCATGTGAGGACTTCTGCTGTCTCCCATCTCTTCAATCAACTCTAGTGAGAGCCAAGAGCTGCACTTAGAGGGCTGTACCTACCATATCTCTTCATCAATCTATCTATCACTAATTATGCTGGTCTATACACCTGTAAATTAGTGTACCACTGCCAGCTGACTTGAAGAGTGCCAAAATGACCAACTCAGTTTATCAATCTAGACTTTGCAAAGAGTTCAAATCCCATGTCTGATTGGCATGGATATTTTGGACTGATGGATGGACCATTTAGCTTTAAGTCCTGTATTTATGTGGGGTAATTACAGGGGAGGACACAGCAATTAAGCGCAAAGGATGATTGAAATTCCTTTCCATCACAATTTCAGGGCCCAGTAATTGGCAAACCAGTGCATTACCAACTGAGCTGACCCTAACCTCTCCTGAACATGTTGGACTATGTCACAAATTATAACACAAGTACCAAATTGCGTCCTATTGCTCTCGCTTACCAAACCCTTTTGATAAATCTGTAATCTATCTATCTAACTATTGTAATCAGTGTAAGCTACCAATTTCATCTTTATAATCTATCCGTCTAATTCATGCAATCCACTCCAGGCCAGCCTCTGCTAAATACAGAAAACCACTCCCTAGACTGAACCGATCAGCACAACTTCATGTGATTAATTCATGTTTAACTTCCAGACTTTTAGGAAAATGGCCGCTGAAGCTCAACCATAAGGCCAAGAAAGTTATCACTTCTGGATAGATCCAGATCTGCATGGATATCATGCTGATTGATGTAAAGATTGAGTGTGATACCTCAAAATTAAGGTCAAAATTGGCTGTGAAGATGTGAATCGAACTAGAGTCTCTAGACATTGTTGAATCTGAAAGCATTATGTCAATTTATTATAATTTGACATATCAAACCTATTTGTCTAGGATAGATTCTCCGGGTGGTGTAATCTTTCTAATTCATAAAATCCATCCATTCTATCTGTCCAGGGCCAGAAAAAATATGAATTTCAAGGCAATTTGATGAAATACGATAACAATGACCATGAATTCTAGCGAATCAAGCCTCCATATTTCCAAGTCAGAAATGTGGACCTTTTTTTCAAAAATTTTAAGTGAGATTTAGAGATTTCCAGGCAATGACATGCCCGAATTCCCTACTTTTCCAGCCACGCTATATATCTAGCAGTATTTATCTATCCATTTATCTAGCTAGCAATCTGTCGATAATTCTTCTATACATCCTACACTATATTTAATGAAATACTTGGAAATTTGTATAACTATCGAAATCTCATCTCCTGTGACCTATATTTATGATAACATAAATTCCAAGGTCAGTAAACTGAGCAATAAACATCCAAATGTCACCATGACATAGTTCCACGTCAGCTCATTGCATACACAGAAAACAACACACATGATTTACAAAATGGTGGACAGCTGATTTGCATACACAAACACAATTCACATAATTTTTTAACGGTGCATCCAATCAAGACTCGAAGCAAAGGAAGTCTTGTCCAAATTACAACATGTATGCGATTCATTTCTATGCCAGATACATGCTCTATAATCAAGTTATACTTATTTCTTGACTCCAAACATCTCCGAACAAAATGGCCAAGTCAGGGCCCAAAAGACATTCTGAAAATGCTCAAATTTCAAATTTCCCACCACAACTTCCATTCTCTCATTGTGACTGCATAAATGGAGATGGGTACTCACCTCCACTAAAAATTTGAAACAACAAAAAAAAAATCCCGGCCTGCCCCAGCCCGCCCCGTGTGATAAATCTCTGACCCACAGCAGCCCACACTCGCAGATACCAGGCCCATCTTTTTCTAATCTTACTCTTGTTAGTCTATCTGGGCACTATCAAATCAAATTATATTTTAAAAGTTTACCAATCGCTTCTATTCTGTTTCTTCCAATCTACGGGTACTCTAACTATTGATTGTGAAACGATACTCTCATAAAAATCCCCATCTTTCTGTTATCAGATTATCTAGGCCTATCTCGGCCCTTTCAATCAATAAATCAATCAATAAATCAATCTGGGCCTATCTATCTATCCTTCTAAATTTATCACAATCCTATATTTTCTATTGTGTTCTATTTTGTGCCCTCCAAGCTGCGGGCAACTTACTAGTATGTATTGAATATAGTCCAGGCAAATACTCTCTACAGTTGTCAACAAAATAATTCAACCCCTTGATGTTTTTCCATTGAATTCAATAGCTGACAAATGCAAAATGAGTGGGGTGACATCAGCATATATATCAAATAATGAAAAGGATAACATCAATTTGTATCAGACAACATAATGCCACACTGTTAGGAAGGGCACCAGAACCTGGTAGGTGGTTTGTATTTCGCATAGGGGTCAACAATGTCAAAAATGTTTCAACCCCGTTGCGGCTATTGGATTAGCATAGGAGCACAGGGTTAAATAGTTGTTCAAACATTTTGACCCATTTGTGAAATGGAACCAGTCCTGCCAACTAGATTTAGTTATTCTCCACAGCTGATTTAGCCCATGTTGTCTGTTATGTGATGCTATCATACTTTTTGTGATTTGAAACATTCTGATGTCATCACACTCATTTTACAAAACCTGTTTACTATTGGGAAGAAATCAAAGGGGTTGAATAATTTTGCTGCCAAGTGTAAACTATCTGTGTTGGACCAATCTTGATAATTCGACGTGTTCCTTACAAGGAACATGTTGAATTATCAATAGCTTGGGACCATTCCCAGGTGTTGCAGGTGAACCATTCATTGATAAAGAAGAGATGGGAGATTGTATGCAATCATTTATTTGCATGGTTGGTTGTAGGAATAGAATGGAATAGGTGAGATTTTTTTTATGGCTTAATTTTTCAGTCTGCAACCAATATGGCAATTAACAACAACGCCAATGATAATTATGTGCGATTTATGGGTTTTTTGTATTTGACCATGAAAAAAGCATAAATTTAATAATTATTATTGACAAAACTGCATAATAGCAGAAAATGCACCATGCCAAAATGCAGATCCAAAACTTTGATAATATGTTTAAGGTTTACATCCAATTAGACAAACGTATGCATCACTGCGGAAATATAACGTCACAACGCCACAATTTTACTTGACCTGGTCTCTCACATAAATGTAAATATTATCAAGACCAAAAATGACATAGCAACAAAATAGGCATACCTGCTGATATTTTAGAACATTTGGAATTGATTAAAGATGGCATTTTTACTTTAGTCATAAGATTCCCTGCTTTGCCTGGAAATCCTGAATTCTTCCTTAATTTTTTAATTGTTTTACAAATGATCATTAGAAAGAATATAAAATACTTGTGATTTCCTATTTTTGGCATCGCCATTGAATTGGGCATATTGAAAGATATATATTTTGACACAAAAATTATAAAAATCTGATAAGCTGTTGAAGAGTTATGCTAAATCAGACACATAAGATGCACCACTGCTGAAACGTGACGACGTCGCGTCACAATTCTCACTTGACGTGACCAGTCAGGAAAATGGGAATATCTTCAACACTAAATGTCACACAGCAACAAATAAGACATGGTTTCTGGTATTTCTGTATGTCAGGAAGTTTTTTATGATGCTATTTTTGCGCTATTTCCAACCATTCATTGACTATAATGCCTTATTTTGCCAGAGAATCTTGATTTTTTTCCAAATTTTTCACTTTTTTTGCATTTGATCCTTAAAAAAAGCATGAATCGCTAATAATATTGAAATTTTTATGACATCATTGCATTGGGAATATTGAAATACATATATTTTGACCCAAAAATTATCAAAATCGGATAAGCCGTTAAAGATCTAGACCAAAAACTGCATGCACTTATTTCTATGGCGGCCATCTTGGAAAATGGCCGCCAGGGGTAAACGCGACCGATACGCCGCGCCAGAAATGGGTTTTCTGGTGCGCCTTATTATTCCCTTTATACCCATATGCTCCGTTAGTGGTACCTCGGCTAGAGCCCCTGGGCTGCCGGTCTAGTGGTGTAATGAAGTGCTGCAATGCAGTGCTGTAATACAATGCTGCAATGCATGCAGTAATGCAGTGCAGTGACGCAGTGTTGTAAGGCAGTGCTGTTATGAGGTCTGTAATGCAATGCAGTTATGCAGTGAAACAAAGCACTGTTGAAATACAGTGCAGTAATGAAGTGTTGTACTGCGGTGCTGTACTGCAGTGCAGTAATGCGGTGCTGTAATGCAGTGCAGTAACACAGAGCTACAATGCAGTGCAGTTATACAGTGCAGCAATGGAGTGCAGTACTTATGCATTGTTGTAATGCATTGTATTAAGGCAGTGGCATAATGTGAATGCAGTACAATAACACAGTTGTAATGCAGTGCAATAATTCATTGTTTTAATGCAATGGAGTAATGCAGTGGAGTAAGGCAGTGTTGTAATGCATTGCAATAATGCAGTGCTGTAAGGCTGTGCTGTAATGTGGTCTGCAATACTATACAGTGCAGAGATGCATGTTGTAATAATGTGCAGTAATGCAGTGTTGTACTGCAGTGCTGTAATGCGGTGCAATAATGCGGTGCTGTACTGTAGTGCTGTAATGTAGTGGAGTAATGTAGTGCTGTAAAATAGTGCTGTAATGGGGTGCAGTAATGCAAAGGTGCAGTCCAGAGTTTATGCTGTTTTATAATCCGATGCAGTATGCAATGTAGTTATACAGTGAAGTGATGCTTGACTGTAATTCAGAGCTGCAATGCAGTTCTGTAAGGCAGTGCTGCTACACATTGTTGCAATGCCTTGAAACCTCTACAGTGTCAGTGCTGTGTATGCAGTGCCAGGGCTTTGCATGCAGTACTGGTGCTTTGTATGCAGTGCCACTAATGTAAACTGAACAAAATAAAAAACGCAAAACTATTGCCAGGGCTTTATTTTTCTGTATATGATTCAGATAGGCTGTTGATTTTATGCCTATGTATAACCAGGTGTCAAAGGAGTCAGTTCCATAAAATCACTCAAGTCTGACCTTTGTTTGCACATCTGCAGCCTAGTTTATCACATTGGGGTATTGTGAGTGGAAAGGGCTGTTAGGCACACCGTAGGGCAAATCTAATGATTTAATGTTAAAGCTTGAAGAAAATGATGCAAAAGGCCATACAATTCACTTCATTTACTGCCACCTGACTTGCTAAAAAACTTGATTTTTGAGGAGTCAGGTGAAAGTTTTCCACACACAATGTCATTCCAATGGAACAATGCCACTACGCAAACAAGTCCTCAAACAGCCCAGACAATAGCTGCAGGTGAAAAAGGCTTAGGATCTTTTAGAAAGGCTTCACATGACCTGTGCATCAGCTGCAGAGTTAAACATCGGTACTTTTTGTGCCCTCCTTTTGCTATTCTCCCGACCACACATCTGCCGCCGTAAGAAAAGCATAAAGAAAGCCCACATGGTAATGATGTTTGTCCTATGGCTGCTATTCAGGTTGTTAGAGGTCTTTTTGATAGACCCTATGCCTTTTCACTCTGCTTCATGTGTGTTGGTCATTCCTTGACCTGTTTCAATAGTTGAAGTGTTTCACTGCAATATCATTGTGTGTGACAAACCCTGACCTGACTTCTCAAACAACAACATTTTAACAAGTTAAGTGGCACCAACTGAAGCTAATTGTGTGGCCTTTTGCATCATTTTCTTCAAGCTTTCACATGAATACACTAGATTTGCTCTGTCGAGTGCCTAATACCCCTGTCCAATGACCATAACCCAATGTGATAAACATTGCCGCAGATGCAGATGCAATGCTCAGAATTTAACGATTTTATGGAACTGAGTCCTTTGACACATGATTATACATATGCATCAACTCAACAGCCCATCTTAATTATATACAGAAAAATAAAGCCCTGGAAATAGTTTTGCGTTTTTTATTTGGTTCAGTTTATATGCTGTGGCCACTGTTACAAAGGTATTCCATTGGATGTCACCAATCTTCCCATTATTTATGTGTATCCCGATGGTAGAGGGCATCCCACTTGTTTTATTTCCTTTTTGTCATGTTGGGATGGCCTGCTCCCTCTCTTCTTGGAAATAAGAGTTCGGCTGCTTTTGAGATATCCCCCAGCAGTCAAGTAGGTCTAATCTGGCACAGTGCCAAAAATCACGAAAACAACCTTCACACAGCCAAAATAACAATAAGGTGGGGTGTTTCACTGAAAAATCACGAATCTCAGAAAGGTATGAAAGACCCCTTGGATCATCCTGGTCTTCAGATGTCTGATTGTAGAATGTAAAGCGGCCATGAATTGTTGAATGTTATGTAGAAGGAGCTAGTTTTGATGTTGATATTTGTGGGGGGGGGGGGGATTGTTGGTGTTCAATGTGAAGAAGAAGAAGAAGGGTCTGCGGCCGTGCACTTTATGTATGGTGAGGTATATATGTATAGATGTATGCGGTGAGGCTGATTGCGTATCGTCAGCCTAAAGGAAAATTGGCGTAAGTCAGACTTAGGGGATTTTTCCATGACTCAATGCACTGTACGTAGTACCATAGGAGGCAATTAAATGATAATACATGAGTGCAATTTGTCAATAAACAATCTTGTAAATTTGCGGATATAATGTGTCAATAAGACTTTGTTAGGAAATATGCATAGCAGAAACTATTTATTTCATGATTGGGGAAAAAAATGTTATTTTAAAAAGGTGAGCAGGAAGTATTTGTTTAAAATAAAAATTGAATTGAATTGAAGAAAATTGATAATTGGCACCCTCAGCATGCTCAAGTGAATGTGGCCTGTAACATTCTGTTTGTGAGTGGAGAAGCAGCAACTGTTTGTTTGGATGTGTAGCACCTGTGTAGATAAGGAAGTTGATTAACATTTGAGGAAACGACAGACCGATGGACTGAGTTTTAGCCATTAACAGGGATGTGACCTTAGATAACATCATCTGCAGATCATTGGCATTCCTTAGTGTAGTACGTATAAATAGAAATTGCCCATGATCGAAAATATGATGTTCCACATGACATTCATAGGGCCATTGATAAATTAAATCCAAGTGGCTATGGTGCAAGAAAATGTGATGTAATTGAGGTTTATAAATTTAGGCAAGAATGTGGAAAGTGCAAGGATGTCAAATAGTGAAGGAGGTATGAGAACAGGACACAAAACAATACAACCCCCAGCTATCTTTGAAAATGTTTGACACATATGTGTATGTTCTCCCTATTCTGGAATAAAACAGTGAAATATGCACGGATAAAAAAGCCGTTAGCAAACTTGTAAGCAAAGGGTGGAATCGATGGAGAAATTGGAAGAGGAAGGTAGTGGAGAGGAGGCAGATATGAAAGGTATGGAGAAAAGAGGGAGAAAGATACATGACAGGTGTCAAGAAAAGTGCAGGAGTTGGCTTTCAGACACAAAGAAAGGGTGAGCAGGGATAATGCCATGTCATGTGCACAAGTGAAATATCGTGTAAGATGCAGATCGAGAGCCATTGAGGGGTCCGGTTGTACAATTATGACCAATGTCTTGTCACATTTAAAAAATGAATACACTCCTCACTCTTGCTACTCTGCTCTATTTACCTTGCCATTATCTTTGCTTCAAGTGCCTGGTAGGCATCTTCTTCGCAGGCTCCTTTATCTTGGAAACTTTTCATAATTTCCTCAATCTTCATTGCTAATATCTGTTTTTTCTGTTCTGCTAGAGCCCGAGAGTTTGTTGCAGATTTCTGCCACCAGAGAATCCAAGTGTAAGGAGTCAGTTTGTCTTTGTCCTTGATGTTTACATTCTTCTCAGTGATAAGTTGAGACATGAGATCCCAAAGTTTGTCATCCCCTGAAACTAATTCTGGGATGTTTTTCCAAGAACCATCATATATAATTTTTTCCATTAGCCAGTGAATTGGGGTTTTCCCCTCTTTATCTTCATGGTCACAAAATTCAGGATTAGTTTCAATAATCTTGGCACAATTTCTAAGAATGAGTTCTTTAGTAGATGAAAGTCGACCGGAACCTTCAATTATGTCACTTGGAATATTCTTTATGACACAATTCAAGATGTTTTCCCTTGGCCCTGATACTCCCCATTTCTTGAATGCTTCCTCAAGGAAAGTTGACACAGGATAAATCATCAAAGAATCAGAAAGATGGGGACTGAACTTCTCCAGAAATGCAGCAAAAGCAGATGTTGGTTTTCCCAATGGATCAAATGGATCTGCTCCTTCTGTGACGAGGAATGTCAGTAATTCCAGAAAATGTGGATTCCAGCTCTCATTGACATCACACTTATCGATGTAGTTATGCAAAATCCTGCAAAGAATAACAATTTAAAATATCTATGGTTCACTGTAAAAAAAGAAATGTTGAATTGATGGACGTATTCCAGTGATTCAGGATGCCAAACTAATTTATATGGCCAAACACTGTCATTTTTTGCATTTCTGTTAAATCTACGTGAACTTTGGAAAATGCAGATGTAATTCATGTTTGGTTGTGTTAGTTCTTCACACATATAGGACCTTTTAAAAACAAGGAAGTTTCAATTGTCACCAATGTGTATCTATACGGGTACATTTTTTTGACTCGTAGGGCTTTTTCCGTTAAGGATGAGGGACCATAGACTTGGACCTCACAGGACATCCCAATGTATAATCCTTAACTCAATGGTCCATAATTCTTAACGGAAAAAGCTCTACTGTGTCTGACAACGTTTACCTGCATTTCTAACAGCATAAATTTGGCATGCAAAACTTTGCAAACATGACTATTTGAAAGTAATTTCAACATTTGTTTAACACAGTGATGTTAAAAACCTGAGTATTCCCCTTTATCAGGATATGAGAGGATTAATAAAGCTTCAGATTCAGAGCTTCAGTTGCACACTGCATGATTCATTCATGATCTATCCTTCTAGATATCAAGGTGACTGACATGGGAGGAGGCAAGGGATAGAATTATCAAAATGAGTTTAGCAATTTGTGACTTTTGAGCAGAAGAAATAATGCATATTTTGTGACATTGTTTGAGAGTTGACTACCTGCCAGTATCTGCTTGTTTATTGTGTTATAACCCTTACATACATTTATACATATTTGCAAATGCATTCCAGCAGTGCGATAAACCTGATTTTTAAACGCTTTGATTTCTCAAAAATTTCCCAACAGATACATATGGTTTTTTATTGTCTAAAAGCATGTGCATGGCTGTGGAGCTTCAGGTGACGTAAGTCCCGTTTTGAACTAATTTTTAACGCCCAATATTTCTTCAGGAGAATTGCATGGTAAAATATAAGACAGTCTCAGAATAAACAGGGTGGCATAACTTTGCCCAACACAGACAAATAATAAAGCTTGGACTATTTAGAATGCCTACCACCATTTTCATAATAACGGAACTGCGTAGCGCCATAATGCGCAACATTTATCAATCAGCAGAAGATTAATTACATATATTTTTATGTTGATATGCTTGCAAGAAGGATTTTGAACTGTTCAGTTGACTGCTAATTTAGGATTTCACAGACTTCCACTAATACAAGTTACACAAATAAATATACATGAAAATTGGAAATCAGAACTTAGAGCAAAAACTATTTTTTATATGGAAAGAAGACGCCTCACCTTCAAATACACCCAAGAACTAAGAGTTGTGACAACCAAATGTGGAATTAATGAGAGTTTCTGGGAAAATTGGTCTCCCAGCATACCAATTTAGCAATGACTGGGAGACCAAATCTGTCCACTGGGAGACCATTTGGTCTCCCAGTTACTATGTTAAAAAATGCACTGTTTAGGGGAGCATTTCGTTATTGGACCTTTGGAGCTTCATGGTCAATTGTTTTGGACCTCTGTCTGAATTTAACATTAATTTACATTGCTGCTAGACTTTCAAGGAGGCAGCTACCAAAATTTTCCCCCTCTCCCGTCTGGTCATAGGGAAGGATTCCTTGTGTCTGACATTTGGTAACTCTTTCCTTGAGTCTGGCATTTTTCAGCTCTCACTATTACTCTGAAGAAATCACTTTTTCTCAGTCAAGTCAAGTCAAAGTACCTTTATTTAAGCAGGGTAATATTGGATAACTTGAAACATGACAGGTTTCCTTCCCTGGTGGTAGATTATGGGGCATAATTAGCCAGTGGTTCAAAATGTCTTGTTTTCACAGTGGAACCTATGATGCCATAGCTCAAGACTCCACTGCCAAGCATTGAAGCTTGTGTAAATTTACCACAAGCTGTGATGCCATTGGTCAAACTGGCCAACAGCATTCCGTATGGACAACTTCATCATAGCCTTAAAATTATGTCATGGCCAAATGGCCAATAATACCACAACATCTCTGGTGCAAAGTTGAGCTACTCCACAAGCAGGTTGTGCTTATTGTGCCCGCTTGGTGATTTTTTAAGCCTGTGAAATGCAAAAACAAGCATGGTTAATGAGATAACTGGCAATTAATCTCCTGTTCATATTGTAGTAAACACGAACATGTGTCATGCGTGAACTGGATTTGATATGCTTGGATAACTTGAAACATGACACGTTTCCTTCCCTGGTGGTAGATTATGGGGCATAATTAGCCAGTGGTTCAAAATGTCTTGTTTTCACAGAACCGCATTGTATCAACAAGTGGGTTAACTCTTACCTGTGTTAGTGAATTTCTGTGTTAGTTTACCAGTTTTACAAAATTTTGTTAGCTTGTGTTGTATCAACAAAATAGTGGTTAAGGTTATCTTTTTATTGTTGTGAGGGACATTTAACCAAATATTGACGGAGAATCCCGGGGGTTTCCCAAAAATAACAGTATCTAATATTTGACACAGGAAAAAAAAGGCTTGTTAAAACCATTTCCATCGCACTAAAAATAGAATAACTTCTTTTTAAAGTTATAGCCTTAAAATTTATACGGCATCTTCTCAGGCACTTCTTGCGTCTTGGCTGTAAACGGCATTAAATTTGATTGATTATTTTATATTATAAAGCTCTCTGACCGAAGAAGATATTTTTTTTCACAAGTATAACTTTGGAGGGCTTGCGAATAAAATCTATTCAACGTACAGTGCATCTTAATGCCCTTCACGGTGAATCTGTGGGAAGTACAGTTCACTTCCATCTACCTTTTTGTCTGGTGTAGTTAAAAATGGGTCACACCAGCATTTTTACCAAGTCTCACAAATCCATTGTATTGACATACATAAGATTGGCATCTTTTCAGTGTTCACATTTTGAAATCTGTCCTGATTTTGCCAAATATTTTGAATGATCAGAAGACAATTTTGATTGAGTAATATTAGAGTTTTCCATCTGGTGCATAAAATTGCAGGTGAAGGTAATTCTTGTTTCACTTCTTTATCAATATGGCTTTCACACAACTTGTGTTGTTATATATAATTTTGTCTAGACATGTCAGATGTTGGTGAAATTTTTGTTTTTTTCCAAATTGGGACTTGTCACAAGCAATTAAGCAAGTTGGTGAAATCAGTCCCATAGGTAAAATGTGAACACTGAAAAGATGCCAATCTTATGTATGCCAATACAGTGGATTTGTGAGACTTGGTAAAAAAAAATCTTCAGAGCAGTTGCAACAGCTGTATATCGCATTGAAACAGCCAACTTTTTTGCTACCTATTATTGAATCTGTACCAATATTCAGCCCAAGACTTCGTCTATCCATACAAAAGCATTAGATTTGATTTTAAAGTATAGTGGGTTACTCACGGCCCCGTTTTTCTCTTAATTTTGTGCCAGAAATTTGTAAATTTTGGTATAATTTGGTAATGATTCAGGTATCTTTAGCTGGCCTATAACACAGATATGACTCCAGCTTTTGTTTCATTCAGTAATATTAGAAGTAAACATAACCTATTCTGTGCCCTAACATGTTTTTTTTTATGAAGGAAAGGCTCTTAAGCCCTTGTATCTTTTATGTCATGTTTTTACAACTTACTGTCACACAATTCCTTCCACAAGACACAAAATTAAGAGTAAAGAGGGCTGTGAGAAACCCACTTGCGAACAAATCTCCATACGTTTCCAAATTCTTTGCAGGGATTCATGTCTCCATTTCAGTCAGATAGGGCTATATGTTATTGAACATATGTTCCACAACATAATATTACATTATTTAACAGTAATCAACCATTTTAGAATAATGTTAATACCATGATAATGATAACAGAAAAAGAAAGAATATCAACTAGAGCTGCAATCCTCTTTGCAGCCAATAACTTTGATATACAAAAAGAGAGGTCCAGTTCACTGTCACAAATGTACTTTTTGACTCATGATAGCCAAGGAAGTGTCATCCTCTCTACATGCAACACGGGAAACACAGAGGCTGTTTGATTAGTTAGGATCTCAAGAGAAGGCCATTTGATTTGTCATAACTGATTTTAAATCAAATTAACATTGAAAGTATTGGGTACAGTCATTCCAAGTCATTAGTATTTTTACAATGCAACAGTCCACTCTTTTTGCATATCAAAGCTATAGACTCTAATACTTAGCGAATGGGGATTATAATAATTTGAGTTATATAATGTACATACCCTGTGCTCAGAGGAGCCTCGAGAAATAATAAGACCTGAAATGCAGAGTAAGAGAAAGGTTATCCAAGATGACAAAGTGTTATCGCAACCTGACAAACAGTCCTCACACCAGGGACGCTGGCAAGAGGTGACATGGGGAACAGAACTCCCCTCCCCCTTTGGCAAAAATTTGAAAAATCTCTTTGATAATTTTCAAAGGGATATTTCTTTTTCACAATATAAAATCCATCTGTTGCTATTTTCAGAAGCAGATTTTTATAATATGAGGAAATTTAGTTAGGGGTATAAAGCAGCAGTAATGTCAGTCAGCTGTTCGGCCAAGTATACAAGAAAGCATAGATCTACAAAACTGTGTTTGTCATTACTGATTCACTGCACAGTGTTTAAAAAATTGCGGGTCAGTTTGGCATCTATAAGGCCTGGTGCAGATAAAGGAGTGACAAAGAGGTGACAAATAAAAGCGTTGTTAATGCACTGAATCTTGCTGAAAAATGTAGCCAGCTATGTAGTCAGTGTTGGAGTCCTCTAGGCCGACCTCATCCTCGAGGCGGCCTCGGACCACATTTTGATGGCCTTGGGCTCGGTCTCGGATGTCAAATCCTTGGCCTTGGACTCGGTCTCTGACCCTCTGGCCTCGGATATTTGTCCGAGGCATGTCCGAGGCCAGCCACATAAATGAAGTGCAATTTGCTATAACAGTCAAACAAAATTTTAAAGTCAGATTATTATAATTATCACTACTATATATAGCAATTTGGAGTCCTTTTTGCTATTCAGTGACATCATACTTCTATTCAGTGACTTTATATGTCTATTCAGTGACTTTATACGTCTATTCAGTGACTTCACAGGTCTAGATTAGACAATTTGACCTAGATACTAGGTCTAGATTAGACAATTGGACCTAGATATTAGGTCTAGAGTAGACACTTTGACCAAGATAATCTGACATAGACACTTTGACCTATATAATGTGCCCTATATACTTTGACCTAGATACTGTGACCTAAAATCAATGTTTCAAAAATTTTTAATTTTTTTCAAAATAAATTTCAAATTTTATTAATTTTCAAAAAACAATTTCCAATTTTATTAATTTTCGAAAAACAATTTAAAGAATTTCAAATTTAATTTCAATTTTAATTGTTAAAAAATATTTTCAAGTTCATCTTCCAAAATGTTTCTATTTCTTTTTCAAAAAAATTTTTAAGTCAAAATTTTTCTTTTCAAAAAATTTTTCAAAAAGAATTTCAATTTTTTCCCAAATTTTTCAAAGTGTTTTTATTCCAAAATTTTTCATTTATATTTCCAAACATTTTTCGTTCATAATTTTTTTCAATTTTAATTGTTAAAAAATATTTTCAAGTTGATTTTCCAAAATTTTTCTATTTCTTTTTCAAAAAAATGTTTAAGTCACAATTTTTCTTTTCAAAAATTTTTTCAAAAAGAAGTTCAATTTTTTCCCAAATTTTTCAAAGTGTTTTTATTCCAAAATTTTTCATTTATATTTCGAAACATTTTTCGTTCTTAATTTTTTTCATTAATTAATTAATTTTTTTTCCAAATTCTTTTTCATTTATCTTTCAAAGAATATTTCAAAATGTTATGTTACATTTTTCGTCAAACTCTTTTCAAATTTGTATTTTATATGTTGGTTATAAGTGCTAACACCAGTATTGAGTCTTTTGGCTGTGTTGCCATAATGATAGTAAGCATATGAGGCCTAGAACATGGAACTGAGTCAGCCACATTTGGTCAGCTCACTTGAAGAATTTATGGCTCACTTTTTCAGCTACCTGAATTTTGTTGGCTGCAACTTGAGCTGACTTAAGTCAGCTCACTTGATGTGCTATTTTTATGAAATTTTCACACATAAATTGACCAGTTACCGTAACATCAATCCTTAGTCTTTGCCATGGTCCAACCCTGATAATCTACCAGGGAAGTCATACTTACAGGGTAGTTCCCTCGGGGCCTAATGGTCAAGACTGCTTGTCCACTGGCTTTGAGGGCATGGGTTCAAATCTCACCCCGGGAACTCACTTTAGTCCGAGCCCATGGGACATTAAATGGAGGCGGGTTGTATCCAGTATTCTATGCTGGGGCAACTGAAAGACCCTGGCCTTCCCTGAATTAATAGGGTATGTTCCAGACTCCCAGTCTTCTCATCTCATCATCATAGTTTACGGCGGTCACCAAAAATGACAGAGCAGCTCCCTCCACAAAGATGGTGGTTGAGCTGCCCCAGCAGATCCAGGGTACACTAGCACAGCACAAGTCAAGTCAAGTCAACTAGTATAAAGAAAAGACTCTATTAGGCTTTAAGGCCTATGGTCCTTGGAGGGGGTGATTATAATGTATCAAATTTGTTAAACTTTACTGTAGCCCTACTGAAAATATACTATCAATTACAATTCATTTGCAGGACTCAATAAAATAACAAATTATCAAATTTATTATTCAAATTAAAAAATGCTGTGCTAAATATTTGGGTTTTCAATGTATCATCATAATTAATAGTTATGGCTGAAAATGTATTTGAAATTCAGCCCCTGAACAGCCTTGTAATTATCAATAACCCATGCATCAAACTTCTAAGCAATGGACCTTTTCATCGGTCTGGAAGTCAAAGGTGAGAATTGCAATCAGATTGCCAAGTCTAATTGCCATCATGAGAAATAAAAGTAGGGAAATTCTCTTCCTCCATAATTGCAATTATGAAAATGCTATTGATTCTCTTGAAAATTAAACCTCAATTGCCATAGAGACAAGGGCTGTAATTGGTTTCAAGCTGACTTTGAAGCAAAGTCAGCTGCTGGACTGACCAACTTCAGCTCACTTCAGCTGAGAGGAAAATCAGCTCACTGCGGCTCAAACTGTCGGCGGTTCCGGGCTCTAATGAGGCCTATACAGGGGTCAAGAACTTTAGATCACTGCTACTGTTCCATCAAGAAGGCCTACAGATCACTTCCCTGATCCAGCTTGGGTAATTCTGATCATGCCACTGTCTTGCTAGTTCCACAATATAAGCAGCAGTTGAAACGCTCCAAACCAAACGAGAGGTCAGTAACGCTCTGGCAGGAGGAAGCCACGGAAATTCTTAGGGGCTGCTTCGAAAGTAATGACGACACCGTTCGAGTTCTGAGGTACATTTGAGTGTCGTAGGGGACTAAAAAATAAAAATTCATATTTTGCAATCAAAGTACATGGGATATATGCGAAAAAATGTGAGGATTAATAATCTGTAAGAATCAATGCAAAATATTTAACCGTTCAAAAGTTATTCACAATTAATGGGAGGAACCTCATGCTTGCATAAAAATTTTATTAAAATTTGTAACCACAGCACATAAAAGTTACTTTCTTTGAGATTTTTGTCTTTCACACAAAATATTATTGATTTCATACTTTGGCATAATGTTAAGTCAGTTGAAGCCAATTTAAACACAATTTTTGCTAGAAAGGCAACACCAAGTTGGATCAACCACTTTTTGCTGGAACCAACAGTAGCAATCAATACGATATTCAAATATAATTACTCTCAATAATCTCCAAGAGATGCCTGCATGTTAAGGTGTCTGGTACAATTTTTTTAATGCCTTTTTTATGAAGCAGAAGTTACAGAGCCAATTCTTTTTATCACCTTGGTGGAAGGAGTAAATTGTTACTTTAAATATGACTCCATTTTTTACCAGATAGCCACAAAACTATTAATAAAATGTGGTGTGTGAGTAAATTTTACTATATTTGAGTAGTTTTAGACATGTTATTTACAAGTATATGGGAGTTATATGACCTTATAGAACCTGCAACCTACGTATAAAAGCCCCAAAGAATAAGGACCTTATTTTCATCAAAACATAATTTTTGGATTTTCATTTATGTTCATAGTGCCTGCTACAACCATATCTGTTAGGAAGATTCATCAATGCTCCAAATTAAACGAAATTCAGAAAATAAAATACGACTTCTAAAAAATTTCATATAAAATTTTGTCGTAAAAAAAATTTAATCTCAAAAGGACAAAAACTATCCAAAACTGGGCTCTGCCAATATAAACTGCTAGTAACCAATTTAGTTGGGCAAACGATGTTTGATTTTCATCGCATCATCTTGAGAACTTTTTGAGATTAAATTTTTTTACGAGGCTACGTATGTTTTTGACATGTCCTGAACTGACAGGACCATCATTGCTAAGCTATTTTATTTTTGTCGTTTTGACACATGATAGAGACAATCAAAGCTAGTATAATTCCTATTACATAATAAAGAATATTTATGTGAAATATAAACTTTCTGTCTTTAAAATTAGAGCCACAATTGTCACATTAAAATTGACTATTCCTTGAGAGGCGAGAAAATCACATCGAAATTGTCACCCTACCCTGCATCGCTTTTTATATTTTTCTGACATATTCGACATAATGTGGTTATCATATGATAAGTAAGAAACTTAGGGAGAGCCTCAAGAAAAATAATTGGCAAATAAACCATTATTTTCCAAAATATGAAGCGTTAAACATCAAGGTGTCATTTTTTTGTCACCCAAAATCGGCGATTTTTGCCTGTTTTTTGTCCTATTTTAGTTTATCGTACCTAGAAAGTGTATATACAATGTACACACCACAAAAGTGATACTATTATGGAATCCAACAATTTTCTGCATCAGATAAAGCAAGTTTCGTCAGATATCTGGATTTTTGGCGACACAGGATTTTTTTTACACGGATGACACATCTTGAACTGTCTCGGACTGGAAGATCTTTGATGATGGTGATTTTAATAACTACACAGACTGCATCACTAAATACATCCGTTTCTGTCAGAACATCTGCCTCCCATCAAAAACTGTGCTCCAATACCCCAACAGCATGCCCTGGTTCAACAAAGGTGTCAGTGATAAAATTAAGGCCAAAGATATTGCATATAGACAAAAAGACATTGAACCTGTTAATTATCGTGAAGCCAAAGCTGATCTGAGAATGTGCAGCTCAGTTGGCTCCTGTCTTTACCAACATATTCAATTGGTCACTACGCGAAGTAAAAGGAGGAGGCAGGAGGAGAGAGAAGGACATTGAAGGATGAGGCAGACGGAGCAGGGAAGGCCTGGTATTCGGGTGATGGCAAGAGCAGGGGAGAAGGCAGAGATAGAGTAAGAATCAGAGATAGGCATAAGAGAGACGATGCAGAGAGGGAGGGAAGATTTAAGAAGTAGGCAGAGGAAGGATCCAGAGTGAGGAGGAAGGAGAGAATACTTAATCAGGGTGAGGGAATAGGCAAGGGAGGAGGCAGAAAGCCCTGAAACAGAGTCAAGATAAGAGGGTGGAGGCCGGGGGAGGCATAAGCTTGGCAGAAGAAGCCAGAGGTAAGAGGAAAAACTTATCAAGTAGGAGGGAAGAGTTTTATCAGGGAGGGGTTAGAAAGGGAAAGTCAAAGGTAATGGAGGTAGAATGGAAATGGCACAAGGATAGAAAGGTTGGCCATTGAGGAGGAGGCAAGAACTGGGCAGGAGGCATTGAGAGTCCGATAAGAGGGAGGAAGAGTAAGAGGGGATTAAGGATGTATGCAGAGGGGCAACCAGAGTTGACTTCAACTTAAATTGCATTATGCCGGTATACCCCAAATCAGCCACAAAGCTCTTCCTCGTTTCTTGTGGAGGGAGCTACACATTAAATGTTATTGTTAGTGACCGATGTATGATGATGAGATGACAAGACTGGGAGTCAGGCACATACCCTATTTTTTTTTTCAGGGATGCCCAGTGTCTTTCAGTTGCCCCAGTATAAAACACTGGATAAAACCCACCTTCATTTAATGTCTCATGGGCAGTAGGCACGGGCTAAACTGAGTTCCGGTTGGGATTCATACCCAGGCCCTCAGAGCTAGTCGTAGCACAAACAAGCCCTCTTGAAGCATTAGGCAATGTAATCGAGGAACAGGGTGGAAAAAGAGATAGGGAGAGGGTAGAAAGCCCTGAAACAGAGAATCGAAAATGAATGGGAGGAGGCAAAATAGAAGCAGGCATTTCGGAAGGAGGTAGAGGGTGAAGGCAGAGATAGCTAGGAGAGAAGAGAAAATACCAATTTGGATGGAGATATTAGCTCAAGAAGATGTATAGAAAAGGAGAATCATATATGAGATTGAGAGGGAATAGATACAAGTGGGAGGAGGCATAAGTGAAAGAGGTGCACAGACGGATGACAGCAGATCTTTACTTGATGAGGTGGTCACTAGAAGGAGGCAAGATGTATCAAGACCAGTGACAAAGGGATTCTATTGCCAATATTCGTATGAAAGAGGACATCATTGCCTTTTATATGATCCCCAATACATACATAAATTCCAATAGGATGTCTAGATATGACCTAAAATGTATGGGCCGAATCTGAAATTCTCCCTAGTCACAACAGCGGACCAGAGTATTTTCAGTAATAAGACTCCAGGGAAGTAATTTATGTCGTGTTCTTAGTATGGGGTATCCAGAGTAGATCTTATTAGCATAGTGCTATCACACAGCAAGAAAGAAATATGGCAGGTGAGAGAAGTCAGATTTCTCGAATTTTCGTCCATTTTGATACAATTTTGCCTGATATTCAGTTTTTGAAGCAAGGTAGGTGCTTGGCATGGTCTTTATTGAATTCCTTGACCCAAAAACCATAATTATCAACTTTTAAATTTTTAATATGTATACCGTGAATAGAATCCGAGATATGAAGAAAAACATGATGGGTGGCCATCTTGGACGCCATCTTGGATTTTACCCCTTAGATACATAGAAAAAAATGGAACCAAAAGTAAGCTGAACGTATTCCTGAATTTTTTTCTGTATTATGCCCCAGGGTTGTGAAAGATGATAGGAAACTTTCAGGGATGTGTCACATTTACTTCTTGAGTTCCAGCTAGTTTTGTTTTTTACATACTGAAAAATATACAATATTTTTCAAAAATTTATATTTAAAAAAACGAGGCTGAACACATCTCCAATTTTCAACTATTATTTGACAATACATATGTAGAATATGTCCTTGGAATTTTATATCTATACCCGGAATACCTATGGTAGATTCGAATTTTTTTGTGGTGAATATTGATTTTTGAGGGGGGGATTTACAGGTGATTTCATTAGTACGTGATTCTCAGGTTCTTGGCCACAAAATACATAACATTTTTGGTTAAGCTGATTGGCTTAGAAGTAATAAAACATCACAAATCTCATATATCCAACGTAGCAAGTCCCTGTTTAGCATTGATTTCTCACTATCAAGTGTGAATGACCAGAATCGCGTGCTAATGAAATCGCCTGTAACAAGGCCATAGCTTTGTGATCGTTATAGCAAAACAATAAATGTGTATCAAAGATCCTTTTCCATTGTCCAGTAAGTTTAGATCCCGAATTTCAAAGCTCAAGGTTGAGTATTAAGTGATTTATTGAGCAAAGAATGAAGTTTTTGTCAAAACGATGCCTGAAAAACTGGTAAAATTAGTAATTTTCAAACCTCTGCCAAATCATGAAAAAGTGACCGATTGAGCTAAAATTTTCAGGAAGTTCATCTTTTGAGACATCAAATAACATATAATTTTTTCAGCCAATTCGCAGACGGGGTGGTGGAAAATTTCTCGAAAATCTGATGACTTGACACGGAATGACCCAAAAGCAGAAAGGTCCTAGGCTACAGAATAGGGGGGAGGGGTTTATTTCACATCCTCGCTACATGAATTTTTAGAAACTGCAGCTAAGCAGAGTCCTGCTGAGTTTTGCTGAGTTCTGCAAGACCAGACTTGAAAGGCGACTGCCTTACAGTGTTGTTTAAGCTACTTTTGAAAAAGTAACTACTCACTGCTTATAAATAATAATAAAATAAATAATAAATAATTTATTGACCACATAAAAAACAATTAACAATTACATAATTTGACAAGAGTTAATATGACGTGGTTGGCGACACCAGATAGGTGTATTTGCCATTACCAGTTAATGAAATAAAGTGTTGCAAGAATAATACTTAAAGTTAACATAATCGGATTACAAAATTAAATTCAAGAAAAAGAAAAGAAAAAAAAGGGAAAAAATGAACTAGAATTTTATAGCTTATCTTAGTGATCCTGGATTAATACTTGAAAGATTTAGATTATGATAATGAATGATAATGTGATATTTTAAAACAAATGACCATGATATAACCTTGACGTGAAGTTTAAAAAAACTTTTTGATTTTCATGAAATAAACAACTCTGAATGAAGTCTAGGTGTGGGCAAGTGCTTTATCCTCCTAATCGGAATCAGGAGGACTGGGGAATACCTACAACCACACTAAAGCAATTGTGTAATATCTGTTCTAAATGCTGACCAGCAACAAAGCAATGAGATAAAAAGATAAATTATAATAAATATATAATAATATGTATATGTAGTTTTTGTTCTGACATTATCAGCTGAGATTTAGTCATTAATGTCATCAATAAATTGGGATTTCAGTCACTTTTTGAAAGTGTGGACACTACAATGTCTATCCATATTGATACATTTAGCATTCCACGATTTAGCTCCATGTATTTTCATCGTTTTTGCGTAAAGACTAGATTGGTAGCGAGGGATATATAGCAGGGATTTCTGCCGTGTTGTTCTTTGGGCAATGCACCTGTTTTGAACAAAGAAATCATTGAAGATATTCGGCAGCAAGCCTTTCAGAAATTTGAATATAAACATCAGCGTAAAAATAGAGTGTATTTGTGCCAATTTCAGCAGTTTCATTTCTCTAAATAATTGAGAACTTGGATGTTTCACAGGCACTGATCTGATAATTTTAATGGTCTTTTTTTAAGTTGAAACAGTGAGGTTATATGCACTGCAGATGCATGGCCCCAAACTTCAATAAAATATGCGAGATGTGGATAAATTACAATGTAATACAGCGTTATAAGGCTTTCTGATATTTATAAAGTATCTCATGCTTGTTAATGAATGCTTTTGCATCCTTGAAGTGCTGCCAAGCAAACACTGATCTCATCATTCTTTGAGGTAGTAGTCTGTCTGCAATTCGCAAAGGCTGACACAATGGTTCAAGTTCTTGAAAAAGATTGAGGTTCTGCAGCTTTGAGCACAAGTGAAAATGTATTTGACTACAGGGAAGTCATGTCTGAGTACACTTGTGGCAAAGTTTAGGAAACGTTTTGCGCAGATGAGCTCTGAGCAGAGACCATACAGAAAGTGAAAAAAAGACTATTTTTGTCATGAGGAGGCACACTCCAAAACTTGGTACGGAAGATATTGAATTGTTTGTTGAAATTTCTCAAACCACTGTGGAGATCACCTACATGAGGGTCTCAGTACACTATGTGCCCAAGGTGTGTGACAGAGTTAGTGCAGGTAACTTTACAGCCATTCAACTGAACATATTCCCTTTTGCAATCCATATGGCGCTTACTGGACTTGAATTTCATCAGCTGGCTTTTGTCTCCATTGAACGGTGCGTTGTACTTTGAAGCAAAGTCCTTGCAAACAGCAACCATTGCCTTTAAGCCATCAAGTGAAGGTGATAAAAGCATATGTCATCTGCGTACGACAGGGCACCACAGAAATAGGGTCCCATGTAGCAACCAGTGCCGCTTGAGCGCAATTGGACCAACAATTCATCCTTGTAAGTTCCAAACAGGAGGGGTGAGAGGATACCTCCTTGTTTGACACCATTATTTGCAGTAAACATAGCAGATTTGTGATTGTTCCATTTCACACAAAGTTTTTGATCGGTGTAAAGATTAATTAGACACCTGAAGTAGTTCATCTTTCTGTTAAGAAGTCCCCTGAACAGTTTGACGTATTCCACTCTGTCAAATGCCTTACTGGCATCAAGACATAACAGGTATAAGTCACTTCAGCCACTTGTAAAATGGCTAGCTATCTCCTTCAGAAGACCAGTGGTTGACGACTTCTTTTTGTAGCTGAATTGCAAATTGTCAGTTTTCAGTGACTTATTATCCTCTCTGGTGAGAATCAGCAGATCCAACAAGCGACCAATACAGCTACTTAATGTGACGGGTCTGTATTTGTCTGAGCAATTAGCTCCCGAGCAACTCTTGGGTATTGGGGAAATGGTGCCTACTTGAAGTTCGGATGGAATTAGTCCGTGGAAGAGAATGCAATTGAACAGCCTAGATAGATAAACATACAATTTGTGTGAGCCATAAATGATGCAGTCAGTACTTAGACCAGGATATCCATCATATTTACTTCTTTTGAGCATTAATGTCAATTCAGCAATTTCCTTGCTGCACTGGTTTGTTGTTCTCACTGGGTTTTGACAGCTTTGCATACTTACTGCATAATGCGCTGAAACACCTGTTGCGAACTTAATATTGCAAATACAGCAAAATATATGAGCATTGAATTATGATGGGTTCACTTGATATATATGCAGGTTTTTAAATTTTGAAAACCGTACTTGTAATAAGATCTGCAGCCCAAATTATGTATTGAGCTAAGCCAAAGCATATATACACAATTTTTGATGACGTTTCACAAGCTCAGGACCTCGTAGTAGATATTCCTTGCCTTGATGAATCGATTACTGTCAAGGTAACTTACATGTAAATTTTTTTTATAGGTTAAGACATCAATACAAAAAATGATCACCCAGTTTGATAATTGATGACTGACATATCATTTTGTGGTAAACATCAAATAATTTTCAAAAAGTTTCTGACACAAAAGCGAAAAGTAACTGTTATCCGAGTATGGTTTTTTTCAAAAGCATGTAGTAGGGATGATCCTTATGGATCTCTCTAAAGCATTCGATGCCATCCCGCATGATCTGTTGATTGCAAAGCTACATAGTTATGGTTTTTCGACCAAAGCTTGTGAATTTATGTTAAGCTATTTAACGAATAGAATGCAAAGAGTGAAAATTAGGGACAAAAGAAGCACATGGAAAATTGTAAATAGAGGAATACCACAAGGGTCATGTTTAGGACCTCTCCTATTCAATATATTCATCAACGATCTTTTTATGAATATAAAACATGCAGAAATATTTAATTATGCAGATGATAATTCTTTATGTGCCAGGGCTGACTCCTTCGATATAGTTTCAAATATACTTGTCCAAGATTCACAAAATGCTATTAAATGGTTTTCAGATAACTTTATGCAAGCAAACCCAAACAAATTCCAGTCAATGTTTTTAAAGCCCAGTCATTATAATATCACCGTCCCCAGCTACATAGAAATAAATGACATTACCATAGAAATAAGTAACGAAGTCTTATTACTAGTAGTCAAAATTGACAGCAAATTAAATCTTGACTCACATGTATCTAATTTATGCAAAAAGGCAGCAAGACAACTCAAGATCCTAATGAGATTCAAGCGTTTACTCAGTCGTAAAGAGAAAGAAATTCTTTTCAAGACGTTTATCTTGTCAAACTTCAATTTTTGTCCTGTGGTATGGAACTTTTGCAGTAAAACATCATTGAAAAATGTAGAGAAAATCCAAGAACGTGCATTAAGATTTTTACTTAATGATTCTAAAAGCCCCTATTATGAGCTGCTACGAAAAAGCGGTTTCAAGACTTTACACCTCAACAGACTAAAGACTATAGCAATTGAAGTATTTAAATGTGTATACAAATTAAATCCATCATTCTTGAATGAAATATTAACAAAAAAAGAAAATGTACAAAGCTTAAGAGATCCGTCTATATTAGCTATACCACTATTCAATACAATTCAATATGGAAAAATATCGTTTTCTTATTATGGCTCGCATTTATGGAATTTAATGCCTAATAATATTAAAAAATTTACAGATTTACATACATTCAAAGATTTATTGAGGACATGGGAAGGGCCTGCTTGCTCATGTTCTATATGTAACCTGTGATATTGTTAGTTGAATGTTACTGTGATGAATCGTATTGTTTTATTTGTTGTTATTAGTTTTGATTGTTTTATTCTGTCACATAATAGCACTTGTGCTAATGTTGTTTGTTTTTAACTGTGACTTTAAATAAAGATTTTTATTATTAAGAATTTACCATTACATGGTAATTAAGAATTTACCATTTCATGGTAAATTCTTATTGTTTTTCGTATTATTCTTCTTCTTCTAACAAATTTTTTTGCTCCGATTTTCATGAAACTTGGCCACAGGGTGCCTCTAGACCTAAAACTGACCTACACCTGAAACAAGTGACCTTGACCTACTTTTCAAGGTCACAGGGCCTTTTTAACATGGAATTTCCCATATTTTGACGGACCTTACTTACTTGTTACTTGTGTAGTACGTTCCTCCTCTCAGGTAGGAGAACCCTCCTGGTCCTTCGCCGGAGGTCTTCGGTGGTTCGTCAGGTTTTTGGAGCCCCGCCGTCTTGCCCAGGCCATCGCAGAGGATCCGCCCAGAAGGATACTTGGTTGGTTGTGAAGACTGAAAACCAGCCGCCGTGTGATGTCTTCAGTCTGCCAAAGGTCTTCCTTCGTCACAGTATGCGAGGGATCGATTATTGTAGCCACTATTGCGCTTGCTGCAGTCACATCATATTTTGAGAATATGGGGTTCAGTTTCACCATGTATTTACTTCTCGCCTCATCAAGTTTTTCGCATTTTAGTATAAAGTGTTCAGCAGTCTCAGCTTCATCTTCACATAGGGGGCACGTTTCACGTCTGTTTTTCCCTGCGCATTTTAGTGAGGATAGGGGGTATCGCCCACCAGAAGTGAAGCCTTCACTTGTGCCCTAGTCACCTGGATTGGGTCGTCACCGCAATGCCACACAGGATGTGTTGTTGAGAGGCTGCAGGAATTGATGTTCAGGAACTTTAGTGATCGCATCTCTGCTGCTTGTGTCTTCAGCTTGTTTTCCTAGAAGGTGGTAACATTTTTCTTGATCTGCCTTTTCCAAGCGTTTCTGTGTGGAGGGCTTAGCATCAACACCAGGGGGGGACTCACGTTGTACATATAGATGATTTTCTTCAGCTCTGCAGTCCAGCTGTGCGAACTTGAGTTTTTCAGCGCGAGCTGTCGGTGGAAGACTTGCCATTCCACTGAGTCTGGTCTCCGGCAGATGTTGTTAAACAGGGTGAGAATCTTCAGATGAATCTGGGCCTTCATTGGAGTTGCACCCATTAATAAGTATAGGGCTGGTGTGGCAGTTGAGTCTGGGAGACACTGTAGTTGTCTTAGAAGCGTACGTTGGTATTTGTGAAGTTCTTCGAAGTCACTTTCTTTTAGGCTGAGGGCCTCTAGACCATAGAGGACTGCTGGGTCGATATATGTGCTTGCAATGTTTCTCGACACTAATGGGGAGATTCCGTTGTACCCATGGAAGCCGGCTCCCATCAGTGCATATGCAGCTCGTCTCCCTACCTGGATCCTATGCCTCACAGCTTCTGTCGCCTTGCAGTCAGCAGTTCTAACCAGGCCTAGGTGGGTTTCTTTTTGCGAGTAGTCAATGTCACTTCCGTTGAAGGAAATAGGCATGCTTAGACTTGACTTCTGCTGGATGTGCATCACCTTTGACTTGGCAGTACTGAATTGGTATCTGACTTTTGCGGAGTTTTCATGGGCCATGAGGAGTAGTGTCTGGATGTCCGTGTGTGAGTTTGTTTGATACAGTTGTCATCTGCCACTGTAGGGATTCCAACTTTGATACTGCCGATCCGGTATGCTGCTGGGTGGTTTCGGAGTCTTGTAAGGAAGCTATTGTCTTTGGCTTTGAAGGCCTCCGTTGAGGTTTCACCTCCTTGTCTGATGCCTCTCTTCTCTATTATCGTCCTGGATAGTTCACCTTGTATCCTTATCTTCGACGTGACTTCAGCATACATGTCTCTGTACATCAGCCACAAGTGGGGATCCAGTTCCAGATCGTGAAGAGCCGTCAACATCATTGTGTGATCTACCATGTCGAAGGCTTTGGAGCTGTCCATAAAAGCTAGGTAGATATCATTACCAAGGTCGGCGGCTTCTGCTGCAGCTTCTGTTACTAGCAGGGCACACAGTGAGGGGGACACATCTTCAGTGAAGCCATATTGGAGCGGATCCTGTTTTGGGAGGGCTGCCGTCTTTGTCTTGGCCATCATACTCCTTTCTACCACCTTCCCTAGGGTAGAAGCAATGGTGATTCTTCGGTAGCTGTCAGGATTTTTGGCCGGCTTATTCTTCTTCAGTACAGGGACGACTGCACCAGTCTTGAATCTTTCCGGGAGTCTTCTTTCTCTGTAGACCTTATTTGTGAGGATAGTCAGGACTTGCGTTATCTCCTCAGAAGCAAACTTCAGATGCTCTGATGTGAGTCCATAGACGTCTGCAGCTTTTCCACTTTTCAGTGACTTGATGTACTGCGATACTAACTTCTCTGGGACTTCTTCATGCGGGGTTGTGCACTTCTTCATCTCTTCTCTTGCAGTTATGTTGAGGATCATCTTTCTTTGTCTGAGGAATTCTTCATCAAAGTGTGGGAGTGGGTTAGTGTCTGCTAGCTCTTCGTAGTAATTTGCCCATCCGTCCAGCTGGGAGTCTCCATCGCTCGGGAAGTTAACAGAGCTGCATATTGGCTGTTTGCTTGAGCGTTGTCTTGAAACCAGTCTGTAGAACAGGGTTCTATTACTTGTAGAGGCAGTACTAATTTCTTCCAGCAGGTCTTTTCTGTGCTGCGCAGCAAGCTGTCTTTGTCTTGACCTGAGGGCCTTCTTCATTACTTTCATGTCTAGCTTCAGTGGGTGGTCTGGTCTTCTTCCGGCTTGCTTCCACAGGTAGAACTTATGCTTAATTTCCTTCCAGGTGGCTTCATTTCTGGCGCCCAGGGGTAGGTATTTTCTTTCCTCTTCGATTTCCTCACTGGGGGGCTTGACTCTTCGCTGCAGCTGGTCAGGATGCTGTAGATACGGTCTACCATGGCCTCCAGGGGAAGGTCTGCTCCTCCGTGTTCCAGGAATGCTTGGAGTCTCATTTCTGTGAGCTTGGTGTACTTGCCGATGTCAACCTTTTTCCAGTTGGGCTTTCTCTTGGCTGGCTCATTGGACTTTGCTGCAGAGGGTAGGCTCGATTTTGTCGTCACCCCAATTTCTATCTGGACTGGGTCATGGGAACTTAGATTTTTTCCTGATAAAATGAAAATTGCCAAGGTGATTCCCTTATATAAATCAGGTGATGCTATGAACATAAGCAACTATAGGCCTGTATCTATACTTCCTGTCTTCTCTAAGATATTAGAGAGAATCATGTATGACCGGATATTTTCTTTTATCAGGAGACATGATATTCTGTATAAATATCAGTTTGGTTTCCGTGAAGGTCATAATACTAGCATGGCATTAATGACTTTAGTTGACAAAATATCTTCTGCAATTGATAAGGGTGATGTTGTTGTTGGCGTATTTCTAGACTTTAAAAAGGCTTTCGATACAGTTGATCACAATATTCTTCTGCACAAGCTTGAGAAGTATGGCATAAGAGGGAGTGCATTATCATGGCTAAAGGATTACTTAAGTGCTAGAAAACAGTTTGTTTCTTTTGACAACGTGATTTCTTATGAAAAAAAAATTAAATGTGGCGTCCCTCAGGGATCAATCCTTGGGCCTTTCCTCTTTTTGCTATATATAAATGATATTTTGTATGTTTCCCATGTACTAATGCCATTGTTATTTGCAGATGATACAAACATTTTTGGGAGTGACAAATCAATTGAAGGTGCTGTCAGAACTATGAACAATGAAATATCCATAATTGTTGACTGGCTGAACACCAACAAATTGTCACTAAATTTGTCAAAGACCCAGTACATGATATTCAAATCGAACAATTGGCGCATAGCCCTAGCTCCTGATCTATTGATAAGTGGCCATATTATTGAAAAGGTAGATCATTCCAAATTCATCGGAGTTGTCCTTGATCCTAAATTGGATTGGAGTAAACATATTCAACATGTCAAAAATAAAGTTTCTAAAGGAATTGGGATCCTTTGCAAAGCCAGGAAAGTTCTCCCGAAGAGTACTTTAAAAGTACTTTATTTTTCTATGATATATCCACATCTTTTGTATTGCATCGAGGTCTGGGGAAGTGCTCCTATATGTCATTTATCATATCTGATCAAATTGCAAAAGAAAGCTGTACGTATAATATCATCTGCTGAATATTATGCCCACACTGAACCAATATTTAAAGATCTGAAAATCCTAAAACTTTCACATACTTACATCCAGCGCCTTATGATGTTCCTATACAAGTTTCTAAAAGGTTCACTACCTGATATTTTTAAAGAGATGTTTGCATTTAATTTTGACATTGTCCCAAGACAAACACGTCAGTCAAATAGTTTCCATGTACCACAGTGTAAAACACACTTATATGCAAAATCAATCAAATTTCAAGGAGTCAAATATTGGAATAAAATTAACCCCTTAGTAAACACTAATTGTAGCATTCACACTTACAAGAAACGATTGAAAGATTATCTTATGAATAATTTCAATTTAAGATAGTGAAACAAAGACAAGTAGAAATATCTCAATGCATCAGTCTGTCTCTAATTATAAAAGAACAGATGCTACACAGCTGTCTCTGGTTGCCTTTGCGGGGCTGTCTTGTCAGATTTCCCCATCCACCCTGAGGGGTGGAAAACGTGATTTGGCAGCCTCAAATGCGGGGCAACCAGAGGCAGCACCTAACAATAATGTTGGCTTTCAATTTGTAAATTAGATGTATTTCTAGTTACTGTATAAATTGATTTATTTTGTAAATATAGTGATAAAAATATTGGATAATGCTTCACTGGTTATATTTTGAACTTGATTAATATGATATTCACTTTACATATATTTACTGATAAAGGCAAATACGCCTGCATTGGCGTCAGCCTGCCATATATATTGCATTTTGGTGATGGAACATGTAAATAGCATTGTACATATATGTAAATATGGTCAATAAATACTTTACTTTACTTTACTTTTACTAAAAATTTGGAAATCGCTCAAGCGGAACCGGAGCTACAGCAAAAACACCGTTTTCAGTTACAATCCGGAATGTCAGAAATCACAACAGATTAGCAGACAGTGCCGGAAGATGGCCAGTATCTGGGACCAGTGCACGTTTTAATTTTCATGAGGATACCTGCAACGGTTACGGAGCAGTGGCCATTTTAGTGAAATTAGTCTGCGCAGTACAGGCTGTGGGTCTTCGAAAACCATGAAGGAGTCATTTGAGGTCATGCAAATGTATAACAAACTACCCTTAACATACCCCAAAAACCCCATACAGACCTTCAGATTTGACCTTCACCTCATTTTTCAAGGTCATTTGACCCCTCAAAGGGACAATGAACTTCCGGTTCATCGAGTGCGGACGTTTTCAAAATCAGCTCCAACAACCAACCTTGAAAATCAGCTATCATCGTCTTTATTCTTGCACATCACGGCTTATTTTATGGCACAAATCACAGAGGGATAACTAATTATCAATTACTTACAATTTTTGTGGATTATTTTACCACCATTGTGGAATTATAGACTTTTTGCTCAAGCGGCGGTTACGAACATGCCGGCGGCCATTTACATCGGATGGCCCATAACAGCATAAACTTTTCACTTTAAATAGTCAACATAACATCGGACTAATGAGCAAACCAAGTATATTAATCGTGACAGACTCACGAGGATCCAATCTCGGAAAATACCTAAAAAAAACGAATTTTTGGGCAAATTATGATGTCCGAATCGACGTCCTGAAGGGGGCGAAAATACAAGATTTAGCTAACAAGCTAACGAATAGGAGAAATCCCCACCTCAGAACGAGGAACTGGGACACAGCGGTCATCTGTGGAGGCATCTGCAACCTGACCAAGAAGACCGAATTCATCGGTAAGGACGTTCTCCAATATAATTCTGACCAGGATAACATTCAATCTATCCGTGATTTCATTCGTCAGATAAAGCAGCAGTATGGTGAGAAAATCAATATAGCCACCATCCCACCAGCTTCGCTGGATACCTACCTTCATTTTAACAACAAGAAAACACCGGAAGATGTGTTAGAGACCATCAAAACAGATCTATGCCTTGAAGCTCAACAAGAAGACCTGGAGCGGGACATTGATGTGATCAATAAGGATATCATAGATCTCAACATCCAGTACGGCACAGAGACCATCAATCTTGCCGAGAAGACCTACAAAACTTCAGTTAAGAAGAAAAAGACATCAGGAAGAGTCCAAGCCAAGATCAAGAAGTTACGTACGGACATACTAATCGACGGCGTACACTGCAACAAAGACCTCCAGCATATCTGGTACAGCAGGGTCAAGGACATCATAGACAACAAATACAACAGGGAGAAGGAAGCCGAGGAGTGCGAGGCGGAGTCTTGGAACTTCAAGAGGGCCAGAAGAGACAGCGGTAGCACTAGCGAAGTGGGCAGCGGTAGCGGCCAACCAAGCAGGACGAGGGATAGGGCTTGCAAAGTGGGCGGCGGTAGCAGCCAACCGAGCAAGCACAAATCCAAATCCAATGCTACCCGTGGGCGAGGGAAAGAGGTTTAAGGTGGGCAGTGGTAACGGCCAACCGGACAACCTAATGCGCGGACCCACTGGAAAGAATCATGGCTAAAACCAAGTACCCCTGTCAAATTTGTAACAGACCTGTAACCTGGTCGGATCGAGGAGTCGCATGCGATGAATGCGACAAGTGGCATCATATTGAATGCATGAACATGAACACTCGCATCTATAATTGTCTTAATAATGTATCGTGGCACTGCATCAACTGTGGGATGCCACAATTTAACTCCAGCTTATTCAGCAACTCAGTTGAGATTTCGCATGTAAACTCATTCAACTCCCTTGCGGAGTCTGACAGTAGGAGTAACCCTGGATCTCCTCTAGCGACGTCATCGCCAAACAGAGTTCGACGTCAAGTTCAACGCAAGCCTATCGACAAAATTCAAATTGCCATCATCAACTTCCAGAGCATCAGAAATAAGAAGGTAGAGTTATTGAGCTTCATAGAAACCCACAAACCAACCATCATATTTGGCACTGAAACCTGGCTCAACCCATCGGTCCACTCATCAGAAATCTTCCCGGATAGTTACATAGTGACAAGGAAAGATAGGATGGATGGCTACGGTGGAGTGTTAATCGCAGTACAACATGACCTTAGCTCAGAGACCGTTACCACCAAGAATGAGGATACTGAACTCGTGGTATCGAGGATCAAGATTGACCGTAAGCATCACCTAACAGTAGGGGCAGCTTACCGCCCCCCAAACTCTGGAATCGAATATATGGATAAATTATGTGACAACATCAACGATCTCCAATCACGCTTTAGTAACGACATCATGTGGTTCGGAGGAGATCTAAACCTACCAGATGTAAACTGGGAATTTGGAACAACTGAAGGCAACCAAAACCCGGCCATCATTAACAACAGCTTCATTGATTGTATCAGAGAATGTGGCATGGAGCAATTAGTGCTTCAACCAACTAGGAACAATGCGACATTGGACCTATTCCTTAGTAATAGGCCAAGTCTAGTGGATAAATGTATCACCTCCCCTGGATTGAGCGACCACGACATAGTGATCGTGACTAGTACCATCTCAGCAAGAAAATCAAAACCTCCTAAACGGAAGATTCATCTCTGGAAGAAAATCAACATGGAGAAATTCAAAGAAATGGGCATCAGCTTCAATAGCCGCTTTACTAGTAACTACAACACCAGCTCTGACATTGAGGTAATGTGGAATGACATTAAATCCAGCCTACTGAAGATCCTGAATGATTGTGTACCATCCAAAATGACAACATCCCGCTGCAATCAAGTTTGGGTAAATGGAGACGTTAAGAGAGCAACTAGACAGAAGAAAAGAAGTTTCTACAAAGCCAGAGAAACAGGAAACACCAAGGACTGGGAAAGATACCAGCGTATTAAGAAGACCAGCAAGATCACCTGCAAATTAGCCTACGATAACTACATCAACAATATGATAGCGTCGGACGGATCAAACAAGAAGTTTTGGGCGTATGTCAAGAACTTAAGGAGGGACAACAACGGAGTAGCTCCCTTGAAAGACAGAAATGGACTGCTTCACACCGAGGCCCAGATGAAAGCAGATGTACTCAACCATAAATTTTCCTCAGTCTTTAATAAAGATGAGGATACCAGTAACATCCCGGACAAGGGTCCAAGTCCGCACCCAACAATGCCATCAATTAACATCACACAGAATGGCATCCTTAAATTGCTACGCGAGTTGAAAATCCACAAAGCCAGTGGACCAGATGAGCTATCCTGCAGACTACTGAAAGAATTGGCAAATGAGATCAGCCCAGCTTATACCATCTTCTTCCAAGCCTCCATCGAACAAGGAAGAATGCCAGCAGAATGGAAATCGGCAAATGTCATCCCGATATTTAAGAAAGGAGACAAGCAGAAGGCAGAAAACTACAGGCCAGTATCTCTAACTTCCATCTCTTGCAAACTGCTCGAGCACGTCATCTGTAGTAACATCCTCAGGCATCTAGATGCCCATAGCATCCTAACCGATACCCAGCATGGGTTTAGGAGAGGACGCTCTTGTGAAACCCAGCTGATCATCACCATTGAGGACCTAGTGAGATCGATGGACAATTCAACACAAACGGATGTGATCCTGCTCGACTTTGCTAAAGCTTTTGACAAAGTCCCCCATGCCAGGCTTTTGTACAAACTCAGTTATTATGGGATTAGACACCAACAACATCGATGGATTGCTGACTTTCTGGGCAACAGGAAACAGCAGGTAGTCCTGGAAAACAGCACCTCAAGCTCAGCACCTGTACTATCAGGAGTCCCCCAGGGAAGTGTGCTGGGACCCCTGCTTTTCCTGCTGTTCATTAATGACCTACCCGACTGCGTTTCGCCAGGTACTAAGGTCAGACTATTTGCTGATGACTATGCCCTGTACAGGGAGATTCAGTCTGACAGAGGCTGCGAAATTCTACAAGCAGATCTGGACAAACTTCAATTATGGGAGAAGGACTGGATGATGGAATTTGACCCGCATAAATGTCAAGTCATGAACGTCACCAAAAAGAGAACTAAGATTCAACATGCCTACAAAATCCATGGTCAGACATTCTCTGTGGAGAAATCTGTCAAATATCTAGGAGTCAACATCAATGAAAAGCTGTCGTGGAACGAGCACATCGGAAAGATCACCAAGAAAGCTCACAATACCCTGAACCTCGTCCAGAGAAATACTTCAAGATGCGAAAGGGATACCAAAGTCCTCTGCTACACCACTTTAATAAGGCCGCTAGTCGAATACTGTGGTGTGGTGTGGGATCCGCACACCAAGTGTAACATCAATGCGATAGAACGGGTACAGAGACGGGCAGCTAGATATGTCACCGGAGACTTCAGGAGAACTTCGAGCGTCACAGAGATGCTTAATCTGCTGAAATGGAAGACCCTGGAGGAAAGAAGAAGACAAGCCAAGGCGATGATGATGTTCAAGATTCTTAATGAATTGGTTGCTCTGCCAAAACCAATGGTTCTCTCGGCAGTTTCAGCCACAAGAGGAAATCTGGTCAGGTTGCAGGTGCCACAATGCAGAACAGAATTGTACAAGGCGTCATTTTATCCTAGTACAATAGGAATTTGGAATAATATACCTCTGAGATCCAAATTAACAACCCTGGATCAATTTAAAGCCTTTTCATCGAGATTGAACTCTAAGCCGTGATTGTGCCTGATGATTTTAGCAATGGATTTTAATAAGGTTTTAAATACCTTTTATATCAAGGTTTTAACACTATAATCCAAGGGGTTTTAAACATCACTGGATTTTACAAAATGCCAATTTTAACCGGAATGACCCTGGATTTTACCGCTGCACCATCTGTTTTTATCCGCACTCAACAGTACGAAGATACACCAACCGGTGTCGGTACTTTATTGGAAGAAGAAGAAGAAGTTCAAATATGGGCGATTTTCACAAATTCTGAAAATTATCTTTTTTTTTACATATCAGTCTCATCTTCTGGTTTCTGGAAGACCCAATTTGTTTGATGTCTGAAATCGGAATTTGGATATCCTTTCGTGCTGATTTGTTAAAAAATCACGAATATTGCATACCGCTCGACATGTAAAAACACCCTATTTTTGCCCTCTGGAGAGATAAATATTGATGCTACGCAGTTCAAACAATTGAATTACCCCCCCAAAGTCATACACTGCCAATCTGGGAAAAATATTGTTTTTGACCTAGAAAGGTTTTTTCAAGGTCAAACTCAAGGTCAAATATTAGGCGAAATTGGACATTTCAGACATTTTATTTTTCTTAACAGGGAATCAGTAGAGGGATTTGGCTTATCTCATCAGCATTTGGTGCCATAATACCCTAGAGGCTCCACGCAAAATTTGAAGGCCCTCGGATTGACTTATACATTGCACAATTGAGGTCAAAAGGTCAAGAAATGACTGCAAAATTGACCTGCTCATTTTGTCAACATTGCACTTGTACCCATACTTTGACGGTCTGTATCTCCGGTTCTAATTTAGCTACAGGAAAAATAAAAACATATTTGAAAAGCCCAAATTCTCCTCTAGTATTTGTTTTCTAAATATTTTAACGTATCTCTACTAGTTAAAAAGATCGCCCGACCCTGAAAAATTCATGGTTTTGGTCATGATTTTACATCTCTGCATTACTTTTACTCAGAAATCCATCTTCAAAAAATTCAATAATATTTGGGGGTGTAGTACTAACACATATACAGTAGTTTGTGCAATTTCAAGTCTCTCCTCCCAACCGTTTGCATTCTGCAATAAATTGAAGTTCAAAACTTGACATTTTCAGGGACCATTTTAGGATGAAATAATGCAATTTTACCGTTATTAAAATGGGCTGTATCTCCGGTTCTTATAAAGCTACGTGAATGACACAAGCAGTTTTGGAAAGCTCAGATTCTCCTCTTAAATTGATTTTTTTGTATTTTCTTGTAACATCAACAGGTAAAAAGATCGGTGAACCCTGAAAATTCAACTTTCCCACACCTTATGAAATGACTGTAGCTCTGCAGAGACTGGAACATCAGCTTTCACTCTTGTTATGTGCTTAGAGTTATCATAATTATGCATCATGGCAGCACTTTGCATCATGGTGGCACTTTGCATCATGGTGGGACTGTGCATCATGGCACTGTGCATCATCATGGCACTGTGCATCATCATGGCACTGTGCATCATCATGGCAATGTGCATCATGGTGGCACTGCACATCATTGTGGCACTGTGTATCACTGTGGCACAATGGCAGGCTGCACCACAATGGCAGAGTGCACCACAGTGGCACTGTGCACAACAGTGGCACTGTGCACAACAGTGTCAGTGTGCAACACAGTGTCAGTGTGCAACAGAGTGGCAGATTGGACCATAGCAGTGTGCACCACAGTGGCAGTTCAGCACCACAGTCACAGTCACAGTCACACTTTGCACCAGAGGGGCAGTGTGCAGAGCAGTGGCTTTGTGCGCCACCATCTCACTGTGCACCACGGTGGCACTGTGCACCACAATATTGTTGCAAGCTGTCTTTGGGCTATGCTGCATGAACTGGTTAAAGCTTGGTAAATTCTTAGTCACTGACCTTGGTCAGTTACAGGGCTCTAGTTATTATTTATTATTATTAAGTAATCAAGTAGAGCTTTTTTTCCTAGCGATTTTGAGCAGTAATCACCAAAGATTACGATTATGGACACTTAGAGGATTACTGGCTACTAAGAAAAGCAGTGGTACACAAGGAAACATTGACACAGTTTAATATCTATTATTTAATCTGATAGCTGTGATAATTTACAATGCAACGAAGCCCAATATCGGCTCCCCTAACCTGACATTTGTTTATTAGTTTTCTAAGATAATGAGAACTTTTAAAACGTTACTCTGTCTTATACAATGGTTTATTATAATTTTTACAATTGTATATATGCCTGTACGACAGTTAAATCAGACAACTTCAATGGTTGTAAGTTAGTGTGGATATGACAGCACTGTCAATCATTCATAATCACCTCACAATGGGGTATTCGTTTGCTGAGCATAGGCACTGTTACAAGGGACCAGCTAAAAACAGTGCTACCGAATTGACATTTTGTTTTCACACAAGTAGGCAGGGAAGAGACATTTCATATTATGTTCCATGGGAGGGGAATGCTCCCCCCCCCATCCCCCACCTAAGTCACTGGCTTCCCTGACAGGTCAAGGTCGATAGTGGGTGTGACCCATGATCCTACATGAAGATCTGAACCTGAGTAGGATTCAAGAGAGCTGCGCTATCTATCTATCTGTCCCCCTACCTACCTATCTACCAAGTTACAAACCTGTCTATCTATCTATCTATCTATCTATCTATCTATCTCTATATATATACATCTGTGTATACAGTATGTATGTATTGATATATATGTATGTATGTATGTATTGATATATATGTATGTATGTATGTATGTATGTATGTATGTATGTATGTATGTATGTATGTATGTATGTATGTATGTATGTATGTATGTATGTATGTATGTATGTATGTATGTTTCTATATATCTATCTATCTATCTATCTATCTATCTATCTATCTATCTATCTATCTACATTGTATCTATCTATCTGCATTGTATCTATCTATCTACCTACCTATCGATCTACCTACCTACCTATCTACCTATCTATCTGTCTATCTATATATCTATCTATCTATCCATCCACCTTTCTATCTATTTGTTCTATTTTATCTGTCCATCTATTTTGTCGAAATATATCTTTGACTGAGTTAATAAAGTTGGCTCTGTAGACGGGGTGTAACTAACTCAATATGTTGAAGATAAATTTGTTAGATTCATTCTAATTGCGATCAATACTTAGGGCTAGATTGGAAGTTTAGTAGCATGATGTTTATGTCGCTTGTATTCATAATCACTCCATAGTCGCCTCAAACTCAAAGACACTCAACAGATTGATACTTCAGCAGTTATGTGTAATCATTGGCGACTGACAGTATGTTTTTGTCAGTCCCATGCACTTGAATGGATTTCACTGAGCACTGTTAAACTGCAAGTGAAGTGACTGACCTGGTAGTCGCCAATGAGAGCTTTTTTTCCTCGGTGATTATAAACTGTAATCTCCAGAATTACTTTAGTCGCCAAAAATAGTTTATGGCAGTTTTAAAGCTGTTATTTCTGTTTCACACAGTTATACATGGATTAATTTTGCATTGAGAAAGCCTGGTTCCAATGGAACACAATTTATAACAATGAGAAACAAAGAGGAGATTGAGACTGAGATCAAGCAATTGACTGTTGGTCGACTATGGTGTGGTTTTACAAGTGATTATACAAGTTTCAGTCACCTGGGAGCCTTAGAGGCGACTGTGGAGTGATTATAAATGTAAGAAATTGATAATCACTGCAATAGTAGACGTAGACTTGGAGATTGCACAATAAACCTGTAACATAGCAGTAAGACCTCTGTCTTAACACCTCGGTGGGTGATTATGAATTTTTTGTGCATTTTATACCTCAGTAATTGTGCTAATTTAATCAAATCCCTTGGTCGACACTGAGACTACAGCTTTGGGTGTCATGCCAAACATTAAATATTGTGAATTAATGGATTTTAACTTATCAAATTCAATGGCAAAAACTACGAGCTTCTACGGGAATTGAGACAGAGATTATACTTGTAAGTGATTCAATTATGAACAGAATGAGTGGCATAAGTCAGTAACTATTTGTCAAGACTCAAGACTCAAGACTCAAGATATTTTATTTCTTTCTGAAACGTTATGTTACAGTAAAGAGGGAGGACATCTCTAAGACAAGTAATTATCGCTGGCGAGATGCCCCCCCTAAAAAAAAAAAAAATTAAAAGATCATATCATCATCTCAGAGAGATCCATTAAAGAAATAAAATAAACAATAGCGTACAGAAAATCAAAGCAACAATGGTACAATGAGTGCATATTGGGTGAAGAACCAAATATATATTATATGTTATATAATATGATGAGAACAAAAGTATGAGGACATTAGGATAAGAGCAAAATTTCAGAAAAGGTAATTGCACATTTGGAGGAGTATGTAAGTCCAAAGAATCTGAGAATATTTCATAAAATAAAATTTGATGAGAATCACATGTCAACTGATTCTGAACTTATTTTGTATATCCTTGTAGAATTTGCAATGCGCAATTTGCACTTTAAGAAGCAGCTCAGAGACCGAAATTCCTTTGTAACATGGCATTAACTAGGTATTCAGACATATATAGCATAATGGGATATTACACAAGTTTTCATAGTTCAGAATAATTTGAAATTTGATGTATTTTGCAAAACCCTGTAAACTGTGAGTATGTATCTTATCTTTGAAATTCATTGGAGCATTATTTATGATAGTAGGTAATCTAAAACGAATACTATTTTTGACAAAATCGTGCTTCTGCTGGGGTATTCGAAAAGCATATGCATGCCTGGTGTTGTAATAATGCATGTCAACGTTTCTAGTGAAGACAGAAGTTAGGAATATTTTCGGCAACATTCGATTTTCAACCCTATATACGAATTTATACTCATTCAACTGCAGAATATCAGTAACTTTCAGTAATCTAAGAGACTTGAAAATAGGTTCCGTGTGGGCATTAAATTTTGCATTCATTACAATTCCGACAGAACGTTTTTGTACTTTCCCAAGTCTCTCAGCATGGCTTCCCCAGACAAGTATTCCATAATTCAAATATGGTAGGACCAACGAGTTATACAGTAATAACAAGATATTCTGAGGAAGAAAATTCTTAAGTTTATTCATTATTCCATTAGTCTTTGCAATTTTCTAATATAGCAATTTGTCAAATATAGCAATAAATAATAAACCCTACTATAAAAAGGCATTACTAATGTTATGAATAGATGAGGAAATAAGCGCAGAATAAAATCGGATATATGTGCAAATATTTATTGGGGTAACCTGAAATAAATGACAGTTATGAAATACAATGAACTGTGGGATGTGTTCCCAAAATGAACACAACTTCTGTGCAATTCATAATCGCTCACATATGCATTGAATTTAAAATCCCAACCCCCCCCCCCCCGCCACTCCACTTGTGTTTCTCATTGTTTTCATTGGAACGAGGCTTTTTCAATGCAAAATTCGTCCACATGTAACTGTGTGAAACATAACTACCTGCTTGCTAACTGTCATCAACTGCTTTTGGCGACTAAAGTCATTTTGCAGATTATGGAGATTTACAACTGTTAATGCCTTAGGAAAAAAAGCTCTAGTAGAGTACTTAGTTACCCCCAATATGTAATCCGATTAAGTAATCTGATTACTTTGTAATCGGATTCTAACAACACTGATGCCCTGGTGCTTAAACTCAATTTCGATATCCAATTCGACTTGAGCTTCTCTACAGCAGACTATTTTCAGTCTGTTGTTGCAGCCACAAAATGACAAGTGCTTACAGAATAGCACTGACATGTTCCATGTGAGGCTATATCCATGCCATGTTATTCTCTGTGACTCACGGGTGATTTTTGAGGTCATATCCTGTACTTTCGATGCTATCAACACAAGTCACCAACTGAGTCTTCAATGTGATCACAAGTTCATTTCAAAGCATTAGACAGGGCCCGTTGTGAAGTCATTGATGGCCACAAACAGCTGAATATAAATTGTTGTCATCATTCGACCGTAAGAAATGGTTTTCAGAGTACCGTAAAACGGGATTACAGGGTGCGGCAAAAAAACTTGCACCATCAGCAGTTATGAATTGTAATTGTTATATTTTCACTACCAAAGCTTCTGTAATAATTAAAGTTGGTAGTAATAAGTCTGTATATGTCTAAATTCACATCATTGATGTTTTAGTACACGGCCTTATGTCATTTAGCGGTATTTTTTGAAAAGCCTAACAATCTTGTACTTTTTGGAAACCTGAGGAGTTGTAGTAACATTTTTTGCTGGATGCCAATTTTTCCCATGGCAACCAAAACAGGAATTTGTTACCATAGCAACCAAGTTCAGTTTTTCTAAAAATTTAAGAATTTTCATATTTTATTAAAACCATGGTCCAGAACCAGAATCTAAGTATCAGGATTAATAAATGCACAAAATCGGATTTTTTTGGTCAAGTGACCTTTGACATCCAGGGTCGTTGTCATGGTAACAAATGCGACCAAATGTCAAAATTCAAGGTTTTTTAATCTCAGCTGAACTTTACGGACCTCGCATTGCCCAAGTTACCATCAATTTCAACAATCATTGGAGTCATTAGTGAAACCAGTATGTGTACTGTTTCTATACATATGCACATTACAGTGGTGGCCATGGAAACCAGGTTAGAAGCAAAACTTCAAAGTCATGTTTGCTCAGTAACGTCTAAATTGACTAATTGGGCAACTTTGATGTCACCAATGTACTATTTTATCACACCTGGGGTTGAGATATTTTTTAAGTTTTGCATTTATTTAAGTTACTGAAATATTTTTTTGGCCTAAAGTTGGAATTGTCACATCCTGCTTCTTGTCTGAGGTTTCCATGGCAACCGTTTTTATATGTTGCGTTATTTTGGTAAAAAATCTCCAAATTTCACCTTAAATGTGTATAAGAAACTGTCTGTTTTGTATGAAAAAATATTCTAGGATAAAAAGGGGTATATGTGATCACATGACCTCATCAATTAGAGATCCAGGTGATCTTGAAAGTGAGGCTCAAAGGTAAGAAATGTGTTATTACATTGACGTCAAAGTAAAAACATGACAAGTTATTGTCATTAGGTCACCATCATTAGTTTGGTTGCAATGGCTGTTAATTTTATTTTCTAGATATATCAGTTTCCAGAATTTCTGATTTTCAAAAAATATTGGTTGCCTTGGTAACTGGACTGAATGCACTTGAGACGAATACAAGGATTCATTTTGCATAAACTAAAATTTACAAACATCATACTGGCAGATTCTAATCAATTTCATCAACAATTTGTGTACAAATATGCTACAACAGTATGTATACTCTTTCAATAGATGTACAATTCATTGGTAGCCATGGTAACCAGGTTGTAGCCAGAACAACCAGCTATAGTTTAATTGACAAATGTGACATATTTGGTTGCCTAAGATAAGATAATTCTCAAACTTTTCTGTCACTTATTTATGATATTCAGTTCTATTTTTCTTTTTATAAATGTTGAGATTCTTCCAGTTCCTCACCATGGTAACCAAGACGACAGTTTAGAAGAGCCTCATATTTTAGATAAAAATAAACAAATCAATCTAAAAGTTTTACCAAAGAAGAAGCTGACAGGGGCCTGTTCTTTAAATTAAAGAATTTATTGTCCAAGGAAAATTATCCATGCCATGATATCCTGTTGCCATGAATGTTGCTTTATAAATCAGAGATAATGTTCAATTTAAAAATGAGGCTCATAGTCACTGATATACAAAAAAAAATATTAAGACGATGATGCTAATTAAGAAAAAAGGGCAGGTGATGATTGTTACATTCGAAGAATTATGAGTACATTACTTATATTCAGCTGTTTGTGGCCATCAATGACCTCAAAACAGGCCCTATTCATTGCATTGAAATGAGATGTCAATTTGTCATTGAGTAACTTGTGATTCAGTAGATTGCTTGTTCTGATAGCATTGAGAGTATAGGATATGAACTGAGCCTCATGTACTGCATGTGAGTCACAGAGAATAACATTACATTGATAGGGATATCACCTGAAGAGCGTCATCTGTTCTAGAATATTTGAGAAGAATGAGACTGTTCTTCTTACTTTTATTGTATATATAATTATATATCATCGGTGTTGTATTTTCTATTCACAACAATGTACTGGGTAATTGGTTGCCAATGCCATGGTATGCATTTGAGAGGCTCAATTGGTCTATTAAGAAATGGATAGATTGACTGATCTGGCACATTTGTAATACAAATTACAAAAATCAGTTCAAATTAAACAAGTTTTTTTTTTTAGCTAAAATTCTTTTTCAGGAAAATTAAAAATATAAAACAATTTCTATAACTGGTGAATATGTGTAATTTCTTGGTGAAGTTGAGCACTTTGGAAACATGAAAATCTGGTTAATGGTAATTTTGAGTTTGCTGGCTAAAAAAATTGGGGGTGCCATTTTACCACTGTTCCAACTTTTTAAGGACTCCAAATTTGTCGAATTAAGACACTCTGAATGCCATGTCAATGAAGAAATTTGATGTCAAAACTAAATCTAACAATCTTCAATTAGCTCCAAAAATCATAACCACAGCTGCTATAGTGCTCCAGTAGCATACACAACACTCATAATATCCAATAATGCCGGTTACTAGCTGAAAGTTTCAGTGAACAGTGGCTTTATTTATTGTGACAGGAAATGTGTCAATATTTTGGGGGGAAAGTGTCTCCTTCATAACATTAATGTATGCATTGTATAGTCCTATCATGAATATTTTTCTATTCCTTTTGTAACAACAGTAAAGTACAAATAGCATTGGCGATGAGGTAAGTTCACATTAAGCATGCATAATAGTAATTCAAAATTTTGAATTGACAGGTATGTCTTGACCGTTTCTTATATCAATTATTTTTAAAATCCTTACACTTTCTGGAAGACTGTGCCAAAGCAAATAGACTGGCGGGATTTTGAAAAAAAGGCTTTATTTAGAGAGGTACGAGCATTTTGGGGTAAAAGTCGGGAACCCATCTTTTTAGCATATTTCAGGTATGCTGAATCCGAAAAAACCGATTCCCAAGCGATATTCCTGGTCCTTCACCTCCTAATTTGCATAACAAAATGGCCGCCAAATTAGCTATTTTTGGTCGTTTCAAAACCATAACATTCAATATCTTACAGTTTAGGAAAGCAAAAAAGGCAAACCAAGTGGCTCAAATCAATGTTATTAAGACCAGGGAACAACACACACCATTTATAAATCAATTATACATGTTTGATGGTCATTAATATGCTAATTAGTAGCCGCCATTATACAAAAAAGTATTTTCTTCAATAACTTCCTTATTAATCAAGCAAATTAAACAAATTAAAGTTCTATACCAATGTTTTAAGGGTCAAGGAAGATGATGAAAGTCATAACACTCATCCAATATTAATCATGCAAAAATAATGGTCAATAGCATGCTAATTAGTGACGAAATATTACCGAAAATAATAATCCTCTTAATATCTTCTCTGTTTATCCAGCAAACTTTACAAAGTAAAGTTCTATACCAATGTTGTAAGAGTCAGTGAAGATAATGAACACTCATCAAATATTATCTATGGAAAAATAATAGTCATTAGCATGAAAATTAGCGACGACACATTTCAGGTAACGAAGCTGCTAATCTTGCAAACTGTACAAAATAAAGTGATACTGGTACCAAATATTTTAATGGTCAATGAAGAAGTCAATGAGAAAGTCAATACACACATCTAATAATATTTATGAAAGACCTGTAGTCAGTAGTATATTAGCAGTGTCATATGACCAAAAAAAAGCTTATTCGTATATCTCCCCTAATTATGCTGCAATACTTCAAGGTTCAATGTAAATCATGAACTCATTCATAACATAATTATATCAGTGATATCTGACTTAAATTTGTTTGTTAAGGTTGCTAGATCAGCAGGGAAGATGACGGTTATAGCTGGAATTCTGTTTTTGGGGGAGGCAAAATCAGGCAGGAGCTCCCAGAATTCAACAGTGTCTTGTGATGGCCCAAGATGCCTTCTAAGCAATCTGAAACAATAATTCCCCCATAAAAGACAAGGAATCACTGTATATATTTGTTATATTATCATTTTATGTGGTGTCCAATTTAGTGAAAATTGCACACCATACACGTATTAAATGGAAATCATGCAAATCATTACTGTGATGACTTTAGATATGGCTATATAGTATGGTCTGAACCATCATCTCTAGCTCTTGCCTCCTTCATTCGCTTTCTCCATTCTTTCCAGTGACCCCTAGTACCTCCATATTCTCCCTTTCCGCCTCCTTCATAGCTCTCCCCTCCTGCCTGATAGCTTCTGTCTCCTCCTGCCTGACTGCCTCCTCCTAGCTCTTGCCTCCGCAACAGCGCTTCTCTCCTCTCTCTGGCCAACGTCTTCTTCCATGTGGCCCTCTCCCAAACTATTGGCTTATTCCAACAGCTGTTGCCTCATAAAATTGTTTCCTACCTCTCTGCTTATCTTTCTTTGCCTCCACCATATCTGCATTCTCCTCTGCCTCCTGCCTAACTCCTGCCTCCCTACTCAATAGCTCATCTGTCTCCCCTTCGCTGTCTACTTCTTAGCTCATTGCTGATATTGGTTTCCTCCTCCCTGCATTTCCTCCTACTCGCCGGCTCTCCCCTCTTTTTTGCTTTTTTCTGTTTCCCCTAGCTCTTGCCTCTTCTTCTAGAGTGATTCTTCCATCACTCTCTGCCTACTCCTAGCTTATATAATTGCCTCCTCCTTCCCTGCTTGCTCCCAGTTACTCTTAGCTCTTCCCTGTCCCTCAGTTGTCTCCGTCAATTGCTCCTTTTTATCTCCAATGTTTCCAGACCATCCCTACCTTTTTCTTTCACTACCAATGTTCCATGCACACATCATTTTGCCATTTTCTTTAATTAAAAGAATGGTTACTCTATCTCCTCTTTATGTAGGCCTTACTGGTAGTAAGGGGAAATTAGCGTTTTTATTATAGTAGGAGTGACAGGATTGCCTCAGAATATTTTGTTTTCGTTTTGGGAGCAGCAAGATGACTTCATTTCTGAGTAGAAGGTTATCATGTCATCTTGACACACCCATTCAGGATATGGTGTAACCTTTGCTTAATTTCAAGGCAAGGAATATGCTGCCATATATTGAGTCCCTGAAAATTCAGAAGAAACACCTTTTTCTACAAACATGGCATTGCTAATAATCATACAAATACCTATTATTATTCTTGTCGTATTTGAATGACTTTGTGAATGAGTTCATTGACCCCTAGAACAGTGGTAAGGAAGTTTAATTTGCAAAATGCATTGGATGAGTAAGGAAGACACTATAAGAAAAACATATTTTGTCTGTAATAAGGCATTGCTAATTAGAAAATACTAATGACAATTGTTCTTGCATAATTGATATTCGATGAATGCCATTACTTAATAAATAAATTAATCAACCTTTGACTCTTTAACCTTTGGTATTGAATATTTATTTGCAAAGTATGCTGGATTAGCAGGGAGGATAGGAAAAACCTTTTTTTTCTGTAATATTTCCGCTAATAGCCTAATAAGCATACTAATGACTATTATTTTTCCATGATTAATATTTGATTAGTGTTATCACTTTATGAATTACTTCATCACCTTGATGGACCCATAAAAAGTTTGGGATAATAGACCTTTATTCTCAAAGTTTGCTGGATCAGCACGGAAGATACAAAAAAGACATCACTAATTAGCATACTAATGATTATTATTTTCGATAATTAATATTTGATGAATGTTATGACTTTATAGATAAGTTTATTATCTTCATTGACTCTTAAAACATTGGTATAGAACTTTAATTTGTGAAGTGTGCTAGTTTGGCAGAGAAGATACTTGAAGATTGTTCTTTTCTATTATGTTTCATTGCTGATTAGCGTACTATAATGACCATTATTCTTGCATGATTAATATTGGATGAGTGTCATGACTTAATAGATGGTTTCATCATCTTCCTTGACCCTTAAAACATTGGTATAGAACTTTAATTTGCTTGATTAGTAAGGAACCTATTGAAGAAAAAACATTTTTGTATAATGGCGCCTACTAATTAGCATATTAATGGCCATCAAACTTGTATAATTGATTTATAAATGGTGTGTGTTATTCCCTGGTCTTCATAACATTGATTTGAGCCACTTGGTTTGCCTTTTTTTGCTTTCCTAAACCATAAGATATTGAATGTTATGGTTTTGAAACGACCAAAATTAGCTTATTTGGCGGCCATTTTGTTATGAAAATTAAGAGGTGAAGGACCCGGAATATCACTTGGGAACCGGTTTTTCGGATTCAGCATACCTGAAATATGCTAAAAAGATGGGTTCCCGACTTTTACCCCAAAATGCTCGTACCATTCACATATATCAGAAATCCCGCCAGTCTAAAATGATGCTGGTTTTAAAAATGCTCTGTTCTTTACCCTACTTTCCTTACTGCCTTTTGATCTTTTTTTGGTTTGGTATTCATGATTTCATTCATCATTTTGAGGTACTGATGTGCTAGACCATTCACAGCTTTCAAAATAGCAGTCATGAGTTTGAATTGGGATGCTTCTTTCCTTTGTCCACAAATTTGACCTCTTTTTTAGTCCTTCAGTCAGTCGAACAGCTGAGTTTTAGGAAGGCTGCTGGTCTAAGTTTTGGGCAACTTTGAGTTTGTCTGTCAATAGATTGAAAGAACCCTTGGTAAGACAGTCCATTGCTGTCAGGCCAAACCATTACTAGTATGTTTCATTTTGAGTCAGATGACATTGCTGTAGTAAAGGTGAGGGGTGATTCTCACATTGATCGCTGTTTTGATTGACTTCTTGTTCAGTAACTTCCAACTAGTGATCTTGATTAAATGCTATGTTGTCTTGATGATAACAGACTTGCTTAATCCTAAAGAAACAGTTGGAAATTGATGAAAATCAGGAGTACAATACTTATCTTTTCAAAACAGATATCATTATACACTTTTGGTTGACGACCCTCCTTTTTATTACAGCAGTCGGACAACACGATCTACATGTCAGATTTGACCTTCTCTGCCTTGATACCATGATAATGTATGGTAAATGTGAAAAAGATTTTTTTTGAAGAATGAAACGAAAACATTTCTTTAACCCAACCGATCAGCCTCCCAAATGTTAGGTCTGGAAACAAGTCTCATGAAACACTTTTCTTTTTTACTGTTTAAGGCAGCAAACTTCAGCATTGGGCTTTATGAGCCGCATTCTAAAAGAAATAATTTTATACCAAGACTTAGGCTACATCGTAATGGAGAAATTCGATTGGTAAATTTCAATGAAAAAGAACCATGCCCACTGTTAGTGGGAAGAAGGCTACACTGTGCTGCACACATAGTTGTTTCTCAAGAAAGTATGATGGATACTGGGCAGTGCGCTACTATTTTACACACATTTGTGACATCCATAGAATGGTTGAAGTCACCTCATGGTAATTTCGGAAAACAATTGTCTCAGTAAGAAAGGAAATAATTTAATTCACTGTTCAGCTTAAAAAAGATGGTTGACCCGAAAAACACAGAAATAGTGGGCAGAATATTTCATAGGGCAGAATAATGATTCTTGGCCTTTTATTTCCTCTTATTGGTCTCTCATATGCATTCAGTCTGGTTACCATGGCAACAAATATTTCAATAATTAAATAATATGGAAACTGATATATCTACAAAATAGAATTAACAGCCATTGCTACCAAAATAATGATGGTGACCTACGTTCAAAAACTTGTTATTTTATTACTTCGCCGCCAATGTAACAATGCATTTCCTATCTTTGAACCTCACTTTCAAAATGACCTGGATCTCTAACTGTTGTGGTCATGTGATCACATATACCCCTTTTTATCCAAGAATATTTTTTCATATGAAAAAGACAATTTCTTATATATATTTGAGGTGAAATTTTGAGATTTTTACCAAAATAACACAACATATAAAAACGGTTGCCATGGCAACCACAGACAAGAAGCCGAATGTGACAATTTCAACTTTAGGCCAAAAAAATATTTTTGAAACATAAATAAATGCAAAACTTTAAAAATATCTCTCCCCAGGTTTGATAAAATAGTACATTGGTGATATCAAAGTTGCCCAATTAGCAAATTTAGACGTTACTGAGCAGACATGACTTTGAAGTTTTGCTTCTTACCTGGTTTCTATGGCCACCAATGTAATTTGCATATGTATAGAAACAGTACACATACTGGTTCCACTAATGACTCCACTGATTGTTAAATTTGATGATAACCTGGGCAATGCCAGGTCCGTAAAATTCAGCTGAGATTAAGAAACCTTTAATTTTGACATTTGCTCACATTTGTTACCATGACAACGACCCTTGACCTCATAGGTCACCTGACCATAAAAAGTCCCTTTCAAGGAAGTATTAACCCTGATATTCTGATATTGGCCGTTGACAATAATTATCTTGAAATATGAAGATTTGTCAATTTTTAAAAAAAATTGACCTTGGTTGCTATGGCAACAGGTTTCACCTTTGGTAACCGTGGAAAAAATTGGCATCCACCAAAAAAAGATTGCACAACACCCAAGGATTCCGAAAAGTATTGCATTGTTGTACATTAAAAAAAATACCACTACCCCCTTTTTTGTACCATAAGGCCGTGTGCTATTTTGTCTGTCTTGGTCAATAACATTTTTATATTTGAGCTTTTAATGTAACCCATATGCTTTGGTGCATTTGGGTGATGTTTTCACCCTAGATTTTCTAATTCTTGCTTCCCAACATGTCAATGACTATTTTTGGGTGTAACAGACATCTGTCCGCACCTTTGCTCGCAAAAAGTAGTCCGTTTTATTGAATTCTGTTAAGGAGGGAAGCCGTCGATCATCAGGCGAGAGGTGAGAGATATTTCTTGAAAATCAGTCTTTGGCTATTTTTCCAGTGTTCGAGTGTTCCATTCTGTGAGATATGTCATGTAATAACTTCTACTGAAGTAAAGTCCCCCTCCAGGTTTCAAATGTTCAGATATCAGCCTTGTATACACCTTAGCATTACTTTCATTTCATCATTTTTCTGAGAGTATGGGTGCTATCATGCCATTTGCGCAAACCAATTCAAAGCCATAACCAATCAGAGAAATTGGATCAAAACTTTCAGATTATATTATCTCTTCACTACCTCCCCTTCCTTAAATTTTTTTTTCCAGAAAATATCTTAAGTCTATAGATGCCAAATAGACCAGCGAACATGAGAGCACAGTGCATGCGATTCAAGGTGCAAGCAGAGTTTTGAGGATGCCTCCAAATTTAAAAAAAAGGAAGTAATCAAGCTTTAATTTTACACTGACTGACTTTGTTAGCATTTGTTCATGTCTTTGACTCCAATTACTAGATGGTTCATTTGTTATTAGTTTGCTAAGGCCTTTTTGACTCCATGCATAGTGCATGTTTTTTTGCCGCACCCTGTACTTTGGCCGTTCTGTACTACTTTGGCCGCCAAATGAGAAAAAGATTCAGTATCCTGTATCTCTCAAACCAATATAGATACCAGGAAATTTCTTTTTGCGTACTAGAGTTACTTGTCCACTTTTCACGTATATTAATTTTGTTTCAATATCATGATACCAGTGCTTCTTGTGAAGGACATTCTGGGAAAAAGCTGATTGCAAAAAAAGTGTGATTTTGCAGGGAAGTGTCTACTTTGTTGTGGATGGGTCTAGTGCAAGCTTATGCAGGGAAAATTGGGGATGATTTTTAAAGATAACATATCGAAGTTTCTAATTACACAGGATTTGTTTATATGTTATGTAATTTAGTGCGTTTAGGGCTATGGCCAATGTTACCCAAAATCTCCAAGTTAGTGTCGGGGTTACTTTGGCCACCCCTGGAAATGGCTATTGGCAAGAGTTGGAACAATTTGTGGTTGACAGCAGTCAAGGAGGTATAAACCTTGATTTGGCAAACAGGTGTATGACCCTGAAAATTATGTTGACTGCCATAGATGCTAAAAAATACCATAAATTGTCCAATGCAATAATTTCAATTTGTGTCATTTAACAAGCATAACATAGCGATGATGCACTGGCTGCTAGAGAAGCTGTGAACCACCACACATATATGCATTCATCCAAATTAGCATTAGACAAAGTTATTTCATCTTGGATTATTTCTTGTTCAAGATATATATACAACTGTGTGTTGGGCTTCAGATATCATTTATCTGCAAGGATTTGAGCTGGTGAAGGCAAAATATGATTTATTTCTGTCTATCATGGTTTTGGGACTGATAATCGATTTTATCACTCTGAAAATATAATCACGAAACTCAAGGAAGAAGTCAATTGTGTCTCCCCTCCCCAAAAAACTATGTTCAACTAAAATTGACCATAGAGAAACGATCGACCATCGGAACGTTTCGATAAATTAGGTACTGTCGACTGGAGTCAATTCTGGTGCCCGCACCTAATTTGAGCGCCTTCTGGGTCTTCTTCCACAGGTTCTAGTCCTTAACATTTTGTATATATCCCGCATGAATGGGATCGAATGCAACTGACCATTTTCTAACTTTCTAAATTCCTCTGTTGACTTGCATTTGAGCCTTTGAAACAGTCACTAAAACTATATTGGTAATGGTAGAGGGCCCCCTGACAGCCAAATTGCATGACATAGATTGCATGTTTAAATTCAGGTGTTTAGATAGCACACATTCACATTTTTACCTTCAGCGAACGAAGTTCGAAGAAGGTATTGTAATCACTTGGGTAAAAAGGTTGTCCGTCCGCCGGGCGGGCGGGCGGGCGGGCGGGTGGGCGGGCGGTCGGGCGGCGGGCGGATAGATCGTTTCCGGCCCAGCACTCGGCCTCTATTGAGTGTACATGGATGAAATTTGGTACACATATAGCCTGTATGGTCTTGTTGTGCCTTTTGATGGTCTAATTGATAGATATTCAATACCTTTTGAAATAATTGAGAAAATATAAAAATTATTTTTTTTCGTTTCCGGGCCAAATCTCAGTCATTATTGCATGTGCTCTTATGAAATTTGGTGCAGATGTGGCCTATATGGTCTAGTTGTGCCTTTTGATGGTCTCATTGATGGATATTTTATACTTTTTGCAAAAATTTGGAAAATAGAAAAATATGTATTTTTTGGTTCTTTGGGCTGAGACTCGGTCACTATTGCACGTAAATGGATAAGGTTTGGTACACACATGGCGCATAAGGTCTTGTTGTGCCCTTTGAAAGGTCTGGTGGAAAATATTAAATGCTATTTGAAGTATTTAAAAAAAAGAGAAAAAATAATTTTTTTGTTTCTGGCCCAAGACTTGGTCACTATTGCATGTACATGGATAAAGTTTGGTACACCTATGACTTATGTGGTATAGTTGTGCCTTTTCATGGTCTGACTGATACATATTCTATACTTTTTGTAATATTGAGAAAAATATTAAAAATACTTATTTTCTTATTGGAGCCAAAACGTGCCCACTATTGCATATACAGCAATGCCATTTCCTACACGTATCACCTATAAAATGTAGCAGTGCTTTTTGACTTGTATTTAACACTTTTTGAATGATTGGAAAAACTTTGTACATGCATAAAACCGTACCATAATATAAGTAAATTAGTATAATAAGGCCTTTCCCTGCTTTTACAAACCCTGGCAAGCACACAGGTAGATCGCAGGGCAGCAGGCAAATAACAGATAAGAGAACGCCATTACTCGACCACTGTTGCATACCTATAATATACGGAATTTGGTAAACACGCCAATTTTATGATGTGATGTAATCTTCTAAATGTGTTATTCGCTGAAGGTTTGCTGCTGCACAGCCTATGTTTTAATTTCAATTTCAATTTCTTGACCATTTTAGCATTCTACATGAAAATAAGCAGGGATATCTGGAATAATAATTAGTATTCAAATGGTGGGCTGACACTAGTGATGGCGCATACATCTTTACCAATTAGTATAATAACCAACCAATAGCGTTATACATAGCATACCAGCCAAGTTAAATGCATGCAATATCAGTTGATGAGTTTCTCAATTTCAACTTTTGTTGTTGGAAACAGAAAACAATTTTGCTAAACTTTTTTAGTCATAAGTGTCATTGGGTCACCTATCTCCCTCTTTTCTTTTCTTTTCATTGCCAAATTCACACTCAATTGGCTATAATATTTTCCAAATGCATGGCTTATTACATATTGGTTGTTTTTACCTTCAGCGAACGAAGTTCGAAGAAGGTATTGTTATCACTTTGGAAAAATGTTGTCCGTCCGCCGGGCGGGCGGTCGGGCGGTCGGGCGTCCGGGCGGCGGGCGGATAGATAGTTTCCAGGCCAGAACTCGGGCCCTATTGCATGTACATAGATGAAATTTGGTACACATATAGCCCATATGGTCTTATTGTGCCTTTTGATGGTCTGATTGATGGATAATCCATACTTTTTGAAATATTGAACAAAAAGATAAAAAAATATTTTTTTTGTTTCCGGATCAAGACTCGATCACTGTTGCATGTACATGGATGAAATTTGGTACACATATAGCCTATATGGTCCAATTGTGCCTTTTGATGGTCTGATTGATGGGTATTCTATAGTTTTTGAAATATTGAGAAAAAATAATAAAAAAAGTTTTTTTTCATTTCTGGCCCAAAACTTGCCCAGTATTGCATGTACATGGATGACATTTCATACACATATCACCTATATGTTGCTGTTGTGCCTTTTGATGGTGTGATTCATGGTCATTCTATACTTTTTGAAATATTAACAAAATATATTGCAAATTATAATTTTTTGTTTCTGGCCCAAAACTTAGCCTCTCTTACATTTACCTGGATAAAAATTCATCCACATACTACCTATAAAGATCTTTCACTGGTCTCATTGATAGGTAGTCTTAACACATGTTAAATATTTAGAAAAAAATTGAAAAATATAAATTAACATACTTCTTGGTTTTCGACCCCCAGCTCATAACCTATTCCTTGTACATGTATCAAACTGCACCACAATATGTGTAAATTTGTCTAGTTCAGCCTTTCCATGGTTTTACATACGCTGGCAGGCGGGCAGATGGTAGGGCAGCGGGTATATAGATAATTTCAGGCTAAGATTTGGCCACGATTGCATTATACCAATTTTGTCAACATCAGATGTCTTTCGCTGAAGGTTTGCTGCTGTGCAGCCTATGTTTTTTATTCCGTTCACAATAATTTTATCGCAATATCCTTTTTATTCTTAATTTTACCCGTTATTTTGTTCAGGACAGTCCAAAATCTCTTTGCGTCATTTTTAATCGTTCTATTAGTTCACTGTTATATTACTTTCCTGAGACTTCTTAATGCCTTTTTGTACAATGATCGACATTTCTGTGTACTTGGGTCATCCACGGTTCTGAGTATTTCATTCAAAACCACCTGTATTTCATTTACCAAAAAATCACTTGCATCACTCACATACATACCCTCGTCCAGTTTTGCCACACTGACAGACAGACAGACAGACAGACAAACAGTTTTTATTTAGCCAAATATGAAGATCAGTACAACATGTAGATTAAACATCATTTTGAAATACAAATTGGCACAGGCGATGCTTACTTTGCCTAAACATTAAGCGCTATCGTAAGCAACCCCTGTTAACACATTTTAGATATATAACATTTTATGAGCAAAACTGAGACAGATGGACTTTTGTAGTAAATAGTGAAGAGTTAAGTTGAGCATTCTGTTGTCAGACACTGGTAATTTTGAATGGAATAGTGGGGAGGGGTGGGGGTGGGCGAATGTGGGGTATAGGAGTGTGGGAGCTTGTGTTTATGATCGGCATATATAGCAGTTTCTTATTGAACATGTATTACTGTATTGGTTTGTTAAGTATTTCTTTAGATAGGAGCTATATCCATATTCACTATGGGTATAAACTTTGTTAATCACATGCATGGGAAGGCTGTTCAGGAGACTTGGCAGCTGGTAACGTACACTCTTTTCAGCAAAAGTATGATAAATTCTAGGTTTTAGAAAGTTTTCACTCCTAGTGTCATGCGAATGAGTGGTATGTTGTGAGATGAGGAAATTTGAGTTGGAGAAGTATTTTGGAAGCGAGTCATTATGCAGTTTATAATAGAACTTTAACAATTTTAATTTATAAATATCAGAAATTTTTAGAATATTGAGCTTTTTGAAAAGTGGTTCGCTATGGGCATTGTACTTACTCTTTGAAATAATTCTTATTACTTTCTTTTGTGAGGTCATTAGGCGGTTTGCACTGTGACCCCAATTTAATATGCCATAGTCTAAATGAGAATTGACGAGAGCAAAATATAGAATTCGTAAGGTATCGGTAGGTAAGAAATTTTTAACTCTTCCAATAATTCCTATTGCTTTTGAAATTTTTTTAGATATTTTACTTAAGTGAGAGTGCCATTTCAGTTTTGAGTCAAGTAAAATTCCTAGAAAATCAAACTCCTGAACACAATCGATCGCTTGTTCATTAATTTCTATTTGAGGGTGAACAACCTTCTTGTTGGATGGATAGTACAACATATATTTAGTTTTCGAGACGTTCAATGATAGTTTGTTTAGATCAAGCCATTTGGAAAGCTCGTTATTGATTTGGTTGTTAACCTCTCCAAGATTGCTTGTTGTCAATGATATATATAAGGTTGTGTCATCAGCATAGCTGATAGCTCTCAATATATTAGAACACACATGAAGGTCATTGATGTAAATTATGAACAATAGTGGGCCTAAATGAACAATAGTGGGCCTAAATAATGAACAATAGTGGGCATAAAACTGTTGTCTGTCTGTCTCAATAAAGTATCTGACGAACGGCATTACTATGTGACTGATACATTCCTAAGTCCCCCTTTTTTTCCTTCCTAAGGCCCTAAGTCCCCTAAAAGCCTTGAATTTAGCTTAAATAAGGCCCTTAAAGATAATAGCCCTTCTTCCTACCTTTTTCCTCCAATTTCTCAATTCACTTAAAGACTGCCAAAATACATACATACGCACCTCTAAGGACACGCACCCACACTAGTTTCACTGACATAGACATTGCTGAACAGTTTTCTTCGATTTTGGCATTACATGAACTTTGATGTGAAACTCTAAACTAAGTGTCACATGTTGAGGATTAGACCAATCACTTTCACAGACACTTGATGGTGTCACGATTCAACTGAGAATACAAAGTTTTAAAGAAACACATAGCAATGAAAACCATAATAAGGAAAAGTGGTCTGTTTGATTCAGTTACAGCATCTATCAACCAGTGCATGTAACAAAGCTGAACAAGCTAAACACATTATAATTCATGTGTCAATTGATGCATTTAGTCTGTTTCTTTAAATCTGTGCTTGTGATATATGAAGTTATTCAACTAAATCTGTGACATCACAGTCTTGAAATAAAGCAAAATACAAACTTGAAAACACATAGTTATGAAAATGATAATGACAGGCCCAGAAAGGTTTCTTGTTCTAACCACGGTTAACCATGTGATTTTCTGGGAGGCAATCTTCACTAGTTAACCACATGATATTCTGGTGAATATCTTCACCAGTTAACCACATGATTTTCTGGGGGCAATCTTCACCAGTTAAAATTATTTGAGAAGAGGCAAAATCTCCCACCGGTTAACTTGGCTCTTCATCAAGCCAGTCAACTTAGACTGTTTCAAGCAATATCTTGGGTTTTCAATAGCTGTGGGGCTGAAGTAAAAGCCACAAGAACTTGCTGAAAATTTGTCACAGCCAGTGTGATGCAGTGAGTCTCTTTTCAGTCTTCTTAAGGGTTACCAGAATCAAGGATTGTAGTCATACTTGATTCATATTTCGGATGACTAGTCTTTTGTAATTATATCAAGTATCAAATATGTGAACCTTTTAGAGCTAACAAGCATCATTCTACCAAAAACTGTGCATTAATTCAGATTTAGAAAACATGGTAATTTGTTTAATTATTTTAAATTCAGTTAAGGTAAACTTAGTGCGTAACTCAGTAAACAGCTGTGTTTCTAGTACAGGTGGCTCCATCTGCATTTCTGGAGGCTATCTTCACCAGTTAACCAAGTGATTTTCTGGAGGTGAATCTTCACCAATTTACACATGATTTTCTGGGTTGGAATCTTCACCACTTAATCACACAATTTTCTGGGGTTATCATCACCACTTAACCATTTGATTTCCTGGCGTAAACTTCCGATACATACACCGCATCTGACGAAATTATGCAAGTAGGTTATTTCGATGTAGCACAAAAAGTTTTGGGCCCAAGAGTGTATCCTTTTCACATAATCATCGGATTGGGCTGAGAAATATTCCCTGTGACTTTCATCAAGTTTTGTTCAGGCAAAGTTGAGTTATGCCATATATTCAAATATTTTGGTGTCTGATGAAATTATGCAAAAGCAACGCAATAAGCGGAAAGACAGTACAAACACTGAATCATCAAACAATTGTGCTCGAAATATTAGCATTACATCATTTGGCAACTATTCACATCAAAAAATTTTGCTTACTTGCTGTCACTGCCAAGTAATATACATAAATTGTCTCCATTGGAATAACATTGAATTTGCATGTTTTTATCAAATTTATGATTCCCACAACCTCAAAATGGTTCCGATCTTTTGAAACATGCTTCTAGCAGTCACCTTATTCTATCTTTTTAGCTGTATGAAAAGGAAACTGAAGTAACTCCTTTTACTTTGAAATTGCTAGCAATCAAAAATTATTTCTGTGACCTGCCATTGGAATTGCATTGTGTTTACGATGTGCAGTTTCTTAAGTAATAGTTTGACAATTTTCCAATGCACAACCTATCTCTCCGTTTAACTGAACTTAGTTGATATCAGATGGTAACTTTTAAAGCCATTTTCAAAAGTATCAGAACTTCTTTGGGATGTAGGAGAGCATAAATTTGATAAAAATATGAAAAATCAATGTTATTCCAATGGCGACAATTAATGCATATTGCTCGGCAGTGACAGCAAGTAAGCAAAATTTGTTGATGTGAATAGCAGCCAAATGATGTAACACTAATATTTTGAGCACAATCCTTTGATTATTAAACCTTTGTGCTGTCTTTCCACTTACTTTGTTGCTTTTGCATAATTTCGCCAGACACCAGAATTTTTGAATATATGGCATAACGAAACTTGATGAAAGTCACATGGAATATACCTCAGCCCGATCCAATGATTATGTGAGAAGGATACACTCTTGGGCCCAAAACTTTTTGTGCTACATCGAAATAACATACTCGCATAATTTCGTCAGATGCGGTGTACCTACAAATGCATGTGTTTATCTGGGGAAAATCATCAAGTGATAATCTGTTGATGGTCATTCCATGAATATGTTGGCGAGTTTTTTCAACTGAAGAAAAACATTTGATAACTCTCAGTTATGTCATGAAAATATCCACGTGATAATCTGTTGAAGTTCATCACGTGGTTATCCCATGAAAATGTTGAGGAGTTTTTTCATGTGAAGAAAAACACGTGATAACTCTCAGTTATGTCATGAAAATAACCAAGTGATAATCTGTTGAAGTTCATCACGTGGTTATCCCATGAAAATGTTGAGGAGATTTTTCATGTGAACAAAAACACGTAATAACTCTCAGTTATGTCATGAAAATAACCAAGTGATAATCTGTTGAAGTTCATCACGTGGTTATCCCATGAAAATGTTGAGGAGTTTTTTCATGTGAAGAAAAAGACGTGAAAACTCTCAGTTATGTCATGAAAATATCCACGTGATAATCTGTTGAAGTTCATCACGTGGTTATCCCATGAAAATGTTGAGGAGTTTTTTCATGTGAAGAAAAAGACGTGAAAACTCTCAGTTATGTCATGAAAATATCCACGTGATAATCTGTTGAAGTTCATCACGTGGTTATCCCATGAAAATGTTGAGGAGTTTTTTCATGTGAAGAAAAAGACGTGAAAACTCTCAGTTATGTCATGAAAATATCCACGTGATAATCTGTTGAAGTTCATCACGTGGTTATCCCATGAAAATGTTGAGGAGTTTTTTCATGTGAAGAAAAAGACGTGAAAACTCTCAGTTATGTCATGAAAATATCCACGTGATAATCTGTTGAAGTTCATCACGTGGTTATCCCATGAAAATGTTGAGGAGTTTTTTCATGTGAAGAAAAACACGTGATAACTCTCAGTTATGTCATGAAAATATCCACGTGATAATCTGTTGAAGTTCATCACGTGGTTATCCCATGAAAATGTTGAGGAGTTTTTTCATGTGAAGAAAAAGACGTGAAAACTCTCAGTTATGTCATGAAAATATCCACGTGATAATCTGTTGAAGTTCATCACGTGGTTATCCCATGAAAATGTTGAGGAGTTTTTTCATGTGAAGAAAAAGACGTGAAAACTCTCAGTTATGTCATGAAAATATCCACGTGATAATCTGTTGAAGTTCATCACGTGGTTATCCCATGAAAATGTTGAGGAGTTTTTTCATGTGAAGAAAAACACGTGATAACTCTCAGTTATGTCATGAAAATATCCACGTGATAATCTGTTGAAGTTCATCACGTGGTTATCCCATGAAAATGTTGAGGAGTTTTTTCATGTGAAGAAAAACACGTGATAACTCTCAGTTATGTCATGAAAATATCCACGTGATAATCTGTTGAAGTTCATCACATGGTTATTCCGTAAAAGTTTTGGGGAGTTTTTTCACGTGAAGAAAGACATGTGACATGAAGATGGTCAAGCAATAATCTGGTGACATTCATCACGTGGTTATCACATGAAAACGTGGGGGTTTTTCTCATGTATACACAAACATGTTATAACTGTCATTTATGTCAAAACTCATGTTCACCAGTTTCCCCCTGTGTTTATAATGTGAACTTCACGTGCATTGTCAGCTGGGTAGTTTCTTACCTTGAGACTGGCAATAACCGTCTTTGCCCTATTTGCGCTGATTATCTGGATATGGCTAATTTCTTCCCAGACAATCTTTGTCAGGTCTTCTTTGCTTGCCAAAGAACTTGCCTCATAACTGGGATAAAGTGCCTGAAAAAAAGTACTGTGAAAATTAACCTGGAGTCAAGGATGATAAATCGGTCCAGGGGGGAATCCGTCCACCCCCTAATATCTTCATATAAATATATCCATTGTATTTGTGTGAGTTTTAAAAGCAATTAATTCGTTTTTCAACAGAATTTGCCATTTTTATTGTGTAGACAGCATTTTTAATCTCAATTCTGCTAATTAAAAAATATAGGATAAAATACAATCAAATTCTGTGACGTCTTCACAGCCATCTTGTGAATTTCAACTGGTTGGCCTTCATTTCTTGAAGTTAGACCTGTTCAGAATGTGCTTTTGACACAAATTCATAGCCTACTGCACTGATTCCCATGCTTTTAGGTCTAAGAAAGCCAAAAATCACAACCATTTTGATCTGTGATCATGGGAACCTTTGCCTCAAAAGCCCTGAAGTTATAATGTTGATTTCCGCCGAAAACGCCCAAAATTGTAGGAGGGGGTGTTGGTTTTTCTTCTCTAACTTCTCTGTAGATTAAGATAAAAAAATGAAACTTACATCATGTGAAAGATAATAAAATTGCCTTTCAGCAGGTATCAAGAATAGACATTTTATTGCTTAAGAAAATACTTTTTTGTAGAAAAAATCTGAAAATATATGCCTCGGAGGTCTAAAATTGAGCAATTTATCTGGTTTTGAACCTCTTGAGTGCAGTTATCACATCTAACTTTGCAGAATCAAATGCTGAAACACCTTTTCAGAACATAAGAACATCATCTACATCAGCAGCAAGTGAGAGTGAAAATATTGCAGTTCCACAACACATGATGATAGATCAAATACATCGAAGGTAAAGAACTATGTAAAAATCCTGTATGTGGATTTCTCTAGTGCTTTTAACACTATTCAACCGCATATTATGATACAAAAATTGATCAACATGAATGTGAACAGAAATCTGATATTGTGGATAAATGAATTTCTCACTGAACGACCTCAATATGTCAAATTTATGGAGTCAAATTCTAGCATTATTGTTACCAACACTGGTGCCCCCCAGGGGTGCGTCTTGTCACCTTTACTTTTCACTCTTTATACTAGTGACAGCAGATGTATTAATGACCCCTGTAAATTGTTTAAATATGCTGATGATACAGCTCTAGTAGCAAAATGTGTTAATGAGGACAAACAGTATTTAGAAGACGTTAGACATTTTACATCATGGTGTGACAGCAATTTTCTCGAATTGAATGTAAAGAAGACAAAAGAAATGATTGTAGATTTTCGAACTTCAAGTAATGACATAACACCTTTGTATATTAAAGATCAAATTGTAGAACAGGTCAAAGAATACAAATATCTTGGCACCATTATCGATGATAGGTTAACATTCAATCAAAATGTACAAAGTGTATTTAAAAAGGCCAATTCTAGACTTTATTTTGTCAGAAATTTGTGTAAACTGAAGATCGACACAAAAATATTGGTACTTTTCTATTCAGCTGTTGTTCAATCTGTCATTGCTTTCTCTGTTATTTGTTGGTATGGTAATAGTAGCATGGAATCCAAGAGAAAACTTATTAGAATTATAAAAACATGTGTTCGATTAGGAATTACAAATGTTATGTCGCTAAATGAAATCTATAACAAAGCAACTCTCCAACGCTGTAAAGTTATTATAAATGATGTAGAACATCCATTGAACTCATTGTATAGCATGCTGCCATCTGGCAGGAGATACAGTTCCATCAAGTGTAGAACATCCAGATACTCAAGCTCATTTGTTCCATCGAGCGTAAGATTACTAAATGATTTAAGAGTAAATCTTCTACAAAATTAATTAATAATCATCTCATCCTTCTTTTGTATAAATGTTGTATGAATCTCTGAGTGATTGCGAATTTTTGAATGATGCCTTGAATGAATGTCTTTGACCAAGATTGTATATGCCAAGTTTCATGTTTCACATGATTAAATAAAGTATTTATTATTATTATTATTATTATTATGCCTAGCATCAACAATACAGGGAATTTTACTGTTTTATGTCTACAGCTATATCAAGTTAACATTAAAAAATGCTACGGGATGAGACACGGCATGGAACATTCCACAGCATAGAAAGCAAGGAATTGTCAGCTAAAAGTCATTAGTTAAAATGTTTCATTGTATGCTGCATGTAATTGTCAATAACAAGAAACATCATTATCCATCTAATAACTAAGTATCCTTTGGATTTTTTTGCAAAAACATGAGGAGATGATGTCATGATGAGGCTGCTTGTGGATCATCATTATGTTTGACAATCAAAGATCACTAAACAAGACAATAACTACAGGCTAAACAATAATTTTTAATCCTATTCGATATTTATAACCACGGCCGGGTTGGTTTAGTGGTCTTCAACTGTTAATTGCTAAACACAAGGATGATCCATAAACAGCCTCAGCATGACATCATGCTATCACACAGTGTAGAAAATGTGAAGGTTGCATAGTAATTGGATGGATAATAAGACACATGCAGTAGATAATTACCTAGTGTGGACTTTTTGAAACTTTCAAATTTCCTTCTATGAAGTTCAACAATTCATTTCTCTGTTCCTGATTTTTGGTTATCACTGTTGCAAATCAGTCATAATCTTGACTCCGCATTCAGCCAAGTAATTACAAATTTTACTGAGTGTACATATAGTTCAACTCCTGTATATGTCTGATGATGCGAACATTTGGTACATGGAATATTATGAAGGAGTATCTGAACCTTTTAGCTGACCGGACAAGGGAATGGATTTTCTATGAATGGCAATACAGATTTGCTTCTTCAAAAATCTGTCTGGTTTCTCTATACTAAGCTCTCAATGGGCTTACTGACCCTTCATAAATTGGTCAAATGGGGATTTCTACTGAACAAGAAACATGAAACTGTCTCTTGTGCCAGATACTACGAGCAATTCTTCATTTTGTTCTCTCATTAGCTATGCATCATGTTTTTTTCTAATTGTTACATGTACTTTATAAAGAGATGGTCATATAAATGGGGCATCCACTGGAGTCATTCAGGACATTCAAGCAACCCAGGTGAATGATTGGTTATATTTATTGCATCAGGATGTTCTTATTCAGCCATGATCTGGATAACTTCAATAAATGAATCTGCTTCATCACCAATGACCTTCTCTTTATGAAAGACATGTTGAAGTTCTACCCATTTGGCAACAGTCATCCTCAACCAAATGAAGAATCAAACAAGAGACTGCATCATTTGTCTTTTTCAATAGGCATCCAATTTCTGCAATTCAGTGAAGGAACAGTTCGCCCTGAAAATAATTAGAACAGACAGTTTTTCGAAGAAGCTGTTTTCCCAAGTGAAAATTCAGCATCTCTCCCTAATCTGGGTGACAAAGGGCCTTACTTTACATTGGAACACTGACTTGCCTCGTCACTGAGTTGTCAGTCAGTTGAAAATGGGCAGACACGGCGGTTTCAAGAGGATTGTACAGTGTACAAAGTACATTCAGTCAAAGTAGGAAATGATGTGGCCAAACATGGCATCAAAGTAGCCAAATGGCTGATTCCGCAACTGTAGTAACCCCCAAAACAAGTAAAGCAAAATCGATTGTTTCAGGTTGTTGAAGTGGGGAATATGATGGTTTTAAAAAATCTTAAACACATGTGCGATTCTGACATTGTGTCCTCTTACTAACCGTTAAATGCAGCATATAACAAATATTTTGACTAAATGACTTCTAGTTACCAATTGTTTTATTTCTAGGCTTACAAAATGTTGATTTGTCATACCTAGTATTGTCCTGTAGCATTGTCATTGCTACACATGTTGACTCTGTTGTGCTTGTAGAATCAGATGTACTTGATCATTTATGTCGTAGTATAGTAGTTTTGCTGTGCAAGAACAAGCTTCTGCCCGTTGATGTACTTGATGCTTTGTGCTGCAGATAAATGTTGTAGTACCAATAAATTTGGACTGTTGTGTTTGTTGATGTACTTGACGCTTTTTGTTTTACATATGTGTTGGGGTGTTCTCACACCTGAACTCACAATTACTTGCAGAACACCAAATTATCCGTATTGAAGATACCAAGCATGAGGCATATGTTGTGGAACTGAAATATTTCCACTCTCTCTTGCTGCTGATGTAGATGATGTTCTTATGTTCTGAACAAGTGTTGCAGTATTTTAGAATGTTAAGTTAGATATGATATCTGCACTCAAGAGGTTCAAAACCAGATAAATTGCTCAATTTTAGACCTAAGAAGCACATATTTTCAGGTTTTTTCTACAAAAAAGTATTTGCTTAAGCAATAAAATGTCTATGCTTGATACCTGCTGAAAGGCAATTTTATTATCTTTCACATGATGTAAGTTTCATTTTTGTATCTTAATCTACAGAGAAGTTAAAGTAGAAAAACCAACACCCCCCTCCTACAATTTTGGGGGTTTTCGGCGGAAATCAACATTATAACTTCAGGGCTTTTGAGGCAAAGGTTCCCATGATCACAGATCAAAATGGTTGTGATTTTTGGCTTTCTTAGACCTAAAAGCATGGGAATCAGTGCAGTAGGCTATGAATTTGTGTCAAAAGCATATTCTGAACAGGTCTAATGGATGAAATTTGGTACACATATAGCCTGTATGGTCTAGTTATGGCTTCTGATAGTCTGATTAATGGATACTCTATACTTTTTGAAACATTTACAGGGTGGGGAAACAAAATTTTCCATGAATTTCCTTGTGCTAAAAAAGCATCTCACATCTACAGGAAAATTGTGAAAACAATACAGCATAATCATTAAGGTATATGCCATACCTGTGGAAGGTTAGAATGAGCTGTGATCAGAAATGACTCCACAGGAGACAAAAAGGAAGAGGTGGTCAGATTTGCTTCAGTGCCAAATGGACTAAAAAACCATCCCTGACGTAGTCAGAGTGACCTCACACCCGGAATACAAAATCATTAAGGCAATCAATGATGGGAAAGGAATAAGAGGGAAGTCTGAGGGTGTGTGGAGAGAATTAAGAGAGGAATGGTGCATTCCTTTAGTCAAAGGTGACAAAACTGACAAGGTACCTGCAACCTCCATGAGAGAGGTGGTTGAAGAGCTTCAGGTGGACCTCAAGGCTGCCAGAGCGGCTATTCAAAATGATTTTGGCCTGAGATCACATGTCAGGACCCCAAAGACACCATTCCGCCTATTCCATGAAGGCCAGAAGATAGAAATGGGGAAAAAATGATGGGCTACATAAGGGACATGGCTCGATATTCAATTTTTTTTTTCAAACTATAAACGTTTGGTTGTGCATTCTATTGTGAACAAACGAAATGGTAGATTCTATATAAAATCAATAAAAGATGTCGACGGGACATTCAGGGCAAAGTATCCAGCTCAGGCAATGGTTTCGGGAGTCATGACTTCAGATAGAAACATTATGCTTTATTTCTTTTTCATGAGAGTAAAGGGAGACGGACCTGATGTATACCACTAGGTCAAGTGATGTCATGTTTTGCCATGGCTGGATGTGAATTACCCTAATGGCAACTATAGGCAGACTCAGGGTAGTTCCAGATGCCTTATGGCCAAGAAAGTTCAGGATTTTCACTTAAAGAAATTTCGGAGACTTTCGGGCGGCCAGCTTCTGGCCCTTGTCCTGCTCGGACCTTAATTCCCCTTACTTTTCCGTGTGGGGCATCTTAGAATAGTTGGTCGACAAGACGTGTCACCACGATGTTGTTGTCCTCCTTACTGTCTTCATGGCTCATGGCATCAAAATATGAAGGCGCTTTTTTTCAAAGCATCACCAAGTTTAGACGGCCATATTGAATTTTTGATTGGAGATAATACAAGTCAAACTTCACAATAAGGATCCTTTTTGCCTTGTTTCTAAGGCCTGAAAATATGAAAAGTGCATTTGCGATGTTTTACCACAGGCCACTGGTAGCATTTTTGTCATGTATACTGGATCGTCAGATCGTAATTAGAAAGGTGGGCATGTCAAGAACCCTTTATATTGGAAATCAAAGGCATAAACGTGAGTTTGCAAAGACGTACATCAGAAGGGAATCCTCTTGATTAGGCCTGGATTATCCATTAGTCTGAGTAGGCAAAAGCCTAGGGCCTCAATCCTCTTATAACGTTTTGGAATTGTGTAACTTTTGCCGATGATACTACAATATTTGCCTCAGGACATAATTTAAATATTTTATATCGTAAGGTAAGTGAGGATCTCAAATTATTAAGTGACTGGTTTGACAGTATTAAGTTTTTAGGTGTAACAATAGATCAAGTTTTAGAATAGGAAATTCAAGCAAAGTCAATTTTAACAAAAACTAGACATGTACTAATCGCTAGGCGATGAGTGTTGCGCTGCCCTAACTTAGCAAATGAAACATAAATTTTGCAGTATAACATCAAATGCACTCGTGTTGTTTCATTAATTAGTATATTGATTAATGTAAGTACTGTATCTTTCAGGATTAAAATGTTCAAAGCTATCACTTCCTCCTCGAATGGATGTCAGCACCCCTCCGCCACCTGCAGTGGACTGCATAATGACGTATACATCAATGTTGAATAAAAATTTTGTGAATGTGCAATGAAATTGGAACTATTTCTTGGGACAGCAATGCTGTAGCATAGAAAATCAACTTTTGTGCCAGGTGGCAGCAGTGTGCAGTTCTCTTTTTCACCAGACTGGGCCTACAGTGTATGCATTTAATATTGTAATGATATGGGTATATGCACTGTGAAATTAATTTATTGGTAATACACTGAATTAAAATGGATACAACCTGATCGTTCGGAACTGCTGAATAGTGGAAAATTGCCACCCAAAAGGTTGGAAAACATTTCTCACTGAATTGGCAGAGAGTGCCCCGCTCAAAGCTGACACTTTATGTTATGTATGCAAGATATCTTGCAGCCATTATTAACTTTTTGGTAATACACTGAATTAAAATGGACAAAACATTTGGAACTGCTGAATAGTGGACAATTGACATCCAGAAGGCTGGAACACATTTCTCACTGAATTGAAAGAGAGTGCCCCCCTCAAAGCTGACACTTATAATTCAGCATACTGCTGAAGCCATATCCAGGCTGGGAGAGCGTGTGTGAAGACATTGGTCAGAGTGGTGGAGGAGAAATGGTCATAAATGACACAGTAAGGACACTAAATGCAAAAATAAAGACTTTAGGACACACTTTATGACATGAATGAACATATATGTAAATAAGGGCATTGGAAGTGGTGGCTTGTGCCCAGTAGCTTTTACAGAAAATTAGGCCTAGAATGTGAACATTTCAGTGTGTGCAAAATATCTTCCTTACGAAACCAAGAGCTTGCCCAAGGGGGGCACCCCCCTGGCAGCGCTAATGATCGGAGGTAATTACAGCCTTAGTATGGTGAAAAACATGTTGCCCGTTGAATCCAAGTTGCTCATATATAATAGTAATATACTCAGCCATTTGAACTATGCTCTTAATACACGGGGGCCAATGATGAAAAATAGGGACTTAAAAAACTTCAAGTTCAGCATATTAAGTCTGTAAGACAAATATTTAATTTACAGGGTGAGTAAAAAAAAATGTTTACACTTGTGCAAATGAACTTTACCAATGCACACTGCAGCTGAAAAGTACACAATCTTCGTGAAATTACACATAGGGATGAACCTACATATTGACAAAACACTGCCAAATTTATTTTGTCCCAGTTACAAAATTGACCTTTTAGGTAGCGTATATCCTTGAAATTGATGTTTTTTGAAATTTTTGTCTGTTTCTTGCATACATTTTTTTTTTAAATCAGCTGATAGATAAAATGTCTTAGAGGTAATGCCATCTATATATGCCATTGATATACATGTATTTAGCCATATTGCAGGTAGTCAAGGCTTGGTGGGAACAGATTATCGCTGATTGAAATTTACCAAAATTGTGACTGACCGCTTTTGAGAATCTGTAGGGGAGATCGGGGCTGGTTGTCACAGGGGCAGGTTGTCACAGTGTGTAAAACTTAAACATTCTACTATTTCTATTTAAAGCTTGCAGGAGCACTGCCATTCTCTATGAATGGCAAAAGGGGAGTGACTTAAACTTATCTGGTGAATATATACCTATGTAATTCGAAATCTTGATGTCCTATTGGACATTTTTTTAAATTCAGCACTCGGAGCAGGTTGTCACATCTCGGGGCAGGTTGTTACACTCTCGGGGCAGGTTGTTACACTCTCGGGGCAGGTTGTCACACTTTTGGATGCAGGAAGTTGGACCCGTTAAGGCAGATCTTGGCTTAGACTAGTTATTTTGAACATATGAGGAATCCTTTACTTGCCCAGTGAATACCTTAACAAACACGCTACTGTGTACAAGGGTGCTACGAATGAAGGCTTACCAAGCAGCAGGAAAGCATTCTGATCAGGAGGAGGATTTTTACGATTTTTTTGCAATTTTTTTTTTATAAATTTGAAATCGATTTATTTAAACACAATGCAATATCTGCATACATATTCAGTCATCAATAGCATGAATAAAGCAAACATTTATATTTGTGTTAGTTATTTGGTTTAAAAGCCTGTCCTAATGGGTAACAACTGGCTCCGAAAAGCGTGACAACCTGCCCCGATTGATGAAAATTCCAAAAACGGGTGACCAAGGCCGTTGTTATAAAAATTTTCACTATTTGTTCTCATGAGGATCTGAAGAAATGTATACATGGTAAGCGTATTAACTGTACCTTTTTCAACAACTATCTGATAAAGGCTAACATTGCATGCAAGTTGCAGGTAAAAATTACTTTTTCTGACAGGAAATTTTTAACATACCATAATACCTACCAGACTCCCTTCCAGGGGTCGAGATTTCTCAAAAATACTCCAGTGTGTAAATAAAAGCAGTAGACAATGATAGGTTGAGCTGTGTAACTTTCCAGTTCAGTGCAATAAAAAGTATGACAACCTGCCCCTGTGACAACCAGCCCCGGTCTCCCCTACATGGGTTTAAACTGGTCCAAATATATTATTCATCAAGGTTGACTGTACATTTTAGCAGCTCCTTTGTATATAGTGGAGTATATGACTGTCAGTCAACTACCATGGTAGTAATTGCCTGAATTCCATTAGTACAATGTATATGGTCGTAAAACAACATCTTTTTTGTCGTATGCCAAATTCCAGTTTCTGTTAATATCATGACAATACTTGGATTAAAACATCCTCCGTGATTATCTGTACAAGGAGAGATTGGTGGCACACAATGACCAATGAAGTCCCCACATCTCCATTTCATGTGCCACAGTTTCAGAGTTAGACATAAAGTAATTCATTCTTAAGGAACAAGGCATTTGTTAGGCCTCCATACTTTATAATAATACACTTTTTGACATTACTTTTCAAATATTTCCTGCGAAACAAAAATAATCTCTCCTAGACCTGGCATATTATGCCTTATACACGTATGATCATTTGACATTATTCTAAGGGGTTCTGATGTTTGCAGGACCACATTTTCCTGTGTCAAGCTTCTTTACATGCCAGTCAACAAATTTCAATCAGTTTTTTATATCTCAGAACACTTATATTGACATTTTCAACAGCCTTGTTCGTGGCATTCATGCATCCTCTTCAACCCGGCACAGCAAAAATCAGGGACAACTCACACTTTGTTATAGCAACAAGGTTATGCATGTATGTCTGTCATCGTTACTTTTGAACCACAATGTGTTGACGATTACCGACAAAATGAGCCATACATCAAAGTCCTAAGGCAAAACTTGATGATCTTATGATCACTCAAAGAAGTGTAAACTTTGTTTTGGCTCACCCTGTAAGAACAAGAGTTAGATTATGTGAATTCTACAAACGTGGCAAAATTTGAAAAGTAAGTAACCTTATTGAACTACATGAATTGTATCCTTAGTGAAAATATCTTTCAAGTACATGAATGGACTCCTATCAGAGCGAATAGTAAATTTATTTTAACTAAGCAATCATGATTATCATACAAGAAACATCAATAATCTGAGAGCGATTCATCACACTGCTCACTCATACAACACTAGTTTTCTTGGAAAGGCATCTGGTCTCTGGTTGAACTTCGACCATTCATTGAAAATGAAAGAAAATATTAAATCATCCAGTAAGTCATTCACTAGACAAAAAATCCAAATATATTAAGTTGCTGGCAGCAGGTTACTTCCTTTCTTATATTCTTGTTTTTTATATTACAATATGCAGATGCATAATTTTTTTGATTTTAAATACCTGTATGATTAATTGTTTAGGATGCACAATTAAACATAGTTGCAACAACTCTTGTGGAACCCCTCACCAAAGCATATTGTACTGGTAACACTGTGGATGTTTTATGTATATATATATAAGTTGTTGTATGACGTACAAGCTTGGGTAAAAAAAAAAAATCTATCTATCTATCTCAGGGGGGCCTCACATTTGGTGAAAAATTTGCCAAAATTTTTACAAGTTCGAATAATAATTGTGGAAAATTTGGAGGTCAAGTTTGGCCCAATAGCATAGTAATTTATAATCACAGATTGTGTCACCCAGAAATGCCTATTTAAAGAGTATGATAATGCAAGGTGTGTAACACTTGCAGAAATTTGGCAGACAAATCATAGAAATTTTGTAAGATTATCTCAGAAATTTCAAGATTATCTCAAATTTGTCACAATTATGACAGAGATATGTTCAATAACATATAAGAAATGTGTGCAACAAGTTCTGTAATAATAGCACACATTCTCGTAATAACCGTAGAAATTTCAGAAAATATTGTGTGCAAATTAGTACTATGATCTCAGAAATGAATTCCATAATAAGAGTTTACAATTATCATAAAAATTTCTACAAATACTGTAAACATTTGCACTCAAAATGTGCCATTATTGAAGAAAGGTACAATGATTCCCCCGAATGTTTGCAATTGCAATTATACAGTTGATAATATAGGAGCTGCGCGGTCTCATGAAATAGGAACAGCCACAACAGGGAAATGCCTGTCAAGTCAAGTCAAACAGGGTCAACTGCAGTAGAAGCAGAGACTGATTTCTTTCTGGTTGGCTACTACGCATGTAATTTTGTATCTAGAAGACTTTTGAGCAAAAGCAGTCAATTATTTGGCTTTTATGACAATTATAAAATACAAATTTGCTTGGGTGACATTGTTAAGCTCACAAAGAGAAAGTGACAATCACAGGGAAAATTCTGCGGTGGTTTGCGTTCTCACGTCAGGTCCAGCAAGGGGCCGGACATAGAGGTTCAGCCTAGGGCCTCATGCTTAATCCGGCCCTGCCCTTGATAGCTAATCAGAAGTCAAGAAATGAGAATATCCCCTAACATGTGGCCAGGATAGGTCAGGGATTTTGAATTACATAGCAAAAATTTAATTTGAATACTATACATGTATACAAATATGTATCAAGTCCAGTGACGCGTTTCGTGGTGGTGTCGAGGGTTGGTCTTTACCTGCTAATCTTATCTACTAACCAAACTCTGCTGCTCAGTGAAGCAGAAGTATAGCGTTTTTCGCAGCATTCTGCATTAAACATTTGGATTTTGAGGACCATTTATAGAACACACATCGCTCCTAAATAAAACGCAAGATTTTCAAAATATACCGAAAAAGTAGCAAATGTATATAATATTATGTTGTTTTATTTACAGGAATATCAGATAATGATATATTTTTCAATGTTAGTATTGCGAGATGTAACATGAAAGCAGAAGGTCTCAGCATTGTATCAATATAAATAGTAAAATATTCTGTTGGAGAAAATGTTGAGATATTTGAGTTTTACATTTTTTGTTTATCATATTTAATTTCAGAACATTATCACAGGTTTTCTGCAAGTAACAAATGATTTCATCATAAGATATACATGTAACTGCTTTTTTCACACTTTACGATGCTCTTTGAACAAGCCTTATTTGCCTTTACAATTGATGATGCTTACACACCCTAACGTATGCCAACTTACCTGGCAACTTTGAAGCCATTTAATTAAGTGTCAAAGAAGTCTGAAGGTGTACTTTTGCATAGATATAGCCAACAATGATTACATAGACAGTTCTGCATGGTGTTATGTTACTGACAACAATTAGATGCATAGTAATTTGGCTTTTTTTCAAACATGTGCTTTTCACAAGACATTGTTATGATCAAACATGAAGTGAAACAACAGTGCCACCTTACCTACCCATGAAATTGAAAGTCAAAATTAAGGTTAAAGAGCTGCCTCCGGTTGCCCTGCTTTTGAGGTTGCTCTTTCAAATCATGCAATGTTGCCTTATAGTCAAGGTCCAATTTGAGGTGCAAATGAGAAGTTTTAAGGTGACAAGGAAAATTATTGATGACTTTTCCATGAAAACGCAAGTGAAAACGAGCCATTTTCAGGGGGGCAGGGCACTTTCATTCAAATTTTGGAAGGGATAAATGTTATCTGCCACACATTTCCTGTGCAATATTTTTTGCTGATATGTTGTTTTAAAACAAATGACCACCATGAACCTTGTATGTACATTTGCGTCCATATGCACTGCTCTAAGACACTGGAGACAAGAATTTCAGCTTTACCAAATTTTGACCTATTTATAAACTTTATTGTATGCTTATACTAAATGTGGTATTGCACGCTAAAAACAGTATGACCATAGACTGTAAGGCCTATAGGTATACCCTGGGCTCAGGAGGTTCTAAACTATCCCATTATGTATTTCTCCTGGTTTTTAGAAATAGGTATGTGTAATTTTGTATGATTCATAATGTAAATAAACTTCATTGTCTGTCTGTCTGTCTGTCTGTACCAAGAATTGCGGATTTCCCTTACTACTCAAACACATGTATATCCTTTTCAACTTTGTCATGTGCCAGATTCAGATTCAGATTCATTTTATTTTCTTTGAGGTATTACACTGTTACAATTATGGATTTTAAAAGATATATAATAAATAAATTACACTCAAAGCTGGTGCCCGTTTATGACATTTCAATGTCGCTGCCAAGGGGCCACCCGAAAACAAAAAAACTCATCGCATAAAATAATTACTTTTAGTTCCTGCAGTCGTCAAGGTGGGCATCACACGGGGTAGGTCTTCAGGCTACTATTTATTAATATATAAAAACTTAAATACTAAAATTATATCAAACTTATAATATAAAACTTAAAGTAAAAAATTAAACCAAACCTCCAATACATGTCAAATTATATGTTTTTCTTTTCCCTTTTTTTTTAAAAACTTTTGAGCTAGTAATTCATATTGATCTCAAGTTTAAGTTGAACTCATATTATGAAAGATGGTAAAAAAAAAACGATAGAAAAACTGATCAGCCCACACTGTTGCAAATATAACAATCGTCTATTTGACAGGGAACATCATAGGATTTGAAAAAAATTTGTTTGACATAGTTTTTAAAACCACTTAGACTTTGGGTATATATTTTACTTTTTATATTTTCATTCATGTCATTAAATGTTTTGGTAAATTTATTTGAATTGCGTATTCATGGCTCACGGCAGGCAGGCGATAGCGATTGTTGTTTCTTGTGCTGAAGTTAAGGATATGGGTACTTCTTTGTTACATTTCTAAGAGAAAGTAGTCTGGTAAAATTTTGTTTTCATATTGGTAGCAGAATTTGAAATCATGCAGTGCACACAGGTCATGAATCTTTAAAATTTTAAGTTGGCTAAACATCTGAGTGGTATGAGCATTATATTTGCTTTTTGTAATTACTCTAATAGCTTTTTTTTGCATTTTAAACATCCTACCGACATTGCCGCCCCAAATACTTATTCCATAATTCAAATGCAGTGCAATTAGTGCATAATAGATGCTTAATAACACACTTGACGGTAAAAAGTTTTTCATTCTTTGAGTTCATTGAACAAATGAAGAAGTCATTGAGCCTGTTTTCTGAGCAGGCTGTCGAGAGCTGTTACTCAAAATTTGACATACTCTTCAACAGCTGCCGAATCAAGACCATCAAGCACTCAAATTATTTTAACAATCTTTGCCGGGCTCAAGTAGGGCTGTGTACCGTTGCTCAGTTTCGATATGATACGTATCATCGATACACAGTTTCGATTATCGATATGTATTGTCGATATCATAATGACTTTAAAATCTCTACTGACAACTTTTTATGAAAGATTAATGCTGAAAAACGTGCACTTTTAATTATGCAAAACCTTATAATGCACAAACAATCTATATTTGGGCAATTTCACATACATAAATTTAACATTTTTCTTGATTGTCATGATTGAAATACATGAATGAACAACTTTACCACCTAAAATTGACAATTTGTGTTTGTAAAGGATAATATCGTATCGTATCAGAGTGCCCATTTTTTCGATACGATTATTGTATCAAAGATAAAAACCGGTTCTTATGATATATCGTGCATTGATACACAGCGTTAGGTGAATTATTGGATGATACTGATTGGTAAAGAATTATGGGGTGTGATAACTCAAAAATTCAAAATTCAAATATCTCAACATTTTCCCACCAGAATATTTAACTTTTTACATTGATATGAAGCTGAGACCTTATACTTTCATGCCACATTTGTAACTTTTTCAGTATGTTTTGAAAGTTTTCATTTTATTCAGGAGCGCTGTGTACATTGACCAATCAAACAGACTTAATATCGTTTTCATAGCTATGTGTTTTTTTTGAAAACTTCGTTTTGCAGTGAAACCATGACATCATCAGGTATCTGTCAATGTGATTGGTCTAATCGTCAATCTGTGACATATCAGTTCAGAGTTTGACATCACAGTTTATGACAAAGGAATTTAAAACTGTCTGGCAATGTTACTATATGTGTACAACCACAACAAACAACGCATGTCTAAGCTGAGTGTTGCACCTCACCAAAAGAGTTTAATTGTTTTTGAAACAAAATGTGTTGCTGCTTTTCACAAGACACCAGTCATCACAATTTCAAACAACTTTTGTTGTCTGTAATTGCAACTCTCCTTTGAGTCTCCTTTGAGGCTAAGTAGTCTGTTTGGTTCAGTTACAGTTCATTGAAGCATCTTTCAGCCAGGGCAAGCTGAACAAGTGAAACATACATCATCTGTGTGTCAATGCACTTCGTCAGTTTCCTGAAATCTGTGCATGTAATAAACAAAATTATTCAACTTAATCTCTGACATCACAGTTTTGGAATGAAGCAAATTGCAAACTTGAAAAACACGTAGCTATGAAAACGATAATAATGTTGACAGCGAGAAATCCATCCATAACAACTCATACAAAGTGAATCTGCTGTAAAGGATAACTTATCAGTATGATGAAAATTTAACATGAAATTTCATGCGTAGAACATAGTGTGCAAGGGTGATGTACGCATTTTGTGTTCAAGATTCAAAGTTTTGTCCAATAGTTTCATTTTGCAATTGACATTTTTCTAGAAAAGTAATACCAAAACAAAGAATCCCAATATATTCCCCCATGACATTGTCAATGCTGGGGATTATGATGACAGCAAAAAGCCGAGTCACCAGGAGCCAAAAGTCGTCTTCAATGAGAACTTCCAAAACAGTTGCACAATAATTCAGTCAAAGCAAACGTACTTTTCCCATCACAATGTACCTTGATCAACTCCAGAAAAGAAGGATGTGAATATAGTTGACGTTTTTGAAGCAGCTTCTTAATAAGTGAAGTCGATGTGTGTGTCGGTTGACAAATGTCTCCTCCTTCCAATATTGCCAGAATTTCCTTGGTCTTTTGTTTAATGTTACCCCCATGCAACTCACCGATCTTCTCATTTATCCAGTTGTACCTGTAAAATAGGAAACCAAACATGTTTAACTTCCATTATGTAAAATGGTACATTGCTTTTGAAGGGACATGGTAAAAAAAATCTGGTTTTACAGTGTTCCCAATTACACAATTTCTTGGAAAAACATCCATTGCCACCCAAAATCAACAAAGTTGATTATGATATGCCTTTAACACTAAATAAATAATACAGCCATCATTTCAAACGTGGCTGCACTCATGGCGGACAAATCTATATGTTACAACAGCAGTGGAAAACCATTGAAATAGGTGTTTTCCTCAAAATAGAAGCCTCCCAATTTCTTAAGAAGTTTCTGTCTCATACGAATGCAAAAAAAAATCTTCGTAGACCCTTCACAAAAGTATACAAAAGTTTGTTTCAGGGGTAAAATCCATAACCCCTAAACTATTGTTTGGTCGGCCCTTAGCATCCTCCCTAGTTGAGTTGAAGATAAATACTATTTACACTTGATTATAGTGACAAATGAAGTTGTAGTAACTCCAGTTATTTTTAATATGAATAGACCTCATTTTACCGTCTATCTATCTATCTATCTATCTATCTATCTATCTATCTATCTATCTATCTATCTATCTATCTATCTATCTGGCAATCTGGTAGTCTGGCAATCTGTCTGTCCAACCAATTAGAAGCACAATTTTGCTGTTACAGAATGCAGTCTATAATTTTGGAATTACAGAATGCGCTCTAAACATGTCAACTCTATCTATCAATTGAAGTGTTTCTCCCTTTTCCCAGCATTTATTTTATCCAATAACTGTGTATCATTCTTTTTTTTTTCATCTGACTGACGGCATGATGTCAGGCTGCTTCAGTATGACATTAATCAGGCAGCTCCTGTCTCTGTGCGGGACTGACAAGTGGCAGCAGAATGCTGACAGTCCCTGGAAAATTGAATTGGGTCAACAATAATTTGATCTGTTTTGGACAGATCACAAGATCAGGTCACACAACAGCTGTCCATATTACTATGCCAAACTACTTTCACAAAGCATGGTTGCTGACAAAGATCCAATCCACAGTTTTGAATGAAAATGTTTGGAAATCATGAGACAAAAAGGAAGTTTTGAAACTTTAGCATAAAGTTTGCATTTGAAAGGAGTGATTTTACTCATCAGATATTTGATGGTATTCAATCTACTTGTGCCATTTAGTGCATGTTAAATTGTGGTAAGAAAAGTGTCCAAAAAGAATGCTCTCTTGCTTATTCATGTGTCCATACAAAGCCAATTTTTTTTGCTTTGTGATATCAAAAATGCTCATTTGTATTTATTCTGTTACATTATGGAGATTTATTAACTAGGACAACAATATAATTAACAATTTCATAAAAGCTGTGTAACACTCAACAAAATGTCTTGTCCATGCCACAAGTGTCCCCCTCTGTAATGGCATTATATGTGATAAAAAAATAGTTCCAACTTATTTTGATAATTACAAGCTGTCTGCTTAAAATTGAAGCCAACCAAACTCAGATTAGAGTTTTTGGAAATAAACTAGACCTTCACTAAATGATGGAACTGTCCTGGTTTCTTCCAGACACTCCTGGTTTCTTCCAGAGATTGAAATTCTGTTGACCGCTCACAGGAGCTCGCGAATTTTGCACCCTAGGTGGCAGCAAATAGCGGTCAACTTGTAGACAGAGGCAGCTCTGTGTGATGTGAGAGCTGAAGAGCATGACAACATGCTGACAAGCAAAGCAAACTGACTGGAATAATAATTAGCAACAACAAACAGTTTAAGCAAATCCTTAACAGTTTGGTGTTGAATGTTGTTTGCCTTTGTATTAATTTGTGTCAGGGTGCACAAATATGGAAATAGTCATATATAAAACATGGCATTTTTTAAGGATAGCGGACATGCAGACGGCTGCATTTTCCTTATTACAGATCTCATATAGGTGTGCCATGTTCTTTTCAACTGCCACAGCGCTCTTGTGATGTCAGTATCAGCATAATAAGTTCACAGTTGGTATATTCGCAGTTTCAGCTGTGTCACTTGGAACCCACACTGATCACACCATTACAAATCCACAATAAGCTGTTAGATTGTTGCTCAACACTGATTATTCTGTTTAATGTTTTGAGTATATCCAAAAGTTACAAATTCAACCTAATGCATGAATTTTGTGTATTTATCTGTTATCAGTTTTAGCACTTTTACAACATAACTAGTTCATTCACTCTCACATTCACTTGTTGGTCTGAGAGTTAATCATGTTCTGTTCTGTCTTGACAAAAATAATATACTAAGGGACCCATCAGAATTTAAGACCTGAAGGGGGGGGGGCTGGAGTTTTGCTTGAGAGCATACTTATCACTGATTTCCAAAAATGTTTATTTAAATATCGACCCAAATTTTTAACCTCCTTGTCTGGCCTTTCCCACATTTTTTGGGAGTAACTACCTCCGTTCCTTCCCCCATTTCCTGTCCTCTGGTATGCCCATGCAACAAAACCACGTTCACTTCCAAATAATCTCCCCACCATCCCCCCCCCCCCCCCCGTCATAAATTCTGAACTATTTCTCAGGCCCGGATCTCACAAAAAAGGCTGAAAAGCCACAAGGTGCTGCCCTCAAAGAGAAATTTCACGTCAAACGACACCATGATGGATCAAGCAAGTGGCTCAAACATATCAGTTTCACCTGCTCCAACTGAATCCAAACAGCCATACCAATGAATGCAGATTAATCAATTGTTATTCACACTTTGACAGCCCATAAGCCTGATTTTTTGGTGGCAGTTGGAATCAACACTTAAGCTTGGAGTGCCAATAGTTATGTCAGTATTGGAATACTGACATCATCTCTGCATATATTCACATGGAACATGCCACACTAATATGAGATCTGTAATAATATAATTGCTACAGACGTCTGGAAGTCCGCATTTATTGCTCTGTACAGTCGTCTGCTAATCTCAGAATAGACCAATTTCACGGATGGTTCTCTCAGTTAACACCAGGGGAAAGTGTTGAATACTTAAATCCAATTGGCTAACAAGTTTCCCACCCTTGCCTCTGATTGGTCCAGCCAAGGTGACTCCAAGCTGGAGTATTTTTAGTGCATTTTAATGTAACTTTAAGGCTTTATAACTTGGTCATCCTTTCAGTGTAAATTTTAAAAGTTGTGTCTTTGGATTTAGAGTGTATATATCTCCTATGTGTGAAAAGCAAATGAAGAATCGCAGAAATACAAAAAAGTTGCTTGGGGTTATACTCCCTATATGCAAGTCTATATGCTCCAATTACACTCCCTTGTAGAAAGTATATGCATTGTTGCATTGCAATAGGAGTACATTTTATTTTTATTTAGTAATTCAAATAATTTGAGCTATTCAAATGAGTCTTTGGTAGCAGTACCCAAAATTATTGGAGGACTGAACATACAGGACGGTCGCTTTTCGGATCAATGTTACTCAGTTGTTCGGTCTAGTATTTTCTTAGGTCCCCAAGGTTCCCTCACCTTGGTGGTCAACTCAGTTTCTCACTGTTGTTCAATCCTTTGTTTTAATTCCTTCCTTGTTGTCTATTTCTGCATAAATCCCACATCTAGTCATTTATCCTTAGAGCTGTGAAAGTGCCTTTCAGTATAAAATCCACTGTTCACAGATTGGGTGTTCGCACTTCAAATTTTTCCACCGTTCTGTCCCCTTTTGCCAAAATTCAAAATAGTAAGAAATTTTGATACAAAATTTTGTTTTATAATTTCAGCTGGGGAGCCATTTCCTGCTCGGTAGGGTAAAGCCCAGTCTCTCGCATATATATATGTTCATAGACATAAAGGTATTGAGTTAATTTGTCTGTAACATAGTCAATTCTAATTTGTCTGTTATTTCTGTCTCCATTGTTTGTTAGTCAGAGCAGACGTGGTGTTATTCTTCTATCTGTGTGTCTCATTCTTGTTTGTGTGGGTGACTGATGGGCAATTCCGTAAAGTGGGACGTACAGATCAGACACCTTAACAGCTTATGTAGCCCTACCATTACACCTTAGCTATTCGATTGTTAAACAGGCATGAAAAGGATGCCTGCAGTGCAAGAATTATTAAAAATTTTCACAAATTTTCATCTTTTATATAAAGTAGGGTTTCTATACAATAATTGGGAACCATAAAATGGCTTCATCATAGTATATTTGAGCCAAATTTGGTGTCTCGAACATGCAAGTTATTTTCACCATTTTTACCATCAAGTTTACAGTAATTTCAGCACAGAAATATCCAAAAAATCTCAAGTTATACCAACGATTGTCACTGTAATTGCACATATGCTTTTAATATATGTTGAGGGAATACTTGACAAATGCAATTGTGAAGGAATTTGGCATAAATATGTAAACAAATAAAGAAAATCTGCCATTTTCGGACAATTTTTGTATATAATTTTTGAAACTATCACAGCTTAAAATACTAGGTTTAAGCTACTAGATGTAATTTTATCTTTAGTTCTGTATGAGTATAATGTCTGCCTCAGCTTGTGTCACTTATTCATACCAATTACATGTGATGGAAGCAAGCGATGAATTGCCTTTCACATAATTTCATGGCCTAAAACAGAGTTGAAAATGACGAAATTTCAAGGATATCATCTATTTCCTGTTTTGTGACCTATACCATTTTAAGGTTCACCCAAACAGACTGGCCTAAGGTGTTCTGATGAGACCAAGCCTGCGTACCAACATTTCTATAATTTCCTTTGTTCCAGACGCACTTTTATATTTTGGTGTCGGACGTACATTGCCTTTTTGGTGTCGGACGTACACACTCTAACTGCTCTCCCTGGCAATAGTATCAGGTTTAAATGATTCAAGTGGCCACCATGCTTTTCATGAACATAAATGTGCTTTGCATAAGAAGTTTAATGAAGTTAACATCAGTAACTTGTCAGCAGGAAAATTATTTAGTAATTTTGGTGTCAGACGTACACTGAGAATCTTATTAGGTCAAATGTCACTGCCTGACAGAATTCACAAGAATTGATGCAAGATTTTTTAATGCAAAATGAAAGTGTACTCCCATAGGCAGCAACTGACAGCAAAATGAAACCAACTAACCAATTTCTCTACTGGCAGTGACATCTTAATATTAATGTGCTAAAAAATATAATAATTGCAGTCACCAAAGATAGCATTACTTAAATGCAAATATCTCAAAGACGAAATGAGATAATCAATTGATTTTTTCTGTTCCTGAAAATACACTTATTTTGGCACATTATGACACCCATAACACATACTTATGTCAATTTTGAAATGTTGACCGATTGGTTGATGACTTTACGGAATTGCCCTGATGTATAAGCGTGTGTCTTGTCTTTATGTGACTGAGTAAACTGTGCTGTGACCAATTTCAACTTGTTTTCAGTATTTGAGTTCTTTGTTCAGATTTTACTTCAAATGAGCTATTTTTTGCTCTGGGTATACTGAAGAGTGATATAATACTGGGTTCCAGCTTTTGAACGATGATTAGATTCACTCAGCTGACCTCCATGCTGGATTTGACTTAGACTGTAATGGCTAGTTCTCACGGAGACGTAACAGAGGGTTTAAGTGACGGCGTTTCTTATATTTCCAGGAAAGGGCAAAGATTTGAGCATGTTCGCCGTCAATTTAGGCTTTACGGCGCAACAGGAACAGCATGCGTCGCTTTAAGAGGTCTTTCTACGCAATTCCTAGAAATTTGACGATGCAGGAAAAAAAGATTCAACCGGTTGAATCTTTGCGAGGAAAGAAGTGGTGAAGCAAGAAGAAGCGTAAAAAGAAATCAGTGCGCGCCGCAGATTTTTAAAGTTGCGACGCACAAAGAAGAGCTTCGACGCAGAAACAGCAGTGTAGCAGAAAGCTCTTGCTTCATGTCACATGTTTCAGACACGCGTCGCAGAAAGACACATGTTCGACGCACGTGAGAGGGTGCGCGCCGCGTCTTTTGGACCCCCAATGCAGCAGACAGAGTGGCGCCTGAGTGCATGCGTTGTTCTATTTTTAGCATCAACCCTTTGTCTGCGTGTCACCCTCTTTTTGCGCAGCGGCTGGGGCAGCAGCAGCGAAGCAGGGGGGGCGAAGGAGGGGGAAAGAGGCGGTCCGCACCCTGCATATATATAGAGGAGGCCAGTTTAGAGCACCATACCCACTCAGACCTTCGACCAGAACACACCTAGAATCCACGACACTATTATCAACTGCTACATTTGCTGCTACTTTTGTTGCTACAATTGTACTTCAAATTGCTGCTACAACATGGGACCAAAGAGGAGAAAGGGCACCGTCGTCACCAGGGCACCAACCAAGCTCAGCACCAGGTCAACACTCCACACTCCTGGGAGCACTCCAGTGACAACTCCAGCTACAACTCCAGCTGCAACTCCTCTCCATGAACCTTCAGATGCTGCAGTGACTGCCTTCTTTACTACAGCCATGGCAGAACTCTCTCTACCTGGGCTCTACACCTCCACTACAGCTGGCAGCCAGACGAAGACCACCACTTCAACCTCCAAAGCCACTGTCGTCAGCGAGACCATCTTCGAGGGCCGGCCAGAAGACAACACAACAGAAGAAGATTCTTCAGTTGAACTCTTTGAAGAGGAAGGAGACAAGCCTGCTGACAAGCCTGCCAAGCCTGCTGCCAAGCCTGCTGCCAAGCCTGCTGCCAAGCCTGCTGCCAAGCCTGCTGCCAAGCCTGCTGACAAGCCTGCTGCCAAGTCTTCCACGGGTCTTCCAGAGCCTACTGCCAGGTCTACTCCAAAGAAGCAGACTCCAAAGAAGCAGACTCCAAAGAAGCAGACTCCAAAGAAGCAGACTCCGAAGAAGCAGACTCCCAAGAAAACAGCAGAGAGCCAGCCTGTTCTTGCTCTAGACAGAGTGGCCATCCATGAGGACACCTTCGAGGAGGAAGAAGACTCTGCTGATGACACCCCTGCAGCTGCTGAAGCCAAGTCCAAGGGCAAGAAGGGCAAAGGGAAGGCCCCCAAGCCAAACATCCGCAACAACCTGGGCATCACAGCTGAACAAGAAGATGACCTCATCAACTGGTACAAGGAGCATCCTGTGCTGTACATGAAGGGGACCAGAGGCTACAAGGGGAACGAGAAGCTGCTGCTGGACTCAGAAAAAGCAAAGGAGCTGGGCCCCAAGTACACCTCCCAGGACATCTTCAACTGGAGGAAGACAGTGCGCACTCACTTCTCCAGACTCGTCAGGCCTGAAGCTTCAGGAGCCGCCAGGAAGGAGAAGCTCACAGAGAGGGACGAGTACATCCTGAACAACTGTCGGTTCCTGAAGGACTCCATCGTCCACAAGCCAGGGAAGGAGCTGTCCGCCATCTCTCAACTGTCTGCCAACCGGCCAGCCTCAGACTCCGATGATGAAAGCTACAACCCTGAGGATTCCCTGCCAGCTTCCTATGACATGCCGGACCTGCCACCTGAACAGCCAGCACAGGACAGCCAGCAGTCCCAAGTCTTCCCTGGAGCACCAAAGCCTGGAGCCGCTGCCAAGGGAACCAAGAGGAAGGCCCCAGGAGATGAAGCCATGCACTCCGCCATGCACGTCATCGCAGGCAGCATGCAAGCCATGTCCTCCGCCAAGAAAATCCTGAAAGGCTCTGGCTGCAAGATGTGCCCCGACCACCAGGAGTTGACACCCGACCAGGAGTACTGGAGGATGAAGTGCCAGGACCTCTACCACGTGGGAGTGCACGCCAGCCATGAAATCAGGAGGCAGATGGTCAGGACCATTGCAGAGGCCGCCCTCTACTGGGATGATGAGGTCACCCGCCAGTCAAGACAGCATCAGGAGCACACCTTCCAGCCTCCTCATCCTCCTCAGCGCCTGCAGATGCCACCTCCTCCTCATCCTCCTCCTTCTTCGACGTATGTGCCATCACACCACCAGCACCATCCCCAGGCTTCCAGCAGCCATCACTACCAGCAGCACCAGCCCAGGGAAGGAGGATCCTCCAGGCAGACTCCCAGCTACACCCCGATGCAGCCCAGCCACTCCACCATGACACTGATGATGGATGCACAGGACAGCCCCGAGAAATACGGCTACCCCCCTGGACCCAGCTTTGGTCAACCGGCCGCCCATCACCAGCACCAGCCTTCCCCTTCGCCCAGTTGGACTTCAGGTCTCCTTTCTCCACGAAAGTAGAAGACCACATGCAGCAAAGACAACAAAAAACCTTGGCCCTTTTAAGGGCCACCAAATCCTCCCAAAAGGGCAGGCCACGTACACATCTTATGTTGACAAAAAAAAGAGCTTGTGTTGACCGAAAAGAGCCAAAAAAGAGCAAAAAAAACGTTGACAATCCCCAAAAAAAAAGTCCCCCAAAAAAAAGTCCCCCAAAACAAAAGTCCGGTCCTGGCCTTCATTAAAAGTAATCACCTTCATAAAAGCAAGGTGCTAGTTCCCCCTTTCTTTGCCCCAAAACATACCAAGTGCAGCACTAGTACAAGTGCTGCATTCTTTGGTATAAACATATTTTTATTGCACTAGTACAAGTGCATGAATTTCTTAATTAAAATGTAATGCACTAGTACAAGTGCTTTGCTTTTAAAAATTGTGTTGGTTGGTTGCACTAGTACAAGTGCATCACTTTGTAATTTCACTTGTCTAGCTCAAGTGGCAGGTAGATAGCTAGATAGCTAGCTAGATAGATAGAAAGATAGATAGCTAGATAGATAGCTAGATAGATAGATAGATAGATAGCTTGATAGATGGAACACAATGCTCGTTACATATATACACTGCAGCAAAAGAAAAGCAGTTGTCGTCACTTTGCAGGGATTGGACTTGGATAGATAGATAGATAGCTTGATAGATAGCTAGATAGATAGATAGATAGATAGATAGATAGATAGCTTGATAGATGGAACACAATGCTCGTTACATATATACACTGCAGCAAAAGAAAAGCAGTTGTCGTCACTTTGCAGGGATTGGACTTGGATAGATAGATAGATAGATAGATAGATAGATAGATAGATAGATAGATAGATAGATAGATAGATGGATGGAGGGATTGATTGATTGATTGATTTTTGGGCTTGTTTTGTCAACATAGGATGTGTACATGGCCAGCTCAATTGGGAGGATTTGGTGGCCCTTAAAAGGACCTGGGGTTTGTTGTTTTGAATGCATCTTCTTCAGATTTTCTCCAACTGCCAAGGGACACTTCCTGCCGGACTGTTGACCCAGTCACGTAGGTAGTCTCGAGCAGCCTTGGCATCTCTGGAGGCATTTCCGTGTCGAAGTGGTTCTCCTAGGTCTCCTAATTGACGGTCTCCCCTCCAAACTCCTTCAGTGACGTCATGTGTCTGTGGATCTTCTCTGTCCATCACTTCATTGTCACGGGCATGGTGGACGCCTACTCTGTCTCGCAGAATGTTGTGTAGAACACAAGCAGCCATTGTGATGTATGTCACTCTTGTAGGTCGTTGGGGCATGGTGGTCAGGAAGCATCTGAACCTGTTTGACAGCAGACCGAAGGCATTCTCCACCACTCTCCTGGCTCTTGAAATCCTGTAATTGTAGACTCTGGAAGGAATGTCAAGGTTCTTTCTTGGCACTGGTTTGAGCAGCCATGTCTTCAGGGGAAATGCCTCGTCACCCACGATGTAATATGGGAAAGGATTGTCTTCTGTGCCAGGTAGAGGTTCTGGAGGTGGTAGGCCTAGATCTTCCTCGTCCAGGAGTTGTCGAAGTACTGTGTCCCTGAAGACGCCGCCATCAGATGCACTTCCTTGACAGCCAGCCTGCACATAGATGAACTTGTAGTTGGCATCAACGAGGGCCATCAGGACAATGGAGTGAAATCCCTTGTAGTTGTAGAACAAGGAGCCTGCAGCCTTGGGACATCGGATTGCGACGTGCTTGCCATCCAGAGCTCCAATGCAGTTGGGCAAGTTCCATTTCCTCTCAAAAGCCTTGGCTATCTCCTTCCATCTTTCAGGCTGTGTGGGTAGTGCCAGCTGTCTTTCGAAGGCATGAACGATGGCAAGGCAGACCTCAGGGATGAAGTTGCAGATGGTGTTGGGTGCCACACGGAAAGCATAAGCTAGGGACTTGTAGCTGTTTCCTGTTGCCATGTACCGCAGGGTGATAGCCAACTTCAGACCAGGTTCCAAAGCCCTCCTCATGTTGGTGTCTTGCTTAGCGATGAGTGGTCCAACAGCTTCCAGGATTTCAGCAAAGATGGCAGGGGGCATTCTAGTGTAGTTGTAGTAGCCGGACACGTCACGCACTTGCAGTTCAGACAGCAGTTGATGGAAGTGACCATGTTGTTCCCTCTGCAGCAACCAGTTGCGAATCCACCACCTTTTCTGTCTCCTGGCCCTCCTCCTCCTCTGTCTCAAATAGACAGCTCCGATAGCAACAGCAGCAGCACCAGCCACAACAATAATTTCTTCTTCATTCATCATGCATATGTTCAGTAGGCAGTCGTTGTGTTCTCATTGAAGGGCAATCAGCAAATGAAGCAAGGAGGTCCTCTGTGTCCCTTTTTATAATGACCAAAAGTGACTCCTGCAGCAGCCAAACACACTTTGCCGCAGCGCTGCAACAACAGACGTTCGTCGATGCTTAAGAGACCTTCGTCGCTGCTTAAGGCAAGGACGACGAAGAAGGTCAGCATCGACGCGCCTGTAATGTCCTCGGCGCTTTATGAATGCATGTGCGACGATGAACCATCAAGTTACGCAGTAACAAGTCCCTAAATGCGGCGTTGCATCCTTACAGTCTTCGGCGAGGCTGTCATTTTCAGCGACGCATCTTACCTCGGGTGTACGCCGAAGGTTTCCTGATGCGTCGCAGGTCGCCAATTTCAGACGTAGCTGCCTCACAACCATCAGCGGCGTAAGAGGAAACAACATTGGGCGAAGTAAAAGCAGCCTCGCCGAATTCCAAAACAAAGTGCGACGCGTCTGTTTGGAACTGCGCTGAGGAAAGAGAGGCGTAACGCGGCGAAGAAAGCTTAAGAAGCGCCGCGGACACCTCAAGACTCACCGCGGCTACTAACTTTAAGCGTCGCACATGACACTAATTGATTACGTAATGTGCCAAAACCAACGTTCTACGCCACAACCTTCCAAGAAATGACTTCTCTTGATGCGTCGCTCTCAAATCGCCGTCGTGAGAACTAGCCATAAGATGAGGTTTGATGTGAGATTATATATTAACTTCAAATGTATGATTGTGACAAATAATTTGATGTTTCACCAGTCAGTAAAGTAATGATACCAAATGAAACAATGTGTGGTTATATAATAATTACACCATTCAACACCTCTGTAAGCCAATCATATGCCTGTATTCTACTGCAATAAATTCTATATTCTTTGTTGTCATTAAATTGGTTTCAAATATGTTTGGGTCATTCTCAAATTTCGGGACAATTTGCATCACTCCAGTTCCCTGAAATTATTTTGAATGCAATTAATATCTGAAACATCATTATACATCTGTTACTCATATTTCTATTTAGAACCACAGCATTTGGAACAAAAAGTAATTTATTAGACCTTTTTTTTATGCATTATGTCCAGCAAACCATGCAAAATCAATGGTTTTTCCCTGTCACTGGACCTGACATGACAAAATCAAGTGTTAATTTTTCTCCTAATGTACCATTATTTTCAAAGTTTCTTTGCACGATTCATGAGAATATAAACTTGAATTAATATATACAACATATTTAACTTTTTTCTTGTTTCATTTCATTGAATTAGTTGATGTAAAAGATGTGTCACTAGTTTATGTCTATTTTTTTGTCCACTCTGTTCCTTGCCATAGCTCGGCTCCCTATTGTTTTTTATGAGCAATTTCCACTAAATGTCGTTAGATGCACATGCGCAACACCTACCACAGCTTTGCAGATTTAATTAAACAGGTATTCAACAAATGAAGGCATAATTTTCATTGGAAACATTTCTTGGTACCACCAAATTGTCCACTCCGTTCCCTTCATTTCCGAGCTTACCAATAATACTTTTTCAAAGAAGTTTACAGGTGATTTCATTAGTACGTGATTCTCCAGGTTCTTGGGCACTAAATACATAACATTTTTGCTTAATCTGATTGGTCCAGATAAAAAAAGACGTCACATATTTAATTTATCAAACGTAGCAAGTATATGTTTAGCATTGATTTCTCACTGTCACATGTGGATAACCAGAATCGCGTGCTAATGAAATCACCTGTAATGTATATGCTGCTGAAGGTGACAGTTTTTGATAGAGTGCAATCATAATATTGTATCTTGCAAAAAGAATGCAGTATCAAGAGAAAACCAAACCATTCCTGTCCACTCTGTTACCACAAAATTAGCACAAAATTGATGTTTAATTTTAAAGATTTAGTGATCTGAGATGAAGCATTTCTGAAAATACAACTTATTTCTTTTTTTGCATCAAAAGTCCCCTCCGTTACCACATTTTCCAGGGTATTTTGTCCCGAAATTTGAGAATAGGCCATTTATAAATGAAGGATTAAAAAAGTTTCCATATTTGTGCTAGTACAGCCCATATTCCCCTGATATTTTCAATTGTATTAAATGACACCCAATATTTATTATGATATCTATTGTAACTGAAAAGTAATTCGAACGTTTCCCACAGTTATTATATTTTCATAATAGACGGTGGCATACCTTCAAAGACAAAGTTTTGCCAAAATAATTGGTCAGAACTTTCTGAACACCCCTTGTGTATCATGCAAATGAGCCTATCGGCACATTCAGACACATTCCAAATATATTTTCGAGTAGTGGTTAAGCAAGGATTCAGATGTTAATCTTTTTGGATTATGCTTCCAGAAAATTTTATATCTGGTCTTCCCAAAAGAAAAAATTAAAACTTGGTAAGATCACAAGGCAAGAGCTAGAAAAGAAGCAGTTTTTCTAAGATTCAGGCACTTCACCATTGGGGGTGATACTCACCCGACTAAGATTTTGTTCATAATTTTTTGTTGGTAAACAGTTATGAAAAAGTGGGAGAAATTGCATTTTCAGACCTCAGTACCTTTTAGATAAATTTAGGGGCTCTTTGAAGTATAGGGCCAACATTTGGATCCTGTCTAAGTCTGGATTTCAAATCCCATTATCTCCGTACCTTTTTAGTGTACCTCAGTTAGTGTTAATGGTAAAATAAATTGACCCAACGGTATCATTTGGTATCACATTTATGATGATGGACTCAGGGCGCAGGAAACAGGGGGCGCTCAAAGTTGCTTCTTTCCTCAATTTTAAGCAGCACTCCGTGTAAATATTGGGCAAAATAAAAAAAAACCTTTCGGATGATTTTCTCAGAATTTCCTGAAATTTTGCAATTTCAACATACCTAATTATAGCTCAGTGGCAGGGTCAAAATTGGTTTAAAAAAAATTCCTTGTCTGGGCTACCCATTGAAAAATTAATGTTTTTGGCCTTTGGACGACCTTAATTTCATAAAAATTAAGGCATATTTTGGCCATCAAAATTTCACACTTATGATAAAGATAGGAACACAAGTGATGCATCATTTTAAAGGGATATGTCATGACACTGCAAAAGTGATGTCATTACAAAGAATGTTTTGGTTGCCAAGCAGTGTCACCATGGCAACCACATGCAAGTTTTGAAATGTGTTCATTGACCTAAAATAGACCATTTTTCAAGGCCATATATTTCCCATGATAACACCTAGAAAATTAAAGTGAACATATCATCAGAAGGCTCACCTCCTGTGCTATATTAAACAACAATAAAACAGCTCTGAAACAATGAACCCTTCTTTTTATAGCCATGGATATTTTTTGTTAATTTTTCATGATTTTTTCGATTTTTTGACCGAAAATTGCCCTCTTGATCACCTAAGACTGGGAAAACTATGCTCATTCCACTCAAAAAACAAATTTTTAATATTTATATTAGATGGAAATATTATTTAGAAAATAATAAACATCATTAAAAAACAGAAACAATTTTCTATATGCAAATTAGTACCGCCATTATTGAAAATTCTAATTTTCTCAATATCTCGGCTAATATCCCAATTAGCAACAAAATTATTGAGTCGAACCCCATGTTTTAAGGGTAAAATAATGCTTTAGGACTCTCTTGGAAGGTGTCAAATAGGTGTAGATTAATATAATGTGACCTGGTTCACCAAGATTTTTTCAAACATGCCACTACCTACTTCCACGAGATGAGTCAAGAGGGGTTCATTGTCACTTAATTTTTAGTGATGTTTAGCTCTTGGAAGAAGTGCTTGAACAATTTCTCAAAATATTTAAATCACATTCAGTGAGAAAAAAGTAAATCTTTTGTAATGAGCATTAAATTTGAAATTCCGGGCATTTCTGAGTGAAGGCGTAGCAACATCTACTTCCACGAAATGAGTCAAGAGGGTTCAATGTCACTTATCAATAAATAATTTTTAGCTGTTGGTAGAAGTTTCTTGTATAATTTCTCTAGATATTGAAAAATTGTATATAATATTTAATAAATATTTAGAAATTAATTAACCTTATCAGAAAGCAGAAAGAATGTTCTTCTTATGTCCTATATTAGTACCGCAGTAATTGTATAATCTCATTTTCTCAATATCTTGGAAAATATTGCATTTTGCTTCACACTTATGGTGTCTAATTCTCTGTTCTGAGGGTCAAAGAATGTAGCGAGACTAACCTTAGAATTGTCAGATAGTTTTACGTCACCTATATTGATAATTTTAAAATTACATTATCAGAATTATCCGAATATGGCATTATTCTGGATATTTTGTCTGTTGTTTTACTTCTTTGGGGCAAGGTTACCATCCATCAACAGTTCATCAATGCTCAGCCTAAAAAAACCTTGCATATTTGTTGTGCCTGTGGTTTGTCAAGTTCACATGGTACCGATACTTTTCCAGTAATTGTGGAAAATTGGAATTCTTTTTTTTTCCAGATGGAAGTCAAAAATTTGGGTATTGATAATTTGTTGAGGCGTGTGCTGGGTTCTCAATTTGTGCCTTTTGTTGGTCTAAAACCTCTAAGAAAAAAAGAGAATGTTTGATCGAATGCAGTTTGGTGTATGATGGGCCAAAAATGGACCAGCAAGTTAAGGAGCTGGAATTCAGCCCCTGTGCCAAATGTTCAGATTTTTAGGGAAATGGCATACCTTTGGCTCAAGTCCGAGGCTATCTCCATGAAAAACGGTTGTCAGGGCAACCATTTTCTTTGTTCATAAATTTGTACAAATTTCTACAACATTGTGTATGTCTGTTGCAATTGGTAACATTTGACCGGAAGAGCTTCCCTTGTATTTGAAATGATGTTTCACATTGATTTGCAATTTGTTGTTATTGTTACATTGCCATAGCAACAGTTTGAATGACAAAACTGTTGTAGCTTGCTGACTTGCCATAAAATAACATCAATGACAGGAAGAACACTTCATTTACCAGCATGCATTTTACAGTCTGTCACTTTGATATTGAAAAATAAAAAGACGAGCAGTTCAATATAAAAAATGCACTTTGCGACTCATGATGGCCGATGAAGAGTCATCTTTTCTACTTTAAACATGGGAAACATAGAGGTTGTTTGATTATTCATGATCAGGAGAAGGCCATTTGACTTGTCATAACTGATTTTAGAGTGAAAATCAGATGCATAATCCTTTTGTTTGGCTGTCACCTAAAAGAGGGATAAGACTCCTTCAATCAAATTAAATTAACATTGAAAGTATTGGGTATGATCATGACAAATCATCAGCACGATGAAAAACAAAGTGAAAATTTCCCAGTGAAACAGTCCACTCTTTTTCTGCATCCAAGTGACAGACTGTAATGTTTGAAAGTCCAAGCCCCCAAAATTGATTAAAAAATACTCAGGGGCGGACTGGCCAATGTGGCAAAGTGGCAACTGCCACGGGCCCATCCACTCAGGGTAGTCTAGGAGCCAAGCCCAAATAACTTGCATATTTGAGGAGTTTGATTACAAAAAATATATACAGGCTGAATTTGGTCTTATTTGATAGAGGAGACCCAGATGCTTCCAATTCTGGAGAAATTTTACCACCTTCAACGTCAAGTTTTTTTGCTATTTCGGTTTCCGTGGCAACCAGTGATGGGCACAATTCAATTCATGAATTGAATTAATCCGAATTAATTCAAAATTTCAAAAGTTGATGAATTGAATTGAATTGAATTGACCATGTTGGAAAAACGCAATGAGTTGAATTGAATTGAATTGAGATAGGCTTTGAATTGGGGTTTTAATTCAGTTCATTTTCAATTCAACCAAAATATATAATTGATCGTCCCTCATGAAGAAAAAGCCCATCACTTGGGCAGTCTTGCGAAAGAACAACTTTATATCAATCAATTTCAATACAGTTTTCAGAAATATATGTGGAAGTTTAACAGGAGGACTAACAGATTTATTTTTTTCTGAAAATCGTAAAATAACACAAAAATCAGAAAAAAAACAACAGATTGAAAAGGAACAAGGTTTTTTTGGATATAGCTCAAATGTAAGTATACAGTTGAGGTCAAATGTATTCATACAGCGAGGGCTGCTGTTTTCAAAGTTATGTGACATCGTAAAATCTGCCTATATTGAAATGAAAACACTTCAGATTATTTGTTGTGATTGTTTTTCAACTCATGGCAGTGAAAAACCAGAATCATATATATGATTTGCAGTTGTTAAGAGGCTCTGAACTCAAAATGTCCAAAATTTGGTGGGTCAAAAGAAATCATACACTTGGACTTTTCTCAAATATAAGCAAAATAAGCAATGGTAAACCAACTAAACAATGGATATTGAAGTCAGAAATGGATGCATCAATGCCTGATTATGTTTTGTAAATTTCTGAAATGCAAACTGTTGACTGACCTAATTTTTCTCAAGGGATGTGATAAGTGACCTACTTATATATATTATTTCCATTTTTCAAAACTTATTTAAAGGAAAAAGCATGTGGCAAATACATGAAAAGATGAATAATTGAGTTCAAGTGGCCAGGAAACAAATTGCATGCAGTATCTGAACAATTTCACACATCAAGGTCTACCATATACACCACCACCACGAAGTATGTGGAAAATTGGTCAACAGGATCACTGCACATGTGGGAAATGGCTGGAGGCTGTCTGTCAGACAATGAATTCTAGTCAGTATGGTATTAAACAAACAACCCAAATTAACAATGAAAGAGCTCTGTGGAGAATTAAGGATGCAGGGGCCATAGCTGTCAACAAGTACTAACAAATGAACATTGCACCAACATGGCCTCTAAGAGGTCTTAATGCAAAGAAGTGCCAATGCACCAAAACAAACCATCTAATTTCAACTCTGATAACTTCATGAAGTGGGAGAAATATTTTTGGGATAAGTTATGAATCTCAACTGTACTTGAAATCATTTGAAGTGATGTGATCCACCTTTTTGACCAAAATGCATTCTTGTTTTGCAGACAGGTCCCATCTATTTACTATTTATGCAATGATTCTGTTGACCGATAGGTTGCAGAGCCCTCAATGGTCATCTAGATGAAGACATTGGTCTGTTAAATTGTTCACATACCACATGATATCAGCACCCAGACTCTGAATTTGATTGCCATTGTTTCGATGTATTTTCTGCGTTTTTTTTCCCGTTCAAAATATTTTGAAATTTTAAATAAAATATGTTAGCAGTAACTTATCACATCCCATGGGAAAAACTAGGTCAGTCAATTTGTTGCCATTCAGAAATTAACAAAACCTCATCGGACATTGAGGCATCCATTTCTGACATCAATTTCCATTGTTTAGTTGGTTTACCATTGCTTATTTTGCTTATATTGGAGAAAAATCCAAGTGTATGATTTCTTTTGACACACCAAATTTTGGACATTTTGAATTCAGAGCCTCTTAACAACTGCAAATCATATTTGATTCTGGTTTTTTCACTGCCATGAGTTGAAAAACAATCACAACAAATAATCTGAAGTGTTTTCATTCCAATATAGGCAGATTTTACGATGTCACATAACTTTGAAAACAGCAGCCCTCGCTGTATGAATACATTTGACCTCAACTGCTATCCTTGAAATGTATTTATAAGAATTAAACAAAATTTTCAAACAATCAGGGAGACATCATTAAAAGGTAGTGAATTTTTAAACAGTCACTGACCAAAGGGCAATCACATAAATTAACAGACACGTTACTAACATACATCAATTAAAAACATTGTTTATAAAGGGGTTAATGTGGACATTTGGTTGCTATAGTAATGAGAGGAACAAGATAAACATAAAATGGTAGCATTTATTTGCTTAACAACTTGCTAAATTCTGTTGGATGATGGAAAAAATAACAAATACCAAAAAAACGTCATGTTTTTCATCATGACCCACTCTCATAGATTGGTGATCACAAAAAAGTAATAGTTGTCATGGCAACAATTTATGAGAAAAATGTATCATGCAACTAGAAGGTACACAAGTGTGCAATGGGCGGTAGGTATGGCATGGAGTGCTTTGCTGAACACTGGTGATGGTGGTATATATTTCAGTTTAAGTGTAAGTAAACTTAAACGTAATTATATTCATAAATGCAAATGATATGATGGTGCCCAGCCCCGACTCCTGTCCGCCGGCCCGACTCCTGTCCGCCGCACCCGACTCCAGTCCGCCACCCCGACTCCTGCCCGCCGCCCTCCGACTCCTGTCCGCCGCCCCCGACTCCTGTCCGCCGGCCCAACTCCTATCCCCCGGCCCCACTACTATCAGCCGCTCCCGACTCCTGTCCGCCGGCCCCGACTCCTGTCCGCCGCCCAGACTCCTATCCACCGCCCCGACTCCTATCTGCCACCCCAGACTCCTGTCCGCCGCCCCGACTCCTATCCACCTCCGACTCCTATCCACCCCCGACTCCTATCCACCTCGACACCGCCATAGATTCTGTTGCTTGTGAGTCATCATGTAGGGCCTACGTAAAGTTTTAACAAATATGGCCACCTAGGTCACAGAAATGGTTCAAGGTCATCCATGTTACAACTCATTCAAGGTGTTACTGTGATACAAAATCCCTGTGAGTTTGGTGGTCCCAGGGAGAATAATAGTGGAGTTGTCGTGTATATAAGCTTTTTACAAATATGGCTGCCAAGGTCACAGATATAGGTCAAGGTCACTGATGTCAAAACAAATTCAACGTCTTACAATGATACATAATCCCTGTTAGTTTGGTGATCCTAGTGTAAATACAAGAGGAGTTATCGTGCACACAAGATATTCACAAATATGGCCGCCAAGGTCACAGAAGCAAGTCAAGGTCACTCATGTCAGAACTCATTCAAGGTCTTGCCGTGATACACAATCCCTGCTAGTTTCATGATTCCAGGATTAATAAATATAGAGTTATCTAGTACACAAGTTTTTCACAAATATGGCCGCCAAGGTCACAGATGTAGGTCAAGGTCACTCATAAGTTATGCCTGGTGAGATGTCAAGGTATTTGATGTATTTGACTCATACTGAAAGTCTGGGGCAGTCTGTGCAAAGTGAAATCATCGTCAATAGGGAGGACAACTGAGACTACCAAACCTCACACTACAGCAATATGGGCGGGATGGCCTTTGGCCACCGCCCATAATTAAATTCCATCTCCTCAGTCTAGGTAACATTGATGCATATTGCCATATATGCAATATAGGTGACTATGTATGAAAAATGTAGTGTTGCTGGGCATTGGACTCTAACAGGTCCTATGATCCAGTTATTGTTGGGAGTGGCACCCCTAGGAGTGCTCCCTCATTAGGCCACCTTCACTGGGGCCTTGAAGCTGCTTGAGGAACCATTTAATAATGTGTACTTTATCTTAAATCTTTATTGAATAGCTAATTAAAATAGAAAAAAATAGGTCACTCATGATGCAAAACATCTTAATCAGAGAAAATGGCATTTGAATTTCCCGCTATTACTAAGAATGACTTAAAAATATTGAGAATGACACCCAATTTAAATAAGTTTAAATCAATTACACATAAAAAATATTTTAAATATTGAAAGAAAATGCCTTCTGCAACAACTTGGTACTAACAGTCTAAAAATACCGTGCAAGCACGTAAACCCCGCTGGCTCTGTGTGAAGCCATTGAGACCATTCGGATACTGTTACATGCATACAAAAGTAATAAATTCCAGTATTGTTTGCAAAGAAAAATACCGCGCAAGGCACTGGAAGGCGAGAATCTCAAATTGAAAATTCACTTGTTAGGCCTATTGTAAGTGTGGATTGCTGGGTGAATACATACAGCGATATTTTTATTTAGTATATCCCAATATTGACGTTGAGAACCAAAAAACAAGTTTCATTAACATGCCTCATCGATGTGTCATGTGAAATTTGCATTATAATGTGATTACTTCAATAATTTGATGCCGAACCGTAAATGCTAACCCTCCCCCCCCCAGACTACCGTGTGTGGATCCACCACCGATCAGTAATAAGCTGATCAATTATAGTTTCTCATAACATTGTATTTAATGGCCTACTGTGTATAGTGTTAGATGGTTTGACTGTGTCAGTGCATTGGAAATGTGGAATGGCAGTAATTTACAGCATATATTAAGCAGAGTGGTCACTGGTCAGCATGCAGTAATACTTCCCCCATAAGCTAGCAATGTCACACAGGAATAATGCATTTGTGCAAATTAAATAGAACAGTGCTTAGTATAAGTCTCAAACCAACACAAACTGTGTAAGGCCTTATCAGGGGTCTGTGTTGTAAAAATGTCATCACATTGCACTTTTGGAACCCTCAGTAATTGACACCACATGGCTGACAGACAAATTTTCAACCCCAAATGAAAGACACACCCAAACAGGGTTTATTAAAAACTTTTAAGTCATGCTCTAGTTTCCTAAATTAATGGCAAATCAAATAACATTTAATATGATCTGAACAGGACAGGATTATTAAAAAATCACATGCACACTAAATGTTTGTGGAGATTCCACTCAGAATTTCTCATTGTGACTGATATGTGATATGTGTTCAAGATGATATTATTTGTCTTATAAAAAAACACAAAATGAATATAATTGGAGGGGGGGGTACTAAGCAGTGAGCACTCAAGAATGCTTATTGCACGTTTTAACACAGATGACACTGTTGATAAGGGGGGAGCACCTGCGGACACAGGTCCAATTTGGGGGGGGGGGGGTGGGGGGGTGGTGGAAGTACCTGTCTGAGGTATGCCACCGAAGTTCACAATTTAGCATCATACCTTAGAAGTTTTAAGGAAATTGATATATCACCACCATCTATTTCCCTGGGCCATGGGCGTATATCACATGATAAAGCAGTGTGGAGATTGATGCATGGATGAGTAGGGCTCTATGCCCTGTATTTATGCACTGGTAGGCTAATAAGGACAGGAGGAGGACAAGGCAATGAGGTGAAGGATCCAACATAGGCCCAGGTGACCCGGCAAGAGCTGGATTCGAACCCTGGAACCAGCAATTGGCAGCCCAGCCAGCTACCACTAGACGAACCCTCCTGTCCTTATTAGATGCCTGTCATAATGTTTAGCTTAACCAATTGCACAAATGCAGGACACAAAGCCCAGTGGCATATTTATGGGGGGGGCCATTGGGCCATGGCCCCCCCCCCCCGGCCAAAAATTAACATTGGGAAGATAGGAAAAGCCGCGGAGTGCCCTGTATTCACCCCATATTCACCCCATTGTGTGATACCAACTATCTCAACCTTAACGTTAAAAAAACCAAAGAAATGGTATTTGATTTTCGTAAGGGTAGTAACTCTGTTACATCAATAGAAATTAAATCAGAGTCAGTCGAAATGGTTAATGAATATAAATATCTTGGTGTTGTCATCGATGAGAAACTTACTGGCTCTCCAAACACTAAAAGGGTTTACAACAAGTGTATTCAACGAATTCACCATCTACGCATCTTAAGAAACATCAAGGTTAATGGTACTGTACTCACTCTGTTTTATAAGTCTGTGGTTGAGTCAATTTTGTGTTTTTCCATCTCTGTCTGGTTTGGAAGTCTCAATGGTAAAGATAAGAAAAAGTTAGAGAAGATTGTGAGGTTCGCAAGAAAACTTGGTGTATCGACAACTCCTTTGAATATGTTGTATGACAAGAATGTTGTTAATCTTGCTGATAAGATCATGTCAGATACGGATCATCCCTTGCACAACTTCTATAAATTCCTACCATCTGGCAGAAGGTTAGCTTTACCAATGATTCGTACGTCTCGATTTAAGAACACATTTGTACCTAGAAGTATTAAACTGTATAATTATGTGTCATCTAAGTCAAAATAATACGCTTTCTACTACTATTTATTATCTCTTGTATGTATTAACTTATTGCCTACTGTGATTGTATGAATGTGTGTGTGAATGTGCTCAAATCCACTGAAAGTTTCTGTTTGTAACATTATGAATGGAAAAATAAAAGTTTGTTCTATTCTATTCAATTCTATTTAATGCCCCCCTCAGGCCATTTCTAGATACACCCCTGATAAAGCCCAAATCATCTATCCAGATAGACAGATAGATAGATTTATAGATAGATAGACAGATAGATAGATTTATAGATAGATAGATAGATAGATCGATAGATCAATAGATAGATAGATAGATAGATAGATAGATAGATAGTCATGATGGGACGACAGTTGGGTGAAAGCACAGTAAAGGCCTCAATTGCGTTTTGATCAGATAAAAGTAAATTTAGGGTCCTATAAACCAATTTCTGACAAAAAGAAGAAACAGTGCAGTATTTAAGCTTGATCAACAAGTAAATCTGAGAAATTTAGGCATTTTTCATGAGCATACAATTAAAACCATGCTCTTGGCAGACCTTTAAAGTGGGTATAATTTGTTAATTTTAGCATGTAACCAGTGGCCCTTTTTCTGAAGCACCATCTATTGCAGCAATGCTGTAGCCTAATATTTAGTTCACAATCTGCCGGTGACATTATCTGTTTAATGTACCTCCTGCAGAGACCATTGGCTGACTTTTCAATATGATGATTATGGCAGCCATGACGTCCAAAGAAAAGGTCTGCTTGTAACCATATTTTTGCAAATTTATAGTCAGGGGTTCAAAAGGCTGACTGGAGGGTATTTTTATGTAATAATTAGCCGAATTTGGTGCTTTTGCCTAGATATGATATTGGTTTAATGAATTTAAGCAAAAAATTTCCAATGGCTACTGATGATTGTAAGATACAAGAAGCTTTAATGGCTAAAATGGATGTCCGTCCATTACGTTCACAACAGATTTTTTGGGTAATTTAAATGAATTAAAGACCAGCTAGCACGTCAACTGAGATGGAAATGCTTGTCTATCTCTCTCTAACTATGTATGCAACTGAAAAATTTAAAAACACAATGAATTTAACTTATACACTGGACACCAGGCTAAAAAGTGTAAATGTCTGTCCATTACGTCCACAAAAATGTTCAAATTAGTCTGGGGACTGATGTTTGGAGGTCTGGTATGTCACAAATAAAGCAGGGATACCATGTTTAGTGACAAATTTGGATTATTTTAGTGAATGCTGACAAGGCTCAAGAATTTAATTGGTCACAGTTCATGCAAACTGTCCATATCACATCTGCGAAAACTGTCGAAAAGCCAATGGTCCATTTCAGCAGAAAAACCTAGATTTTCATGGAACTTTCATAATGCAGTTCATAGCAGCCCAGCAAATACCTGTCTTGATTTATTAGACAAACATAATTCTGTGTTCTACACATTATTAGGTTTAAAGTGATGTACTACACTTGCACTTCTGATAAAAATAATTATTAGGTCATAGGGGCCAAATATTGAGGCGCTTACTGTGCTTTCACCCAGTTGCTCAGTTGGTACCACTCAGGTCATTCTATCACTGTGTCCCAAGTTCAAATCAAGCTCTGGCCTGGTCACCTTAATCTATGTTAGACAGCAGTTTCAATCATCCTTTGCCTCATTACTGTATCACCCTGTCCTAATTAATGTTCTGAGTGCATAAATACAGGATGTAAAGTCCCAGTCACCCATCCATCCTGAAAGATGGATATCTGATAGATTGATGATATGATAGATTGATGGATAGGTAGATATTGTAGTAACTATCTTAGATCACATTCTTATAAAATAATTAAATTACTAGTATCTGATGACCACCAAAGATCATGCTGTAAAATTGATGTCCAATCTTTTATATGCCTAAGATGTGTGACAGCATGCATAAATAAATAGCAACAGCAGCTGTAGTTTCTTCATGGTAGAATATGAGAATAACTCTAAACAATGTAGTAAACATATATAACACATACTTGGGGATTTTAGAAATCCAGATGGGACTCATCAAAAGAGTAACCAAGGGACTGGGGCTATAACAGGTCATTTTGTGGTTTGTGGTTGAATTAACACCCCATTTGGGCAAGATTGTAAGTTGCTCACCATGATATTTCACACATGTAGCATTTCTTCACTTCTTTTAGTGAGTTTTTTGGGGGTTTTGTTTTCTCTCTTTTGTTCTCCTTTTTTGTTTTCTAAAGGTCATGTTCAGCACTCAGAGACAAAATATAGTAGGCAGGGATGCATAAGTATATGACAAGGCTATTAGGAACATATCCGGGCACGCCACGTGCCTGGAAACCTGCCATACTCGAGATAACGGCTAAATAAACGAATGGGTGAAGTTTGCTTGGAACAGGTGGCCCACAAACAGTAGTAGGTGAGAGATTCTCACCTAAAAATGAGCATTAATAAACACTTGAAAAGGGCATTGGTTTCACATTGGTAAATGGCATCATATTTTGGCGTTTTAGCTTGATAATCTGTGAAATAGCATTTTTTCCCAAATTTGATGAACTTTCTTACCAAAACTATTAATTCACACTAGGCCTGTATCTATCTACCTAATTATCCTTTTGTCTTCCACCTTCCTTCCTTCATTCCTTCATTCCTTCATCCCTTCATTACTTAAGCCATCCCTCCCTCCCTGCCTTCTATCTATAGGCCTATGTGTTATGAAGTGTTTGATTCAATGTGTAAAGAATCAATCTGACTGCTGCTGTGCACTAATGTCACAGTGACATGAATTTGAAAACTTTTCAATACTTTTTTTGGGGTCAAGAATTAGAAAAGCTAATTTTAAAACTTTTCAATACTTTTCTTTGTGTCAAAAGCAGGTGGTCAATGTAACACCCTTGGATCTCGCAGGAATGTGGGGGGTGGGGGGAAATAGGTCAGTTTGAGCATTCACAGTGGTGAGGGTTGTGTGAATAATGAGCAATGGCTGCAGAAAGTTTCTCGGTAAGAAAGGTAGCAGCATCTTTCAGAACACATGTGGCATGTCACTGGCACCTCAGATTGACAATTTATTGGTTTGTTTTCCCACATCATGACACATGACAGATAAGCATGTGCACTGTCAAGGATTTGCTGTAAAAACTTACTTGTTCTTGTTTACTGTGACAGTTCACATTGCCTAAGGTGGAGATCCACATTTCTGTAGTCTTTCTGAACTGACAGCTTATACCAGGTCTGAAGATTTTTTTGACACTGACATCACTATTTCGGAGAATGTAGAAGAAATAATGCAAGATATTTAGAAGTCAAAGATAGTTTTGAGAAAATAATTCCAGTCATTTTTGACAGTGTACATGAGATTCTTGGTAACAATCAATTACGCACATCTAATTGCTAGAAATGCCTGGAAACTTGTCATTCCCATCTGCATGACAAAATAAGATAACAGGCAAAATTTGAATGAAATATGAGCAACACAAAGTGAGTTATGCTTGACGAAATCCCCAGCTACCAGTCTCGTTGAGGACTGCAGAACCCCGTAGGCTATGTATAGCCTGCGGGGTAAAAACTCCAAAATGTGACTTTTTCACATATTTTCCTCTTTTGTAGGAAATCTACAATGCCTACTTTGAACTCATTTTGGTGGAGCAGGTCACATTTGTTTCACTAGTTATATAAGTAGAATCAAGTGATCACTTCCTGACAGCATAAGCATTAATATAATCGACCATAAAAAGTAGGTCAAATCGCACCTCAAAGTTAAGGGGGGCTGCATGACAGTGCGTGCCCCACCCTACTCTATGTTTCGTACCAATGGACAGATGGACCGATTCTAACATATTGCCACTCAAAATGTTCATAATTGTAAGGAGACAAAGAAGACTTTCTTCCAGAGTCACCTGCTTGAATCCCTTCGGTTACCCTCTTCTCACTCTGAATGTCTTCCCTCCACATCTTCTCCATCTCCATCACTCCATCCTATTCTCTCCCTCTTAATCTCTCATCCTTGTCCTACCATAGCCTCCACTTGAGAGGGAGAAAGGGACACTGTGGAAAGAAGGAGACCAGAGGGGCCAAGACAGGGAGGAGGATGGAAGCATCACTGTGTACGTGTAGAAGAGCAGGATAATCCAACAAGTATTTTAATTTTTTTGGGCAGATGATACACCCTTAATTACAGTGCACCAAAAAAATTATGGGAAAAACTCAGTAGCTCCAGTTTTTGCTTCTAATTTCCTAAAAAGGCATTTCCGGTGATAATTATTGATGTTCCATCCCTTCAATAGACATCTCCTGAATAGGTCCGGCTTATAGTTTCGTGATTTTTTGTTGTGATATAGATATGCCAGTGAATCTCAGATAGCCGCACCATTTTTTTCCCTCAAAAAAGTTATGGGAAATTTTCATAAGGTGGTCAAATACTGAAAGAAATAGAAGCGCAAAGCACTGCTTTGTGGTTGTCATTTTAGTTTCTAGGAGAAGGGAATTAACTCAGGGAAACCTTTTAATGGTCATCTTATCGTTAAATGTTCATGAAATATGTATCTTAATGATATTAATAATTGTTATTTCAAATAATTCTCGAAATTAATTTATATAGCATCTAAATGTCAATGTAATGATGAAAATATGTGTTGACACAACATTTATTACACATTTATCGGTAGAGCCTCTTGTTTTGTATTCAGGAAATGGTCAATTTGAGGCAAGACAAAAGTTAATTCAAAGTTTATGGCCACTAATGTGTTCGTATTGTTATTCAGCATCTGTAATTTTCAGAAATTTTGTATAAATCATGGTGACATTGCATTAAAATATGACTTTAGGAAGTGAAAAGTGGCCCAGGTAGTTTGAATGACTGATATCACTGAAGTCACCATTTTATGCACACGTCAAATTATTTTCTCAACTACATTGCAAAAAGTAGTCAAATGCTCCCTTGGCATTTTTCCAAATTCATGGTCATATCATGCGCATATGTGAATGTACAAGGTTAACAAACTGATTTTATGCAATATCCATCAAATTGTATCAATTGGAATCATACAGAAAAATTAATTTGGGCTTTTATGACTTCTTGATTGTTTGTCCCACACTCCGCCGGTTTGCAACAGATTCTTCAATCATTGATTTATACTATCTAATCTTTTTGGAAACTTTTGAAACATTGTAAAAATTCCCTGAGAGGTTCTGACATCCTATTGAGATGCTATACTAAGTAAAATAAGTTAAATGTGGATCATTTTTACCACCTGTGTTATGCTTTAGATATTTCCTTGCTTCAGGATGTTCATCATTCAGTGGACTGCTCATCTTCACTTCAAGGAGACGACTCATACATGCTCAATAGTCATTTGAGCAACATTTATCGGCAATAACTGGGCATTGAGTTGTCCACAGGACACATTTTAAGAACACACCAAATTTTTTAAAGCTATTTTATTTCAAAATCATTAATATCAGTGGAAAATGACTAAAAAGATTGTTATTAACATCCTTCGATGTCAAACAATGTTCTGTTTGACCAAAATAGTGTAATAACATCTTACAATTAAAATGATAAGATCCGGGAAATATCTCAAGTTCTACTCAATGTATTGTCTTATAATTTTCCCTGTACCTTCCATGACCACTCAAGGCTTGGGCCTCCCCTTTTGGGGCCTATCACACTTCTCAAAATGCTCTAATTAATTAGGATTAGTTTTAAGCTCATTTGTACACAATACACAAGAGGGCAGCACCTGCAAGTTCTCTACCACCTGCTCCCTTCCTTTGAGCATCAGGTTATATTTCGAGAAACTTGGGTATTTCTGCATCTCAGTGTAATTCATGCATCTTTCCAACTAATTCTATAGATAGCACGGGTTTATTTGATATATATATATACCGTAGAACGGGGTGACTTTGAACAGTTTTCACCTAAATTCCCTTATCTTTAAAAATATATAAAACCTATATAGTATTTCATAGGATAAAATGTTGACCACTGGCATGTAGTTAACCTGTGCATAGGCATTTTGAAATATACATAATGTATATGCCTGTGTCAGTGGATAAATGGGCGTTCAAACTCACCCCGAGATCCGGGGTGACTTTGAACAGAGTGAGTTTCAATGAAAGAAAAACATCAATTCTCAGAAAACCAATGTTTATCCGTATTTATGAATTTTGCAGGGCTTGATCGTCATTACCTAAAAATTTGTCACTGGTTTTTTAAACGTTTTGTGACATTTTAATTCTTGATCTACTTTGGTGCCTTTTGAGCTAAATGATTGCCTAATATAGTGAAATATGTGTTCACACATTAAATTATATGCATTGTATTATGAAATATGATACATCTGTGAATGTAATTTAAGGGAAAATGTGATGGTCTCTGCGCTCACCATCACAATGTGATGTTCAAAGTCACCCCGAAGTTTGTTACAATTCAACATCATCCACTTATATCATTTGTTGACGGTCTTTCTGAATAGCCTCCAACAAGTTTCTGGTGGATTTTGGAAGTGTTTGAGTGACATTGTACTGAGGCAGGTATTTATAAGGCCAGGGTCATTCAGTACTGTTGTGGGCACAGAAGTTCACAGGCTATGGTATCTTGCAAAAAGAAGTATGCTAAGTTTATTCCTCAAAATCAAGAAAAAAATAATTCCAGTCACAATGACTTTATGTAGAAAGAAACTAGGCTTTAGTGGAATATAATCAGAAGTCAAATACTTCCAGTATCTCATTTAAATTTGCATTCATAGAGGATCAATCTTTTTCTGAAAAGTGTTCAAAGTCACCCCGGCTGTTCAAAGTCACCCCGTTCTACGGTACACATTTATATTTATGTAACAAAAAATGCCTGTCACAAATGGTGTGTGCCACTCAGTAACATTCATTTATCACGGGAAAATGCTAATATTACTGATGTTGTTTGTATGAGAGACATCATCATAAAGTAGCTATTACTCCAGAAGACCAATTTTTCCCATAACTTTTTTGAGGTCGATATGGGAGTTGGCAACAAAGAATCACCTGGCATACCCAGTTTGCAGATTAAAATAATAAAACAACCAGGCAGATTTGTCTTGAGATGTCTATTGAAAGGAGAGAAGTGTAATTATTGCCTTCAGAAATTAATAATTGAGTAATTAGAGGCAAAAACAGACCCATTCAAATTTTTCCCATAACTTTTTTGGTGCACTGTATGGTCAATTAATGACCTTCTGACCTCTGATGACTTACTTAATTTGCATATTGGTCATATATATAGACATATATTTGTATAACTTAAACAATTTGAACGTTCTGTGGAGTAATTTGTAGGCAATGGTTAATTTTGTGACCTTTTGACCAACTTAATGTGTATATTGGTCATACCTGACCTACATTTGCGGTAATTTGTTAGTCCAGTGGTTTGGGAGCTAGAGGAATTTTTGTTTCCAATGATGCCTCTTGGTTTTTAGAAAGTCATGTGGTGTACTCTTGGGGCATTCCAGAGTTTTAGTTTTATGATTCCTGCATATCTGCACACATGCTCCATGACAAAATGCCTTTGGAACATTTCATGTCCCATTTTTGATTCAAGAGAAAAGTCAAATCATAATTTAAGGAGATGTCCAATTTTATCAGTGTATAATGCCAACTGCTGGTACCAACAGAATCCCGAAAATTAGCATCTTTCTTTGTCAGGAACTTGATCGAAAAGGATGCTGAAATCGAAAATTTCATAACGGAACATTCCATGTCCCATTTTTGTTTTTCTCATTACTCATCAAATATATATGGCAGATTCGCTCTGTTTGCTTGAATAGATTGTAGATAGGTGGGACTAAGAACGTACATTGTAAGATCAGTAAAATGTTTGTTATGTTTTTTTCTATCCATGCAGTCTAAAACTCAGTTGTTTGAAAATTCTCATAAATCGGTACGCCTTGTGCCGCATAAGTTAAGCTGTTGGTGTGTCCATCTGATTTTCAATATTCGTCTCAAACATTCAGAATATTCTTATGATATGCAGGAGAAGACACTTGCAAACTTTCATATCAATACTGCGCACTGTTGCAAAAATATCAACTCTTAAACACAGAAGATGCAGGTTTTTCGTTACACGGGACACCACAAAATTGATGATTTTTGAAGATATCATCATATACTGTTCAAATTGTATCAAATTTAAAGTGCTTAAACTCCTATAGCTACTAAAAGCAAAAGTGTCCTTTCATTCAATGTAAGAATGGTCATTCTAGGTTGGTTATTAGCCAAGCTGTTAAACTTCCACATATATTTCTGAAAACTATATTGAAATTGATTGGTACAATGTTGCTCTTTCACAAGACTGTCCAAGTGTGTGTTTTTATACCTTAAATTTGCAGGCATAAGAAACTTCTTAAAGTCATTTCTATAAAAAAAATTCATTTTTTGCTTTTTTTGTTTCCATAGCAACAAGAAAATAAAAGTATTGATCTTGATTATGACTTTTTTTGAAAGGCTTATTGGTGATAACAATATCCTGAAAAAATACACTAACTGAAAAGGACATAACCCTCTCATGTGGAGGCCCCCGCCCAAATATTAACAATATGCCAAATTAGACCTTTATTATCTTTCTCTTTTAATTGGTCAATAACGTTTTTTTGGAGGGCATTATGGGGTATTAATCAGTTATGGCCTGAGGGCAGAAATCATTAACTTAATGCCCGAGCCGCCAGACGAGGGCATTAAATGATTTCTGACCGAGGGCCATAACTGATTAATACCCCATAATGCCCGACAACAAAATGTTATTATCATTATTATCATTTTCAAACATCTCAAATTCATGACAAACCTTGAATCTTGACTTCACCTGTGTTATAGCGATTGTCGTATTTTGCGTTCTCGCGCCATTATTATTCAGTGTAGGGCAAGTTGACCTAACTTCAGCCTCTCACCCAACTTCAGCCCCCCTACAGAAAACTCCTTGTAATTAAATTTTGATGAGGCCAAGGTGCCAGTATGTGGGTTTAAAGTTATTGTCAATGTGTTTAGAATAAATTATCAAAAAGTTATGACCATCATAACAGTTAATCAGGAATTTTACATGTTTTTTTGGTGGACCGCATTTTGCTTGTTTTGCGACGCGAATACAACACGAAACGAAAAAAAGTTTGATAAAACGTTAAATCTGTCAGTGGTCTGTACCAATTCACTAAAGCAGGAGCAGCCCAAAAAAAGTTTCATCACAAGGAAAAATTAGTAATCTTCCATAAACTAAGGTTTTTTTCAATATTTTCTACTTGATCATTCAATGAATTAGGTAATTTATCAGACATGTCAATCTTACCTAACTTCAGCCCCCATGGTCCTAACTTCAGCCCCATGTGACCTAACTTCAGCCCCCAGGTTTTCCAAACTCCAGCCAATACCACTCACATGAGAAGTTTGTTTATTCATCCCTGAATATCTATCTATCTAAAAATTTAATTTTTAAATCATTTTTACATCTGGCATACGGGAATAGACCAGTTGTCTGAACTGGAGTTTAAAATATATTTTTATACTCTTTCCGTGAAAACAATGACTTCTTTCGAAGCTTTTTTGAAATACATTTTTGGAGCATTGATTTTTTTCAGACTGTCATGTTTAATATACAGGTAAGTAATTAAGGCCAAATTTAATCATTCTGCTGTTTTTTATGACAGAATAGGATCAATTGGTTGGAGTTAGGTGGGGGGCTGAAGTTAGGTACACCCTAGGCTGAAGTTAGGTACAACACGGCTGAAGTTAGGTACATTTCCCACTATTGTCTTTTGAACACATTTGCACTGCCTTATAAAGCATGTGGTTGTTTTTTTACAATATAGTCGTAAAGAGTAGTGAAGGCTGGGATTAGATCCACAGCTACAGGTTATTCCCATGAATAGCCAGCCAATGACAAGCGATCAAAAACCAAAGTAGGCTGAAGTTAGGTCAACTTGCCCCTAGAGCAGCGCTGTATATCGATGGTGAAAGCGCAAAACCTCGTATGTCAAAATTTTGCTATTTTTAGATTTTTGGTGGAATGACTATTTTAATATCCAATACACGTTGTCAGTTGATCACCTTGCCAGTTTGCTATTTTTGGAAGCTGTAACACACTGGTAACAGAATGATTTCACCAAACCTTGTATGTCGATATGTTTCAAAAAGTGAAAGTGCAAAACCTTGTAACTCAAATCAGAACTTTGAAGCACATATTGTGGGATATTTCAACTTTTTTTGAAAAACAATTACTGTGTTACTTTTTTATGACTCCCAGCAAGTTTCCTGATTAAAAAAAATTTACCTCCCTATTAGGGCGGTTCATTTTTAGATGGGAAAAAATTAATTTGTGAATTTCACATCGCACACCCTTTTATTTGATGAGGGTAGGTACAAAATATATAAATATAATAATAATATAATAATAATAATAATATGGATTTATATAGCGCTAATTTCAGTAAACTGCTCATCAGCGCTTTTTCAGATCAAATCAATTGTAGGAATTCTGGAACAAATGGGTTTTTAGATTCTTCTTGAAGCTTTCTAGTGTTTGTGCAGTTCTCACTCTATCAGGCAAAGTGTTCCAGAGTTTTGTTGCTGCATAGGAAAATGCTCGATCGTCAAACTTATTTTTGTTGCATGGAGCAGGTTCTGCTAACAGCAGTTTGTCGTTGCTTCTCAGGTTGTGTTCTCGTTGAGATTTTACTTGAATAAGTTCTTGGATGTATTGTGGTGCCTGGTTGTTCATTGCCTTCCACGTAGTTGTCATCAATTTGAACTGAATTCTTGCTGTGATTGGTAACCAGTGCAGTTGTTTCCTACTCTGGCTGACACTCTCGTGTTTTTTCAACCTTTCAATTAATCGAACTGCCGAGTTTTGAGCAACCTGAAGTTTATTTAACAACCGGGTAGCACTGCCATGCAACAGTCCATTTCCGTAATCTAAATGAGGAGTGACAAGTGCATTGACAGCAGTTTTAACTATTTCCTTGTCCAGGTTTTTTCGGAGTTTCGACAGGTTTCTTAAATTGAAATATGCGTTACGACACATTTTGTTGATCTGCTTCTCCATGGTCATATTTTTGTCAAAGGGCACTCCTAAATTGCGGACGTGGTTGGCAATTTTGATTTCAACATCGTAAACATTGATAGATGTCATTTGAAGTTTGTTCAGTTGGTTTGGTGCTCCAATCAGAAGAAGCTCAGTTTTATCTCCATTATTGCACAGCTTGTTGTCATGCAAGAAATTTCTGATTTCAGCAATACAATTTTCCATTTTCTGTTTTGCATGTTCTTCACCCAAAAAGGTTGGTTTAAACGACAGGATAAGTTGTTCATCATCAGCGTACTTCTGATCGTGAACTTGATTTCTTCGAGCTACTTCACTGACTGGGGCAACATAGGAGTTAAATAAGATTGGTCCAAGTTTGGAGCCTTGAGGAACTCCAAAATTGAGAGGAAGTTTGCTTGACGTGTTATCATTTATTATGACAGACTGTGATCTTTCAGAAATATAAGATTTGAACCATCTTAAGGCTGCACTTTGCACACCATACCTGTTACGCAGTCTTTCTAACAAAATGTCATGATCAATTGTGTCGAATGCAGCAGACAAGTCCAACAATACTAGCATTGTCACCTCCCCATTGCTCAGATTAAGCATAATATCATTATGGATTTTTGTTAAGAGGGTTTCTGTGCTATGAAATTGCTTGTAGGCTGATTGTTTTTCATCGTCAAGATTGTTCTGAGTGAGGTGATCAACATACTGTTTGATTACAGCACTCTCAATGATTTTACTCAGAAAAGAAAGGTTAGAGACAGGCCGATAATTCCTTTTGATCAATTCAAGACCTTCTTTCTTCAAAAGTGGTTTGACCAGTGCATGCTTCAGTTCAAGGGGCATTTCTCCAAGCGTTAATGACATATAAACAATTTTCGTTATGACTGGCAGAAATTCATCAACACATTCAAGCAGTAGCCATGTTGGCATTGGATCAAGTTGGCAGTGTTTGACAGGCATTTCAGTGATAAGTTTCTTAACTTCTTGTTCTGATAAAGACTTAAACTGATTTAAATTGTGTCCGAGGTTGGTCTGAGAGGCATCAGTTGTGATCTTCATTCCTGAATCTAATTTAGATCTGATGTTTTTGATCTTTTCATCAAAGAAGTTGTTGAAATCGTTCGCTAGTTCTGTTTCATTTGTGTGATGGGGAAGAGGCAGATCTTGTTTTCTGTTGAGATGAGAATTTAGAAGTTTGAACATCGCCTTAGAATTTCCCTTTGTGGCTTGAATTTTACACCTGAGATCGTCTGATTTAAGCTGATTAAGCTTTTCATTGAGAGAATTTCATTTTTCTTTGAAGATATTCCAGTCTTTTTCTAAACCGGTTTTACGCCAATATTTTTTCTGCCTTTCTCTTTTCCTTTTTAAGAGGCTTTATTTCTTGATTTGTGAATGGGTTAGGTTTGCGAACTGTCACAAGTTTAGTCTTAACAGGGGCGTGTCTGTCAAAAATCTTTTCAGTTGATTTGTAGAGTGACACAAGTCTGTTCAAGTAGACTGATCGATCATGGTGTTGTAGTTTTTGTGATAGATGCTGTTCAATGTCTTTCTTGAATTTGGCTATATTTATGCTGCGGGTCTTTCTGAAGGCAATCTTTTTCTGTGGATTTTTGCCCTTGTTGATGTCAATGTTAAAGAGGATACAGTTATTGTCTGACAGTAGGTCACTGACAACACAATCTCTGAGAGTTGTTGTTTTATTGGTTATTACCAAATCAAGTGTGTTTCCATCTTTGTGTGTTGGTGAAGATACATCTTGAACAAGGTCAAACATTTCAAGAATGTTGTTAAATTGGATAACTTTGGCATCATCTGGTTTATTCACGTGAAAGTTGAAGTCTCCGACAACTATAGTTTCATTATGATAAGTCTGATAGTGGGACAAGAAGTTTGTGAATTCATTAAAGAATTCTGATAAACTGTATTTGTTCTTTTTGGAGGGTTCCGGCCTGTACACCACAAGAATTGTGACAATTCTTCCATTTAATTGCAACCGAATTTCCATGTGCTCAAAAGTTTTTGTTTTCATGCTTTCCTTTTTCATTGCTCTAATGCCTGTTTTTACAATGCATCCTACTCCACCTCCAGGTCTACTCTCGCGAGATGAACCCAAGTAAAAACATTCACCATTTCTTTCCAGTTCACCAATTTCAACTCTGTCATTTGCTTTCAGCCAGGTTTCAGTGAAAAGAAAAACGTCAAGATCAAATTCATCTCTGAAATCCTTCACAACTTGTGTTTTTTGTCGTATGCTTTGAGCATTCCATATGCAAACTTTCAGTGGGCGGGACTCCCTCGGATTTTCCCTGCCAAGTTGAGTGTCTGCTTCTGCACAATTATTAAATCCATTTCTTTGGTTTGTTATATATCTATGATCAGTAGTTGTTCTGACTTTTTTTTTTATCATTTGGCTTGAACCATGTCGATTTTCCAAACCGTTTAAACCAGTGCGCACCACATCAGAGTACAGCTTGATTGGTTGGGACATACTTAAGTCGTCAGTATTCAATATCCCTGGGCAACTGTGTGCGAGTGCTACATATAGGCAACAAAAGCAACTTAGTTTATCAGACAAATTGATTAGATTCAAAGATGCTGTAGCTTGTCAGGACAGTTAGCAGCACAAGCAAGGTAATATAATAGGCAAGTTTGTAAGGCAAGTTGGCTCAGTTCGCAAATGCTAAATACAGGCAACACAAGCAAATTAGTTTGTAAAGAAAGTTTTTGTCTTGTTCGCGAGTGAGTTTGTTAGGCAAGTTTGTCAGGCAAGTACTTACGTACAGGCAATACAAGCACAGTTAGTTTGTTAAGCAAGTTTTTTATTTTTCTGGTTCGCTCGTGCTACGAACAGGCAACACAAGCAAGTGAGTTAGGCAAGTTGGCTCAGTTCGCAAGTGCTACGTACAGGTAACACAAGCAGGTTAGTTCGTTAAGCAAGTTTTTGGCTGGTTCGCAAGTGCTACGTACAGGCAACACAAGCGAGTTAGTTAGGCAAGTTTGTCAGGCAAGTTGGCTCAGTTCGCAAGTGCTACGTACAGGCAACACAAACAAGTTAGTTAGGCAAGTTTGTCAGGCAAGTTGGCTCAATTCGCAAGTGCTACGTACAGGCAACACAAACAAATTAGATTGCTAAGCAGGTAGGCTGAGTGTTAGTTCGAATCGAGGATCAATCAATTAGTTAGATCAGGTAAAAGTCTCTCAGGTCTGTGAGAGGCAAGAGTTGAGAAGAGTGATGCATGTGAAATTTTAAGGAAATCCAATCAGAGGAAGGGGTCTCCCAAAGGCCTTAAAGTTTCAATGTCTTTTTCGTTTTTGACCATTTTCGTTAATCCGCGGTTCTCTATAACTTTGTCAGTATTTGTCGTACAGCATTCTAATAGCCATGGTTGGAAAGCTCTAAAAAATACCTACATTTTCAATAGCAACATCAATGGTCTAGGACGATATCTTGGCTCCCATTGGCTCTTCGGCCAGCACTTTTTAGAAACGAAAATGTTGCAGACTGTCTAATCCTGTTAAAAAAAGGGTTTTTGAATTTTTTTCACTGATAATTGCAGTGATTCAAACTCTCCAAGTTCCAGAAAGAGCAAACAAATTTTTTTTTAATTTTTGGCCAAGGAAAATCCTGCTTTATGAGCTTGGAAGTTTTAATGATAAATTTTGTCTGAAGTATGGAAACAAATCAGGGAGGGGCTGTTATATTTCTATTTTAACTTCATAAGAATTAAATATATGGCAATATCACTGGTACCATGAGAATACTGAGAGTATTTCCTTTCATTTGGTACCACTCACGTTGCCTTGCAATAAATTCTGACGAAGATATGACATGAAATGCGACAGACCCCATCTCACATCTTACGAGTTTTAAACCAACTTTAACATTAAAACGTCATCACTCATAAGCCAGGCACTGCCACAGTAAAAATCAAAAAGGTTTTACATTTGGTCATTCTGGAACTTAGAGAATGCGAATCACTGCAACCAATCAGTGAACAAAAATTCCAAAGCCTTTTTTAACAGGATTAAACAGTCTGCAGCATTTTCATTCTGAAAAGTACAGGCTGAAGAGCCAATGGGAAACAAGATATGGTCCTAGACCATTGATGTTGGTATGCAAAATGAAGGTCTTTCTGAGAGCTTTCCAACCATGGCAATTAAAATGTTGCATGACTAATACTGATGAAGTTATAGAGAACCGCGGATTGGCGAAAATGGTTGAAAATTTAGAAAACATTGAAACTTTAAGGCCTTTGGGAGACCCCTTCCGCTAGTGGGATTTTCATAAAATTTAAACTGTATTGTGTTGTTTTTTGTGCCATTTCTCACAAAATAGGAGGGTGTGCGAATTGATATTGACAAAAAAAGGTTTTTGTACCACCCTACTCCCTATATTTGTTTTGGTGATGTAGACTATTGAAAAAGAGAGTGCACGAAAATTTGAAAAAAATGTCTTTTTCCTCATTCTTGCCATTGTAGCCACTCAATAAAATTTGTTATTGCAATCTGTCATAGGCAAATTATAATTTTCACTGTATATACGTAGATTGAAAGTATACTCAATGCTGCAAGTTGCTTTAAAGTGTGATAAATGATCGAGTTACAAGGTTTTGCGAGGGTAGAAAGTGAAAGTGCAAAACCTCGTAAGTCGACATTTTCACATCTGATGGTAACATCAATGCAAGGGGTAAACGACCTCTGACGAAAAATTCGCTACAACAGGGTGTCACTTTCTATGTATCTAGTTGGCCATAACTCACTTATTAATAAACATTACCCTAAAAAAAGACACTTGAAAGTTTTTTTCAATTTCTGAAAAACAGCTTTTTTTGACCTACGAGGTTTTGCACTTTCACCATCGATATCCAGATCATCTGGAATTTTTCTCCTGATCATTTTGGTTTTTTTAATTTCCAAAATCGGACGATTTTTCACTGATTTAGCCTGAATCTGACAGGAAATTTTGATTTCTAATGTCAACAACATCGGCATGACGTCACACGTGATGACGTCACGATACGGTACAATACACCAGGGCTTGTTTTTACTAAAACGGATTAGTTTAACCTTATTTAAGAGTTAAACTTTGGTTAGCTAATCTTGGAGTTTAACCATGTTTTATCAAAATAGTTTAACCACAGATTAACTAACTGTGACGTCTTAATCTGTAGCCTCAAAAAACAGCTGAAGAAATAAGTGCCTTTCATCGATACTTAGGAGAAGGAGACAAGATGTAAGTTGAGAAAATATTTTTTACACTACAAAAAAGCCTTTCCCTTGTCTTGTTTCATCTGTGATTCTATAAATCCTCAAGAAAAATGCCATGAAAGTTTTGAACTGAGGACGTAAACAAAACTGAGATTGAGGCTGAGTTTAATCTAAATGGTTAACTGATGGATTTAAGGCCTAGAGATAATGTTAATTTAGATTGCAATGTTCTGTGTCATCCAGAGGCAGAGAGGGAATATATGATAATAATATTTAGTGCCAGTTGACAGTGCATTCAGATCTCAGAATGAGGCTCAAGTGGCTTGGCTCCTCCCCCTAGCAACACCTTGGATACCAGCTCAATCTTTGGTGGGAACAGTCCCTGAGAAGGTGATTTAGGCTTATTAAAGCCAATATTTGGTTGTTTTCATGGTAATACCACTTGCCTTTAGGTATTTATAAATCAAATAATTTTAAATTTTAAATTATTCAACGATAGAAATGCTGCCATTCTATTTTATACCCATAGATGTATGATGTATCTATCTATAGGCCTATTAATACAAACTGGAATCGATACATTTATTTCTTGGCTTTTGCATAATTATTATTTCAATGTTATTTTTGAAAAATAAATATACACAAAAAAAAAAACGGCTAAGAAATTGAAAAAAAAGGTATTTTAAAAAAAAATACATGTTGCATGTAGAAGGCTAAAAAAGAAGTGTATTGACTATTGAATTGAACAAAAATAAAGCAAACAATTATTGCCTTGCTGCAAGTTGGTTAAACAAATGAAAAATAAGAGAGTTTTCAGATTTTTCCTACATACATTTTCAGGATATTTTTTTCTTACAATTGGCCTTTTCCCAATAAAATACATATCAATCACAAAATAGGGGTTGTGATTTGGTATATATATTTGATAGCAATTAACTTCTAGTGTTGTGAAAAAAAGTGAAATTTCTAGTGATGAGGAAATTTGACGTATAACACAAATTTTCTAAACAGATTGGCCTAGGCCTATAGTGTATTATGTAGGTATCTATTCATGATTAGAATAAGGATATTATCAGCACTGTTTATGTACCAGCACAAGCTACATAGTACATATTAGTAAATTTGCTAAACTCTGAAAGTCACTGACCAGTCCAAAAAAAATCGTGATTTTTCTTCTTTTTTAAACATTGTCACTGCTGATATTGAAATAAATCAGTAAAAATTAGGCAATGTAGTAATTTTTTTTAGGTCAAATTTTCGAACACTTAATTGTTTGACATAAAAAATGCAGGATTTTATTTCTCAATAGATATATGATGACAGGCAGTGTTATGGTTCAGTCGACAGATATGACACAGTAATAATAGTTATGACGGTGACAAAAATTTTCCAACCGCTTTTAAAACAACCATTGGGTCCAAAGAAAGGGCAGACCTCATTTTGGAAAGCTAAGATGATTGTCTATTACATAGTGGCAATTTAGTGGCCTTTACTGCTAATTTTTTATGACTTTTCAGAATTATGGGAATAGGTAAGATGAGGAGATGGGATTTTGAGGTAGGAGGAGATAGAAAGAGATAGGAGGAGATAGAAGGAGGAGATAGAAGGAGGTGATAGAAGAAGGAGATAGAAGGGGGGAGAATATGGAAGATAGGAGGAGGAGATGGCAAGAGGAGGATATCAGAGGAGGCAATAGGAGGTGCTAGGAGTAGGAAATAGGAATTAGGAGGAAGAAGTTGGAGGAGATGACAGGAGGAAAGGTAGGAGATAGAAGGAGATAAGATGAGGCGATAAGAGCTGGGAGATGAAGAGAGGAGGTGATAGAAAGAGACATCCTACACACATCCTACTCCTCCCCCTATTTGCAGCACCTATAGATCTCCTCTTTTTCACTCTTCTCTTATATTCTATCTCCTCCTCCTATGTCCCATCTCCTCATCCTACCTCCTCATCCCATCTGCTGTTATACATGTATGTTGTCTCTTCTTCGTATCTCCTGCTGCTCTGCCGATTTCCTGCTCCTCTTCCTATCACTTCCTTCTACCTCCACCTCCTATCACCCCAGTACTGGGGCATGCCCCGCTAGCTTTGTGAAACTGGACCCTGGCTTTTAGAACCCAAGATAACTTTGAAATATCTTCTTAAACCAGCCACATGTGATGGTGGAGTTAATCTCAGTTTAACCTAGGTTTAAACTAGGATTAACATATGATACAATCAAGATTAGTTTAACTCATCCTAGCTACCTCCTCATCAATCCTCCTTATCCAACCTCATCCTCTTCTTATCTCTTCCTGTCTCCTCCTCCGTATCATCCACCTGTTTCCTCAGCCTGCTAGTCATATTTCCTTACTATCTTCCAATTCCACACCCCACATTCTTCTCCTCTTCTATCTGCTTCCATCTCCTCCTTCTATCTCTTCCTCCTTTCTCTTCCTAATATCTCTCCATCTCTTCATTCTATATCCTCTTCCTCTTGCTACCTCCTCATCCTCCTACTATACTATCTACTCATCCTAACTCCTCCTCCTCCTACTATACTATCTACTCATCCTAACTCCTCCTCCTCCACCACTCCTCCTATCTGCACCTCTTATCTCCTCCTCCTTCTGTCTCTTTTATCCTACCCCCAATCTCTTCATTCTAACTCCTTGTTCTAACTCCTGCTTCTGCACCTCCTCATCCTCCTCCTCCTATTTGCGCCTCTTGTCTTCTCCTCCTTCTATCACTTTTATTCTATCTTCCATCTCCTCCTCCAACATCCTCCTCTTATCCCAATAATCCCATCTCCTCATCCTATCTCTTAATTTCAATCTCCTCCTATCTCCCATTTCCTCATCCTATATCCACCTCTTCTTATCTCCTCCTTCCTATTATATCATCCTCCTTCTCTCCACCTATCACAGCAGTAAACGGAATATAAAACAAACAATACAGGAAATTAACTAAGTACTGCACTCTTTCGATAGGCAATTAATTGCATGGTTGCAGTAGGGCTCAGATTTAATTTATTGGGAGCTACCATGGGCACAGTCCCATTCAAACGGGGTACTTCTAAGGGACATTTGGGGACATATTGGGACAGGTAAAAATTTTGTGATACTGCATTTGGAGTGGGGACTGGAATTGGGACAGAAACAGGGACCACCCCAGTACTGGGGCATGCCCCGCTAGCTTTGTGAAACTGGACCCTGGCTTTTAGAACCCAAGATAACTTTGAAATATCTTCTTAAACCAGCCACATGTGATGGTGGAGTTAATCTCAGTTTAACCTAGGTTTAAACTAGGATTAACATATGATACAATCAAGATTAGTTTAACTAGTCAAGTTAACCAGTGAACCTAGATTAACCACCAGTTTAACTCTTAGTAAAATGAAACAAGATTAAACCCCCAGTTTAACCCAGGATTAAGTCTGGATTAGTTTAACCTCCAGTTAAACCATCTTAGTAAAAGCAAGCCCAGGTGGCGTTTTCGCGGGCGTTAACGGCCATTAACGCCCGCGAACTGGGCGTTAATGGCCAGACAATGCCCTCTAAAATGATAATAATGGAAAATAACGCCGACAATAGGAATGTAGGGGCCCATTGACTTATTATGCCACGGGGCCTGAAATGCCGCCAGTCCGTCCCTAAAAATACTGTAGGCTTGTGTGCTGATAAAATCTTGCTGTGGCAACAACCTTTTTTTGCTGGTTTAAATGTTTTGTGAATAAAGAAAATCTCATTTTTAGCCATTTCTCCGTTTCTAGTTAGAGTAGAATCATGAAATTTGGCACATAGACTGGAATTTGTCTATTCTTTAATTTTCTGTATTGTAATGAGGTAGAGAGAGAGATCCAATATCAACAATGTTAACATCAAAATTCATTAGATGGAACATATGTCGCTATGGCAACCATTTGGACCCTTTTTTAACTGGTCTGTTTTCTTTGAAAAGGAAGAGGTATTGTCGTCATTCTATCGTCAGCGTCGGCGTCGTCGTTTGCATTGTCAGCTGTTGTCATTGTCGTTTGCATTGTCCCGGTTAAGGTTTGTGCGTGTGTTAATGTTCATTTGTGACCATAGTATTTTCACTTAGAGTTATGAAATTTGGTACAGGTATTGGTCTGTGGACCCGTATGGATTGGGAAGATGATAAGAAATCCAAGACGGTGGCCATTTTGTTGTGCTTATTTTGGCAGCCATTTTTTTTCATTCTTGAATTACCCACTGTGCCCTTAATATTTCGCTTAGAGTGATGAAATTTGGTACAATTATTGGCTCGTGAATATGGATTGGGAACATATATATATAGGTCAACTCACCATTGCTTCGCAACTCACCATTGTTTGGCAACTTTTTGACTTTACAGTACAATAATTTTGCATTGAAGCATGCCAATGCATGTTTAATTGATCAGAAATGTGAAGTGAATAGTTTTCAACATCTTCCATTGCTTCACCATTGTTATTCTGTTATGGTGATGTCACAATGGATGGTCATGTGACCAAAAATGTGATTTTTAAGGGGAGGAATGTGTGAGATATTACCCAAATTTCATTAAGGTACACAAATTCAGTTTGTTTCATATATTTGACCTACATGAACTTGGGCACCCAGTGCAAACTTCGATTATGTCAAAATATGTCTCTTTTATCACTTAGAACAATGTCAAATACAACATCATCAACACACTTTAGAAGTGAAAGAGCAGTGATGAGTCATTTCAAAGGTGAACACACAACAAAGCAGTTGCCATGGCAGCACAGTATTTACTTTGGTGAAACATGACAATGATTACTGAATCTTTGCAAAATATCATGCCTGTAGCTTCATTAGTTTTGGAGAAATAGCCACCGATAGGCCTCTTTGTTTTCATTGATAAATTGCCTATCATGACGTTACGTCACAATTTTGCCATTTTCCCCTATGTGCAAAAAAACGCTTTTACCCTGCACTGGAGGTGAAAAATCTTGACCACTGTTCAACCTAGGAACTCATGGGATACATCAACGGAATCCTTAAAAAATTGTCTTCATTATTTACAAAACAAATTTTGAAATTTTTTGTTTTGTAACAAAATTATTTGATATTGCAGCCATAAAAACAAGCATTTTTCCCCCAAAAATGACTTTTGTCTACTTTACCCCAATTCCTGATGCTATTATTGATTGATTGATTTTATTATTTAAGTGACAGGTACATAAAAATTAACAATAATACAACATAAACGACCTGTGGTACCCAGCCTTCTGGGGGCTTATCTGTCACTATAAATCAATTAATATTTAAATTTACCAGAGGATTACAAATTACAATTACATAATTGTCATAACATATTGAATTATTAAATGTAACAATTAGAACTTTCTTTCAAAATACACAAGTGAACTTTAAATGTAGAGATATTACAAAATTACACTCAATTACAATATCATATAACTGGAACTTCAATAATTTTTGTCAAAACACATGAAAGGTTTTCTTAATACATAATTTCATAAAGAAGATACATCAAATTAAGTATTGTATAAAATGTCATTTCTTGATTTCCAAGCACTAATAATAAATGTGCTAACTTTATATTGTTCATTTGTCATGCTACGTATAAATTTTTCAAAATCTGTCATATGTACAAAATTATTTACAGAGATACTAGCATACAACAATTCCCTATGGTACTGGTAAACTGGACATACACAAATAAAGTGAAACTCATCCTCAATTAAATTACTTTTACAAATATCGCAAGTTCTCTCTTCTAAATTAATGCCCCTAAACCGTCCAATTTCTATATTTATAGGGAGAATTCCTAATCTAATTTGTGCAATTAATGATCTCTGTTTTCTATTTTTTATATAAACATATTCTTCACATAACAATTTATCTTTAAATTTCATATATGTTCTTAACTTTGGTTTTAACAATAGAGATTCATGCCATTCAACATTTCTTATATCAATTAACCTTTTTTCTATCAGTCTCAAATCAGAGGTGTTTCTCTCATCAAAATGTGAAAGACCTACATATTTAAATATTTCGTTTATACACTCGACCAACCCCTTACTTTACAAAGGTCCCATGTAAATACTTTTTTAGTCAAGCGATTTTCATTCATAAGCAAAATCCTGTTCCAATATCTAACCATATTTACATTATGTCTTATTTTGCTAACATTCCATCCCATATCACCTTCAAGACCGCTATGAGCAGCTTTATTATGGACACCGAGATAGTACCTTATCGCTCTATACTGAATTTTATCAGCATGGGCAGAATTATTGTAACCCCATATTCCCGAAGCGTAATCCATAACTGGTATAACATTAGAAAAATATAGTTTTTGATAAGTATTAAATCCAACATTTTTCAGGTTTTTAAATTTATTTATAACTCCACTTAAGGCTCTACCCGCTCCGCCTGCTAGTATTTCTGAGGCTATATGTAAATCTAAGTGTTCATTAAAAATTAAACCCAAGTATTTATATTTATTTACAATTTCTAAAGTACTGTTATTAAATTTGAAATTCCAAGTTGTCCCTTTTTTCTTTCTTGGTCTGAAGTTTACTATTTTTGTTTTGTCAGTGTTAACTTCTAACCTGTACTTATTGCACCATTTTTCAGTAGTCAACAACATCTTTTCTAGATCTTCCTCGTTTTTTGCAATAAGAACGATATCATCTGCAAATGCTAATATAGCAACTCGACTCTCATTAATTTCTATTCCGACATTTAAATCATTTATTTCTTGAATCAAACTATTAATAAAAATACAGAACAAAGTTGGAGACAGGGGGTCACCTTGTCTTACTCCGCTTTTTATGTTAAACCAATCAGTAGTGTAATTATTCAATTTTACACTGGCTGAAGTACATTCATATAAAGCTTTGATATTTTTATATATTTTTCCTTTTATTCCATTTTTTAATAAAACATAGAAGAGCAGCTCTCTGTCAACCCAATCGAAGGCTTTTTTCATGTCAACGAAAGCACAGAATGTTTGAAGCCCTTCAGATATTCTATTTCTTATTACAGTTGACAAGACGAATATGTGATCTTCACAAGACCTATCTTTTCTGAACCCATTTTGTTCATCTAAGTATATTCTGTTTTCTTCAAAGAAACTACTAACCCGTAAATTTAAGCAAGTTGTGTATAACTTCCCTACACAGGATAGAAGGTTGATTCCTCTGCTGTTCAATGGTATTTTTAGATCTTTAGTGGGACACTTAGGTATTGGGGAAATAAGGGCCTTTCTCCAAGCACTCGGTATTGGTACAAAGATTAAAAATTTTATTTATAAAATGATGAAGTTGGGAGAATAATTTCTCATTTTTTAAAACTTCATTTGGTATATCATCAATACTAGTAGCTTTATTACATTTAAGTTTTGCAAGAGCTTTTTTAAACTCAGTGACACTTATTTCGGAATTTAAGCATTCATCAAATGGCTCGATGTTAGCTTGTAGTTGGGATTTTTCTAACTGACAATAGTGATAGAATTCTTTGTCAAATAAGTCATTGTCTGGCCTATTCAACAGTTTACATAATTCACTCTTCCATGTTTCTTGTACATACCCAATATCATTTACTAAGGAACCATCCTCATCATAAACAGCCATAGGTATATTAGAAACTTTCCTTGAACCAACACTTTTCAAAAATTTCCAAAAATCTCTTGGATTGTCTGTACATAAAGTCTCTATGTCATTGATTACTTTCTTGTTATATTGTCTTTCTGTATATCTTAAAGTTTTGTTAAACATTTTCCTTTTATATAAATATTCATTTCTCAATCTATTCCTTACAATAGGGAAGTCACATATTTCATATAATCTCTTTCTGCAACATTCATAGCTGACCAGGAATATCAAAAATCCCCTCAGTCAATATGTTCATTTGGCTTTTCTTCTTTCATCAATGTTTTCAAAATAATTTTCCAATGCCTGAAACTTCAGAAATTTCACATCCCCTGAGCAGTAAAAATCAGCCTTTTTTTACCTTTTAAACTGGTTACCATGGCAACCATTCATCACAAAAATGCAAAATTAACTGAAATTATCTAATTTAGTTAAAACCTATCTTTTGATACCAAATATGAACCATTATTCTATAAATTGCAAAAAAGTGCCCTTGTCACCCATACCTCCCCTTAAAGTTTTTGTCATTTTGCTTGACTTTGAAAAATAAAAAGCATGTTTTTGGCACATAATTTTAAAACAACTAGAAAAAAATTAACCAGGAACCTTCACAAGGGTTCAAATGACTTGACTGGCTATTTGATTTAGCCAGACAGTGATTAATTGTGGGCTGAATTCACTTTTTATAAGAAAAGTTGCCAAACATGGTGACACCAAAAAAGGGCAAAATTTTGCAAAAAATCATCTCCTGTAGGATAGGCCTAACCATTTCACATATTATTTTTTCAAATTTTATGCAAAAGTTGATGATTTGGTAGAGTCAGTTTATGCAGAGACATCTGATCTGGTGCATTTACCCAGTTTCTTAATATTGTCAAATAACTGCACCAAACTTGCGAAGCAATGGTGAGTTGACCTATATATATATGGTAATTTGTGGGTTATATGTATATGAATAGACCTTTTATCACCCCTTTAAACGTGGTCATCTTTGATTCAAATATGGCCGAGGGCACCACCAGCTGTTTTTTTGGTGAATGAACTGATTCACATTTTTTTGCCATTTCTCCACTTAATATTACAGTATTGTTCTGAAATTTTGTTAGGTCTTATCACATCACATAATAGTTTTCAATGGAAAACTTTCAAAATCATGATCTACACTTTTTCCGCCTCATCATGCAAAACTCAGGAGCCACGCCCTGTGTTCGGCTAGGCAGAGAAATGGAAGCAGATATTCAATTGATTCTGTTGAAAGCTTAGACAAAGTAATCAATCAAATTGATCTATATCAAATCATATTAATTGTTATGCACTGATGGCTAAAATTCCCACAAAAAAGATGCATCATGGACATCAGTGGATTCAGACCATGCAATGGCTTTACTGCTTGTCCCCCCCACATTTTACAAGAAAATTACGCCCCTGCAGCTCTTACCTCAAGGGTTTCAGTCCTTCGAGGGCATCTTCCTCGATTGCTCCTTTTTCCTGCAAATGTTTCTTGATATTCTCTACATTCTTCTCCAATTGCTGCAATTTCAGTGCATCGTTTGTCTGGGTGACTGATACAGATTTCTGCCACCAGAGAATCCAAGTGTAAGGAGTCACTTTGTTGTTGTCCTTGATGTTTACATTCCTGGATGTTATCAATCCAGACATGAGATCCCAAAGTGTATCTGTTCCTGCAATTAAGTCTGGTATTTTTTCCCACACCTCACCAATCAGCAATTTTTCCAATAGTCTGTGAAGTGGAGTTTTGTCCTCTCCATCCATATGATCACAAAGGGCTGGATTAGTTTTCACTATTTCAAGACAATTTCTCACAATGAGTCCCTTGATAGAGGAGAGATGAATTGAACCACCTTCAAGTATGTCACTTGGAACATTCTTGATGACATCATTCAAGATGCATGCTTTATCCTCTCGTACTCCTAATTTCTTGAATGCTTCCTCCAGAAAAGTTGAAACTGAGGGCATCAATGACTCTGACAGATAAGAACTAAACTTTTCTAGGAAGAAGGTAAAAGCAGTTCTTGGTATTTTCATCAGGCAAAAAGGATCTGCTCCTTCTTTGATGAGAAATGTTAGTAAGCCCACGAAATTTGAATTCCATTCCTTGTTAATCTCACAGTTTCTGATGCAATTCCACAAAATCCTGCAACAGAATAAAGAAAATAACCAACAGACAACAAATACAAAAAAAGAAATAATCACAAGACATTAAAATAAAGAAAATATGAAATTGTTGAAAAATGTCATATTATGTTTTAATTTAACTGTTTACCTATTGAGCATGCAACTAGGTAAATCCATTGTACTGTAAAATTTCTTCACAAAGGCCGCATAAAATGTGAGATGTTTAGTTTTAAATATTTCTATACATCATCATAAAAGATGGCAAAATAGTTTCCACAGCAACCAATATTTCACCTTGATTTGTTCTATTGTGATATAAAACTGCTACTAGGATTAATAAGATTATTTATGTGATATACCTCGTGCTCAGTTCATCATCCAGAGGTGTGCAAATCTGTAAGAAAGTAAGAGTTAAGTCCACTTAAAAATGACTAGTTACATATTGGCAGTAGCAGGATATACATTGTGTTTCAAATTTTATTCCCCTCGCTGCCGTTTATAATTTTGCCTGTATCTAAAAAACTGGATATCTCAGAAGGGTTATACAATATACACCTGTTGCTGGATCATTAAAATTCTATTATTGAAATTCTATCTTATTTGGATACTTTAACTGTCATTTTGGTATGGAAGAATGAACCATATTCATGATAAAAAAGATTCCATGTGGACTACATGTAGCTATACAGTACAACGCAATATAAAATACGACTATCCTAGCAGGAAGGATGAACCAGCCACTACTTTACCCATTTACACCTTTTGGCTCCCCCCCCCCCAAATCGCTGGCTTCCTACCATTAATCCATTATCTACTTTCAACCCCCTTTTAAAATTACATTAAATCTACATTAAACCAACACAAATTTCCATCGCGCCCATTTGGTTTGATTTCTTTGATGCTGTAACCTTTGCTAAATGCAATTGCAATGCCAGGTGTCTTGATGGAGTTCTTAACAAGGGATAAGGTTGCAGCGAGGAGTCGAAGGTAGTTGTAAGGAGATTTGGGGTGGAGAGAAGCAAGAAGGGCAAAAACATAGGTAAACAGAGGACTACTGAAAGAAACTTTTCTTACTTTATTTTGGTTGTACTATAATTTGGTAGTTTTCACAAAGTTTTTAAATTAGACCATGTCAATAGGACATCAAGACTTCGAATGATCTAGGTATATAATTATTTTGTCAGATAGATTTAAGTCGCTCCCCTTTTGACATTCACATAGGATGGCAGGGCTAATGCACGGCATTGCACGCTTTAAATAGAAACAGTGGCATGTTTTCAAAGTTTCTCCTATTGGACATGGTATAAAATTTGGATAGTGAAATTTGGGCAAATTTAGTTCGCCACCACAAAAATTCTACCCCTCGTAGGCCTATGCTCCAAAATATTTCAGAATTCTGTAATTTCCTGAATCTCTACACCCAAAACAGTGACAACACTAAGCAGCTTGTCACAAAATAATATAATACAAACTAACACAATACAGGCACATACATCCAACACAACTATTACATTTTTTGGTGTATTGTAGTGTGTTTTTTGTGGTTTGTTCCTGGTAATATGCCATTTAAGAAATTACACAGTTAGTTATTGAGTGATTGATTGATTTGCTTATTTGTTTTTACCACATATATACTACTCATATATACAACAATAAACATTTGCAATATTCACATATATTCCACCAGTAAAGTAAAATCAATACTACACTTCAAGTGTATTTAAGGAGGCATGCCACTGGTTAAATATAACTGTTATCGGAACACCTCCTGTGATGAATAGAGTTATGAGTGAGTGAGTGAGTTTGTGTTTTACGCCCCATCAGCACCAGTGTGGGCTATTTAGAGGCAAAATAGAGTTATGAGACTGAGATATAATACGAGGATGAGGAGTGATGCAAGAATTACAATGAAGTAAAAATGATGCATAAATGATATCTATCTCTCAATATAAGTTACAGGTGATTTCATTACCATGCGATTCTTGTCATTCACACTTGGCTGCGAGGAATCAATGCTAAACCGACACTTACTACATTTGATAAATCAAATGTGTGACATTCTCTTGTTTCTAAACCAATCAGATTAACCAAAAAATGGTATGTATTTTGTGAGTCTGCAACCTAAGAATCGCGTACTAATGAAATCACCTGTAAACCAGTGCCATTTAGCTCCATTGCAGGCGCAGTACCAGGGAGGTTGCAAGCAGAAGATTTATTTTTCAGTTAAAGATGAAAACATGCTGAGTATGTTGTTTCTGGCTTATTTGTTGTGGTATGCCTACTGTGCATGAATTGTTGCAACTGTGAAGAAACTAGAATAAAACGTTCATACCTTGAGTTTTGCCATAACTTCTTTGGCAATGGAGTTTGTAGTAATCCAAATTATTCCCTCTCTGAGTGTCCCAAATCTTATCTGATCATAAACCATATGAACCAGGTCCTCTTCTTTGGCCAGAGTGCTTGCCTTATAAGTAGGATGCAGAGTCTGAAAGAAGGTGCAGGGTATATTAGCAATCAATTTGATACCCCCATAAGGAATTGATTGCCAAGATGGCATATTACATTTTCTCCCTTTTACTGCTTGTGTTTTTTACTGGGTCAATACAGGAGCGAAAACGTTTGTGTCTATATAAGGACAAGGGAGATGTGTCCTGTCATGAGGCTTCTGTAATCAAGAGAACTAAAGTAGCCGAGCAAAGGATCTGGTAAATCCAGTCCTGGAAGCACACAGTATAACAGAAAAGCAGGTGAGAAGTTGTTGGATTGATTAATTAGCTGTTGTCAAGCAGGGTTATTATGATAGCCATTGAGGGAGCAGCTTTTAAAAATATATAATTAGCTATCAAATTTGGTCATTTAAAGCAAGGTTGGATGAATCAGGAAATTCAGGCAGCGAGCTCACAGTTTCAACATGAGGGAAAAATTAGTTAAATATTTTCCCAAAGACATTCATGATTCAAACAGCTTTGCTTTTTTTGCAAGACACAAGAAATGTTAAGCATACTCAAAGAATAATAATTATAGGCTACACATTCAAACAAATGCTTACCTGAACCAGCTTTGCATACGAATGTTCCAGATATAGGTCATCTAGTTTACTAACAAGTGTCTTCATAATGGAAGGTCCTTGCGTGGGGTAAATTATATTCCCTTCATCCAAGATTTCAAAAATCTCCTTGGTCTCTTGTTCAATATTAGATCTTGTTAAATATTGGATCTTGTCTTCCATTATTGTGTACCTGAATGAATGATCAAATAGATTGGTCTTATTACATTACATGATATTTTTCAATTGATAAATTACAATATCAAGATCTACACTTGTTCAGTGTCATCATGCAATATTCAGGTGCCATGACCTGTGATTAGCCAAGCAAAGATACAGTGTATGGAAGCAGATATTCGAGGAGTATACAGTGGTACCTGCGTTGTAAGACCCCCTGTTGTAAGACCAACTTGCCTTATGTGACCACCTTCCTCCCGCACTAAGTAGTATTTTTAGTGCATTTTGCACCCCAACAAGAGACCACACCCCCACGAGAGACCGCTTCATGGCTGCAGAAGGGGCGGTCTTATAACACAGGGACCACTGTATAATTTCTTTCTGCAGTTCTGCAGTTCTGCAAAAATCTGCAGAATTCTGCAGTTTCAAAAAAAAATCTGCAGGAGCTGCAGAATTCTGCAGTTCCGCAGCTCCCTTCATGATTTCTGAACCTCTGTAACTTCCTCCAGTGTATTGCATCCGCCAAGTTCAGATATCTTTGACATTGGGCTTGCCGCTACCAAGGAAACATTGATTTGGGGGGTTGGTTTGGGTGGTTGTGGTTTGGGAGGTCGGGGTTTTGGTAGTCCTCAGTTATATTACTACAGTGTTTCTGAAAAGTTTCTGCAGCAAAACCTGTAATTCTGTAGGAGTTATGCAGCTTGGGAGGTTTTATGCAATTCTGCAAAAAAACAGCAGAATTTTGCAGTTCCAAAAAAAATCAGTAAGAAGCTGCAGAATTCTGCAGTTCTGCAGCTCCCTGTATGATCTCTGAACCTCTGTTACTTCCTGTAGGTTATTGTCATGCATCTTCAAAGTTCAGACCTCTCTGACATGGGGCTTGCCACTACTAAGGAAACATGGTTTTGGGGTTGGTTTGTGGGGTTGTGGTTTGGGGGGTCGGGATTTTGGTAGTCCTTAGTCATTGCAGTGTTTCTTAAAAGTTTCCGCAGCAAAATATGTAATTCTGAAGGAGGTATGCAGCTTGAGAGGTTTTATGCACTTCTGCAAAAGTCTACAGAATTCTGCAGAAAACTGCAGAATTCTGCAGTTCTGCAAAAAACAGCAGAATTCTTCAGTTCTGCAAAAAACTGCAGAATTCTGCAAAAAACTGCAGAATTCTGCAAAAAACTGCAGAATTCTGCAAAAAACTGCAGAATTTGCAGTTCTGCAGGAAGCTGCAGAATTCTGAAGTTCTACCAGGTAGCAGTTTCAAGTTTGTGGAATGACCTCTATCAAAATAAACTTCCATGGACGTTCTGCCTCTCTGCTCGGCCAATTCTCAACCGAATTTCATTCAGAAAAAGTTTCAGGCACCCTACAACCAGGTCTATAGAATGCAGTAGTCAGTCTTTGTCCATATTTGTTTCTTTTCGCCGTATGACACATTTTTTGGCGATCGGTCAGCTCGCAAAAATGTCATTTTTCCGTGCTCTGTCAAAATAAACTTCCATGGACTTTAGGCCTCCCTGTTCGGTCAATTCTCAACCAAATTTCATTCAGAAAAAAGTTTCAGGTACCCTACAACCAGGTCTATAGACTGCAGTCTTTGAACGTCGTTGTTTCTTTTCGCCGTACGACACATTTTTCGGCGATCGGTCAGCTCGCAAAAATGTCATTTTACAAGCTGAAGTTCTAATTCATTGCAGATGAGCATCAAAACCCAAGTTTTCTGCAGAATTCTGCAGTTTTCTGCAGAATTCTGCAGTTTTTTGCAGAACTGCAGAAGTTATTGCAGAGTATGCAGGTGCAGGAAGAAATTTAAGTGTACTGAGATATTCTATTGATTCTGTTGAAAGCTTAGACAAAATGGAATCACAATCAAATTGTATCTTTATCAAATCATATTAATTGTCATGCACTGATGGCTATATTTCATAAATTTACAACAAAAGATGCATCATGGACATCAGTGGATTCAGACCATGCAATGGCTTTACTGCTTGTCCCCCCACATTTTACAAGAAAATTACGCCCCTGCAGCTCTTACCTCAAGTATTTCAGTCCTTCGAGGGCATCTTCCTCGATTGCTCCTTTTTCCTGCAAATGTTTCTTGATATTCTCAACATTCTTCTCCAATTGCTGCAATTTCAGTGCATCGTTTGTCTGGGTGACTGATACAGATTTCTGCCACCAGAGAATCCAAGTGTAAGGAGTCACTTTGTTGTTGTCCTTGATGTTTACATTCCTGGATGTTATCAATCCAGACATGAGATCCCAAAGTGTATCTGTTCCTGCAATTAAGTCTGGTATTTTTTCCCACACCTCACCAATCAGCAATTTTTCCAATAGTCTATGAAGTGGAGTCTTTTCCTCTCCATCCATATGATCACACAGGGCTGGATTAGTTTTCACTATTTCAAGACAATTTCTCACGATGAGTCCCCTGATAGAGGAGAGATGACTTGAACCACCTTCAAGTATGTCACTTGGAACATTCTTGATGACATCATTCAAGATGCATGCTTTATCCTCTCGTACTCCTAATTTCTTGAATGCTTCCTCCAGAAAAGTTGAAAATGAGGGCATTAATGACTCTGAGAGATGAGAACAAAACTGTTCTAGAAAGAAGGTAAAAGTAGTTGTTGGCATTTCCATCTGGTAAAAAGGGTCTACTCCTTCTTTGATGAGGAACGTTAGTACACCCACAAAATGCGAATTCCACTCCATGCTAATTTCACAGGATCTGATGTAGTTCCACAAAATTCTGCAACCGAACAAAGATAATTAATGATTGTTCACCTGACTGTAACATAAAAGAGACAAAGCAGACACCAAAAATGAATAGACATGAGATATTCAGTACAGATAAAGCAAACAGGAAAAATTACACAAATATCACATTATCTATATAATCTGGTTACTTTTGAGAATATCCGGCATTGCATTTTTTTACATGGCAAATCTGTCTACAAGTTGATCGCTATTTGCTGCCACCTAGGGTGCAAAATCCGCGAGCCCCCATAAGCGGTCAACAGAATTTCGATCTTTGGAAGAAACCAGGACAGTGTGGAAGAAACCAGGATAGTTCCATCATTTAGTGATGGTCTAGTTTATTTCCAAAAACTCTGCAAGTGTTTAATCTGACTTTGTTTGGCTTAAATTTTAAGCAGACAGCTTGTAAATACCAAAATAAATTGGAACTATTTTTTATCATGGATGATGTATACATTTTAGCTCACATATATTGCCAGTATAGAGGGGGCCACTAGTGGCATGGACAAGATATTTTGCCGAGTGTAACACAGCTTTTATGAAATTGTGAATTATATTGTTGTCCCAGTTAATATATCTCCATAAAGTAACAGAATAAATATAATTGAGCATTTTTGATATCACAAAGCAAAAACATCGGCTTTGTATGGACACGTGAATAAGTGAGAATGCATTCTTTTTGGACACTTTTCTGACCACAATTTAACATGCACTAAATGGCATAAGTAGATTGAATACCATCAAACTTCTGATGAGTAAAATCATCCCTTTCACAGGCAAAGTGTATGCTAAAGTTTCAAAACTTTCTTTTTGTCTCATGATTTCCAAACATTTTCATTCAAAGCAGTGGACTGGATATTTGCCAGCAACCATGCTTTGTGAATGTAGTTTGGTGTAGTAATATGGACAGCTGTTGTTCGACCTGATCTGGTGATCTGTCCAAAACAGATCAAATTATTGTTGACCCAATTCGATTTTCCAGGGACTGTCAGAATTCTGCTGCCACTTGACAATCCCGAATAGAGACAGATGGCAAATTATACCATCTCAATGCAAAAGATAGATTCTAATATCAACAGCCTACTTGTAACTTTTTCTAAAAAAATATTTTCATCAATATGAGTAACAAACATTATTAGCAAAATTTCTTCGAGATCTGTTTGAATTACCTGAAGAATGACTATATATTTTCATTAATATTTACTTCTGTGTTTAATACTGTTTATGTTGAAAAATAAACAAGTTCTTTTATTATTCTGCCATATATGTAAAAATGTAGATATGTTACTTTGTTATTCCTGTTTGCTTTGTTCTGTTTTGACGGACATATAAGTCCACTGGTCTGGGTGGTTTTTCATTTATTTTTTCAAATACTTAATATGATATAGTTGACTATTAGTTGTATATCACATATAATGTATAAAATTTAAAAAATGTACATCATTTCATTAATTCACTTTGTTCTGATATTTTAACTAGTCAGTAAAAAGCTTATAGCTTGTGTTTATTGCATGTATTGTCACCACATCGTTTAATAAAATTCTATTTTATCTTATCTTAACATATAAACATCAATTGATATATTAGGGAAAATTGGCAAATAATGCGGCAATTCTTCTCAACAAAATTGTCTAACTGTTATTACTTATCCTGAAGCAACAGCAGTAGTTTTTGGGAATTATTCTATCTCAAACCGATAAATTATATCCTTTTCTATACATCGATATCTTGAGTTTTGCTTAAACTGCATGCAATTGAAATATTTTTCCCAAAGCATCAAATATAGTGACAATTGAGATACATACACTGCAGTCAGCTTGTTATCCAAAGGTATAAAAATCTGGAGTAAAAAATAATAGAAAGATTACTTTAAAATTACAAACACTGACGAGAGCAACATGACATTACTGTTGTTATTACAGCAAGCAAATATAACAGAATTATGATATACTAGATATACCCATTGAGGGACATTTTTAGGGGGAATGGAGCGCCCCCCCCCCCCGACCCCGCACTATATGTGAAAACGAAGAGGTAGATTGCCAGTGATGGCACAGGAAATATTGACAGGGAAATGATGAAAATCTGCAGGTTTTCTGAAAGCATTCGCTTTGATTGAAATGGTAGAGAAATACGTGAGCAGGGAAAAGATGTGAATGGATGTGAGGAAGTATTGGTGATGAAAAAGAGTTAGTGATATTTTGGCACAGCAGTCGTGTGCACTGAGTCCTCTGCTGTGAGATTGTGCTTGAACATGAACCTGGGCAAAGTGGAAAATGCATTGGTGATGGATTCTGCTATGCAGATTAGACTTGAGAGATAGCGTGTAGGAGCTTGGATAATAGTTGAGACATGTACATGCATTTAGGGATTGGAAAGAGCATTAAAATGAGGGTAAGATGAGGGAGGAGGGGCAGCCATCCCCTAAACCTTTGAGAAAAGGCCCAAATTCGGGCAAGGAGGCTATAAATTCGGGCAGATGATCAAATGAATATTATTGAAATGCAGAGGTCTCCTAGAAATTTAGGGGAGACGGGGACTGGTTGTCACACTTCCTGGAGCTGGTTGTTACCCATCAGGACCAGGTTTTTAAACCAAAAGCTAACACAAACATACATTTTTGCTTTATACATGCATAAGTGTCTAAAGAAATCTACATCAATTTATAAAAGAAATTTTCAGAAAAAAAATGTACGCCTTCATTTGTAGCACCCTAATGCACCCTTGTACCCAGTGGTGTGTTTGTTAAAGACTTCACTGGGCGAGTAAAGGATTCCTCATATGTCCGTAATAACTTGTCTTAGTCAAGATCCCCTTTACAGAATCCCAATTCCTGCATCCCAGCTCTGAACCAAAAGTGTGACAATTAACCTGCCCCGAGTGTGAGACAACCTGCCGCGAAAATGTGACAACCTGCCCCAAGAGCTGAATTTAAAAAAATGTCCAATAGGATATCAAGACTTTGAATGATTTAGGTATATATTTGCCAGATAGATGTAAGTCGCTTCCCTTTTGACATATAGAATGGCAGTGCTCCTGCACGCTTTAAATAAAAACAGTAGTATGTTTAAGTTTCTCCTATTTGACATGGTATAAAATTTGGATAGTGAAATTTGGGCAAATGTAATTCACTGAAACAGCTTGTCACTAAATAACAATACAATACGAAACAACCCAAAACAGGCACATACATCCAAAGCAACAATTTTTTGGTATATAAGGGTGGGTTTTTGGTGGTTTGTTCCTGGTGCTATTATATGCCATTTAAGAAATTATAAAGTTAGTTAAACCAGTGCCATTTAACTCCATTGCAGACGTAGTACCAGGAAGTTGCAAGCAGAAGATTTCTTTTTCAGATAAAGATGAAAATATGTTGAGTATGTTGTTTGAGGCTTATTTGTTGTGGTAGGCCCACTGTGCATGAATTGTTGCAACTGTAAAGAAGAATAAAACGTTCATACCTTGAGTTTTGCCATAACTTCCTTGGCAATGAAGTCTGTAGTAATCCAAATTGCTCCCTCTCCTGAACAACTGAGTGTCCCATATCTTATCTGACGCCAAACCAGGTCTACCAGGTCTTCTTCTTTGGCCAGTGTGCTTGCCTCATAACTGGGATGCAGAATCTGGAAGAAGGAGCAGAGAGTATTAGCAATCAATTTGATAACTCCATCAGGAATAGACAGGTAAGAACGGTATATTCAGCATTATTACTTTGGCTGCAGGCGGAGTATTGTGAGGAACGGATTTTTGAATGATTTTGGCTGCTGCCTTTGTGAGCATGTGACATGATTCCTGCAAACGATACTAAATGGATTTAGATTTCCTTTACCACAACGTGTTCATGTTATACTACACAATATCTGATTAAATTTTGTTGACTATGGGAGCTTTTTGTGGACCACAGATATAAAAACATGAAAAAAGGTCCCTACCACACTGCACTGTTGTAGGTAATACACGCCATTCTCAATGCAGTGGCGTAGGCCGTGTAGAAAGAACAGTGAGCAGAAGGGGCTTTAAATATTAATTTAGCATTACCCTGCAAGCATTCAACATCAGTTGCTAAAATCCAATGGCCACAGTTATACTAAGGTTTTTTACCGCTTACTATTTTGTCTGAATGCTTGTTATTTCAGTCAAAACTTAATGGACATGAATGCTACTTTCAGAAGAAAATTAGCTTGAATAACATCAAGCTATGCTTGCTCTTAATTTAACCTAATTTCAGATATTTTCGATCTGTCAATTCTTTAATTTTCATATCAATGTTCACATTGTTCAGTTTTCTCTTCACATAAAGAAAAAATTATGTTTTAGCATTGTTCTATTCAAATTTTCTGTCATCTATCAAAATTAGGCCCTAATTGATTTTGATACATCAATAGCTAAGTATATCACTCTAAACCAGAGTATTAATTTTGCCATTGTCCATTTACATAAAAACTAAGTCAGTTAAAGTTCTTAAACTGATAAATGGTCCAATGGTAGTTTTTAAAATGCAGCCATTTAAATTTTCAGGTCCTTTTATTCTCAGTACAACCTTGAGTTTCTCAGGGATGAACGAAGATATCATCGTAAAATCTTTTGTACATTAAAATATACGTGCTCCTGTATAAAACAATGTTAAAAAAGCCACTTCCAACAACAACTTTTTTCTTTTACCAAAATGTCATGTCTAAGCTGCACCAGGCTTTATTTATTGATTTGGCTGTTTATCTGACTATCAATCTCGCACTATCTGACTTTGTCAGACTATCTACCCATCAAGGTTGTTTCATAAAATTAATCGTTTTTTGCAGCAAACAATATAGCTGAGGTTGCATGGTAATTTTGAATGAGACTGGCCTGTGAGGTTATTGATGCCCACCAGCAGCTGAAAAAGCAATGTTTCGGGGAGTTTCAGAACGAAAATTTGTGATTTTGGATTTTGGGGCAATTTGGGCAATCTTTTTTGGACAACTCCTCCACAATTTATTGACCTCCATGCAGCACCTGTGAGGGCAATGTGAGTTCCGGAAACTTCTGCAGTTCCCCAGCCGCTTTTGAGATCAGGAGATCAGATGACATTGAGAAGGTAGCAGGAAATGAAACACACCGACGATATAAGCCTGTTCAATTGAATTGCATTAACAGTTGGGTCAGCTGCACTTCAGTAATAACAGTTTCCTGGGTGGTTATAGATGCAGTGTTAAAATATATAGGCCTATGTTCACACATTGCAATTTATGCTTATTGATGTATTCAGGGTTGCCACTGGTCAGGGAAATGGCAGGGAAATTCAAGATCAGGGAATTTGAAATTAGCCAGGGAAATTTAATATTTAGTTTAAAGTCAGGGAAATTTGATCCGGATCAAGGAATTTTGCATAAAAACTGGTAATGCGCGACTAGAATTACGATGGTTTCATGATAAGAATAACAAAGAAATGTATGACAATTACCCATCTGACATGTTTAATAATTTTGGAGTGGCCTTAAAATCAAGAATACATAGCTCAAGGAAACTTGAGTGTGCAACTTGGCATCACACTTTACTTTTTTTTTTCAAAAGCCCGTCAATTGTAAATCAAAATTTTGAGCGAGAGCCTTTTTTGCAGTCAGAGAAAAGTTGTTTGGAGACAGGGAAAAGTCAGGGAATTGTAAAATCCAACACAAGTGGCAACCCTGTTATTATCATGTCATGAATCTTAGTAATTGGTAATATATATTCATGTGAAATTTTTTTAAACTGTGTGTGTGATTATCATGCTGCCTTGACAACCGCTATAATTTCCTTTGGGACAGAGCTCCTGCACAATGTCATGCTGTCTGTTAATGAAGCCTGGAAGGTATTTGTGCGTGCAACAGGGTAAACAAAAATCTGCTGTGCACCTTGGTTCCATGTAGTCAAATATCTGCAAACTTGAGAATAACTGAGCTGCCAGGCTTCTGTACCATGATATTTCACGACAGTTTTTTTTTTTGCAAAGAAACAACAAAAAGGAAAGGTGTCAAGAAATACTTTACAATAGAACATCCCTTCACAGATATATATCTTCAGAGACGGTTCATTAAGCATTCAATTCAAGAGAAACTGTCAGAAACATGAATTAGACATGCTGTAAGTGCTAGAAATAATAACTGCCTTTTATTCTCAGTCTGGAAGCTCCGTGTAGCTTCACTTTTTTTGAGAAATGTTGACACAGGTTTCATAGATATACTCAAAAACAAAAATAAAAGTTAACAATTATAAGCCTTAATTGCTAATCACTTAATTCCAAATTTGAACAGTAAAAATGTATGTTGAAAATTATGGTGTAGTGGTTAAGGTTCCCGCCTGCTCCACTGAAGGTATTTTCCTGCATGGGTTCAAACCCCGGGTGGGGAACCCAAAATTTTCAGTGGACCTTTATGAGCAAAATCCAAGCTGGATTTCGTAGCTATATATATATATACATGAAAACTTAAACTATAAATTAATTAGACATGATGTTAACTCTGCCATTTTTGACTACCAGGTCAATGAGATCAGTGTAAATGATGCATTTCAAGAAACCCAAAAAGTTACACTTATAAACTTATACAGACTGCCGAGGCAAAATGTTGAAAATTTAGAAAACTTTTCTCTGGAATTAAATAACATACTCAATGATTTTGAAAATAGCAAAAATGTTCTTGTCTATGGGGACTTTAATATAGACCTTTTAAAATATAAAGTTAATTCACACTTAAATAATTTCTTAGAAATGATGATCTCAAATGGATATTTACCAAATATTAGGCCTACTCTACCACTTATTATTATTATCATGTTTATTCGTACTGTTGTACAAGGTTGTATAAATCGATTTAATCAAAGAATGTAATGATTTAATTAATTAAGTTACACATAAATAGTTGGAAAAATTTAGAGATTCTGCCAATGTAAATACACAATTTAACTGTCCTTTCGCAGTCAAAATAGCTTCTCTTATGGCAACCCCAACGGCCATGTCACCAGTTGTATAGCATCTGTTTTTGCATCCTTGAAGTGCTGCCAAGCGAACACTGATCTCATTGTCTTGGAGGTAGTAGTCTGTCTGCAATTCACAAAGGCTGGCACAATGGTTTAAGTTCTTGAAAAAGACTGAGTTTCTGCAGCTTTGGGCACAAGTGAAAATGTATTTGACTAGAGGGGAGTCATGTCTGAGTACACTTGTGGCAAAGTTTAGGAAACGTTTTGCGCAGAAGTGCTCTGAGCAGAGACTTATGATTTAGGAACTCTTATTGATAACTTTTCGGTAAAAGCCACAAACAATTTTGCTTATTAAACCAATTGTCTGATCATTTACCATTATTCATTACATTTGACAGTTATTCTCATAATAGACCAAAATATAAATATGTAAATTATACTGTAAACAATGAAAAAGCGCTGATGATAAATGATTTCAAGGAAGCAGTAATACTACAGAACCTTAGGGAGATGTTCTCCCCTCTGACTAGAACATTTACCAATCAAGCAAGCAAGATTTAATAAATACAAGCAAGAAAATACGAAATGGATTACTAAAGGTATACTGAAATCTATTGATTTTGAGGTAAAGTATATTTTTAAAAAGACGAAATGGATTACTAAAGGTATACTGAAATTAATTGGTTTCGAGATAAATTATATTAAAAATTGCAAAATACTCCTATGGACCACTCTGAGACTTATAAAATTAACTTTAGAACTTTAACCGAATCCTCAAGCAAAGTATTAGAATTGCCAGAAATAACTACTATAGAAATTATTTTGAAACTTTTAGAAATTGTATTAAGAAAACTTGGGAAACTATTAATATTAAGAAAACTTGGGAAACTATTAATGAAATAACGGGTAGAAATAAAAGTGATAGTTTTCATGAATTTTTTCTTGTTGATGGTAACCGTATTACTGATCCCAAGATTATAGCAAATGAGTTTAATAAATATTTCACAAAACATTGGGACCAATCTTGCTGAACAAATACACACTTATGAAAATAGATCTTTTAAAGATTACCTCTACTCTCCAGTTTCTGATAATCATGAAAATTTCAAATTTCAGTTGATAACTCCAGACATAGTATTTAAAAACGATTGATTCCTTAAAACCTAAAACAAGTTCTGGTCATCACAGGATAAATAACAAGTTACTTAAATTTACAAAACATCAATTAACGGAACCATTGGCGTCTATAATATCGTGTAGTATGATTTAAGAAATAAGTAACAGGTCTGTTGGAGTGATTAATGATTCAATAATTGAAGGTTTTTTCCTAGATCAACTTAAAATAGCAAAAGTGCTGCCACTGCATAAGAAGAAAGATAAACATTTATTTGATAATTACCGACCCAATTTCGATATTACCCAGTGTGTCAAAAGTTTTTGAAAGAATCATGCATAACCAACTATATGCATATTTTTCTGAGCATTCACACTTTTTTAAGAGTCAATATGGATTTTGACTGGAGCATCCTACTGAATTTGCGGCAATAAAATTAATAGACAGAATAATCACACAAATGGACAATAACTATCTTCCAATAAATATTTTCCTAGACTTATCAGAAGCTTTTGACACACTGGACCATAATATTTTGCTTCATAAATTTGACTATTATGGCATAAAAGGCAAATCTTTAGAACTCTTAAAAAGTTAACTGACACACAGATTTAAATTTGAAGATTTCCAAAGTACCTGTTCCAACTACTCAGACCTCAAATGTTGGGTTCCACAGGGCTCTATTTAGACCCTTTACCTTTCATCATCTACATTAATGATTTAAATTCAGCTACTACTAACCTACATTCTTTAATTTATGCAGATGATACCACTCTATGTACTTATCTCACTTTTTTCCGAAATAATCAAAATTACGAAGCAGTCCTTTAAAATAACGAACTAGAGTCAGTCAAGAGATGAAAATAAACAAATTACAAGGGGTTTTCCAAAAGTTCTGTCCAACTTGCCATAACTTTTGCAATATTTAATACAGAAACATGATATTTGGTCAGGTAATATTGAAGTAATTTGCAAAATTAATGATCCTAAAAAAATCAGATGATAGGACAAAAATAAATGGTTAATTTGTTGCTATAAAAACCTTAAGTTATGAAATGCGGCCCAGGGCAAAATTAGAGACACATATTCATTATATCTTGTTAAAATAATTAATTTTTACCAGGGTTACAAGACAAGAAACCCTAACATAAAAAATAATCCCTAACATTACCCAATTTCCTGTAGTAATGAACTGGACTCTGAATACATTTCCTCTTGCCTTATATCCCTTAAAAGAATCAATGCCTCATAGTCCTCCTATTCATATAACAGTTGTTGTTTCGTAGATTTTTTGTTCTTTATGATGGATTTTCCATAAGTTCTGTCCAACCTGTGGTAACTTTTGCAAGATTTTATACAGAAAAACAATATTTGGATCAGTTGATATTGAGGTAATTTGCAAATGATCCCCAAAAATTCAGATCAGAGAAGTAAAAATAAATTGTTGATATGTTGCTATGGAAACCAAAAGTCACAAAATGCGGCCGAGAGCTTGTAAACAAACACATACTTGATATTTCATGTCAAAATATGTAATTATTACAAGTGATATAGAACAGAATGTTTTCAAAACATTCAAAGCCATTTCACAACTTCCTAAACTGATGACTGGGACCCAGTAAATACATTTTCCATACTTTCCATTCATGTCTAAATGAGATACCTCAGTCTTCATGTTAAGGTCAGTAGTGGTATTGTGCAGTCTTCGTTTTGAGGGTTTTTACAGTGTGTGTTCTCTTCGTTCAGAAAAAGTTTGTACTATCTTCATTTATTATTTTATTTTTATTTGGTTCTGTCACTCAAACTGTCTTCCTTGAGTGTATGAGAAAAGGTTCTAACTCTCTCTGCTAGTTTTTATCCAATTAATAGAAGAAATGTCACAGGTATATATGATGTCATCCATATCCAAGAAAATTGCTCATATTGTAAAAAACTGAGAAACTGCACGAGTGATGGTAAAGTATTGAGATGTGACGATAATGCCAGTTTACATTGTTTTTAATGATTTTACAATTAACTGATTGCATTTCATGAAAAAAATTATGAATATATTTTGATTCAATAAGCCAAGACACAGATTATGCAAGCAGGTGTTCAATTCATTTTAAGAGAGCACTACAAAGTCTGGGCCGCATTTCGTGACTTCTGGTGTCCATGGCAACAGATTAAGAATTAATTTTTATTTATATGATCTGGTTTTGTGGGAGTTATTTACAAATTACGGCAATATTATCTGACCCAAATATCATGTTTCTGCCTCAAATCTAGCGAAAGTTATGACTAGTTGGACGGAACTTTTGGAAGACCCCTCGTATCATTAGATATTAGCAAAACTAGAGCTATGCAATTCCATAACCCTGAGAGAAATATAATCCATCCAAATTTGCATATAGATTAATTTTTTAGGTATCATAATTGTCCATCATTTGAAATGGAATAATCAAATAGATAATTTATGGTGTCTAAGAAAATTTCTAAAACAAAAAACAAATTTTTGCCCTCACCTGCTATGCTCAACATTTATAACTCCTTGTACTTTTACATCTCTCTTTTGGGCTACTTTTATGGGGTTGGAAAAGCCATAAATTATTGAAATTTTAAAAAAGGCCATTCGTATTATTACCAATAGCAACTTTAGGTCTCACACCAGTGGTTTATTCAAGGAGTTACAAACTCTTAAAATTCATGGACTTGTGGGCACTGCAGGATTTCAAACTTTGTTATAAATGAAAATAATTTATTCCCAGTATATCTGAAGAATATTGACCATTAATAGTGAAGCCATCCATCATCATTTCACCCAACAGAGCACAAGTGTGAGGCTCCACCAGTCCACCTGCCTGCTGTGAGACATGATTTCGCAAGGAATGATATATCTTATCAACTTCCTAATATATTTAGCTCTATGGAACCTACAATGTATCATAAAAGACAAAATCTATACACATAGTTTTCAAGGTTATAAAGTGTATATTAAAGAAAAGTTTGGAAAGTAACACGACTAATTGTCTAATCCCAAATTGATATATTTGCAATTCATGATTTATCTCTAGGTCAATTTCCATGGCACCGCTCCCAATACCTCTGGGTTCATTATTTTCCAGGTTCCTTGTGACAAAAATTTAATAGACTATCTCTCATCCTATCATCCAATTTACTTTGAGTAATTGGTTTACTTTCCTGAATAATATTTACATTAACTTTCTTTAATATAATTAATATAATGATGCGCAGGTATGACGAATATTAATTCTATAATTAAAAAGAAAAAAAAATGGTGGCCTCTCGATAGCGGTAATTTTCTATCTCGGAGAGGTCATCCATGCCATAATTAAATATATTTCATTTGTAATTGTAATTGAACTCTTATAATTGTTGGCAAAATAAATCTGTCTGAGTCTGAGTCTGAGTCTAAGCACAAATATATTTCTTTGAAGATTGAAAGAGAATAACATTATTTTAGAATTTCATTTCTTTATTCAGCCCCCATATTTGGGAAATATATATCTAGTATAATCACATAACAAGATGTTAAAAAAAGGTTAAAACAGCAGGTAAAAACATTACATGAGAATGTTAGAATCAGCTTCATAAGACACAGGTTGCAAAAATGACTGAGTAATTAAATTTAAAAGTACATATTCTGAGGCCCATGACTTGACATAATCATCAGTGATTCATCACGTAATGGTAAATATTTAATGGAATGAGACACGCCACTACAATCAAATTGAAATTAAACTTTATCATATTTATACATACAGTCAAGAGGGTTAAGACCTTGTGAGTTTCTGAAGTAACTTTTTCTAACCATATATTTTTAATAGTTTTACAAGTTAACAAATAATATGACAAAAACCTGCCTTGTGAATTTGCTGCACAGGTGACTCAACATTAAGAGCTCTATTGTAGAAACTAGAAGAGTTATTCCTAATTACATCATCTACAGTGGGGATTTCAAGAGCATTCAGTAAATGTGAGTGGTGGAGTCTTTTACTGAGACATTTTTAATAATACTGCCTTGAGCTGATTTTAATAGAGAAATACCAGACTGAGAAAGTGGAATACAATCCATGGCATATAATATTGTTAGACAACAAACGCCTTTCCAAAGATAAGATTTAACAGAAGTATTTAGACCAGGGTATTGGAACCTGACTGAAGCTAATTTATACATACTCCTTCTACTGGCACTTACAGTTCAAATTTCTAAAAGTGGCTCGTCATCTAAAATCTAGCCTTAGCTATCTATCCATAGCCATTCCAAGCTAAACTAAGCTACACTTATCCATAGCTAGCCATAGCTATCCACAATTACTATTGTTTAAACAAGGGGTAAAGAGATTCCAGTGTATACAAAAGGATAGTTATGGATAGATATGGATAAGACTAGTAATGAATAGCTATAGACAGCTAAGTTGAGCCACATTTAGAAATTTGTACTGTACTCTATACTGTTCACATGACAGGTGTATTTGCCAGCTGAGTTAAACTTGACACCAAGTATCTCCAAGTCTGCTTGTGTAGAAATTTCATTGGAACTTAGAGTGAATTAGGGAGGGTCTTTTATTTGGCACTAGCATTTGACCCATGAAGCCAGCCTTAGCCAGCCATGAAGTTGGTGGGGGGGGGGGCTGTTTTCAGGAGAGTATTATGATTTTGATAAGATTGAAGCACTAAACGTGGCTAAGGACATTGTAGGCAGTTGCAGGAAGATGCTTGCAAAGTTTCATGGCTGGGAAATCAGTAGTTTGGTTGGAGTAGCGTAAGGGGTCCGTGAATTAATAGTATGATTTCCCCATGTGTCTAACTTAGGTTTTCTTTTGGCCAAAATAAAACTGCCACCTTTCAGCATAGGAGGTACACGTATCAATAAGTGACAGGAGACCTGGAGCAGTTGAATTCACTACTGTCACCTCATCAGCATAAACACATACGGGGAATGAAATTAAGAAGGCAATACTACCCATGCCATGTATACACACTTGGTTAACATCACTATGTAAGTAGAAAAAAACTGCCAAATGCCATGCTACAAAAAGCTACACTCATCAATTCAGTTTTGTTGCTGAGGACTGATATCCTTGTTTCTCTGTCATTTGGTATTTGTAACAAGATGCCCAGCAAGCACGCTAAAGTTAAATAAAACAATTTACTTTGGTCTTTTTATTGTTTCTATGACATTCATTCTTGAAATGTTTTTTGAACATTAGTGTTTACTGGGTGATGTCCTTCTTGTAGGATGGAGTTAGGAGGTATAACTAGATAAGAAATTAGTGTTGTCAGATTAAATCATTGTTGAATTTTCGTGTAAAATGGGTGATAAATGTTTGAGAAGTTTCATGTAACAGGTGAAATACAAGGTTTTTTTGGAATCAACGAAGCGGAAAATTTTGCCTCGTCATGCTGCACAACTTACTCAGGCACAGGGGCAAGTTGTACAAATTGACCTACTTTTTTCAGATGCCTACCATGGTCGTTCCAATGGTTCGATTTCCATGAAACTTGGCTAGATTTTGGCCAAAGTATTATATTTTGATATCTGATTTTCATACTACATGATTTTAAAAGCTTTGGTTTTTTGGAAAATCCAAATGAAGCAAAAAATGGCACATGATTTTTCCTAAATCTTCTGCTATGACATCGAAAACTTTTATCAACATTCTCATAAACCTCAACAACTGAACCTTGTCTGGGCTGCCAGCATCAACCCAGAGTGACGACCAGAAACGCTTTTTATCTCTAATTTTACTCAGTTCTGTGCAACAATATTTTTCAGGTTTAACAACAGTACTTTCTTAGGCACACAACCGGCCTCTTTTGAGGCATTGTGAATAGCATTAACAATTGCAGCTATTCTATTTTTTACAGCACATTTAATATCACCTTCATGATCAGACAATAATTCTAAATGCTCCAGCTCTTTTTGCTAAGATATCAAAGTAACTTGTATTGTTAATTTGGTTACTCCAACTAGAAGGCACACAAATGTGCAATGGGCGGTAGTTATGGCATGCTGAGCACAGGTGATGGTGGTATATATTTCAGTTTAAGTGTAAGTAAAAACATAATTATATTCATAAATGCAAATGATATGATGGTGAGACAAAGTGTACTAGAAGTGAGTGCACGAGACGCACACATACCTGCGCTAGCGGTGCAAGTGGCATAAACACCTATGGAGTCTGGGTTGGGTTGGCGGGGGTTTCTATCAGAAAAAATATCCGCCGGATCCCGACTCCTGTCCGCCGCTCCCGGCGGAACCGGACTCCTGTCCGCCGCCCCTGGCGGACCCCGACTCCTGTCCGCCGGCCCCACTCCTATCAGCCGCCCCCGACTCCTGTCCGCCGCCCCGACTCCTGTCCACCGCCCAGACTCCTATCCGCCGCCCCGACTCCTATCCGCCGGCCCCGACTCCTGTCCGCCGGCCCCGACTCCTGTCCGCCGGCCCCGACTCCTATCCACCCCCGACTCCTATCCACCTCGACTCCTATCCACGGCCACCGCCATAGATTCTGTTGCTTGTGAGTCATCATGTAGGGCCTTAGTAAAGTTTAACAAATATTGCCACCAAGGTCACAGAAATGGTTCAAGGTCATCAATGTTACTACTCATTCAAGGTGTTACTGTGAGTTTGGTGGTCCCAGGGAGAATAATAGTGGAGTTGTAATGTATATAAGCTTTTTACAAATATGGCTGCCAAGGTCACAGATATAGGTCAAGGTCACTGATGTAAAAACTAATTCAAGCTCTTACAATGATACATAATCCCTGTTAGTTTGGTGATCCTAGTGTAAATACAAGAGGAGTTATCGTGCACACAAGATATTCACAAATATGGCCGCCAAGGTCACAGAAGTAGGTCAAGGTCACTCGTGTCAGAACTCATTCAAGGTCTTGCTGTCGTAAACAATCCCTGCTAGTTTCATGATTCCAGAATTAATAGAAATTGAGTTATCTTGTACACATGCTTTCCACAAATATGGCCACCAAGGTCACAGATGTAGTTCAAGGTCACTCATAAGTTATGCCTGGCGAGATGTCAAGGAATGTATTTGACTCATACTGGAAGTCTTGGGCAGCCTGTGCAAAGTGAAATAATCGTCAATAGGGAGGACAACTGAGACTACCAAACCTCACACTACAGCAATATGGGCGGGATGGCCTTTGGCCACCGCCCATAATTAGGCTGGGCGTAACAGTATACACCAGTGGCGTGCACAGGAATGGTGTCAAGAGGCATTTCACGTTAGAACGCCCCTCCACCTGATTAACAATTAGCACTATGTAATGAGAAAGAGTGTAATAATACCAAAATAAGCCTACCTTTACCAACTTTGCAAAGTCAGTTTCAAGATATAACTCATCTGTTTTACTGACCAGCCTCTTCATAATGGAACGTCCATATATGGGATAAGTCATATCTCCTGTGTCCAAGATTTCCAAAATCTCCTTGGCCTCTTGTTCAATGTTGGACCTTGTCAAATGTCCAACCTTCACTTCAATTAATTCATACCTGTATGAATAGCAAAAAAAAACTCGGTCACATTAAGGTGCATCAATTTGAACCTGGCATCCAAATCAAAATGCACTAGTGCCTACAATTAACATGCATATTGGACCTGGAGAATCCATTGTCTTTCAAAGTCTTTCAGTCATTTTCGCCATGCTCGGATCACTATAATATATGACTTTGTCAAGTCCCTGTCAAATCATCATTAGAGATTACATTTCAAATTTTGTGGGAAAAAAATCTAAGTTTAGACACATTGAAATACATTGCATACTTATTCAATATTTTAACAAACGCATTTATTATTTATTTGTATATTCATTCAGTGGAGTCGATGAGGAGTTGGATGATCTGTAAATCTTTGGCCATAAATTAGGGTTTTCAAGAATATTCCAAATAAATATTCGTGTTTATTTCAAGAGAGGCTCATTTGAATGTTGCTTTTTACATCTAATCGCGGCAAGCAGACGGAATGGGACATAGCTCAACTTCTGGAACCTTCCATTTCCATTTGAATACTAAGGGCTCCTCAAAGCAGCCCGATGCACATGCTAGCTCTGCATTTTTGTTTGTGACAAACACATATATAGTCACACACATAGGTGCACTTTTCCACATGAATCCACAAAGGTGTGTTCCACAAACTGAGTTCAGATAACTGACCTTGGCTATTTCACTTGCTATATATATATGTCTTTGGGGGGAATGATGGATATTTATACAAAAAGTACCATGATGCACAATTGGCAGCACCCTGGTGTACACAGTTGAAGTTTTACAATCAGTCATTTATGAAGATGCGTACATGGATTGATTGTTTTGTTGATTCTAGATGATCTCCAGTTCAAATTTTCATTAGATCCACTAAAAGAATGAAAATGACTTGGGAAGATTCTCATAAAAATGCTGGATGATAGCAATAAAATGAGCCTAATTCAAACCAAAGCTTCTAAGAAGTCCCAGAGAGCATTTCCAGTTTTTAGCATAATTTAACTTTGTTCTGAAACCTTTACAGATGATTTCATATTTGTAGACCAGAGGACGAAATGTGAATTTTTTTCTAGGACATGGCATCCTATGAGCTCCTATGGGGAAAATTGATGTCATAAGTTTTCTGATCAAATTGCTGTTCGAGACAAAGTCAATCAAATTGCTGTCAATATCAACTACACACATCCACGACTGAGAATATTTTTAGACGGTTGCCACAAGGGAGAGGTTAAAAAATCAGCAAGTTCTACGACCAATATTATAAGAAATGCAAAGGAAACGGTGAAAAAGTAAAGAGGGCGCAGGAAATGCAAAACACGTCAAAACACAGCTTGAGCAGCAAAATACGATGCCGGATTTAGAGAAAACATTCCAAGATGTCCCCCTCGAAAAAGTAACTTATATGAACCAACTGAAAACGCCATCTCATTCCCAAGTAACATCAATGCACGGGAATTCTCATCAATGATCCATCCTTCTGTTTACATATGGAACAGGGATTGTAGCTCCTGACAACCTCTAACTAAATGCCAAAAATTTGCAATGATAGTTGACCGATAAAAAAGATGCACTAATGCATGTTTTAGTTAACAACTTACCTCAACTGTGAGAAGTGTCAAAACTATATTCTGGGGTTTTTCTGTGGAGATATCAAGCGAAATAACTGATCAGAAAATCTGGACAAGTCGTGTCTGACAGAGCCTAGCGGAAGTGGTTGGCCAATGTCAAGGTAATCCTTTGACGCATGTACTGTCTAAATTATAAATTGTCACCTCAAGAGGACTAGATCACTTCAACCTGAGGATTTAGTGAAGCTGTGAATAACATGCTCAACAGTTTGGTGATCAATGTGCATGACAACCAACTGTGTTCTAAACATTCTAACTGACTGAGTGGAATAAAACTGTGACTAACTCATCGAAATAAAATAACCTTCTCAGAACAATATTGCTCTGTCCAAAAAAAAAAAAATATATATATATATATGTCATACACTTAACTGTATGACTATCAGAAGTATTTGTAGGGCAAAAGTAGAATTAAATAATTAGATAGGAAAAAAGGTTATCAATGGTTTGATAATGGGAATGTGATATCAAAGAAGCTGCCATGAGTAGGGTCACCAGGAGGTGGTGCCACCTACTTTAGGATAGTTGAATCATTACAAGTACTCAACAATGCAATATAAGCTATAATAAGATATAAGGACAGGCTATACATTTCTATTAATTTTTTTTTGTCTCAATATCACAACATGTAAAGGTGTAAAAGAAGGACCTGGACATTCTCCTCTTAAACATGATATGAAATATTAATAAAATATGCAGTACATCAATATTGATCACATGTTATTGAATTAGATAGAAAAGTGATTTCAGGCAAGTGGGTAAATAGTTCAACAAATATTGAATGCATTAATTTACTAGAGTAGCTCATGGTAGCGGTGTACGCAATCATATGTCCAGAGCTAAACTCTTCAGAATTCCATTATTTATAGGTCTAGGTATGAAATTAGGTTGGTGTCACATTTCTCATAGGGGCCGAACTTTCCAAAATGGCCGCCACCATTTTTACGTTGTTTAACATTTTTTCTCTAGATAAACGGGCCGTATCTCGAGAACCGTCAGAGAAAGGAGGTTGTCAGACCACTCAAAATTTGCAGCATGGCAATGTTATAGGGAGTAGTTAATACATCTTTATATCAAAATATCAATAGTTTTTAAGAAAATTGCAAAAAACTGATTTTATTAATTTTCGTAGCCAAAAATGTCAGTAAAAGCTGATAAATTAATTTTTTCATAACAAACACTGATACACCACCAGTACAACACTAAGATAAGTCATTGTTAATTCTATTAACATACATTGGCCATCTCTGATTTATTGTTAGGCCTAAAAATAACCTTAATGGTAAGGTAAAATTAAAATAAAACATTTTTTCCATGAATATATCTAACATTCGAATCTCACAGACCATTCTGGTTATTTATATGGATTTTTACGCTTATCCTTCTTACAGAATGCAACAAATTTGATATTCTTTTTATCTGCATGGTGGCGGCAGGTCATAGGGCCAGCATGATACCGGCAGTGTCACTGGTCTTTGACCAAACAGTGTTTCCTAATTAACCGTTTCGCAGTGGATATGTGTTAGTGGCTAGAGGACTGGCAGGTTGGTGCCATATCTTGCACTGTGGATGTGCCCTATTTATATGCTCTTCTATTGATGTTGAACAGCATACACACAGTTTAAAATCAAGCTCAACCTTCGATTTTGATACTGCTCCCACTGGTACTATATTACTACTAATCCAGTGCAATGCTGATAGACAATGGTGTTGTGAAACAGGCTTCAATCAGTTTCAGTGGTTTCACTGGATACTGATGTCTTGATCGAACTCATTTACTACTCAAACAAATCATGTAATCTACAGAAGTTTTATTTGAAGTTCGAGGTTAACCAAAAAAAAGAAAACTGTTCACTTTACATTCTGGTTGATCAACTGGACAGCGACTTGGTGTCTTACATGTACCTCCCAGTAATTTATGCGCTAAGCAGTTGTGACATGACCAGCGAAGTGGGTCCAAAGCTATCAGGCTTGAATGCAACCTCGGATCTTTCCTTACCCCAGGGCTTTGGGGATGAAGAACTACTTCCTGCAATGGTCATCAAAGAAGAAATGTTTCTTTTGGTGGCCATAACGAAAACAGTCTGCATCACACTTGATGAGTATACAGGTGGGAGCAGTATCACAACTTGAAGGTTGAGCTCCATTTCAACCATTGGTATGCGACTCAACTTCAAGAAGAGCATAACACTACATGCCCAAGGCACTTTGAAGCAGCACTCCCCTAGTTTCTCTTTCCGTGTATCTGTTCATCAATGTCACTATCGACTATCTATCTAAATATCTATATATCTGGGGGAAGGATTTGTAGCGTGCTAGACTGCCAATCGCTGGGTCTAATCCAGAAACTCTTGCTGGGTAACCTGGGCCTATATTGGACGACTGTTTCAATCATGCTTCGCTTCATTGGGTTGTTCCTTGACTTGTCAAGGGCGTTTGACACTTTGCAGCATGATGTTCTACTTGATACATTGGAAAATTAGGGCATACAAGGTGTTGCACTTAAGTGGTTCAGAAGCTGTTTATCAAATAGATTTCAGTCAGTCAGATACAAGAATACCACTTCAACAACTAAACATATAACATGTGGGGTGCCCCAAGGCTCTGTCCTCGGGCCTTTGCTGTTTCTTGTCTATATAAATGACTAGGTAAATGTTTCAGCAATGCTAAATTCATTCTCTTTGCAGATGACACAAATATAATATATCATGACAAAGACTTCGACACTCTTATCGAGACTGAAAATAATGATTTGATTAAGACATCAAATTGGTTCAATCGAAATAAGTTGTCAATAAATACGGACAAGACCAAAATTATGATTTTCTCTAAAAAAGAGAAAAATTATTAAGCTAAACAATAGGACCATTAATAATACCAGTGATATCAAATTTCTTGGGAGTTATTATCCAGTCAAACCTCAAGTGGGATCAGCACTGTGCAGCAAAAGCTGATAAAATAATCAAAGCAGTTTCTGCAATGGTACGCTTAAAAAATATCGTCCCTTCAAGTACATTACTGACTATTTACCGTTCACCAATCATATCCAGTCTCATCCATTCCAATCTAGTCCAATCCAATCCAAGTGAATCCAATCTGATCAAGTCCAATCCAATCCAATTTTATTTCATCCAATCTTTAGAAGCCAATCTAATCTAATTCTATATAACTCAATCTAAGCTACATGCAATCCACTCCAATCGAATCTAATTCAGTTTAGTCCAATCTAAGCTAATCTAAGCCAATCTAATCTAAGCCAATTCAATCTAATCCAATCCAATCCAGTCAAATGTAGTTAAATTCAATCTGCACAATCCAATCTGATCCAATCCCTTCCAACCCATTGAATCCAATCCAAGCTAGTCCCATGCAACCCAAACTAACCCAATTTAATCTATGCAATCCAGTCCAGTTTAATCTAAGCAATGCGATCCAATCTAATCGAAGTCAACATATCCACTTGTGTGTCCATATTTAGTAATTTACATTGGGGGTTCCCTGGTTGGGGAATCCCATGGTTGAGGAATCTTTGTGGCATCATTTAATGGCAAGTCTTTCAGGCAGAAAGGATTTCTCAATAAGAAGCATAATTCCTGGATGGAAATGTACCAAAATCTAATAGAATAATATGCATGCAGATTTAATTACTATTTTAGCATCCCACCAATAAAGAGGTCATATCTGCAGTGCAAGATATGGCAGTAAGCTACCAGTCCATTCACTACTAACCCTGATCCACTGCAATATGGTTTATGAAGAAACACTGTTTGGTCTAAGACCAGTGATACAGCCGGTATCATGCAGACCCGATGACATGCCCCCACCATGCAGATGCCCCACACCATGCAGATGCCCCACACCATGCAGATGCCCCACACCATGGTGCAGAGCCAAATCCTGCACATGCAAACAAAAGAAATGTTAGATTTGTTGAATTTTATACTGCAAAAAAGATAAGTTAAAACACCGTATAACAAGATTTGTCTGCGAGCTTCGAATGTTAGATATATTCATGGAAAAGATGTTTGATAAGATAAGATAAGATAAGATAAGATAAGATATATTTTATTTAACGTCGTAGGTAAAACAACAAACACAAGCAAAAGCTTTTTGTCGACAAAATGAAATATGAAAAATGAAGCTATATACAGGTGAATAGATGACATAGACAATAAAAATTATGAGATTAGGGTTAAAACGTAAAGATCATAATAAATATCATAGTATAGCAAAGTCATTCTTGTAAATGCAATAAAAACAAGTGGAGCACATACACTCTGGTCCCTTCCATGCCAATAGGGCTTGTTTAAAATCACATAAATTTGGACGATTTTTAATGGCACAGGGAATCTGATTCCATACCTTAGCACCCTGGTATCCAAAGGAAATTTGCCCATATTTAATGGTTTTAAATTTTGGCATTTCTATTATTTTATTACATCTAAGGTCATATGGGATACTTTTTAACTTGAAAAAATCTTTATTGATCGGCGGACATTCAGAGATGAGAGTTTTAAATACGAGTTCAATCATGGATTTGGTTCGTGTTAAATAGAGAGAGGTCTTATTGTAATTTTTTAAGAGCTCTTTGTAGGAGGAGCTAAAATCATTATATACAAAGGAAAGTGCTCTTTTATTCAATTTCTCTAGCTTTTTAGTGTCTTTACTTTGGCAGTGATGATAGACTATGGGACAATAATTAAAATTTGAAGTTATGAATGATTGGTATATTTTTAATTTTACATTTACATTTAAGTGTTTGGAGATACGTTTTAATGAATTAATTTGCCTAGATGCTTTTTTACAAATACTAGCTACATGAACATTAAATTTTAATTCACTGTCTATATGTACTCCTAAGAGTTTTATGCAGTTTATGGGGACCATTTTATGGTTTTCTATGTTTATTATAAGTTGTTATACTTTACAGGCTAAGAATCATAGCTTGGAATTTGTCAGGATTTGCCTAGATTATAATTTTACTGTACCTTTAAGGTCATTTTGATGCCTAATAATAAATTGAGAAGTCCAGTGTATGTTTATAGAATATACAAAGACTTATCTTTGTATTGTACTGGTGCTGAATCAATGTTTGTTATGAAAACAGTTAATTTATCAGCTTTTACGGACATTATTAATTATGAAAAATCAATGAAATCAGTTTTTGCAATTTTCTTAAAAACTATTGATATTTTGATATAGATATAAAGATGTATTAACTACTCCCTATAACATTGCCATGCTGCAAATTTTGAGTGGTCACACAACCTCCTATCTCCAACGGTTCTCGAGATACGGCCCGCTTATCCTGAGAAAATGTTGTAAAATAACATAAAATTGGCGGCGGCCATTTTGGAAAGTTCGGCCCCTATGAAAATGTGTCACCAACCTAATTTCATACCTAGGCATATAAATAATGGAATTGTGAAGAGTTTAGCTCTGGACATATTATTGCGTACACCACTACCATGAGCTACTAGAATAATTGGGATTTTTTCCTTAAATTGTAGTTAGAAAGCCTGTATATATTAATTTTAAAAGAAATATATTCTGTGACCTGACTCTCTATCAGATCAGTATTATTGTGATAATTGGATAGTTTTTAATAGTTTGATACTTGTTTGTGGCTGTTTCTGTTTTGCACAGCCAACAATCACAATAGGATCAGCAAATGCCTCATCAGTGACACCAACTGAATGCTTTGTCAAAGCAGTCAGTGGAGCATGACATGCACAGTAATTTGGACAATGTTTTCATGATATTTGACCCAGTAAGGGCTCAATCATTTATGAAATAATCAGTTGGAAATAAGTGTTTAGCTAGGATTATTGGAGCAAATCTTCAAATCCCCCAGGATTCAAATACACAAATGGACCAGATGAAGCTGAAACTGGATTTTTTTTGGCAGATATTGAATATATCTAGTTTTCTGTGCCTGGGAATTTTCTGCAGGCCACTTCTGATCTTGCAAGTCTGTTCTTGATGGCTTACCTAGCAATGGATTCAAAATGGACTTGAAGAATTTATGACCTTTACAGACAGCAGTCAGGCCTGCTAGTCACACAACTAACCAAAGGTGAGGTAAACTTTATTCAGAACAGAAATTGACAGCATGGCATTCTAGCTTCATTCCCCTGGTATTATATGAGTAAGTCCTCAGCTGCCCTGATCATCAGAATGCTGGGAAGCCCTTGCATCAATGTCCCCAAATCAAACTCAACTGTAGAGAGTGTTTCATTCTCAAGTAACATCAATGTCCCGAAATCAGTTACCGAGGTCCCCGACTGAAAAGTTACAGAAGACACCCTGGACTGTGACAACACACTTGCAGAAGACACCAGGGCATCAAACTCAAACTTACAGAGGACACCAAAGTCTCCAGAAATGCACTTACAACAAACTGTAAGGGTACTCAATAATCTAGGACTTTAGATTCCCCCATTAATGTAGCTATCTCCAAGACCAACACCAACTCTGTTACAACAAAGACTGACCCATCAATATTATTGGCAGCATCCAAACCACCACCGTTTAAATTAAATCTTTGCAGCTTTAATGTACAGAACATCAGAGCAAATGCATCTATAAAAATCAATTAGCTCGAGATCAAGTTATAATTGCCTTGCAGGAACACTGGCTATTTCGCTTTGAAGAAAATGAATTGAATAATCTCCTTCCAGGATTCAACTTCCATACAAAATGCTCTGATGACAATGACCCTATGTCACCTGAGGACAGAATACGAGGTTACAGTGGTGTGTGTATTGCTTGGAAAACACATCTTGACCCTTTCTTCAAGAAACTTTTGCATAGTGATAACAGAATTGTTGCCGTGAGTTTGCAGACAAATTATCTACCCATATGCATCATTAATACCTATATGCCCTGCAGAGGACGCAAAACCTCGGAACAAGATTATTCTGAAGTAACTGACCAGATTGCTGAGATCATTTCTAAAGATTACGATACACACTGCATAATCTTGTTGTGTGATATGAATGGCACTTCACACAGAAAACCTCCAAATGATCATGACAATGTTCTGCTAGATCTCCTTCAAGAAACAACCTCATTACCCACACATGATTATCCCACAGAACCTACATTCCACCATTACGAAGGAGTTAATAAGGCAGTTATTGTTCGACAAGAGATTGACAAAGTACCATGATGCAGTTTTCAACCATACACATTTGCATTCTAATACTAAAGACCATTCTCCAATTTCGGCGAGTTGCTACATCGATAAAGACTACTTTGAAAAAAAACTTCAATCATTCCTTTCCTTTACCCAAACCTAGGCCAAATTGGAGAAAATGTGACCAGAGAGCATTCAAGAAAGTGATCAATGGCAAACTACGACTTTATGAATCAGGCTCCCAAGAAACAGAAGTGGGACTTAATCATCTTTGTGAGGCATAGCTCGATGCTGAAAAAATTGCTCTTCCAAAAACAGGCTCTAAGAAAGCGAAACTTGGGAAACCTTAGACCAAAGAAATCGAATCAGCTAGCAGGAATTCAAAAGTAGCATTTGACCGATGGAAACAAGCCGGGCGCCCTTCTGCCAAAAGTCATCATATGAATATTCAGAATTAACTCCAAAACCGTAACTTAAGAAGATTACAATGTTGTTCCCATGCCCAAATAAGAAATGATTTCTATGAAAGAATAATGATAGCAACAGAGAATGATCAACAGCTATTATATTGTTTAACCAGAAAGCAGCGACAAGCTACTTCTAGACATGCACCTTTCATCATAGTCAACGGTGACTGCTGCGAGGGAGAGTCAGATATTTTAGAAGGTTGGAGTATGCACTTCTCAAAATTGTCAACTCCCACAGTGAAACCTCATTTTGATGAAAAATTTCATGAATAAGTTTCATCTGAAATAACCCAAATAAAAGAAATATCCATACTTCCGGTAGTGATGTATTACAGCTCAATGAAAAACAAGTGAAGAAGGCAGTCATGTCATTGAAAAACAACGAAGTTCCAGACTCGATGGGAATCATGTCAGCACACCTGAAGTTGGGTGGAGACGCAGTCATTTCATTTTTAACAAGACTATTCAATAATATAATTCACTCCGGAAGTATCCCTGCCTAAATGAATACAGGTACCATTACCCCAGTCCCGAAGAAAAACAAGGATCAAACAATTCCAGGAAACTACAGAGGCATCAAAATAACATCTACAGTAGCTAAAGTCTTGGAAAGCACACTGTCAGAAGTCATTGATACAAGTTCTGATCAATGCCCCCTTCAACATGGATTTACAAAAGGTATCTCGCCAACACATGCTGGACTCTTGGTTGAAGAAGTTATTAATGAAGCTAGAGATAAAGGTCAACCCATCGCTGTAGCGATGCTGGATGCTGAAAAAGCATTCGATGTGGTTTGGTACGATTGCCTTATCAGGAAGCTCTTCTACATCAATATGCCAAATGACTGTTTGCAACTCATTAGCTACTTCCAAGGTGAAATGGATGAACTCAACCAGCAGTGAATTTAGAGTTAAACAGGGGATTAGACAGGGTGCAAAGCTGTCACCAACTTTATATAAAATCTTTGTAGACAGCATCCTCAAGGTCCTGCAGGAAAACAATGTCGGAGCCCGTATTGGTACAAGTTTTATTGGTATGCCCAGAGTCGCTGACGATATTGCAATAATTGCAGACCAGCCAACAGACCTACAAACTGGCCTCCATGTACTTCACAAAAATTCAGCGAAGGACACATCAACATTCAATTCTACAAAAAGTGAAGTTGTAATTTTCAATGCAAAGCGTTGCAGAGAACCCCAAACCTGGGAATTAGGAGAAAACAAGATCCAGGAATCAAACGAGTCAACTAATTTGAGAATAGAGCAAAGCGACAATGGTCAATACAACATCAAGATAGGATACAAAAGGGAAGAAGAGCACTCTACTCACGTCTCAGAGCAGGACTGGAAGTAGAAATGGAGTCAGTCCTGTGGTGTCCTGCAAAATGTATGAAACTTTTGTCTGCCCAAGAATCATTTATGGCCTAGAAATTACACTGTAAAATATCAAGGAAAAGAAGATACTTGAAACTTTCGAAACTAAGGTACTACACCAAATCCAAAGTCTACCAGATAGAACTGCTACTTCTGCTGTATATATCCTCCTTGGCATACCTACAATAACATCCGTCATAGAAATGAATGCATTGAACCTGTTCACCAACATCTTCAGGAATTCAAAGACAATGTAGTACGAAATATTGTGGCGTCAATTAGCCATCAAGGACCAAGACTGTGAAAGTTGGGTTATATACATTAGAAGATTGCTCCAAAAATACAACCTGCCATCCGCCTTCGACCTGATTCAGAACCCACCAACTAAAACGCCTGGAAGAAAATGATGATGGAGGCTCTGAATACATACTGGTACAATGAATGGGAATCAGATCGTTTAACCAAGTCGTCATTAAGATTTCTTCATACCCCAGAAAGACCACTGGATAACTCCCACCCAGTTTGGCTCAATTTACTGAATCCAAGAGAAGCAAGTGAAGCGATTGTTAAGGCAAGAATCCTAACAGGGACCTACACGTTACAGACCAATAAAAATGAGTTCAGTTAATTTGTGGTTGTTCCGACCTGCCCAATTTGTCAGTCAGACCCAGATGCAGTTTGAAGCTTGTCTGATGAATTGATTAGCTGACTCCAAGTATTTCTCTTTCTTCTCAGAGTATTAGAAGACTCCTGCCGCCAACTTATAACCTTACCCAGAATCCTCTGGGGTGCTCCGATCAAGAAGCGGAGGAATTTCCCGTACAGAACAAAACATGCCCAAACTGAGTTTTTTGCCATTTTGTGAGAAATTCTTTAGTTCAGAGGTCTGCTATAAAGTTTGAGAACAAAATTTCAAACAGAATCTGTCATCAAGGACAATACTTGTTGATTCTAAAAATGCGAAAATGTATTTTGAGAGTCCAATAGTTGCTGATTTCTGATTAGATACAATAAACTTTCATTTTTCACTTAATAGCTTTTCAACATCTAATCATGAGCATGTTTGACCAAATAAAATGAAAAACTATTTCTGAAAAGCAGGTGAAAAAATTCAAATATTAACCAAATATCCCAAAACTTTAATAATTTTCTTATTGACAGTTTTTGAACTTCAGGGCTCTAAAAATAGCATGTTTTGCAACATTGGCATCATCAAGTTCAACTTCGCGACCTTTTGTGTTTAAACAAAAATTGTTTTTACCCGCTTCAAAAATTGTAGAGAAGTTCTGAAAAGCCATCTATACAATTCAATTATTGACTATTTCATAATTTTTCTATTGATACTTTTTGAGTTTCAGGGTTCTGAACAATGCATGTTTTGCAACAATGACATCAAGTTTTTATATTATATGATTAAATTTGCATTTCATAAGGCCAAGTTTAATCCAGTCAACTCTACACTCCTGGGCAAAAAAAAGGACCACCCTAGAGTTCCACTCCATTTTGCTAGGCTTCAATTTTTACATGATATATACATAGAAAAAGCTTCATTTCCTGTCAGTTAATCAACAGAAACATTGTCTTAGTATTAAATTGCTTTTCCGCTTGACTTTTTAAGCAGAACTGTTTTTTGGCTGCACTTCTTGACAAATTTTTGCAACGCAAAATGCGCATATTTTCCCATTCAATTTCATTGCCTTCCAAAGCTTCTCAGTGTTACTAGGCTTGCATTGTCTTAGATTAACATCAGTATGAGCCAACAAGTTCTGAAATTAGTTGAAATCTGAACTTCATCAAAAACGGTGGAGGGGAATAATGGTGTGGCGAGCCTTTTCAAGCATTTTTCTGAAGTATCAAAATTCATCTAAGTAAAAAGAATGTATGAGGGCTTTTTGCCAACAACTTGGAAGCTTTTTCTTGAAGAAAATGTACATAATGCTGTTACAGGATGGCAAGCTAATGCCCACGCAGCGAAGATGACCATCAGTATTTGCAGCGCAACAATATATCGACTATATTCTTATCAGTAAATTAGTTTTACAACTTATAACAAGTTGTTTTTTTGTTTCTATGGCAACAATGCCTCCAAACATTTTCAATTTCTAAGATAGGGCAAAAAATAGGCAGTTTCTACAGTTTGCAGACATGTAATAAAGTTTCCAATGTAATTGTGGTTCTGAAAAGGCATTTGAACCTCAGTACTTTGTAACAGAACACCTTTAACTTACAAAATGACAAAGGGTTGCCATGGAAACCACAATAATATACCATAAACTGTCAATGATTATTCAACTATTGATTGAAACAAATTCATAAATTCTGTAATTGTACAAAATATAGTTGACCGATTTTCACGTATCATGCATCAAAAGATAGCTGGTAATGGCTTCTATTTTTTAAATTTTAAATTATTGCTGCCATGGCAACCAGTTATCAGTTATGTTCAGTTTCAACCAATTTTGAAAAACTTCATAAAATAAGTATTTGCCATATTAAATCATTAATATCTATGAGAAATAGGATACAATTCATTTATTTCTAATCATATTATAAATTCTGAGATATTTTTGTATAAATTTGATCGGAATGAAGTTTATGATGGCAAGAAATTTGGCAATATCAGTTCAGCAAAGGTCAAAATACAGCAGCGCTGCTGTTTAAGGCATCCCCGATGCTGTTTGAGGCATCCCCGATGCTGTTTCAGGCATCCCTGATGCTGTTTAAGGCAACTTTTGTGGTATTTTGACATTTACAGTCATAAAACAGTAAAATTATACCAACACTGTTAGCAACACAGGTTTACTAACACTATGCTAATAATTATATTAGTTCTTGTTACTGTCAGGCAAGGTAAGATCCTCATTAAAAATGAAGCTCTTGCCTCCTCCCAAATCAGTGGTCAGACACCAAAATTCGCAAAGTAGCACTTCAAAAATGTCAGAAACTCCGAAATGCTGGGATAGATTGTCATTTTCCTTGGGCAGAATCAAAGAAATATATATAAACTTAATACGGCAGCACTAAATTCATCCCCGATCATTAGCGCCACCTCCCAAGAAACGTTTGAATCACGGAGATGCCGAATTCGGCATCTCCGCGATGACGTATGAGGCAACGGTTGCCGAAAATGGAATCAGGGGATACCTTCTGAAGCAGCGCTGCTGTATTTTGACTTTAGCCGAACTGATATGATGATTCATAATATTGAAGTCAAGGAGATTTTCTTTGAGACATTATGAGCAAAAATGGAATTTCTAAGGTTTGAACGGAGATATCATATATGATACATCATTTTAAAGCTTGAGTAAAGATCTATCTTTTGCAATGAAATAATCTGGTAACCATGGCAACAGAAATGGTATATCAGGCTAATCAGTCATTTTAAGGGCCTAAGATTCTAATTTTTTTATGTAAGAAGTGCAAAAATTATCATGAAGATCAGTTCAAAACCATACATAATATAATTATATTTGATACTTAGTGGTTAATGACATGGTTGCCAGGGCAACTGAAAAATAATGAATACGTAATGCCAGTTATTATTACAGAGAAAAGACAGTGAGGAAAATCAAATACTAGTCCTTTTTCAGAGGTGGCCGTCTTACATGTAAATCTTAAGGTTTAATTGAAAATTTGCAGAAGGACGTAATGTTTGCTTGATTTTCCTGAACAATTGCGATGTGATTTATGATCTGAAAAGATTTTCATGATTTTATAAGCGAGCAATTCCAATTTTTAGCCCTCCCTTCAAATACTTTCATGGGAGGATGAAAAGGACTTTCAATATGAATATGAAAAGCAATGGTCTTAAACATTTCTTTTGCACTACAGCTGCTTGTAGGCGCATAGAAAGTCTGCAAATAAATCAACATGTTACTTGTAGTAATTGCTTGGATCACTGGGATTAGTTAGATTTTGGCTGTGTGTCACTCCTGACTGGAACCATGATTTTGTGACAATTTTCAAATTACAGCAGTAGTGTAAACTTATTTTTTGATGCACACTGTACCAGCAGTACAAAGCTTTGGGTATGCCATGACTAAGCAATGTATTTTGACACCTCTAGGACAGCACTTTACCAAAAATGTCATGATATCATAAACTTTTAAAAGAAATGGTACAATTATATGCGTTTTACTGCAGATTTTTATGGCAAGACTAATTTGAAAAATAGTCAGAAAAGTCCCAAATCAAGATGACTTTCATGAAATTATCTGGCACAACAAAGAACATGGAAGATGGGTTTCACCTTAAACACTGAGATTAGTATCTTGCATTTCTTGATTTTTTTGGCTTTACTAACTATATCATAACCCAATTATGATTATGCATTTAGCAACTCTCTCATAACTATATCTATTGTTATTGAGACGCCTATATGCACTGAAAATTAAGTTTCTTTTAAAGATGCCTGTCTGTGTTCCTTGATTATTTCTTTGAAAAAACTGTGCTAATAATAATGCAGACAGATTAGCCAGAAAAATACAAATTCTGATTCTATACAAATCTCTGATGTTTAGGGTGACGTTTGTTGAGCCGGACACCGGATTCTTGACATTTAAAAAATGTGAAATCGTATAATACAACCCATACAACCCATAGGCCAAGCAGTATTTCAGAATAATGCTTGGCATATGGGTTGTATGGGTTGTATTATATTAACCAGAGCCTCAAATTAAATGTTTTCATTAACACTAATAGTATGTAGGTTGGCATTGTAAGAACACTGAATATCGGTTGAATTCTCTTAAACAGAAAAAGGAAGGAGGTATCCTTGAGTCAGACAGTTGTGTCCCAAAAACATGACATTTAAATATATAGCTGCAAAATAACTTTTCAGTCCCTTGAAAAGGGGGAGGGTTGGTCAAGTTGTAAAGTTTTCTGGGCTGCCAATTTCTGGGCCCAGGGTTCAAATCAGTTTTTGCTGGGTCACCGGGGTGTATGTTGGACTGCTGTTTCAATCATCCTTTGCCTCATTGCCATGTCCTCTCCCTGTCCTAATTAGACTACCAAGTGCATGAATACTGAACGTGAAGCCCAAATCATCCATCCATCCAGTCCCTTGAAAAGCCAAATTTGAGTAGAAAATGGCGCGACATCCTTACTAACTATGTTTCCTAACTATGTTTAACTGATTGAAGTATAAATCAATACCATAGGCCAGCAAAGGATCCTTCAAATGTAACCAAAATTCACTAAATGCACAAGTTCATGCCAGAATCATGAGAAAAACAGGGTTTTTACCCCTTCTTTATAGCCATGAAGAAACCACTAAATATGTTCATATCATTCTCATACTTTTGGAAACAGGTTGGTACCAAATAAGGTGGTATAGAAGATCTTAATTAGCCAGGTCAGCCCCACTAATAGTGTCCGACTCAAGGTTACCTAAATCTCCAACTCAAGGAAACTTACCGTACAATTCCAAACCATCAAACATTGAGGAATTAACTTGAAAATCAGTGATAATTACAGGTTATTCACCACGGGAGAGGGAATATGTGATTTATCATCTGAGGGCTTTAGTCGAGGTGTGATAAACACATATTCCTTATCTCGTGGTGAATAACTTATAACATGAGACAAACACTCAAGCAATCAAAAATGAAACGATAAGTGGACATCAAAGAATTATCGCCCTGAAATACTGGCATGTGATTGGCTGACAGCAGTGTCAAATGGTACACCACTGATTATGATGATATGCCTGGTGCATATTTTAGACTTATTGTTTTTACGTCCAATATCTTGCTGTCGAGAAAAATCTTGAGATTTTGAATTGAATGACTAAAGTTGCTTGGCTGAAAAACCTCACAGTCTATCAAAATTGGTTTTTGGCAGACCTCGTAGAGGAGCTGCCTATGAGATTGAAATTCTGCCATATCTCGTGGGTCAAGTTTCTGCTGCCTGCCTTCTTCAATTATATTTATTTTTTAATATATATTAAGATTATTATTATTTTGTTTTCAGTATATTGATGGTGAAAGTGCAAAACCTCATAAGTCAAAAAAAGCTGTTTTTCAGAAATTGAAAAAAAAAAACCGTCAAGTGTCTTTTTATGGTAATGTTTATAAATAAGTGAGTTATGGCCAACTAGATACATAGACAGAGACACCCTGTTGTAGCAAATTTTTTGTCAGAGGTCGTTTACCCCTTGCATTGATGTTACCATCAGATGTGATTGAAAATGTCGACTTGCAAGGTTTTGCACTTTCACTTTCTACTCGTGCAAAACCTTGTAACTCGATCATTTATCACACTTTAAAGCAACTTGCAGCATTGAATATACTTTCAATCTATGTACATATACAGTGGCCGGTGAGCAGTTACACTGAAACTGGCGCTATATAAATCAATATTATTATTATTATTATTATTATTACAGTGAAAATTATAATTTGCCTATGACAGATTGCAATAACAAATTTTATTGAGTGGCTACAATGGCAAGAATGAGGAAAATGACAATTTTTTCAAATTTGCGTGCAGTCTCTTTTTCAATAGCCTACATCTCCAAAACAAATATAGGGAGGTAAATTTTTTTTAATCAGGAAACTTGCTGGGAGTCATAAAAAAGTAACACAGTAATTGTTTTTAAAAAAAAGTTGAAATATCCCACAATATGTGCTTCAAAGTTCTGATTTGAGTTACAAGGTTTTGCGCTTTCACTTTTTGAAACATATTGACATACAAGGTTTGGTGAAATCATTCTGTTACCAGTGTGTTACAGCTTCCAAAAATAGCAAACTGGCAAGGTAATCAACTGACAACGTGTATTGGATATTAAAATAGTCACTCCACCAAAAATCTAGAAATAGCAAAATTTTGACATACGAGGTTTTGCACTTTCACCATCGATATGTTATATTATTTTGTATACAGGTGTTAGTTTAGTTTGTTAGAAGTTCTAGCCAATGTAACGTAAAATATATTTGTAATATTAATCATACGTCAAAATATACATTTTTTTGTATCTTGACTAAGGAAAATTTGATTGTTGATAATTGTACATGATTTATATATTTTTGCTAAGATATTATTTTCCAATAAAGAACTTGAATTCAATCATAATGCCATTTACCATTTATCATGTGATGGGCCTTCACGTGAAGTGATCAACTTTTGGTACATGTTAATCCCATAATAAACTCTCTGGCAAGGGAAATCCATTCAACCCAATGCTTTAGCAATGAATGACATTATATGCATTCCCCTCCCCCCCTTATCTCCAAGGGCATTCCCCAAACAAGGCATCGGTCTGAGCAAGTGTGCAGTCAACTGTGACCTGTGCATTGCTGCTGATTGTTTATCAATTAGGGAACAATAACTACATATTTCTGCGTTGTGACTTTCTTATTTGTGAAGTACAGTGACATGGATGAATAATCTGATTATAATGAAGCAAGCTTTGCAGGTATGAACAATGTGCAGACGACGTTCTATAGCACTAAATACATAACAGCTATATAATTGTTCTGCAAAGGTGTGACGTTTAATTGGCTGACACATTGTTATTTTAATTGAGCAATTCATTACAAAATAAAGAAAACGTTTTCAAATGCAATTGTACAGAAAAAAGGGTATCTCTAGCAAATAACAATCAACAGATTACAACAAAAAAAATCCTGTGTGCATTTCCCATTTACATTTTGGGCCATGGGGGAACATATAACTAAGTTTCTCACTATTATCACATATTAATGATTTAATGGCAAATTCTCACTGCATGCCACGAGGTCTGCTTTAAAGTGCCTTGTGCACGTTATGTAAAAAATTAAGCTCACATTTTGTCCTGTTAATTAATTTCTAGTTCCATGGCAACTAAGTTGTAAACTAATAAGTATCCTAAATAGATAATGTATACCATTGTATGGTTTTGGACTGACCTTCATGCAAATTTTTGCACTTATTACATAAAAAAATGAGAAACTCAGGAACATAACTGACAAAAAAAAACAGGCTGATTTGCCTGATACACCCTTTCTATTGCCATGGTTACAAGTAATTTCATTGCAAAAGATAGATCTTTACTCAAGCTTTAAAATGATGTATCATACGATAAGATATCTCCGTTCAAACCTTAGAAATTCCATTTTTGCTCATAATGTCTCAAAGAAAATCTCCTTGACTTCAATATTATGAATCATCATATTGCCAAATTTCTTGCCATCATAAACTTTATTCCAATCAAATTTATAAAAAAATATCTCAGAATTTATAAGGTGATGTGAAATAAAGGAATTATATCCTATTTATCACGGATATTAATGATTTAATATGGCAAATACTTATTTCATAAAGTTTTTCAAAATTGGTTGAAACTGAACATAACTGATAACTGGTTGCCATGGCAACAATAATTTAAAATTTAAAAAATAGAAGCCATTACCAGCTATCTTTTGATGCATGATACGTGAAAATCGGTCAATTATATTTTGTACAATTACAAAATTAAGAATTTGTTTCAATCAATAGTTGAATTCATTGACAGTTTATGGTATATTATTAGTGTTTCCATGGCAACCGGCCGCAACCCTTTGTCACTTTCTAAGTTAAAGGTGTTCTGTGACTAAATACTGAGGTTCAAATGCCTTTTCAAAACCACAATTACATTGGAAACTTTTTTACATGACTGCGAACTGTAGAAACTGCTTATTTTTTGCCTTATCTTAGAAATTGATGATCTCCACATAAAACATTTTAAGACCGTCTTTGAAAAAATTGATGATTTTTTATATTTCTGTTGCCATAGCAACACACATACACAATGTAAACCACAATTTTTGCATGCATCTGAGAGAGTTGGTCATGGAGGTACTGTGTGCCAAAATTGAAATTGTTCCTCAAAGTAGAAGGAAAGTTATTCAATAAAATGTTGTTCATTTGTGGGTTCTTATTTTTTCAAGAGCGTTGCCATGGAAACTTGAATAAAAAAAATCCTCCGAATGGGAATTCTGGGTAATTTTTTTTTTGGTGAAACTAGAGATTTCAAGGATTCATTTGGTACCAAATTTGTACTGTTATGAAGAGGTCCATTGTCAACCCCACTTTTTACTGGCCTATATAGCAACTTCTGAAAATATAACTGCACACAACGGTCGTCATTTTCCCATAGGGGCGCTTGAGCAATACTCCTTGGTATATTATAACAGAATAAGGGCAAAGCATGTGATCACTGCTTGTGGTTGCACTTACTTTTGAATGCAATAATGTGATCTTACAATGCCATGATACAAGTTTAACACAGACTTGAATGGTCTCATGAAATACATTTTTTTATCTGGTCATATAGGCCTATAAGCAAATAGTGATTGCCAGAAATGACACAAATTCCAAAAATATAGGGAAATTCCATGCAACTCATGAAAAGTCGATCAGTTTGTACAAATCACTGAGGTTAATCAGTGCTTTCAAAGACACAATATTTCTTCCAAACACAAAATTGTTGGTGTTGCATGGAACTGCTATCTGGATACATAGGCTTACCATACAGGGGAGGTGTAAAAATGGGGAAGCACTAAGATTTGAGGCAAAAAACTCAGGTAGATTATTAAATAAATAAACATATAATAATTAAAAACCAATGGTTTCAACAAGATTTCTTTTGAAATAGTATTAAATCTCGATCTTGAAAATTAGGGCAAATGTTGCTAGGCTGCCTAAAAAGTTTGGAGGCAGGTATGCCTATTGCCAGATATATTCAAAGAAAATAAAACAATTTTCAAATACTTTAGAACTTTTTAAAGGGCAAGTGTCATAGGCCTATACTAGTAAGAATGCACTGGCCCACGTCACAAAGACGGAAGTGCTCTGCTCAAATAATTTTTCAAATTTCTCAAATCTGAAATGGGGGGGGGGGGGCTTTGGCCTCCTAGGCCCCCCCCATAGCTACGCCACTGACCAGTTCACTATGGAAAATGCATTTCTTGACTAATGATAGCTGATGAAGTGTCATCTTCTCTACTTCAACATGGGAAACATAGCGGCTGTTTGATTAGTCATGATCAATAGAAGGCCATTTGACTTGTCAAAACTGATTTCAGAGTGAAAATCAGATACATAATCCTTTCGTTTGGCTGTCACCAACAAGCAGAATTAGTCCCCTTAAATCAAATTAGAGTGCCATTTTCACAGTGCAATAGTCCACTCTTTTTTTCTTTATCAAAGTGGAAGGCTGTAAACCAAACCCTGACAACAACCTCACATGTTCACTATTTTTAACAGTTCTTGCTCATTTAGTTGAAACAGCCATAACTGGAAATGACAATGACTACTGCCTTGCTCCCTTTAATAATGTGAACAGTCAGATAAATATCACGGTAATTTCAGGTGTGAAGTACATTCAGTTTTAGGAAGTCAAGGTCAGATTGGTTTTAATATATCTGTTATCTCAAAAGATGCTATCTTCAGCCAGTAATACATATAGAATTGACTGTTTATTTTGATAAATCACTGCATTACCGATGCATCATCAATAATTTGAATCTAAAGATTTTATTAAGTGACTAGAGGGCCCCCCCAAATCCCCCATGAAATGGAAAATGTGCTGTCTTTCAGATCTATTGGAATAAACTTAGCAGATCCTGTACACCAAGTGCTCAGTTATTAAGAGTGGGCCATCCCTCCCTCTGTGGAGTCAAGGGAAAACCATGGTAGTACTGCAATTCTTATAGGACAGGGCAGTGCAGCTGTGGCATATTCGACATTGGTGGTGTACCAGCATGTGGAAGAGTATTTTTAGCCGTAAAAAATATGGATATAAATTGTTGTGCTGTCAAGATAAGAAGGCAGTGAAAGAGAAAAAAACAGAACGATGAAGTTGACGCCGTTAGTCATGACTAAAACATTTTATACTTCGTGATAGTCTACTGCTATAAACTGTGACAGTTGGAGGCACTGAAAACACAGAAATTTTGGTAGAGGCCTCTTGTGGAACTTAGCAACGAATGCTATTTTGAAATTTGAAAGCCCAGACAACAATTTTTCACAAGTCATCCACTTTCAAGCAGCCCTACAGTAGACAAACAGCTGAAAACAATTGAAGCCGGCAGCGTAGGGTGACTCCTTGCTACTTTCAGGGAGAATTTCATTCTCTCTGATTAAATAATAAAAAAAGTCATGGCTCTCAGGAGCTGCGCTATGTCCTAACGGACGGAGGAGCATTACAGAAGAAGAAAGAGAAAGATTGACATAAGGACGGTGTGATTGATATAGAATTAAAGGAATGTATATCATGATAACTATCTTTAAAATAGTAGGCTACAGTAGGATTGTGAGATACTGTTCCATCAGTCACAAAGTGGTGTCCCATAAGTCATATGTGCAATAAGTGAAAAACTAACCTTGGTGCAAGATCAGCGTACTTTTATAATAGCTCATCGAAATATCGATGCATGCACGAAGTAAAGGTCTTTCATCTCATTCCATATGGAGAAATGTTTTTCATTTTCTGCACAAATATATGAGTTAATGGAAGATTTCATAGTTGTATCATCATTTAATTAACACCCTTCGCCCAGGCACTTACCTCAAGGTTGGCAATTCTTGAAGAGCGACCTTCAGGCTGGCGCCTTTGTTTAGGAAGTAATCTTTGATATAATCAAGCTTCTTTGCCAATGTCTGCCTTTTTAGTGCATCTTGTGTTTCAAAGTTTGCTACATATTGTTGCAACAAGAGAGTGTAAGGAGTCTTTTTTTCTCGGTCCTTAATGTTCATGTTCTTGGTCGTTATCAATCCAGACATGAGATCCCAAAGTGTGTCCGTTCTAGCAGATAAGTCTGGTATTGTTTTCAAAAAATGATCATCATTCAAAAGTTTCTCCGTCAGTCTGTGAAGTGGAGTTTTTCCCTTTCCATCCTCTTGATCACAAAGGATTGGATTAGTTTTAATAATTTTAAGGCAATTTTCCACAATGAGTTCCTTAATAGTGGAAAAATGACATGAATCACTGTTAATGATGTTCCATGGAACATTCTTGATGATATCATTCAAGAAACTTCCTTTGCCCTTTAAGACTTCCCGTTTGTTGAATGCTTCTTTCAGGAAAGTTAAAACCAACGGCTTCAACGACCCTGACAGATGAGAATAAACCTTTTCCAGAAATAAAGTGATAGCACTTGGTAGTTTGCACTGAGTAACAAACGGATCTGCTCCTTCTCTAATGAGGAATGTCAGCAGGGTAACAAAAGCTGAATTGCACTCCTTGTCAGCATTATGATCATCGATGTAGAGCCACAAAATGCTGCAATAGAAAAAATAGCATGAACAATAAACTGAAGCATCTCAACTGAAAAAGGCATATAAAATATGAAGAAGAATAGACCCAACAAATCTACTAAAACAAAGAAAAAGTTTCTAGCAATTGATTTGTATCTCCGTGCAACACTAGAATTACTCACTAAGACATGGGAATGTAAGAAGAGCCTGGGTGAACATCAGCTGGGGTGAAATAATGAAATATACGAACCGACTATAAGCATGATAAGGTAAGAGTGTGTAGGATTGTTCCGTCTTTTTCTTATATGTAAGGAACCATGAGGTCCAGGACTTCACACACTATTCATTAATATTGTTAATGTGTAGTACTTAGGTAATAATAAGCCAAATAATAACAATAAAAATTGAAAAACATACTCTGTCCACAGCATGGCCTCCAAAGGTGCATAAATCTGTAAGATAGAAAGATAAGAGAGGTTAATTTAAAGCAGAAAAGCCCAGTGATTGTTGAAGGAATTAAAAGCATATCATGTAAAGAAGAAATGGCCAAGCATAAAGTTGAAAGTTTTGCGATAGAATTTAAGGTGAGAGTTATCTGAGTAGGTATTGGGCAAAGCAGTGTTGTTGTTTGTGATAGACAGGGGGCACGGGCGTATCTAGAAATGGCCTGAGGGGGTTGCCATTAATTACATGGAGAGATTGAAGTTCCTGCAAAGCTATAGAACAGTTATGGATCAAAATGAATTTTGCTAGATGATTTTTCAATGAAATCTTAACTGAAATATATATGTGCTTGCCAAATAATCAATGGGTCAATAACATTTTTGGAGGCTAGGCTTAGACATTAACTACTACTGACCCAGGAAAGGACCAGTTAATCACCAATGCGTAATGCAGGACAACAAAATGTTATTATTATTTTTCAAGTTCTCAAATTTCATAAATATTAACTTTACTTTCCTTATGATGACTGTTGCGTTTTGCATTCTCACACTGTTATTATTTGTAGAGCAAATCTGCATATCTAGATAATCAGCGTTTTTTCTTATGATATTTCTCGTATTTTTAATTTCTAAAATTAGATCTTTTTTTAAAATCAAAATCTATCAGAAACTGACAGGAAATTCAATTCCTGATGAAAATACACCAAGGGGCGCTTTTGCATGCTTAATGGCTCATTATTATCATTTGAGAGGGCATTGTCTGGCCATTAACGCCCAGTTCGCAGGCGTTAAATTGTCAATAACATTTTTTTGGAGGGCATTATTGGATATTAATCATTTATGGCCGGAGGGCAGAAATCATTAACTTAATGCCCGAGCCGCCTGGCTAGGGTATTAAATGATTTCTGCCTGAGGGCTATAACTGATTAATACCCCATAATGCCAGACAAATAAATGCTATTATCATTATTATCATTTTTAAATACAATCCATATCCAAGAAGAAAGTTACTTTTTTTTGTCATTAACGCCCGCTCCGTTTCGCGTTATCACGGTCTTGTTATTAAATCTAGAGCAAAACCGATTACATATATTGTAAGAGGGTTCTCCTCTTCGTGAAGATAATTTTAGGCTTTTAAATTTTTCAATTCTGACCATTTTTGGCCGTTTTAGCCCATAAAAAACAATGACATCACCATGACGTCACATCTGATGACTTCACAATACACCAGGTGGCGCTTTCGCGGGCGTTAATGGCCATTAACGCCCGCGAACTGGGCGTTAATGGCCTTGTGTTTCTCGTGTATATGTACACAACCGAATTCAAATAAATTTTACTTGACTTGACTTGACTTGAGACAATGCCCAGTAAAAATGACAATAATGGCCGTTAACGCCCGCAAAAACGCCACCTGGTGTATTTTATATATTGTGACGTCATCAAAAGTGACGTCATGGCGATGTTTTTGGAGATCAGAAATCAAATTTTCTGTCAATTTTTTGGGCCAACACGACCGAAAATGGTCCAAAATTAAAAAATTTAAAAACCTAGAATTATCAAACCAGGCCCACAGAGTTCATTTTTGTACACGGATTTGATCTAGCTTCAATAATAACGACGTTAAAACGTGAAAACGGCGCGGGCGGTTAATGAAAAGGTAACATTTTTCTTGGAAATGGATTGTGTTTAAAAATGATAATAATGATAATAACATTTATTTGTCAGGCATTACGGGGTATTTATCAGTTATGGCCCTCGGGTAGAAATCATTTAATGCCCTTGCCTAGCGGCTCAGGCATTCACTTAATGGTTTCTGCCCTCAGGCCATAACTGATTAATAACCCATAATGCCCTCTAAAAAAATGTTATTGACCAATTAATGCCCCGATAATGCAAAATTAGAATATAGAAATGCAGATTATATGATGAAATGATTTATCGTAAGTGTCATTTTTGCAAGTGTGCTTAAGGTAGTACTGCGATTCACTAAGACTAGATCACCTAATCAGCAGTCCTAACTTGTCACTTGCTATAAGGGAAATTTTACTAAAGTTGGAAGAATAGAAGGGTGCCGGGGCGAAGGTGGGGGGTTGAGAGCGCATGATTCATACTTTAAAAGGAGGTGGTTTGTTTTCTGAACAACTCCCGCAGAGCAATATTTCAGGGTCCTCAAAAAGCTCCTAAGATTCTTTGGTTCAATAAAATCAGACTAAGCACTTGAAAATTACTAGACAAAATGAAAATAGGTTTATTTCACTTTATTTCATTTCTCTAACAGCCTGGTGGTGTTGGGTTAAAAGAATAACTGTTCAGTAACGCGATAGAGTTGATTAATCAGGCACTGAACATTTTGAACATGCTGAAGTAAAGTGGTCACATACTATTAACTATTTAATAACCAATGCAGTTAATCAATTGACTTATTTATGACTAGAATTGCTATTAGTTAGTCAAATGGCCAACTTCTGACGTATATAATATTCAGTTGACTAACGCACCTCAAGATGTCATTTACATATCTGAGTCATATAGTTTAAAATTCCAGCTTCTTGTAGCTGACAGATGGAATTTGTCAATTGACTAATTTGGCATAATCTTATTTAGTCATGCCTAAAGGATTTGACATAGTTGCTTTACAAACTTAATTAGTCATTTTAATTAAGTGATCTAATCAAAGATATTTTCATTTAGTTCTTTTCTTCTAAGTTGATTGCATTTTTAATATTTTTACCTTGAATTTGGCAATGACTTCTGCTGCAGTTGAGTTTGTGGTAATCCAAACTGTCTCTTTTACTTTTGAGCAATCAGTTGCCCCGCATCTTAATTGTATCCATACCATGCTTAGCAGCTGTTCCTTTATTGCCAATGCACTTGCCTCAAAACTGGGATATATTCTCTGAAAATTCAAAAGAAAATCAACAGTTGAAAAAATAAGATAATCACTTTTGCCATTCTGAATGAAGAATTACTCAGGACAACTATCTGTGCTTGTGATGTCATCTGCAGATCAGGGTTAAGTCAGACATATTGCAGAGCATATCTGATGCATTCTGCTAGACTTCAGAGCATTTCATCACAAGTGTGCATGTGTGCGTACATAGTGTCTGGAATTCGCTGTCACTGCTTAGCTTAACTATTTCTTACTTTCTCTTTCCATGAATGCTTCGCTATCTTGATAAGGCAGGTTAGTTGATACACAAATTTGATAAATCCCACCCACTGGAGATAGAATAGACCATTTAAGATAGTGTTGCAGTATTACAAAAAGAATACAAAGGGTCCATGCATGGAAAAGATCATATCTCCAGACTGCACTTCTAATCCCAAGTGCTTTTGGAGTTTCATCAACAGTAAGAAGACCGAAATAAGAAAAATGGCAGCTCTGAAATGCTGTGATGCTTGAATATTCTTATGGGAAATCTAGTAATTAAATAGATTTAAACCAAGGCCTACCTGAACCAGCTTTGCATACGAATGTTCCAGATATAGGTCATCTAGTTTACTAACAAGTGTCTTCATAATGGAAGGTCCTTGCGTGGGGTAAATGATATTCCCTTCATCCAAGATTTCAAAAATCTCCTTGGTCTCTTCTTCAATATTAGATCTCGTCAAACGTTGGATCTTGTCTTCGATTTTTGTGTACCTGAATGAATGATCAAATAGATTGGTCTTACTACATTACATGTTTTTAATGGAAAACTTACAATATCATAATCTACACCTCTGGTTGGTTAATGCACTTTTCAGCTTTCTTTGGACAGAACTGATTTGCTCTTAAATGATGCTCAATTAAAGGCATTTGTACCGTTTTACTCCAAATTTTCAGCATCAGGAGTCTATAAAAAAAATGTCAAGAGAAAAAAAAAATTTTTTTGGGGGGAGTCACTACATCTTTTAATAGAAAAAAATGCTATATTTAGCTTAAAATCTGATAAAAACACTAAAATAGAGGCCGAGGGAAGAATTTAACAGTAGCAGAGCAAATAAGGTGTCAAATGGAAGCAGAGAAATGGCACTATATGATGCTGGAGGCGCTTTTTTGAATTTTGGTCTGTGTACTTTTTGCCTGTTAAAGATGCAAAAAATGGCTCAGTTTCAACTAAAACCCCATGGAACAGGGATTAAAACTAAAAATTCAAAAAAGGGCCTCCAGCATCATATAGTGCTACTTCTCTACTTTCATTTGACACCTTATTTGCATTTCTACCGTTAAAATACATCCCTCGGCCATTTGTTTAAATTTTTCTTTAGATTTCACTGGTCTACAAATTTTTGGAGTCCATCTGCTTCCGGGATAAAAGTGGCTGAATCTCATTTATATCGATAAGATGAACTGAAAATCAGTTGAAAATTGTTCTTGTTAGCTAATGCATTGAAGATATACAATGGCATTGTAATACATCAAAATCGCATCTATTTATTCAATAGATTTAGAGTTTTCTCTTTAAAATAATATCTATGTTATGAAAAAATTTAAGTTGCAATTATTTATCCAACAAGAACTGTTAAGAAATATACCTTAAGACATCTGGTGATTGAAAATCATTTTTGAAAAAAGCTAAAGTATCACTTAAACCCATAAATATCCCGTCATTTTGTATCTGAACGACACTTTTTACCCCTTCTATTATATTCAGCAGCTGGGCCATCCCTGACACATCCCAACATCAGTCATTAAGCATGGATGGGTTCCACTTTCCCTGATATCTTTTCTCTACAATTCCTGGAATTGTGTAATCTGTTCATCACTTCCTTCTCCACAGTTCAATGGAAGGAAATCTAGATGGGAACGCAAAAATGGAATCTTCAGCACTTGACATATTTAAGCCAAGAGATCGGTCAGATTTCAGGAAGTGTTTATTATTAGCTGCATTTAATTATCTGCCTTGCAGTTTCCCAAACAACTGGTGCTACTGACTGAAAAGCTTTGCACACCTGCATTCCTCTTCAACATGATGTTGATTGCTCAGGGCCAACTGAATCTGGGTTATTATCGTGATCATCAGCTGTGTCCAAAGTGTACATGATTCTAAAGGGACAGGGATTCATCTCCATGTAGTACAGGGCACATAGCTGATATGATAAGTATTTGGATAATAATCCACTGTCAATTTCTTTGCTGTTACTATTCCATATTGCAACTGGGGGAATCATACAAAAGTAACAGTAACTGTTGCTACTGTGATATGTTGGTTCTCGCCAAACCATTGGGATTTCAAAGGGCACAGGTTTTCTTTTATTGTTGAGCCACTGCTGAAGGTTAGTTGCACTTGTCTTACAATAATAGTGTGAAGCCAAAATTTGGTCCTGACCTCCAGCTTTGCAACCAAAGTTATTGTGGTATGTCATTCTGACCACTGTAGTTAAATGTTGCACTTTCGTGAGGCGAACATCATTTCGAACAAAAAAAAAACAGAAGTTATCTGGACTGTTCATACAAATTCCAGGCATATTTTTTTAATCTTAAATAGAGAAAGTGATGCAGCCTAGTTGAGATATCTGACAAATGTGATCTTAGAAGCCTTTACATGCAGCTTGTGATGCAAAAGTAAATTTATGCTCCCGTTCATGGAATTTCTCTACATGCGTACATTTTGTGCACCTCCAAGAGTGAAATTCCAAAAAATAAAAAATAACTGAGTGTCAAATCTCAAAGAAATATTGAAGATGCATGTATTTGAATGTGCAGACAGGCTTTAGGATGGAAATGGTTGCTTGTGGATGAACTATGCTTTCTGATATACTGACGTTTTTGCCTTATTTTGCATAAATTTCATAATTAGGCACTATACTGTATCTTGGAAACTAAAGCCAATCTGCACTTCTGACAGACCATTTCCTTATTAATGACCTAATACAAGAAAAGTTTCATTACTTTTGTTCCGGAAGCATTTTGCTCGTAGACCAGTGTTTTAGGTAAAAATTGCATTTTTTATATTAAAAAATGCAGTGACCCCCCTTTTCCTTGACGTAATTTCTTGGAATCCTTAGGCCAAAGATTTGGATGAAATATATAGAACTGTCTTTAATGTAGCAGCATTTGAAGGAATAGCAGTGTAGCCCTCAAAAAGCTAAAAAGTGCATTAACCATCCGGAGACTTGTTCAATCTTGTCATGCAATATTCAGCCGCCACAACCTGTGTTCTGCAAAGCAAAGAAATTTTAAATGGAGGCAGATATTCAATTGATTCTTTTGAAAGCTTAAACAAAATGGAAAAAACAATCATATCGTACCTTTATCAAATCATAATGCACTGATTACGAAGATGCAAGTCCAACAACAAAGTTGTATCATGCGCAGGACAGGATATCTGTTGGATTTATAACATGCAATGGCTTTACTACTTGTTCCCCCACATAATACATGAAAATTACGCCCCTGCAGCTCCTACCTCAAGTGTTTGAATCCTTGGAGAGCATCTTCCTCGAGAGCTCCTTTTTCCTGCAAATGTTTCTTCACATCTTCTATCTTCCTTGCTAATTTTTGCCTTTTCAGGGAATCTAATGTCTGGAAGTCTGTTACAGATTTCTGCCACCAGAGAATCCAAGTGTAGGGAGTCACTTTGTTGTTGTCCTTGATGTTTACATTCCTGGATGTTATCAATCCAGACATGAGATCCCAAAGTGAATCAGTTCCTGATAAATCTGGTATTTTTTTCCACAACATTTTCTCCATCAGTCTGTGAAGTGGAGTCTTTCCCTCTCCATCCATATGATCACAAAGGGCTGGATTAGTTTTAATAATTTCAAGACAATTTCCCACAATGATTTCCTTGATAGTGGAAAGATGGCTGGATTCACCTTTCACAATGTCATTTGGAAGATACTTGATGATTTCATTCAAGATGCTTTCGTTTGCCTGTGACACATCCCATTTCTTGAGTGCTTCCTCCAAATGAGTTTTAACGGAGGGCATCAATAACTCTGACAGATGAGAAGTGCACTTGGTAAGAAAAGAGATGAAGGCAGTAGGAACACGCTGGCCTTCTCTGGACCACATTGGGTGAAAAGGATCTCCTCCTTTTCTGATGAGGAATGTCAGTAAGCCCACGAAATCTGTATTCCATTCTTTGCTGATATCACTATAATCAGTGTAGCTAGACAAGATGCTGCAAGTGAAAATACAAAATAACAATTAGTGGCAATATTTGAAGTGAAGCAACAGATAGGCTTATTATTGCAAAGATGAAAGTTAAAACATCAAGAGTAATAGAAACAAAATATTTAGTATCAACCAAGTAAAAAAAAGAATAGCCTTAGATGAATGAAGGTGTTTTCTGATCAATCTAGGGGGGTGTCATTTTTTAACAAATTTTTATAAATCCAGAATGGGTTGCCATAGCAACCAAAGTCAAATTTATGGAAAAATCATGATTCTTAAAATTTCAAAAACATATTTGAACATCTTTGAAGTGGCCAGTTATTGTCATGGTGATAAGTACATGTACAGGGTGAGGAAGCAAATTTTTCAAAATTTGAAATATTCCAAAGTTCAGTCGAAATGAAGGGTTTTGCTAACGGCTTCTACATATTCGAGTGTACAAAACAAAATGGTCAATCGTTACGGGGTCATTACTCAACTAGTATTTCCTTGAAACTCCTGATCTCATATACACTTGATAGACAATAAAGTTACGAAAATTCTAAACCAAAAATATTGAAAATCGGTTGATATTTGAGGTAGATACAGTCAAAAATGTCGCATAATATCTCATTTTTCCCATTGGAAACTTTTGTTACGAAATTTCACTTCAATATTTCTGTTTTTTGTAAGCCCAGCATGTCAAATATAATATGCCAACACTATTTTTTTTCTATTGGAGAATCTTTACAGGCATAGTTAGTAAGCATTTAAGCTGGATTGGAAGCATTGCTTATCTATTTTCTTGAAATCACACACCAAAAGCAAAATGCTGTAATCATTACACAATTGCAAAATAGAACATGGATGAACTGCTATACCATTGTACTGCCAACTTTTAATTTTTTTTTCACCTGTATCTTCCATTCAATTTGTCAGAATAGTTAAATGAACAGTTTTCAGAAGGCTGATACCTTCCTCCACGGTTTTGAGAGATTCACTTTCCACGAAAAGGCGTAGTGTCCGTCTCCCTAACAACTTCTCATATAAGCACATCAATTGGAAATTTTGAAACACCTGCCATTTGTAGCTACTCATTGGCAAACTAAATCACAACAATGAGCAAATTGATATCTCTATTGGTTGTTGAGTTATATCTGACTTAGTGTCTTCGTATGTCCGTCCCCCTTTGTAGTGTCTGCCCCCCCCATAGAGATTTTTGCCTTATGCAGATGAACGCTTGAAGTAAGGGATGTCATATTCCAAGGGATTGCTGTACTAATTGACATTTAATTTTTAGTTCACCTTGGCTGACCTTGACTTACTTTTCAAGGTCACATGACCCACTTTCAGAAAAACCTTGTTCAGGCTCTAGTTTGTGAATCTGAGATTGTTGGAATGTAGTATTTGCAGTTAGTATTCTGCAAACTGACCTCTAAGGCCAATTTCAATTTAAATGACCTAATTTTTTTTTTAAAGGTCAAGGAGCATGTTTTAAAATTGTTAATATCTCTTGTATTTCTTGCGGCATTAATTTTTAGCCTGCAAGGAATTGGGATATTTTCTGAAATCTCAAAGTATTTGTTGCCTCCAACACTCCAGAATATTGCCTCAAAATTTAAATATCCTCATGCTGACCATAACAATGCAGTGAAGGTCAAAATGTTGAAAAATCACTTTCAATAATTTACTCAGCGTGCAAACTTTCATAATTATACCATTATTTCAAATGGCCGTATCTCCGGTCCTAATTAAGTTACAGAAATAATAAAAATATTCTCAGGAAGCTAAGATTCTCATCTTTCTAGTTAATGGTACTTTATGTATGTAGGTCTTTGTCTTGTCTTGTCTTCGGATATTCCTCCTCTTCGTTCAGGAGCACCCCTATTTAAAGGGTATGTCCGTAAAATATTCATATCAATATTCAGAAATTGTTACTTGGTGCGTATATAAAAGCAATTAAAAGATCAACCAGAGTATCTAAGATCCTTTAAGAACATTTAAAAGCAACTAAAAGCGTTAAAAAGTGTTTAAAAGCTTATAGAAGCATGTGATAAAAGTGTCAGTAAAAACTATGTTATTCTACGGCTACAGCTGCTATGTAGGATTAATAGCTCAAAAGATCGCCAAACCCTCAAAATTCCATATTTTCAATAATTTATCATGACATTTTTCTATAGGAACAAAAATAGTTTGCGCAAAAATTTTTAGGTCATCATTCCCATGATATGTATAGATACATTGATATTGTTACTGAAAAGATACTATGATGTTAATTTTTGGACCAAAGTGACGGTAAAATTGTACACTCGATTATGTAGAAGCCATAAGTTGTAAAAAATTCATATTTTCAGGCCTTAGAAACAAGGATCCTTCTTGTGAAGTTTGACTTCTATTATCTCCAATCAAAAATTCAATATGGCCGTCTAAACTTGGTGATAATCTGAAAAAAAGCACCTCCATATTTTGAGGCGGTGAGCCATGAAAACAGTAAGGAGGACAACAACATCGTGGTGACAGGTCTTGTTGACCAACTATTCTAAGATACCCCACACGAAAAAGTAAGGGGAATTAAGGTCCGAGCTTGAGAAGGGCCAGAAGTTGGCCGCCCAGAAGTCTCCAAAATTTCTTTAAGTGGAAATCCTGAACTTACTGGGCTATTAGGCATGGGGAACCATCCTGAGTCTGCCTATAGTTGCCACTGGGGTAATTCACATCCAGCCATGGCAAAACATGACATCACTGGACCTATTAGTATGCATCAGGTCCGTCCCCCTTAACTCGCATGAAAAAAAAAAGCATAATTTTTCTATCTGAAGTCATGACTCCCGAAACCATTGCCTGAGCTTTATACTTTGCCCTGAATGTCCCATTAACATCTTCTATTCACTTTATATAGAATTTGCCATTTCTTTTTTTGACAATAGAATCCACAACCTAACGTTTATAGTTTGAAAAAAAAAAAAATTGACTATCGAGCCATGCTTCCTAATGTAGCCCATAATTTTTTCACCATTTCTATCTTCTGGCCTTCATGGAATAGGCCGAATGGTGTCTTTGGGGTCCTGACATATGATTTCAGGCTAAAATCATTTTGCATAGCTGCTCTGGCAGCCTTGAGGTCCACCTGAAGCTCTTCAACCACCTCTCTCATGGAGGTTGCAGGTACCTTGTCAGTTTTGTTGTCAGTGACTCCAGGAATGCTCCATTCCTCTCTTAATTCCCTCCACAAACTCCCAGACTTCCTTCTTATTCCTTTCCCATCATCGATTGCCTTCAAGACATTGTATTCCGGTTGTGAGGTCACTCTGACTATGTCAGGGATTGTTTTTCAGTCCACTTGGCACTGAAGTAAATCTGACCACCTCTTCCTTTTTGTCTCCTGTGGAGTCATTTTTAATCACAGCTCATTCTAACTTTCCACAGGTATGGCTGATACCTTAATGATTATGCTGTATTGTTTTCACAATTTTCCTGTAGATGTGAGATGCCTTTTTAGCACCAGGAAGTTCAAGGAAAATTTTGGTTCCCCACCCTGTAGGGTCAAAGTTGAAATTTTGTATTTTTAAAATGATTTCCGAAGTTCAATTTCACCTAAAACCGTTAAACGGCATCTAATGCTTGTCTGATCAATATTGCTGGCCGAAAAATATTAATCTTTCATTAGATAATGCCAGGAGATCACACTTAACCTTTTGACATCAACATTTGAAAACCTTGAAATTTCAGCTGAAAATTGTTCAGTCCAGAAATGCCTTTTTAAGTTGGCTTTGGGTAGATCAAACAATCAGCTATCACTGCACTTTCACGTCCTAGGGTCCCATTGCTCTGCTTATCTGCACTGAGGTGATAATCATAACTGTAATGTTTTTTGGCTGTCATTAAAATCACACTTATATCTAAAAAGTCCTGACCTCTTAGGGCTGAACAATGATTAGGCAAGTGGCTTGCACATTTTCGGCCAAGTTTCAGGTCTCTAGTACCAATTATCTTTGAGATACTGCATTTTGGTCAACTAAAATACCAAATATGGGTGTCATTAGCATTGCACCTATAACTTGAAATCCGCACCACTTAGAGCTGAAGAATGTATTACCAACGTATGGGAAAGTGGCTATTCTGCACGCATTGAGCTATATTTCAGGTCTCTATGACCATTAGTTATTGAGATAGAACATTTTCCTGAACCAGAAAATTACAAGCAGAAAACAAAAATACTCTTTGCACCAATAGTTTTGATTCTGGAAAACAAAGTTGATCTCCACCACTCCCTCAAGCACCCAATGTCTTTGCTGAACCATATTTCAGATGATAGACAATGGTGAAATGTCACTGGCACCCCATAATATTATTTGATTAGTTGCCACTCATAGCTTTCAGCTCTAGGGATCTTCCACTAATTGGCACATCATGATTTATTCATATGTTAAAATTCAATGCGTCTGGTTGTTGTGTGCAGGGGCGTAGCCAGAAACCAGGTAAGGGGGGGGTTTTGTTCCAGATGACTTTGGCGAGGCCCGTAGGGCCGAAGCCTATTCGGCAGGGAGTTTGGGGGCACTTTGGGCCCCCAAAAGCCAACGTATTTTATATTGCTGGATATTGATTCCGAGCAATTATGAGGCTATTATTCTTTCATGGAAGGTCTAATATAAAAAGCTAAAAATGCTGTTTTTTTTAAAAACTTTTCTGTAAGTTGTCATTATACAAACTATTTGAGAATCCCTCCTTACCGCAATGATCAGGATATGGCAGAAGTGTCCAATAATGTGGTTTTTTTTAAATTTTGTTTTGTGCTTTGGATTGGATTGGGATATTTGTCAAGTTGCAAGGGAGTGTGTGAATATAAACTCTCATCCTTGGCTTGTTAGCATAATCAGACACAGCACTGGAGATTCCTATACGAATAACATAAATTTATGTCCTTTATAAATACATCAGCCCCCTTTCAAAATACATGTACAATATGCAAGGGTGTGATTTGCTGGAATCTAAATCCATTGACTTAAAAACATTATCATAGACTTCTGGGTTTAAAATGAAAAACATTCTCCAAAATTTTGGCAAACATGCTACCTGTTATGGTTGGTCTTTTGGTAAAGTGAAGGAATGCAAAAAGTGTCTCTCAGAAGAAAACTCCATAAATTTAAAAGACAATTTTTGAAATAAAAGTGGCATTTCAGAAGAACAATTTTCAGGCCCGAAAGTCTTGATTTTCCATATATTTACATCAAAGCTGACCAGCAGACATTCCTCCGATTTATATTCTTGACCCAGTAGAGTTGTTATACAGGGCTCATCTGGCAAAATACACCTAATTACACTAAAATTATAACAGATGGACTCATTGTCGCGTAAATGTGGGTCCGAAGTCGAGGAATAGCCCTGGAAAAAACTTTTGTGATGAAAAATATAATTCTATAATTTTATTTTTGCATCAAATTCACATACTTTTGGCACTTGTGAGGACTTACTTTTAAAAGTCGGGTAAATGTGACTTTAGTTTTGGGCCAAAGGGGGGGTTCTGACCCCTATATCCCCCCTTGGCTACGCCCCTGGTTGTCTGTGTTATATATACTGCCAATGAAAAGTAAATTAACATGCTATTCTATTCTTCTAGTTTCAGAGAAGCATTATTCTTCATACTAAGCATGTCAGATGCAAAGAAAATGCAAAAATGTTGTGTGACATTCTGTCAAAGCATTTATTAATAATATGTATTCAAGCAATTTCAGCTCCAGTCACCTGCAACAAAATTGTAGTGAGGCAAAGTCAATAAGTCATTTTTGTTGTGACGCTAAATACGGTGTGATGCTAATGACAATTTGAGTAAAAAATCATTGTAGGGACAAGTGCAAAACTGGCAGTCTAGCAATATGTACAAGCAATGGACTTATGAACACCAGAAACACTTTCACAGAGATTTTGGCCTAGAAATATGCAGTCAAAATAGAGCAGCAAGGCATTTGCTAATGACAAATTGAGATAGGACAACTGACATGCTAACAGAAACACTCAAATATTTCAGTTTACATGAATGATTCAGAGCTACAGATAATGTAGTTATTTTATAGGGTTCTTAGACAATTTGACTTTGGTTGCTATGGCAACAGATTTTGGATCTGATGAAAATTTTGCAAAAATGGCACGCCCTCGACTTAGATTGGAAAATATTTGAGGATTCCATAAGTATAGCCATTGCCACTAAGTATGACTAGTCCAGTTAATGACACAATAAACACCATATACTAACAATGGAGGCAGTATGATAGGAAGATGTTTTTTGCTAACCAGAGATGCACATGCTAGAGGACTAAGTGGCTTACAACATTTTGTGCTGCTTATGTTGATCACAGTATCAAAGTAATATATTAAACGACTGAATTTTTTAGTGACATTGCTGTATAAATTTAGAGATTAAAAGCCTGCTATAAGGTTTGAAAAAAAATTTAAGACAACGAATCATCAAGTTTAATAATACACTCAGGATTGTTCAATAAATATAGAACATGTAACAAGTACCTTGAGCATAGCGTATTGTCCAAATGTGTGAAGATCTGGAATAGAGAATCAGAATGAGTTTAGTTTGAAATCACAAGCAGATTGCATACAAGGGTTCCAACGCAGCTTCTACAAAATCAATAGTGAACAAAACATTTTTGTCAATCGTTACAAAGTCATCAAGCTAAGAGTAATATCATGAAACCCCTGTTGTTTTATGCGTTCAGATTAAAGACTTTATCTAAGACATATGTTTGTACTGAGAATTATCTCATGAAATAATATATAACTTCAATTAATCAATTCAATTACTATATTCATTGTACCCAGAGTACGCTAATAAAGATATATAATAGTAGGTAATTCAGTACTATTTGAGGTAGATAATGTCTGAAAAGTCAAGTCATGTCTGCTTTTGCCCATTGACATTTTGCTGTTACAAAATTTCACTTTACAGTTACCATTTTTTGTAAGTGTAACATGTAAAATATAATGCTCGCAACCTAGTTTTTGCACTGCAGAATCATTACCTACATATTGTGGAAAAATTTAGCAAGCAGTGGAAGCATTGCATATCTGATTTCTAAAGAGGGTAGTGTCATTAAGGAACACTTTCAAATAACTTGTTTATGCATGTTTGGTCAATAGAACTGGTCTCAAAGATGAAGTTTTCATTTTCTTTAAAAATGCTTGGGCCCGATTTCACCAATATCTTTGGATTAGTCCCAACTGTTAGAAACATTTCACCAAAGATGTCCAACGTCTGAGTTGAATAAACTTTAAAGAGCTGAAAGATACAATAAATAAAGGTAATTTAGTTTCAACTGCTATATGTAGAGAGCATAGGTAATTTCTACTCTCAGTCAGTTGAAATGTGTAAAAATATAACTTAAAATAAATTATAATTAAACATTTTTAAACATTTCAAATGGAAAATAGCGGCATGACTTCCATTGGGAAGCTGCAAATACGGGAAAAATAATCCCTTATTTATTTTCACATACTTTCATTGTCGAAATGCATATAAAGCTACTTGGGACATGTCTCAATTAGACAGCTGGAAGAGACTCGAGTCCAAACACATTTCACCAACTTTTTGAACACCAGTCTGCAAGCAAGAGAGACTGGGTAGCTGTTAGCATGATTCTTTGGACTTAAGCCTGTTTGTTACTGTTGTTAACTGTTTTGAGGACCTGTTATACATGGTAAAGCAAGCTGAGTATCTGATTGCCGTGTGCATTCGATAAGCAGGAAATTTCAATCGGCAAAGAGGGAGGGGTTGGGGGGTTGCTACCCCTAGTCCGGGCAACTGGTGGAATGACCCACCACAAATTGCAATAGTTTCGTGTCATATACCATTTGAAAGCTTACATCTTCCTCTACAACATATCAAAAGTTTACCAAAATATATTTAGTGGAAGACCCTTTTTCGGATGTGGGAACATTTTCAGGCAGTGCGGAAGAAGGCTTTGGGGTAAAATGACGAAAAGTACATAATAAATTTCAAATATCCAATGAAAACGATCCAGATTCCATTTAAAAGTAAAGATCTATTTTCGAATATGTGCTACATAATATATTGAGTGATCTGTTATGTTATTTAGAATAAATAAAACAATAAATATCATGCAGTACTGCTGTTGCTGCCACAATCCCGGAAAATATTCACTTTCATCAAGATGTGGTAAACCTTTTCTTCTGAATTCACACATTGCAGTCAAATGCCTTGTTGGGTCAGGTCATATCTTTGAATAATCCCTTTTTGGTGGGGATGGGAGGTATAGTAGATCACTTCTTTGTGAAGAAGTATCTCATTTCCATCACTTCCGTCGACAAGCAGCACAACCGCACTTGACCAACTCAAGCAATAGAAATATAAAACTGAGTGAAGATGCACAGAAGATGCACAGAATGAAGACAGGACAATTGTGTTTTGCTATTAACCATAGGCCCTTGAGGAACAGTTTTTAAAATTGACATAAAAAAGGGGTGGATCCTGAAGGCATGTGAGAAAAAAGACAAATAAATAAATCCAAAGAACATTCTCGCTTGTTTGATGAGATGAGGAAGTCCTTTGCATGCTATATTAGGTCAGGGGCTATACATCTACATTTAACTATAAAGATAACTGTTTTGTTCATACACTCTAGTTGTCCTGATTTGTGTGAATTTTTTCATGGAAGGGGGTCCAGATCCTGCCCTCTTCTTTGAAAAATTATTATACTTTTTGTATACGAAAAAGGTTTGCAGTTAAAATCACCGGCCAGAATTTGTGTTTTCATTGTGCTTGATCCCTCCCTTTCAAAGCTCCTGCATCTGACCCTGATGATGCCTACCCTTGATGATGGTCAGAGAGTTAAATGAAATTGACTTGGTTTTGAAGAGATATTATTTGTGGCAGTCTACTGGAACTGGTCATGTAAACAGCCACAAGAAGCATGCAAATGAGAATGATATGGCAGAACAAAATTGTTTTCTTTCGTACTGTGGGAATCTTAGATTAATAACAATAACATTGGATTGGATAACAAAATGAATGTTTATACTTTTAAGTTACCAGCGCCTCTGCAAGTTATACAGTAACTATGGGAGGAAGTCCGAACAGAACAAAGTGACATAACTAGTATTGATAATTAGTCACAAAAGATATAAACAAAATGAATGTTTATGAAAAGTTACCTAACCAATCAGTTAGAATTATTTGGAAATGACCAATGTTTATAAAAACATTATGTAACCAATCAGTTACCACTTTTGGAGAATCCAAACAATCCAATTCAAGGAGTCCCTCTGACACTTTGTGTCATCGGCTTGTAGAGGGACTCATGGAGTCTGTATTTGTGGCATGTGAATTTCATCCTGGTGGGATGGCCAATGTAATAAGATAAAGGCACTCTATATTAGAGATTTCTTGCTGCAGATCTGTGCACATCGATATTTGCCAGATCCATAAAATCTTTTACCAAGCCCAGGAACCAGGAGAATGCAGACCCAAAAATTGTCTAAAAGTTGGCTAATAAACAAAATGCAAAAGGTGCTTGCTGGCACTAGTGTAGATCCTTCATTAAACAAATTGTGAGCTACAGACATACAGTTAGGTAACTCCTGATGTAGTCGAGGCCGGGAGCAAGGCATGAGCCCCCAAGACCGAGACCAAGGCAGAGGCCATCAAAATGGCAAGGCCACCAAAACCTGCCCAAAGACAGCTGAGACTGAGGCAAGGCCAAGGATTGGGCATCCGAGACCAAGGCCGAGGCCATCAAGGCCCTGAGACCTCCAACACTGACTCCAATGCAATATAAGAAGTTAATGGCAAAGAATTTGTGATCACATTTAACAGGAATTACAGGATGGCTTCAGCACTTCTTCAACAACATCAACAAAGGTTGTTGAGACCGAGGCAAGGCCAAGGATTGGGCATCTGAAGCTATCTGAGACCAAGGCCAAGGCCATCAAAATATGGCCCTGATACCTCCAACACTGACTCCTCTGCAATATTGGAGGTTAATGGCAAAGAATTTGTGATCACATCTAACAGGATGGCTTCAGCACTTCTTCCAAAAATATCAGCAAAGGTTGCTAAAGAAGCTGGATAATGATGTAATTTACAAAGATTTTGGCTTGCATTGAACAGACTACTCAGAAAATAAGCTTGGGGGGAGGGGGCTAATGCAAAATCTATTCCAGTCAAAGAAGTCAGCTGACCCACTGTATTGTCATAGCTTTTTATGCTTCTACAATGAGGCACAAATGTTTGAATGGAAGGGGTGCTTCCATTTGGACAAAATGGAAAGACCAAATGTTAGAGATCGACCAGCACTTTTTAAAATATGCTTGGCAGATTGAGGCATAACAGTCAAGAAATACAGGCTAGAGTAGCCTTCCTGTGTTGCGAGCGGAGGGAGCAGGCTACAATATTTCACTAGAGCTGCTGTATTTCAAGTCCCCGAATGCATGCTGAAGCAGCCCAACGCAGTTCTGCAGAGTTTTGCAGAGCGTAGACCTGATAGACACCCAATTTGACTAGAATTTTGTTAGTCTGCAGCCACGCTTGCTTGTCTGCCTGTTGTCAGTCAGCAAGATATACATATATGTGAGTCAGATAAGCAGTTTGCAACTACCTCGCAGCCCTCTTAGTGTCCTTAAGAATCGTAAGATCATCTGAAAATTTAGCTGATGGTTTTGACTGCCTCAGAAAAAGTTCAGTGTTGAAAGTATGGATGTGTGCTTCTACACAAGATTTCCAGGACAAAGTGTGAATAGAGAGGGCATAATATTATCTCAGTTATCGACAAAGTTAAAAGTACATAGATCTATCTGACTATTTTAATGAATATTTTTCTGCCAAGGACAACACACACGGAAGACTAATGGAGAGTATGCACATCATCATGTTCAGGTTCATTTCAAGTAATCAATAGTGATCAACCTATTGAAACTAAGAAAGGAGGATTCCTCTTCAACAAATGCAAAAGACGAATACTTGTTCATGCACATTCTTAGTAATAAAGTGAGAAAATGCGAAAAGGCAGAACATGACAGATGGCTACAAACCAGCTCCAGGAAAGATAGATTCATTGTGCCAGCTGAAGTGCCGGACAGCCCTTTCTTTGTTATGACACCTTTTCTCAGATATGTCTAATTGGAAAAAGAAAAGCAGTGCAAAATTGGAAATTGATCAGAATTCAGAGAGGCATCTAACAGATCCATGAAACCAGCTAGAAAGACAGAACATAAATCCCAGCTTTCGTCTTGCATTATCCATAGAAATGATAATCATAATCTTAATAGACAACAGTGTCATAAGTTATAACTATGAAGACTTAATCCTGACCTTTGGAAATCCATAATATTTTGTACAGTTCATAGCACAAAGGTCTTAGTTTGACTCACCAGGAGCTTTCACCCATATCTCATGGGCTTCCTCAGCTATCTGACAGGGCTCAGTTGGTCACATGACTGCTCAGAGTCAAGTCATGTGACAGGAGGTTGCAGAAAATGGGGGGGAGGTCCCAGCCTTGGTCCCGGTTCAGAGATGGTGTTTCCCGTCGTATTTCTTTGGCCTCTTTGATCTTTCGTGTGTCCGGTGTTACTGCAATGTTCATTGATGGCTGAAGACGACGTTTTTTTGTGCTCCTCGAGTCTTGTTTTTAGTATTCTCGCCGTTTCTCCAATGTACAACCTCTTACACATCTGGCATTGTACTTGATAAATGACACCTGCTTTCTGTTCTTTGGGCGTGACATCCTTTGGCTGAACTAACTGTTGACGAAGGGTGTTGGTGGGTTTGTGATAGATGGACACCCCATGCTTTCTGAAGATTCTCTCCAGCGACTCGGACACTCCTTTTACGTATGTGAGACCGATTGATGGTTGTTTCTTTGTTGTTAAATAGATGGTGCTGGATTGTCTTGTAAACTCCTTTTTCTTCGGAATATTCATCATCCAAGGGGCATATTCATTAGCAGAAAGAGCATTCTGTACATGTTTGAGCTCCATCTTCTTATCACTTTCCAGCGTGACAATGTTTTCAGCCCGGTTCACAAGAGTACGCACCACTGACCGTTTATGCTCCAGGTGGTGATTGGAGTTGAAATTGAGGTACTGGTCAGTGTGCGTACTCTTGCGGAAGACAGTGGTCTTGGTACTGCTATCCTCTTGGACGTGGACTAGCACGTCTAGAAACGAAAGCATTCCATTGGATTCCTCTTCGTGTGTGAACTGGATTGACTGGTTGATGCTGTTTAAGTGTTCTGTAAACTTCTGTACATCGTACTCATGAAGCATGGTGAAAGTGTCATCAACATACCGATACCACACTTTGGGCGGGTTCTTAGCTGTGTTGATAGCTAACCGTTCAAATTCCTCCATAAATAAGTTGGCAATTATGGGGGATATTGGAGAACCCATCGCCGCCCCTTGTTTTTGTTGATAAAATTCAGACTGGTAAACAAAAATATGTGGTGTTGAGGCACAAATCCAATAACTGGATTACATCGTCTGCTTGTAGGCTGGTCTTCTGGCGCCATGTTAGATCTCTCTGTAGGTAGCCCTTCACTACCTGGATAGCCTCAGCGATCGGGATGCTGGTAAACAGGGCTGAAACATCAAAGGATATTAACTTCCATGGAGGTGGGACTTCCAGGTTGTTGATCTTTTTCACAGAATCGGAACTGTTCTTGATGTGATGAGGTGTCTTTCCCACTAACGGTCCTAAGATTTTGGCCAGATATTTTGCCGATTCATAGGTAATACTGCCGATGCTCGACACTATTGGCCTAAGGGGGTTGTTGTTCTTGTGTATCTTCGGTAGACCGTAGAACTTGGGGGGTGTAGCCGCTGTGGGGTAAAGTTGCTGCCAAATCTGATGCGTGATCCTATTGTTGTCTTTCCATGATTTGAGTAGTCTGACCAATTTGGCTTTGAATTTGTTATAGTCAAGTAATTTTTTTTGGCAGTAAGTTTTTGGCTGATAGTTAAAAACGTACCTTACTCTTGACAAAAATACTTGTCTCCTCCTGTTCCTGACACCTTGACCAAACATTTTCATAAACAATTGGAAGTATTGACATGTTGTAGTCCTAGTTTTGAGGTAATCCTATTGGAATAACATTGCTGTCAACACAGCTCAAGAAGCCATTTTCTTCTATTGCTGCTGTTGTGACGTCACCATTGTTTCAGTGATGTCATAGAGCCAACAATGCTGATGACGTCACAACAGAAGGCTAAAAATAGCTCTAAATGTGCTGAAGAGCTGCAGCAATTTAGCATTGTAAGTGCCTGCATGATGGAGCTGGGGGATCAGAGGACATAAATTTAGTCCAAATCATGCTTGGTCATGGTGTACTCACCCCAGTAAACCAAAAATTAAACCTCAGACATAATCATGGATTGTTTTATTGGCTAAAAACTTACTGCCAAAATAAAATGTCTTGACTTTAGTAGGATCACTCTTAAGTTTAGTGTAAGTATCCTTATCATCTAGTAATGCTCTTAACTTGTTATGATAGTCAACATTGTTCATCAGAACTGTTACCCTACCTTTGTCCGCTGGCAAGATTTTCAAGTCCTTTTTTCTTGTCAGGGATTGTAGGGCTTTTCTTTCTTCCAAGGAGATATTCTGCTTGTATGCCCTCTTCTTGGATAGTATTCTAGTAACATCACTTCTTAGGGCTGCTGCTTTTGCGGTGTCATTTAACTGTTGACAAGCTAACTCCGTCGCCATGATGTAATCGTCGACCAAAAGTTTGGGCGGTGTCACTGCGAAATTTAAACCCCTCGAAAATAACGATCTTTCGGTTTCATTTAACTCATAAGATGAAATGTTCATTACCCAGCGGTTTCTATCCACCCTTTGTTCCTCATTTAATGTTTCATCCATGCTTTTGCTTCGGCACATAAGACCTTTGTGCTATGAACTGTACAAAATATTAGTGTCATAAGTTCTTGAAGAAAACGAGGAGCTGACTACAATCTCTGCCTCCAAGAACAGCTTCTGTAATATCAGAGCCACTAATTTTTGTGTAAACTTAGCAGCAAATTCAGGTTAGGCAAGTGAAGAGGAAAATATTATTTGTGAGGAACGGAAATGGAAGAAGGCATGACGAGCAGGGAATTGTTCCTTTGACAACTAATATTGCATCCATTATCATGCCCTCCATAGAAATAAGCGGTCTGCAATTGCTATAATCATATGTATCACCAGCAGAAAAATAAGTCTTAATAATGTGGGGATAAGGATATTTATCTGTAGAAATTCATCAATACTCAAGATTGCGGTTAATTTGGAATCTTGCACTAAAGGCTTGCCACCGTCACTTGATTAGTGCTCCTGTATTTATGAATCTCTACAATCTCTATATACAATAGATGTAAGTATGTCCACTTGGTGTGAACAAAATACATGTTCTTCAGAGTTATCTCTTCTGTATCTTTTACAATTTAATCTTTCTCAGCCTTCTAGCCTCGTTAGAAGAAAATATGACTAATTAGGGTAATATTTCCTAATTATGCCCACTTTTTATACATTTCTGTATCGTTTAGTGTTTCTGATGCTGTTGGGTTTTAAGAACTTCATTTATAGGGGAGTTTCATCAAACATTAGGTTATTTAAAACCAATGATGTGCTCCGTTTTATCTGAACTTACATGCTCACGGAGCTTAACGAAGATACCTCCAGAAAAGTGCCTTCCACTAATTATTTTTTGGTAAACTTTTGATATGTTATCCCTGGGTGGTCTAGGATTCATAAAATATACGGTTAAAAACTATTGCAATTTGTGGTGGGTTACCCCCCATATGACCACCAGTTGCCCGGACTACCCCCCCCCATCTCAGCATTGACCTTTATACTTAATTTAAATATTTATTTCCTTTTCCATTCCTCAGCCCTCCCCCTTCCAGTGGCGGATACAGGGGGGGGCTAGGGGGCACGGGCCCCCCTAGACCACTGAGATTAATAATGGTATTAAAATACGCCGCGACGCGGGCCCGCGAATGCTAAAAGACGCGCGGGCCCCCCCTAGAAGACCCTGTCTGGATCCGCCACTGCCTTCTGTTGTTTTTCTAGATCCCCCTCTGCATCGGCTGAGATGTTAATCGGCTGCCCCTTGATCCAGTGTCTGTGATGGGCAAATAAAACATCCCTCTTATGGGGTAAATGTGTAACATGTTAAGGACTCCCGCTCTCTCTCCCATCTCAAGAATCAACCCTTGTGAGCACCATGAACTGGGCATAGAGAGCTGTGGTTACCATATCTATCTATAAATCTTTTCTATCTATCTATCTTATCTATCTATCTATCTATCTATCTATCCATCTTATCTATATATCCATCTATATATCTGATCTATACAAGTATCTATCTATCTATCTATCTATCTATCTATCTATCTATCTATCTATCTATCTATCTATCTATCTATCTTTCTATTCATCTGTCCATCTTATTCATCTATCTATCTTATATATACAGTGAGGTGCGAAAGTTTGGGCACCCTTGGACTGGGTCCATATTTTTTAAAATTTCAGATAGTCCAGGAGCTTATGGGGATAATTGTGCATATTTGTCTACAAGCATGAAATTTGGCACAAATGTTGCTGAGGGTATATAGATTCAAATTTTTGAGGGCGCCGGAGCGGGCGCTCGTCTTGGTTGCCATAGCAACAAATTCAAAATGGCCGCCACTCGATATCTAATTTTGAGTGTAACTCAGTAACAAAAGGTCATAGGATTGCAAATAATAGCTCTAAATATATGTTTTTGATGCCAGGGATTCTGATTCTGCCATTATTTTTCCGGTCAGCTACATACTTTGGTCTATAGAGCCAGAATTGCCTGTATATTGGGGTTATAGAGCTAATTTTATCGAAATCACCACAAATCTTCAGCTTAAACTATTACAAATTGTTCCAAGTAGCAATTCATCAAGTTTCGACAACAAAAATAAACACCAGCTTTATGAAATAGAAATACATCAACATGTCTGTACGATAATACTAAAGTAACCAAACAAATGTTGCAGAAATGGGTATTGTCAATGCAGCTGCCTTACGCACACCTACAGGTTCTTTGCGCATGCAGTCCTCTCCACGAAATCTTTCAAATCCATAGCCCTACATGTTGCATGCTGATAATTTATATGGTATACCAAAAGAAACCTGTTGCTGTTTCAAGTATTGGCTTGTATGACATCTATTATGTACTTACCCTCTCCTGTTTTCCATCCCCTTCCATTGAAATTTTGGATTTCCTAAAGATACAATGGCAATTGATTTGAAGAAAGACTTGTTTGCAGTTACAACCGTTATCTGCGCACAAGCATAAATGATTCTTGGGTATATATCTGAGGCAGTCTGAGATCAGACTGCCTCGTCCCAAAAGCACCACATCATAATTCTCATTTGGAATGCTCCTAACAGATGGAAGTCTAATTTGAAGAATAAAAAGAAAAATTTTGTACAAGCGAAGCGAGCAGTCTGATACATAGCGAGCAGTCTGATATATTCCAGCACGAATTGCAGTCCTATGAGGGGGATGCTACCAAGAGATTTTCATTTCTACTTGTGAACAGACTCATGTTTCATTGACTTTTGCCCAACCCACATCCCACAAATCTTGAAATTATTTGCATGCAATGTCAAGACAATAATCACTGGTGGAGGATCAGTTTTCAAAAGGACCAAGGTATCAGTAATCCTCCTACAGGTAAGGTGACTATTCCAATACCAAAGGAAAAGGAACTTCTCTCAATGTATATAAGCATGGAAGAAGGACAATACTAGACAGATATGGTAAGTGCAGCCCTCTAACCCCCATTCGGGGCTCACGAGGGTTGATTGATGAGATGCGAAAGTGAGCGGGATTCCTCAACATGTTACACATTCACCCCACCAATGCCATTCCTCTGGCCAGGCTCAGTTATACGTTTGATATGTACCAGTTTTAGTACAAAATTTACTAACTCAAATTTAAGTCAGGCCAAATTCAAATGAAAATCCAACAGCATTTACCACCATTCGACTGTTTAACATTTCACACAATGGCTACTGTGTGACTTTCTGCATGTAGATAAAAAGGAGTAGCCTCAATGTTCATTATTGAGCTGGAACATGCAATTTTAGTTATCCTTGGCAAGAAATTGGTGGTCCATTTCACATGACTGGAATACTTTAGAAAGGACAATTATTAATTTATTGAAGAAACACTTTATGCTTTTCACCAATCAGTCCTGAGGCTGTTTGGATGCTGTTCACTGTAGTTCGTATGTATATCTAGGACAACTTCCCTTATGACGGCTTTAAGATATTTGTTCGTCAATGTACTGGTAGGACTCTCCAAACCTACATTTTAGATGAACAAACATAGGCATGGTGGGAATCGCAGCCAATATTTCAGACAATAAACAAAAAGAGGTACACATTTTCCTGATGAATATAGCATGGTAGAAGTCAAAAGTTTTATTTTATTCAACAGGCAAGATCTTGGAGACACACTGCTAGGCAGCACTAATTTCAAGAATGTCTTGTCAAAAAAAATCTTCTTTTATCTTTCAATTCCCACCAGCTATCACTTTTAGGCACAAAAACCCTCTTCCCTTATCTAAGTTATCTTCTACAATCTACATGTAGCAAGTGATAAAACAGATACCCTACTGCTCTACCAGTGTGTGAACTTCAGACGGTGAAACAGTGGTAGGCCTACAACAGTCCCTGTGTTAAAGGACTGCTTCTTCTGCATGAGTCAGGCAGTCTCTTATGTACTTGAATTCTCTTGGAACTGGCAGAAACATATGTGACATCCCAGCAAATTAAACTTGTGCCGAACTCGACCAAGCTAAATGTTTGGTCACTTGGTATTGTACTTCATGCTTCATTTGGGTGAGACATGATTTTCCTTTGGTATTGCCTGTTGGAATTGGTCAGATTAAGAGAATTGTTCTCCAGTTACTAATACCATGGTCTTTCTGAAGAATTATCCATCACAATTCTGTATTGTTTTGACATACCATATTAACAATTTAATGAGTTCCCTGTGATCGAATGTTTTAGAGTGCTTGATAGTGCATGCACAGGTTTCAAGAGCTTAGGTTCGAACCCCAACCCTTGAACTCAATTTATTCCAAGCCCATGAGATATTAGATGGAGTGTTCTATTCTGGGGCTACTCAATGACCCTGGACACCACTGGTTTTATAGCATGACTCCTAGTCGTCTCATCGCTCATCATGCATACTGCGATCACCAAAAGTGAAGGTACTACGGCAGGGAACCTTGAGCAATGTTCTCTTCTCCCCTACCCATGGGTACTGCACTGTGGCTGCCCTGAGCAGTGCCATTGTTGGAAGGCTCTCAACAAAGTCCATGTGCCACATGTCGGATCATAATAAGAAATCCTGACTGACAACAGTCTGCTGTAGAGGCAGGCGAGCTCGCAACGCTGCAGACTGAAGATATTCACTTCGAATTGGGTATGGAATTGGCATCTGGGGCACTAGTGCAGTTGTTTTTCAGGTCCGCGCTCAGCAGAACTGTGCTGGGCTGCCTCAAAAATTCATGTATGCATACACAGACATGAAATACAACGCCTCTACTGAAATGTTTTAGCCCACTCCCTCCTGTCAAAATGGAACAGGTGGCTGTAGCATGCAAGAAACCAAGTCAAATCAATTTCAAGACTTGTGAGATGTGACTGAAGTTAATCAAACAAGACAGTCTGTGCAAAGTCACTGCACATATGAAACAAATATCTTGGTAGTGTGATAGTATCCCTCAGACATATACCCAAGAAGCATCTACATGTATTACTGAGCACAAATAAAGGTTATATTACCGTTGTAACTGAAAAAAGTCTTTTTTCGAATCAATCGCCATTGCATGTTTAAAAAATTCAGGATTTCAAAGTATGGGGATGGCAAACAGAAGTGGATAAGTACATCATAGAGTTCATACGGGCCAACACACAAAGATAACAACAGGTTTCTTTTAGTAAAGTCAAACCTGCTCGAGCAGCCACCTCTATTAAGCAGCCACCTGCTGTAAGCAGCCGCTTCCAATTCCTCCGAACTGATTTTGCATTGTTTTACACCTGTATTAAGCAGCAACCTGCTGTCTGTGGTTAAAGGCCGGTGTTTTCAACCCCAAATGGCCATCCTGACCTGTATTAAGCAGCCAGCTAAGCAACCCCCATCTTGTTACATAAATGCAAACCAGCATCCAATTGCATAACATGATAGGGACAGCATAGAAACAACTAACTAAATATGATTTTCATTGTAGCCAGAATACAAAAGTATAGTTTCAATGTGCTAGTTATCTGTTTAAAGTTTATTTAATTCATATCATATGTTCAAACATCATTTAACTGGTTAGAATTTTATTAATTATTAATTCAATGGCCAAAAATATGGCCATTTATTCAAAAATTGTTTTCACTATGAATGGCAGATTTCAGCCAGCTTCAAAATCACACCTCCATTAAGCAGCCACCTGCCTTAAGCAGCCACTTTTGTCCATTCCCTTGACTGGCTGCTTAACACAGGTTTGACTGTATACTACACAACTTATTGGCTAGCATCATGTAGTGCTGTGATATTTGAAAGATTTAGATTCGGGAACTGCGTGTGCAAAAGAACAGGAGTGCATAGATGCAGCTGCAGTAACTATACCCTTGTCTGATACATTCATTTGGCTACTTTGGTATCTATGTACAATATATATATAAATAGTTGATAATTTGGTTCTTGTTAGAGTGAACTGTTATCAGGAAATTGAAAATATGTTGATAGTTTCGATAAACTAGGCTCTATAACCCCAATATACAGGCAATTTTGGCTCTATAGACCAAAACATGTGTTTGACATTAAAAATAATGGCAGAATCAGAATCCCTGGCATCAAAAACATATATTTAGAGCTATTATTTGCAAACCTATGACCTTTTGTTACTGAGTTATACTCAAAATTAGATATCGAGCGGCGGCCATTTTGAATTTGTTGCTATGGCAACCAAGACAGGCGCCCGCTCCGGCGCCCTCAAAAATTTGAATCTATATACCCTCAGCAACATTTGTGCCAAATTTCATGCTTGTAGACAAACCTGCACAATACAACCCTTATTTCCCCATAAGCTCCTGGACTAAGAGGGACTATTTGCAGTATAATTTCAAAGTGAATTGTGTGAGTGAAGGATACCTAGGCACTCAACCTCAGCCAGAAAGAACTATGGAAATACAAAAATATAAAAAATGATGGGTCCAATGTGACATGTGCAAAAGTTTGGGCACCCCTACAGATTCTGATATATATTTTTACTTAAATTTACATTAAAACAACATAAAAGCCCTAAAGTGCTTTGGATGATTATTTAAGTATCCCTGGGCTTCAATTTGTGTGAAATTTGTAATGTTCTTCCTGACAGAATGACTCCAATCTTGGCACATTTGAGGTTCCCAAGGTACAAACTGCAACTGCCAGATTATTAATTTATTTTGAGGCCAGTAGCTGAAAAAGTTGATTTTTTCACCTTGCTTTTTCATCACCTAAGCATGTTTTTGTGATTGAGACTTGTGATTCAGGTGTGAAATTCACACCAATAATGTATACCAATAATGTATGTATTTATATAATCCAATTGAATTGAAAATGAATTGAATTAAAACCTCAATTCACAGCCTATCTCAATTCAATTCAATTCAATTCATTGCATTTTTCCAACAAAGTCAATTCAATTCAATTCAATTCATAGACTTTTGAAATTTTGAATTAATTCGAATTAATTCAATTCATGAATTGAATTGTGCCCATCACTAGTGTGAATAACATTGAAAAGATTGAGTGGGATTTGAGACCGGTCTGTTTGGTCAGTCTCAAAAGTTTAGACTTGTCACAAGTCGGTGAAGTCGGGCCTTGCAAATGTTTTAATTTTGAATTTTCTAATGCACAAGAGGTATATTTAGTTATTAGTGACCAGTTTGACCAGTTATTCCAAATTTTACCACCGAAATCTAAAAATTGACATTACTAAAAATTCTCTCAATAGAATTTTTTCGTTTTTTGTCTTAAAATATTCTCCTGACCTTCCCCTACAATCGTGAACTTCTAGTTTTTGGATTCAATTGGAGAATTTAAACATCTTTAAAGGATCCTGTGCTTACCCACTAGGGAAGGTCAAACGGTAAAAAGGTGACTCCTTAAATTTATTGTCACGTAAAAAAAAAAAACAGCACAATATTAGACCATTTAGTTTCCCGTGGGGGGGGGGGGGAGTCTTTTTAAGTAAATAATTTCTTGCTCAGTTTTGGTGAAAAAAATAAATTCGTTTTGGGCAGTCTTGAAATAAATTATTTCTGTCAGGGGTATTTCTTAATAAGACTTTGCTTTATTTAGGAATGAATATTCGAAGACTTGGCGCTTGAAATAAATTCATAATTTGAGTCATGAATAGTATAATTTTACAAAAGGAACAATAACAGATTGTGTAAAAATATTTAGGGGTTAGGCTAATGTCAATGATACGATGTTTATATGCATGCACATTGATGTTGTTCCTGATAAGATCCAATTATGTTCAAGACTTAAGACTCCAGATATAATTATTTCTTTCTGTAACTTTACGTAACAGTAAAGAGGGACGATTTGGAGCTGGCAAAGATAAAAAATGCATCTTCTGTTGTTTTTCTACAAATCTTAGTGATCTATCTTCCATGATATCAGGTCCTTTTTTTGTGCTACTGTCCATGTGGAGTTTGAATTGAGTTAATTAAAGACTGTGTACCTTCAGTTTAGCAATAACTTTTGCTGCAATTGAGTTGGTAGTAATGAAAACTTGTCCATGTAGTTCTGACTGATGAAATCTTACTAGGTTCCAAACCATTTTAGTCAGGTCTTCATCCTTCGCCAATGCAGTCTCCTTGTAACTGGGATGCAGAGACTGGAAAAAAATGAACAGAAGAACAACTGTCATTAATTGATTGTATGAATGGTATACGCCGCATAGAAACAAGACTATCAATGTGAATGTAATAAAAGAATTAGGAAAAAAGTGGTGTTTCGAATATCAAGTGGTTTTATGGGAAAATCATGGTGGTTTTTGCATTGAAATTGGCTTATTACATCATTTTCGGTTTTTGCATTTGGAAAAGGTCTCCTCCTGGCTCAGGTAGAATTTGTTGTTGTTTTTTTAACGCATACACCTTTTATGACACATTTAGTCATTTACTGTGTATTTTCAGCAATATAAAACAATCAGAGGGTTGGGGTGAATTTAGAATTCAAGATAAGGTATTAAGGATACTTTGTAATTGTCCCCCGACATGATTTAGGATACCATCCTTGTGCAGTTTTGTTGATGATACAAAATGGTCATGTATCTATTGCAGTCCACACCTGCCAGAGATGAGCAGTGAAACAAATATACGTAATATGTAAATGGCACTGCCATGAAATTCGCGCAGTAGGCCTACTTCAAAATTTTAGGACTCACAGTGTTACCATAACTTTTATTTTATTTCATATCCAATGTATAAAGGCAGTTATGTAACTGTTTCAAAAAATTAGGAAGACAGATATGTTGAAAGACAGATAAATGTAGAATAATAGAGAGATAAAATATATAATAGATACAATGTAGATAAATAGATAGATAGATAGATAGATAGATAGATAGATAGATAGATAGATAGATAGATAGATAGATAGATAGATAGATAGATAGATAGATAGATAGATAGATAGATAGATAGATAAAAAGGCCTGATATTGATAAATTGATCAATAATTATCTCAATGGTAAAAGGCTGACAATACTGAAGGCTTCCAAATTTAAGTCTAGGTTAGATTGTTGACATTACATAATAGCACAATAGTAATGAAAAAACAACTAGACATGTCATAATCGCATAGCGATGAATGATGCACTGCGCTATACTGAGTTTGCAACATGACGCATCCCTTCGTATATCAGAATGATATTCACTAATAAATGTTTATATAAGCTTCTACATATCTGTAAGACATATTCTATCAAAATATGCCTAGGATACTAAATATTAAACTTTTTATATTTTTTACAGGATGCAATAGTCTTGAGACAAAATTGGGCTTTCAGGCACCAGGTCTCCTAAAAAGCACTCCCACAGTTGCCCAAAGGCACACTTTAACATGGAAGACTTAGACTTGGGTGTGCCATTTAGGTTACAGTGTATCTTTCCTGGTTTTTGTTGTGCAAAACCATAGGGCATTTTAGATTTTTTCTCTTAAATTTGCCAGAAAATAAAACGGAAAAAGACATATTGTAGTCTCCACATGATCTCCACTACCATTATTGCCAGTACACTAGCTTAAATGCATGGAAATCTCATAAGAAATGGAGCTATTTTCACCGGTCCTTGTTTGTGGGTAACCATGCTGAGCAGTATTACAAAATGTGATGAGATAATTCTATAATCAAAGTATTCCCTTCCTTCATTTCTATGTTAGCCATGCACCTTTTTTCAAGTACCCATTTTTGTCTGACCAGTGCATTTTATTTAACCGAAGAACCTGGTTGACCTGGTGCATTCACTGTACCCAATGCAACCGATTAACCAGGTGCATTGTGCAGCAGACTGCAGGCCTAGCATATATATATAGAAGCATGCTCAATGTGCTGAGTAGTGAACAGTTGTGAAATGTCGGAGGCACAACAGTTGGAATATGACACAATTAACCCCCTAACACAAGTCTAAACATGTGGGGGAAAAACTTCATGATAGATACAGAACATACATGTGAAGGAGAACGTTAAAAGTTATGTCAAAGAACAAGGAGCTGACACATAAAATTTGCAGCAAATGTTAGTTGACGAATCTGGAAGGCTATGAAAACAAGGGCACTGCTATAGCCACCTGGTGGTGGGCTAGCGCAGTGCAATAACATGATTATGTAACTTTAATTTTGTTGCATTTTCTTGTTGTCTGTTTGGAAATTAAATTAATTAGTCGGTTTGGAAATTAAATTAATTAGTTAGTAATTTAATTTGGCTTGTCAAGGCTAATAATTAACTATTCCATAAAAATTATAGGTACAGGGAATATTACTGGAGACAACTGAATTTTTAAGACATTTCGAAGATGAATATGTTTTTTTTTATATACGAAACTAAATCATGGATAAGAAGCTGGGCCCAATTGACCTGATTTCAAACTGTGGACTATGGATGTTGAGACCATCACTGCACAGAAGAAATTTGCTTGGAGACCATGACTTTTCATTGATCCGGTGATGTCTAAGGACCTAATACCAGTTCCATAAATAAGGAACTTCATGGACCTCATATAAACAACCTTGATACTGGGCTTGCTGAGACTACCCAACTGGGAAAAGAGTCGCACATCAAGTTAAACTTCGTCCATTATGTCTACGATAATCAAGTTCAAGTTCATCCAATGGATCTTCTGCGTCAGCATCTTGGACCATTACGTTCATCAACGTCCACGTATATTGGTTTCATTAATGTTGCACGCACACTATTAAATCCGAACATAGAGGCTGCTTCGTAAGCCTGTGTTCAGTATTTTAACTTGCTTACTTACAGGTCTGCTCCCAAGAGAGCAAAGCCTCCGTCCGTATCACACGTAACGCCGTATATTGGCACGCACTTGTTCTATCAGTTTTTTAAAAAGCTTCTTGGAGGTCATGAAAACACCAAAATGGTGACCTAGGGTTCTTATTGACTAGAAGCTGTGGAATCTGACCAAGGATAAAATTATATCACTCAGTTTGTAGCTATTTTACATACAGTGTGTCTGATGAAATTATGCAAGTTACATATTTCACACTGGTATGAAAAATATTGGACCCAGCATTGCATCCTTTGCACATATTGGATTGGGCCTGGAAATCTTCAATGTAACTTTCATTACTTTCATTGAGGCAAAATTTAGTTATGCCCAAACTATTCAATATATTTGGGTGTCAGACGAAACTAGGAAAAATCTACAAGTGTCCTTAAAAGCATTATAGTTTCTAATTATTTTGCTTCAATCATTAGCATTCTATCATTTGTCAACCATTCATGTCAAAACATTTCACTTGCATGCTGCCTATGTCATGCAATATATATTAATTATCTCCATTGGAATAACATTGATTTTGCATACATTTTTCAAATTTATGCTCCCCAGAACTTTCAAATGGTTCCGATCATTAAAAAAATTCTTCTAGCACTTACCTTGCACTGTCTATTTAGCTTTTTGCGAAGGAAACTGAAGCAACATGCCTAACTTTAAAATAATTAGCAATCAAAAGTTCTTTCCAAGACTTTCCATTGGAATAGCATTGTGATTAGGATGTGCAGTTCCTTATTCAATAGTTTGTCAATTTCCAACACACAACTTATCGGTCAGTTTCACCACACTAAATAGACGGAAAAAGACAACTTTTAAAGGCATTTTCAAAATGATCAGTCCATTCTCAGATTTTGAAGAATTTATGCTAAATCAATGTTATTTCAATGGAGACAATTAATACAAATTGCATGACGTAGGCAGCATGTAAGTGAATATTTTGACATGAATGGTTGAAAAATGATAGAATGCTAATGATTGAAGCAAATCATTTAATACTTTAACGTTTCCATGGCCCATGCGGATTTTGTTTAATTTCGTTAGACACCAAAATATTTGAAATATGGCATAACTCAATTTTGCCTCAATGAAACTTAATGAAAGTTACACAGAAGACAGTCCAAGGCTGATCCAATGATTATGTGAAAAGGATGCAATGTTGGGTCCAACAGTTTTCATACTAGTGTGAAATACAAAACTTGCATAATTTTGTCAGACACACAGTATATTTCAATTACTATTAATACTAGAGAATAGAGACACAAGCTATGACATCACGATTCAACAGCATAAAAATAACTTAAGATTCTACGTAAATATGACAAGGGCTCTAATAATGAAATAGGCCTACCTTGACTAACTCTGCAAAACTAGGTTCCAGATATAACTCATCTGTTTTGGCAACCAGTTTCTTCATAATGGAAGGTCCAACCAAGGGATAAAGAATGTCTCCTTCTTTCAGGATGTCCAAAATCTCCTTGGCCTCTTGTTCTATGTCCAACGTTGTCAAATCTTGGATCTTTTCCTCAATTCTTCCGTACCTGTATGAATTGTCAATTAAATAAGTTTGTCACATTAAATAATTTATTTACACTGTCAAATTTCCATAACCACAACACCACACAACCAGGGGTGCCGGAACAGGGGGGCAGGGGGGGCAATTTCCCCTCCTGCCCTAGTCCAGGGGGGGGGGGGGCAAGGTGTGCCCTTTTGATATTAATAAAAACACATTATTAGGCCTTATTTTATTACTTTTAGGCACAAATTACGTATATACAAAGTGAATATATTCAAGATAATTATTGACATTCTATTTTAAAAAATTGTCGCGCGAATATGATTTGCCCTTTTTTCTTCCGGACGCCCCTGCTGCCCGCATATTGTTCCGGCACCCCTGCACACAACTTCATATTATCCCATCAGAAATTATACTGCTAATCTTGGAAGCTTAGACAATTAATCAAAGTAGATTCTGCCACTTTACTCTAGTTACTAAATAATGGGGTAACCATGAGATGGCCAGAGGAAGCCTTGCAGTTTTGTTTATTTCACAGTCCAAGCAACAATCCGACCCCCCCCCCCCCCCCTCTATGCAGGGACAAATGACAAAAACATTTCATAAGTTTGGTTCACAATGTAATATGAGAACTCTTACGTGACATCATGGATTCATGGTCAGGGCATAGTCACATAGGCTTTTGTGTAAGGGTGTAAATAAAAGTAATGTAACTCTAAGCCTCATGACTGTAATTGGTGCCCTGACGAAACCCGCCATCCCCTACTTTTGGCAAAATTATTTGTTCATTTTTTTGAAAATATCATCGGACACCTTAGGTCTGACCTTTGTTTTAGTGAATCTGGTACATATAAAACAATTCCTCACAGCTTCTGCATAATCGAGTATCAAATTTAGCCAATTCTTCTTCCCGGATATCGGACTTAGAATTTGAATCTGCTCGGTTCACTGATTCATTTCTGCTCCACTGCCCTCAGCTTTGCACTCGACACAGTGAATTTGAAAGCCCTGGTTGTTTTCAGTCAGGACAATGAACCTGTTGCAACATGGCTTCCCGCTGCTGCCCGGATGTGAAAAATCCAAGCTCCAGAAAGAGGATCCTGACATTCTAAAGACATATGGAATTTAATTTGCTTTCAACTCAGCAATTTCAACAAAAAGCCCGTCAGGATCCTGCATCGAAAGAATTGAAGCCTGTCTTAACTGACTTGCAAAACCGACAAGTATCCGTTCATATCGCTGATGCATCTTGTTACCACAACTAGATATGTGCATTTTTAAATAATATACTAATTTATACAAACTGGTTACTATCAGCCTAGCCCATGCATCCGTGCGTGAGCTAGGGCCATGGCCCCATGGACCATTACGGTGGCCAGAAAAAAACTATTTCTGAAATTCACAATAATAATAATATTATTCCCTGATTTTGCTTTTGAAGTAACCATATTGTTTAGTCAGAATACTGATATGATACAAAGAGTCAATACCGATCCAACACTTAAAAGCAGTATCAATATCCGATAGGTGGCACCACTCCATATGTAACCAATGGTATTGGTGGTATTGGCTGCAAATACCACAATCGGGATCTGATCGGAAATGAAAAAGTGGTATGGGGGCATCCCTGAAGTTAAGTGTAACATTTTTCTTTACATCCTGTTTAGTGAAATACCAGAGAATATAATTTCTTTAAACACATTTAAATAAATTATTACCACCGTTCACCCTTCCTCTTACCTCAAGTGTTTCATTCCTTCAAGAGCATCTTCCTCGCTAGCTCCTTTTTCCTGGAATTGTTTCTTGACATCCTCAATCTTCTTTGTCAAGTTCTGAATTTTTAATGAATCTAGTGTCTGGTAGTCCCTTACAGATTTCTGCCACCAGAGAATCCAGCTGTAAGCAGTCACTTTGTTAATGTCCTTGTTGTTTACATTCTTGACTGTTGGCAATCTGTACATCAGATCCCAAAGTCTGTCAGTGCCTTCAATTAATTCTGGTATCTTTTTCCAAAGATCACCAAGTATAATTTTTTCCATCAGCCACTGAAGGATGGTTTTTCCATCTCCATCCACGTAATCACAGAGTGCGGGTTTCTTTTCAATGATTTCAACACAATTTCTCAAAATGAGTCTCTTGATGGAGGAGAGGTAACTGGAGTGCCCTTCGATAATGCCACTTGGAATATTCTTGATGAAATCATTCAGGATGCTTTCATTTTCCTCTGAATGTTCCCATTTCTTGAATGCTTCTTCCAGAAAAGTTGAAACTGAGGGCATCAATGTCTCAGAGAGATGAAAACCAAATTTTCCTAGAAATGTAGCAAAAGCAGTATCAAATGGTGGTTTGCCTTCTTGCCCCATTGGGTAGAACATATCAGCTCCTTTTCTGATGAGGAATGTAAGTAAGTCCATGAATACTGAATTCCATTCTATTTCAATGTAACAATAAGTTATGTAGGCCCACAAAACCCTGTAAAAGTAAATAGTGAATAGTAATTAATCTCCAAAATTAATATGAAAGAGGAAGAAAAGACAGCAGATATATATGAGTTGTGGGGAAAAATATTCAATAATTGAAAGAAACAGTATGAACATATTCAACATGTCATCCAGTAGATTTCGACATATTTTCTTCATTTCAAGGTACTTCTCAGACCTGGGCAGAGGGGGTAGGGGCCAAACGGCAAGAGGGGATAACTCCAAAAGAGCAAAAATCAAGATTTTACAGCTTATTTGACAACAAGGATTGGGGTCTCTCAATTTATTTTTTAAAATTTCCGAATCAAGTTGATCTTTGAACCAATTCATCTCCCATGTGAAGTGACCTTGTACTTCAAATTCTTTTTGGAGCTGTAATTCATATGGAAAAGCATGGACTATAGACATGCAAGAGGTGTTCAACTTATTTTGACTAAAATTGAACGCTACACAAAAACTGACAAATGTTACTTTTCTTCCTCTCTATAGGTCTTGTCAATAGGGTAAGGTTCTTTGATTCGGACAGCTGTATTTCAGGCATTTTTAAAAATCGATATCTTGCTTTGCCTGAGGGTTGCAGCTCATCAACCAGGGCCTCAAGTTCAACGTTTTCATTAACTCTAATAGAAAATTACAAGTTGGCATGGTAAGAACACTGAATATGAATATTGGTTAAATTCTCTAAAACAGAAAATGGAAGGGGGTATCCTTGAGTCGGACAGTTGTGTTCCCAAAACAAGACTTTAAATATATAGCTATAAAAGAACTTTTCAGTCCATTGAAAAAGCCTACAATGGAGCACAAAATAGTTTGATTTGCTTCCTAACTATGTACTTAAAAAATTGAAGTTGAATCAATGCCATACACCAGCAAAGGATCCTTCAAATCTGCCAACATTTCTCTAAAATATACAATTTTGTGACAAATAATTAAGAGGAAAACGGTGTTTTTACTCCATCATTTGGGCTGTAAAAAAACTCATTTAAGTTGGTCATGTCCCGATGATAATTTTTGGGTGGACAAAACATGACTTTGGGTACATACTGGTACCAAAATTAATATACTGGTGTAGAAGCTCTCAATTAGCCAGTTCACCCCCAATAAAAGTGTCTGACTCAAGGTTACCCTACTGAAGTGTCCGACTCAAGGAAACCAACCCTATAAGACATGTGTTTGAAATATGTTGGAACAGTTTGCACAATTTTAATATATACTATTTGAAAAGTCGATAAAAACTATGAAAAATTATTATTTTTGTTTCCAGGCCAAGACTTGGCTCCCATTGCATGTACTATACATATCGCCTATATGCTCTAGCTTTGCCTTTTGTTGGTCTTATACTTTTTATATATTGAGGAAAAACATAAAAAATTATTTTTTTCCTTTCCGAGCCAAGATTCGACCACAATTGCATGAACATAGATAAATTTGGTACATACATGACCCATATAGTCGATATGGTCTTGTTGTGCCTTTTTATGGTTTGATAGACCAATATCCTATACTTTTTTGAAATACATGTGTTAAGAAAAAAATGTTTCTGTTCTGCACCAAGACTCGGCCAATATTGTATGTACATGTATGAAATTTGGTACATATATCATCTATATGATGTACTATTTTGTTCTGCCTTTTGGTGGTCCGACTGACCTATATAATAATTTTAAGAATATTGAGAAACATTTTGAAAAATTTAAATAAATATCCTTTTTGGTTTCTGGCCCAAAGCTCACAACCTATACCTGGTACATGCATGGAACTGCACTATGATATTGTGTTTAAATTAATCTAGCTGTGCCTTTTCAAGGTTTTACATTCTTCGGAAGCAGGCGTATAGATCATTTCAGGCCACGGCTCGGCCATTCATACTATTGCATAATACTTAGATGCCATGCCATTTGGTAATATGTCACCTTTATGGTTTAATTTTGTATTTTGATGGTCTGATTGTTGGATTTCCAATAATCAAAATATTGAGAAATAAATGTGGAACAACTTTGTTTGGTTTCCTGCCCACAGCTCATCTCCTGCATGCATGAAACAATGAATCTGTACCCAAAGAAATTTCAACTAGTCCTAACTTAGGAATCTACATCACCTCTATTTTGAACCCTTCGGTTCTTGACATGTTTTTGAGGAAAAATAAATTCCCATGTCTTATGTCTATTGTACTTTGTCATGTTGAAGGAACTGCACTGTACTACAGATTAGTCTACACAATGAAAATATTTCAGACTTTGACAAGTTAGACATTTTGACTAAGGTGTTCAAAATGGCTAACTTATTTTTTACCTTAGTCAAAATGTCTAAGAAAATTGAGCTTTAGTCAAAATGTCTAACTTGGTTAGTCAAACCTGCACATGCACACTAGGGTGAGCTAAAAAAATCTTTTTTGGAATTCCAATATGCCAGTGGTATAGAAAGTTGGTCATGGCCAAAAAAATTGGTGCAAAAAAAATTTTGTAGGATGCGACTTGTGAAAATGCATCTTTTTGGTCATTTTGCATGCTTTTTCAGACCAATTTTGAATAAAAATGCTCAATTTATCTCTGGAAATTAGCTGTTACCAATTTAAAGATAAGGGGGAGACGGCTGGGGAGTGCAAAGGCGAGGAAGTGCAAGTCTGAGTATCAGCTTGGCAGCACATGTGGCACACATTGAAAGACAACATTTTTATTTTTATTGTTTTTCAAAAATATTTTACAAGGCTAGTTTGTTCAGTAAATTGAACCAAATTAAAATTAAACGCAAAACTATGGAAAATGTATTGGGTTGTGCTTTAGAATGCAGTGACATATGCAGTGATGCTGTCCATAATAGTAGAGCAGCAGAACCCAAAAAAGTGCTTTATTTAAGGAGTTACCCCGCAGGCCGAAGGAACAGCAAGTGTTATATACCAAATTGTTCCCCACGATATCAGCTATTGGATACCGGTCATGAAAAATGGTGCATTTTGGTGCGAAAACCGTGGCAACTGTTGCCATAGCAACAAGTCTGTAATTTTAGGGACAAAATATAATAGATGAAGTTTGAGCTGCTGACTAAGATATATAGACAGAAAATATACATAGATAGATACATACCTTGTTGACAAATCAGCATCCAAACAAAGGAAAATCTGCAATATGGAATATAAGCGAAGTTATTTTAAAATCACAAGATGATTAGGCCTACATAAACAAGAAACATTACAGTCAACACCGCAATTATTTGCACACTTTGATTTTTCATCATATTTCAAAGAAAAATGGCAGTATTATAAAAAAAACTGTGCTGTGTTTTAGAGCAGTGTTAGTAGGTTAGGATCACATGCATTTCATTTTTTACCAAAATCCAATTTCTTTGAAAATTTAAAAAACTGAATTTTGAAAACAAAAAAATATAATTGCACACTTTAGACAACAGCCAGAAACTGCATTTTTAATGATGATACTAAACTTTTTCTTCAGATCTGCTGTTGTTTATGGTATCTTTAGCTCATTTACATCAATCAGACATAATTTGGGGTTCACAGGTGGGATTACAGGTGTTACTCAAGGAGTACACCCATTCCCATTTGTTTCTCCTACAAATAGGTATAAAAAAAGTACTTAAGAATAGCAATTGTCTTTTTTTTTTTTTTTTTTTTTTATTGACGGCAAATATCATATTTGATATAATTGTCATAAAAAATACAAAATCACATAATATTATTATATTCACAGGTTCCAGCCACAGGAGTTAACGAACACAAGAATACATAAAGCAATTAAGAACATTAATTGTTATTATAATCTACATACATTGATTTTATATAAAAATAAACCCCAAACCTATAATAAACAATATCGCATCAACATAAATACACATATCAAAATGGATATTTACAAACACAGATTTACAACTACACTTATGCGAAAGAGACATATTAAAATAATGAAATATTTGGTTTAAAAGACACAATAGCTGTGGTATCACCATGTGTATATTATCAAATTATCATATTCCTGTTCTAGTAATATAGGCCTATCAATAAACACACATTTGTGCAGTTAAAATAGAAAATAATAAGAAAACAGTGGCTGCAGTCAATATATATATACAGGCATGAGATAAAATTTTAAGATATATATATATATGCATGTGGGTACATGCATGTATTCATAAACTTCCACAAAACCATGTGTCGATGTAGGATATAGTTTGTTTCAAACATCAGCTCCAAGGAGAAATTTTCCTAGACAACTTAACATTTCGGGTTCTTTGTTTTTCATTATTGATGTAAATTTATCATTATCATTCAAAATCAGAAAATCATTTATTAAGGTTGTTGCTGTCGAAAAAAGGTTAACACGAAGCAACTCATTAGCAGGGCACACTATAAGGCAATGAATTTCATCCTCCACTACATTTAATGTACATTTTTCACATATTCTATTTGCTGCAGGAATTATTGGTTTATGATGCCTTCCAGTTTCAATATATAGACTGTGTGAACTAGTCCTAAATCTAGCGATTTTGATTAACATTTTTCGACTTTGTCTCAGCTTAAGATATGGTTCAAGTCTACAATCAATTTTAAACAATTTGTATGTCCTAAGTTTTGGCTGCTGTGTACTATCATTTATGGCGATAATAAGTTTTTCCTGCTCAATTTCATACAGCCTCAGTTTCACTGCTCTGTAAACGCCAATCATGCTTAAGTCAGTACGGTTTACAATGTCATTTTCAATATTACAAGAACTTAATATTCTGCTTAATCTTCCGAACCAATTACTTTCATTCACTCTTTTCATATAAATATCTTTCTGAGCTAGCAAGCATTTTTTCAATAGGCTACTATCAGGTGCACCTTCCAATCGTATCCAGTAATTCATCATTCTAAGTTTTTGTCTTACATGCAAAGAAAATCTACCGGTTTCACCATAAATCGCTAAGGATGGAGTTTGTTTTCGTACGCCTAGCATATTTTTTAGAAATCCAAGTTGCAGAGTTTCTAATTCCAATACTGGTTTATCACTAGTCCATATTTCACTATTATATTCCAGAATTGGCAAAACATAAGTATCAAACATTTGTAAAGAGACAGTTGGATCCATTTGTTCCAACACTTGCTTAGAATCAGCTGGTAGGGCAAAAAGTGCTTTATGTCCTTGTGTTGAAAGGTATTCAGTCATTTTGCTATGTATTTTATGCTTATTGGTAAGCATATGACCCAAGTATTTAAAGTTATCTACATTTTCTAGCTCATTACCATTGCAGAAGAAAGAATTAACCGATTTGTTATTAAACTGCATCACTTTGGTTTTCCCTATATTTACAATAAGATGCCATTTTTTGCAAAATTCCTGTACTGAATCAATGCTATTCTGTAGACATTTCGCAGAATCTGATACAAGTACAATATCATCAGCGTACATAATGTGTGTTACAGTAAAATTGTTCAGTGTTATTCCATCTGCCGTATCAAGATACTGGGGTAGATCAGACATGAATTCATTAAATAGTTTGGGGCTAAGAATCCCGCCTTGTAAGACCCCACATATGCTGTCAATATCATCACCAGTATTCCCACTGTGGTGGACTCTGGCTTTTGCTTTGTCAAACATGCTAATTATAATTTTGAGCATTTTTTGACCAATTTTCTGCTGCATTAATTTGAAATACAGTGCATTCCTATTAATATAATCAAATGCTTTTGTAAAATCAATAAAACACAAATAAACTGGTTTTCGCTTTGCTTGCTGATAACTTATAACTGTATCTAGAATGAAAACACAGTCAGTGCAACTGTTTCCAGGAGTGAAACCAAATTGACAAGGGTCATCTAGGTTCAGAGCATCATTTTTGAAATACAACCGACTATTCAGGATAGAATCAAAAATTTTAGCCATTTCAACATTAATGGTGATTTTTCTGTAGTTATCAGGATCCGAACGACTTCCCTTTTTATATAAGGCATTGATGAGTCCTTCAGACCACTGAGAGGGATATTCCCCGTTATCAAAAATGTGATTGAATACAGCGCAAAATGGCATTACAAGTTTCTCACTTGCGTACTTATAGAATTCTGCCGGTATGCCATCTATACCCGCTGCTTTATTATTTTTAAGTCTCTTAAAATGCAGGGCAACTTCTTCCTCAGTTATTACATTATCACAAATCTGACGAGCAATGTCATTACAGCAGCTATACTCAGAAGTTTGTACAATATTGTTTACATGAGCCATGTTTTCATTGTCAAAATAATCTCGTTCAGGTGGAAGAGATTGTTTTTTAAAGTAATTGTGAAAAGTTTCTAAATCAGGGTAATTAGTTCGGTTTTTCCCCAAAGACTTTAGTTTACTCCAGTACTTCCAGCAATCTGGTTGATTTTTACCCATAAGTTTTTGTATCTCTTCTCGATTTTTTTCTTGAAATTGCCGTTTCTTCTTTTGAATTACTCTTTGGTAAGTTTTGAGTAAGTAATAATATTTTGTTTTATTAAAATGTAAAGCTAAGTCATTTTGTTTGGCAAACTCATTCAAAGATTTTCTTAAATTTTTACATTCACTGTCAAACCATTTGTTGGTTGGAAATGTGCATTTTGTGGACCTATATTTCTTCTTCTTAAATATTGGCTGTATTCTATCTCTTACAAAATGGTATACAGTATCAACGACAGTATCTGTATCTACTTTAGACTCAATGTCACAGCCTAACTTATACAATGTTGTTTGGGCATTTTCACTGTCAAAGTTAGAGAGAAACTCATCAATTTTACTGCTGTCAAACACATATTTGAATATTTTATTACGAGATCTATCACCTTCGGTGTAACTATCTTTTTTAGTTATCGTAGGCAATTTAAAAGAGAAACTGAGAGGTGTATGGTCTGACTCCGTAAGTTTATCAGTTATGACAAATTCATGAAGACAATAATACACTGGTTCACTACAAAGCAAATAGTCAACAACACTCTGTCCCATTGGTGTATGACATGTAAATCGATCAGTTCTAATTTCATCAAATAAACCATTCATAATTCTTAAACCACTTGCCCGGCATAGATTAATGAGATCTTTTCCGTAATTGTTTGTCTTTTTGTCTTTTGACTGCCTGGGTTTTCTTGACCAGCTAGTATTTGTTGCCATGGCATCACAATTCCCACGACCGAAGTCAGAGATTTGAGAGTTTTTCCCATGAACTATTTCCTCAAAATCTTTCTTATCACCAGTTCTACTATTGAAATCTCCACAAAGTGACACAAAAGGTGTCCGCTCAAGTAAACAAGCAAGGTCATCCCTTAATTTATTCATTATGTCATAACCATATCTACTATTAAGATAGATTGTGCTATCTTCAGGGGGAATGTAGGCACCACCAATAAACATTTCATGAGTTGATCTCCTAACTTTCAGCCATATAACCCATTCATTGGCTTTTTCAATAGTTAAGGTTTTTGATTCAAATAAATCTGTTTTGATTAGCACTGCAATGCCACCAGAGGGCCTTCTGGCTTTAGGATGTTTGTATTTTCTTTGATAATGGAAATAATTGTAACCCTGCATTTGTGGGTCAAAGGAATCCAGCTTCATAGTTTCGTACAAGAAAATGACATCAAAACAGGTTATCATATTTCTTATCTCGTCTAACTCTAATTTACAACCAACACCCTGTATATTCCATGACATCAATTTAAGATTACCTAATCCACCTTCATCACTATCAAACACATTTCTTTGAAAAACCATATTTTTGGGTAAATCAGACAAATCATTTTCATCATATGTGTCTAACTTATTATCAGACCGTTCATGCTCAGTATTAGATAAGGAAACCGATTGACCTTCATAGTCGTACTGAGATGGTTTTGTTTCATTATAGTTACAGTTTACTGACAATGTTTCATTGCAACAAGCTGCGGAAAGTGGCTGAAACCATCTCACAGAAAAACCTTCTTTACATAAAGTGACACATTGAACGAGAGTTTGTTGACAGAGTTACGTGACAGATGTATGTGGTCACGCAATTTAGCTTGTTCATTACAGATAAATTCAAGAAGTCTCTCGTCATTACCTAAAATTTCTAAATGCCGATTCACATCTCTCAAAGTCTCTCGTTGGGTGTGACCTCCAGTTTGAGCAAGACCCGAAATAATTATTCGAGAAAAAGGAAATGCTCGTTTAGCCCCGTCTATCAAGTGTTCGTATCTTGCACATATTGTTGCTGCAGCTAGGCCATCGGCAGCCTCAATGTCTCCAGCCATGAGCATGACGAAGTCCGGGGGGACGTCATATTACGTATGCGAGAAGTGATGTGGGAAATTGTTCCACCGGGGAACACATAACCACATGCATCGAGACCTCTTTCATTGAGTCCTTCGGAAATTCCACGTGCGTTTGAATTTCCTATTATTACAATCTTTGGACGAGTGTTGTTGATCGTTGCGGATACATGGGCCATGGCAAAGGGGGAGGGAGGAACAGCACTTTGAGGGGCGATTTTCTGTCTTTGACTAGTTGAAGTATCGTCAACTGTTTCTGTTGATTTTTGTTTTCCTTTTTGTTCAGTTTGCAGGGGTTTTGGCAGTTCAAGCTGAATGCTCATCCGTAGCTCCTCCAACAGCATCCCCTGAACATTTTGACCCAGAAAGTTATCTCCACAACCCCAGAAACTGTCACTTTCCACATTGTGAATGAGTTTTTTGGAACCAGTCTTCACAAGGGATTTTCTAAATGTAGAGCACTGTTTTGCCTTCTCATTTAGGATTTCTTGCATTATTTCTGTTTTGACTTCATGCCAAGCTTGACACTGGATAATTCCATTTGCAATCTTTTTAATTTGGAAAGGTGATCTTGTTCGAAGAATCTTGATAGCTAGATCCTGTCTGCCATGAAATTGTGCTTTTTTAAACTGATAGGCTTGTTCAGCACTGTTGAATGTTACTCCTTTAATAATCAACTTGTCCAAGAAGAAATTTGAGAGTATTTGATGTCTCCCACTGGCTCTGAAAAGTAGCATTTCATTTTGATCTGGTCTTGTATTACTGATCGGTTGAATATCGGTCCTCTTTTTCATTTCTGGCTGATCAAGGGATAGATGGGCTGTATTTATAGTTTTGTCCAATTTCAATTCATCTATTTCTTTGAGTAAGCATTTGATGCGTTCATTGGCATGCAATAAGTCTGTAACTGTTCTTGTATGTATCGCATTGACATCCTCAGGTGGGACCATTGAAGAAGAGACTAATAATGGAAATTCATCAATTATTCCATTAGTAATAGGAAGAAGAGATGCAGAGTCATTCAGAAAACTATCAGAGGCAAGGCTCGCTTCTTGATTTGTATGTAAAAACATTGAATCCATTGAGTGACTCAATGTTGACACAGTGGGAGTGTTCTGAGTTTCAGGAATTGTTTGTATAAAAGATCCAGAGTCCTCAAAAATAAGAGAATTATCTCCCATTAAAGTTTCCGGTATGTGGATGATGGTATGATTGGGACTGTAAAAATCAGCTAACAGCTGACTTTCATTGATTGTCGAACCAATGATTACAGAGTCACCTTCAAATTTGTCATCATTGTTCAATTGTTCCATTTTTAATAAATTCGCAATTGTACAGATCGGACACTGAACAATGTTATTTTGTAAGGGCCTTTTCTGTCATATTGCTTGCGCTCATTGCTCCTGGATCTTCAACCTCAGCAAAGGTCATTCACCTCTATGAGAGGACATCACGGTAATCCTGGATCTCCAAATTCCGCAAAGGTCATTCAACTCTCAGAGATGACGTCACAATCCCAGAGATGACGTCACAATCCCTGAGCTTGGTAGCGTCACAATTTTACAGCCTCTGAGCTTGGTAGCGTCACAAGTTCACAGCCTCCAGCTGCAGCTAAAAATAGACCACAGTTGACTCTAAAAATAGCTCTGCATGGTTGGTAGCGTCACGACTGGATTCATAACAAAATCTTTGTCAAAATTGTCAAACTGGCTCCTTGTAGAAAAACTGTTAAATCCAATTGTTACATCATTGTCCTGGTTGTTGGATGATCACCATGTATTCACGGATTTTGTCCAATATTTTAAATTCACGTACATCCCTCATGTCCTCCAAAAATATTTGAAATATAATGTGCTTATTCAACCTTGACTGGCCACTGAAATATGCTAAACAAGAATCCAATTTTTATTGTCATGAAATTGAATTTCAAGAATCCAATTTTTATTGTCATGAAATTGAATTTCAAGAATCCAATTTTTATTGTCATGAAATTGGTCTGTAAAGTCCTTTAAAATAGTCAAAGTGTGAAGAAGATAAACTATGCAGGTTTTTGTGAAGAACTATGTTCAGTATCACATCAGAAAATACCCAAAAAAAGGTGCTTGGTGATTTTGTGCTGAGATACAACTGATAATTTGCCTCTGACGAGTTATTTAACCACTGGCTTATAAATAATTATTAAGAAAGAATATTTGAAGTTTTTATTCATATTTGCTCACAATTAGGCTATTATTCCGATTTTAGCATATTGTAAGTGTGGCATATTGAATGCATTGCCATGCATCGATTATTAAGATCCACTCAAGCTTGTCTATACAATGATATGACCTAAATTATTATGATATTATAGCGAATAGTGTTCATTGTTAAGAGCTTATTTTTTTATGAAGGAAACCTATTATTGTGAAATTTTTAATGATTGAGGTTCTCCATTGGTCTACCCTATGAAGCAACACTTGCTGCAGGCTCCATGATGGTAATGACATAGTGCAAAATTCGAAAACGACTTGTCTTAATTATCTCAGCTGACTTTCTTCAAAATTTTTACAACCTCTCGGCAATAAAACTACTTTTTTAGCTGGATATAGCTTTATTGAACCGAACTGAAAGTGCTGCATTGAAAATCGGTATGGGAACTGGCCAGACTGTACCGGTACGGCCGGTATTTATCGAACCGGTGTAGACCCTAGTTTTAAGCAGTTAAGGGGTTTAATCAAAATTTCACAGATTTATTAATTTTCAATTTTAACGAATATTTGAACGTTTTCCAAGGTACGAACTTCTAATCTAGCTTAATGAACAAGTCTCTCCAAGTCGCATCTATTGGTGCAAAAATTACGCTTCTATCATTATTAGAAGTCCTTCAAACAAAAACAAAAAAACAGCCCAATTCACTTACTTCTATAAAAAAAATCTGCAAATTTCGAAGATGTAAAGAAGCATTCTGACACAGATCTAATCAAGACAAATCCAATGGTGAAAAAAATACGACTCTAGACATCATTAGAAGTGTTTTAAATAAGAAAATACCCCCAGATTATTACACTCAATTAAGGCCCAATTCTAAAGATAAAAAATAGCATGCAATGCATGCACAGTGTCCTCGAGCAATTTAATAACCCTTATAACTCAATGGGATATGATCATTACATTAACACATCTCTATAAATTGTTAAAAGTTGCATTCTATCTATAGATCTATAGATCTATCAATCTACCTATCAATCTATCTATCTGTCTATCTATGTGTCTATCTGTCTATCTGTCTATCTTTAGTAATTGGCTGAAGTATAAATCTTAGGTTGTGGTGCACCCCACTTTGTTTCAGGGCGGAAGGGCCAAAGGGAAGAAGAAGAAGATGCTTCTCAGAAATCGTCTGCTGAGCAAGGAGGAATTTGGGGGATTAAAGTTAACTATTTAGAGCAGTGAGACATAAGATTAAAGCCAGGGCATCTAGTGCAACAGTGTAAACACTGGGCATCATAATGGCATCATAACTTTGGGTTGTTCTTTCACCTGTGAAATGCTTTTCGATCCACACCAACTTTGATATGACAATCCCATTGATGACGACAAAGGGCCCGAGGCTCTGCTCTCGGACACAAAAACTAATTCCGCGATCCCGCATCCCGCATCCCGTCCCGCATATCAGAAAAGACTTGATGGGCGATAATTGCAGGATTGGGCAAATTCAATTCACTATTTGTTAATGTTCCAGGTGGTCCGAAAAGACATGTAATGAGTGATAATTACAGAGATGGGCATGGTAAATTCTTTGCCAATATCTAAATCAAGTCTTTTTGAGTATTTGGTATATTTGGATATTGGCAATTTAGAGATTGACTGACGCAGTAACTAGAGAAAAGGCCAGCAGTTAGTCATCAGACGAATTGAAATAAATGCATACCAAGTTTCATTGTTACAGCCATATAGTGGGCATGTTATAAGCCAAACTGGGACAAACTACTTACCGAAACGTTAGAATTTTTTTGAGCATCCGAGGTGGTTAAGTAAGTCAAAATACATAATTTTGGTCGGGGATCCCGAGCCGCAAATGCATTATTTGGCCAATATGGGTAAAAGCATGATAAATGCTCGACGATTCCCAGAAAATTCACGAGAGATAGGCTTTTTTGCACATAAAAATGCCATTTAATGCTTTTTCTAGCAATATTGTGTCCAGATCTTACACATATAATATTTCTGTTTATTTTAAGACATATATAATAGATATTTGCTGATAATGGATTTCTAGAAAATGCTGCATTTGGCCAAAAAAGACTTCCAACGATTTTAATTTTCACATTGAGTCGTAAGTTCAAATGGCTGTTACATTTTTGTGCTTTGATGTATCTGGTTCATATTTGGCAGAAAACCGCTCCACAAAGTCTAGAAATTGATAACACTAACTGTTTGTAGCAGACGATTTTCATATTCCTGTAACTGATGCATACGGTGACAAAAGTCAGCCCCACCCCTTAATTCGGCAATTTTCCGAAAAAAAATGAATTTTGGGTGCAATTCACAATGCCAGTCATCACAAATTGTTTTCTACCACTCCTAATCATTATTTCCCTGGACAGGTGGTTGCCTAGAAGCACTAAAACTGTATCTTCAGTGGTTGTTTAGGTATTTATACTAATAATCTTGCACATTGTACAAATGATCTATCAGAAGAAACAGGTGATATACAAGGTTTAAAAAAAAATTAAACTAAGAGGAACAACTTGCTAACCATTGCATCGGGGCAAGTTGTGCCACTTGATCTATCTTCTTCGAATGCCTACCATGATCGTCCCAATGGTCCGGTGGCCCTGAAACTTGGCTCGATTCTGGCCACCGTATTATATATATTTGATAATATTATCTGATCATGATTAAGCTTTGGTTTTTTGGAAAATCACCCTGAAGCTAAAAATGGCACAATTTACCCGGTCTCCCCTATACAGTAAGTTTTTACGTGAAATTTTGATGAATTGAAGTTGTATACCTTGAGCTTGGCCATGACTTTGTTTGCCTTTGATGCACTATCAATATGGATACAATCTCCTGCTTCAGATGCATCGCATGCACCATATCTTAATTGATACCACAGCACTTCTGCCAGATCTTCTTTGGTTGCCAGTGCACTTGCCTCATATCTGGGATGCAGAGTCTGGAAACAAGAAAATCTTTATAAAAAAAAGGTAAGCTGGCGTAAATAAATATATGTAGTGGATGGTGGCAAAGCGAAGATGGGTGAAAATGAGAGGACAATGAGGAAGTAGTGGGATAGCCCCAATGCAACTCCAATGCCTAGCTAATTTATTACGTTCTAATATATTATGATCAACTGACCATATATGTATACAGCATATTATACATATAATGGATGATGAGGGGTCCATCATTATGCAGTTATCGCACAGCACCGAGTGCAACATTAGGCACCGAGGTGCCATAAAAACTGATGTTGCACAACGGATGTGTATATACCTATTGCAAACAATGCCAGATTCAACAATCTACTTGGGTTGGGTCTGCTTCTTCGAATCTGAGGATGTAATCACTTATCTTTCAAGACCTGCTTTTTTCAATGACATATTCTCCTGGTATTCTAGCACAGGTGACTCGAAAAATTTCATATTTTTTCTTTTTTTGTCCTGCACACATTTTTAGACCCTAATTTATTAATTAAGCTGCGGCAAGCTGACCAACCAGCCACTACTAACTCAAGCCAGCCGCAGCCACTAAAGGTGATGGCTAAGCTGCAGCAAACCGATTATTCCTCTAAGCCAGCAAATTTTGGGTTGGCCGGCTGGCTGACAGGTCTAATCAAATCAAATCAAATCAATTGCAAGTAATTAATCTTTCTACAGTGACAATTTCCACGTGCAGCGGGTGAAAAACACGGGTATCAAGGAGCATATTTTCATCAAAAGTTTTCTGTAAGATATCACGGTGAGCACAAGACATATGCCATAATTCACAGTTTGAGTCACTTGATTAATTTATGAACACACCTTCAATTCTCCAATAATTACAGCATGTGTTACACATAAATCTTTCTCTATTAAAAGGAGCATATTTTCATCAAAAGATGATCCAAACAGCATTTCTATAAGACATTACAGTGAGGGCAACGGGTATGCTATAATTCACAGTTTGAGTCACTTGATTAATTTATGAGCACACCATCAATTCTCCAATAATTACAACATGTGTTACACATAAATCTTTCTCTATTAAAAGGAGCATATTTTCATCAAAAGATGATCCAAACAGCATTTCCATAAGACATTACAGTGAGGGCAACACATATGTTATAATTCACAGTTCGAGTCACTTGATTAATTAATGAGCACACCATCAATTCTCCAATAATTACAGCATGTGTTACACATAAATCATTTTATTAAAAGGAGCATATTTTCATCAAAAGATGATCCAAACAGCATTTCTATAAGACATTACAGTGAGGGCAACGTGCAAGCTATAATTCACAGTTTGAGTCACATGATTAATTTATGAGCACACCATCAATTCTCTAATAATTACAGCATGTGTTACACATAAATCTTTCTCTATTAAAAGGAGCATATTTTCATCAAAAGATGATCCAAACAGCATTTCTATAAGACATTACAGTCAGGGCAACACATATGCTACAATTCACAGTTTGAGTCACTTGATTGATTTATGAGCACACCATTAATTCTCCAATATTTTCATCAAATGATGATCCAAACAGCATTTCTGTACGAAAGTACAGTGAGGCCGATGCGTATGCTATAATTCACAGTTTTAGTCACTTGATTAATTTATGAGCACACCTTCAATTCCCCAATAGTTACAGCATGTGTTACACATAATTCTTTCTCTATTAAAAGGAGCATATTTTCATCAAAAGATGATCCAAACAGCATTTCTATAAGACATTACAGTGAGGGCAACGCGTATGCTATAATTCACAGTTTGAGTCACTTGATTAATTTAAGAGCACACCATCAATTCTCCAATAATCACAGCAAGGGTTACACATAAATCTTTCTCTATTAAAAGGAACATATTTTCATCAAAAGATGGTCCAAACAGTATTTTTATAAGACATTACAGTGAGGGCAATGCATATGCTATAATTCACAGTTTGAGTCACTTCATTAATATATTAGCACACCTTCAATTCTCCAATACTTACAGCATGTGTTACACATAAATCTTTCTCTATTAAAAGGAGCATATTTTCATCAAAAGATGATCCAAACAGCATTTCTATAAGACATTACAGTGAGGGCAACGCGTATGCTATAATTTACAGTTTGAGTCACTTGATTAATTTATGAGCACACCATCCATTCTCCAATAATTACAGCATGTTTTAAACATAAATCTTTTTATTAAAAGGAGCATATTTGTAGTGGGAACTGTTGAGGGTTTGCTGCTGTGCAATCTTTCAATATTCAACATTCCAACAGTGTTTAACATATAATAAACTGTCACCACAGACTTTCCAACGGTTTTCCAACAGTGTTTAACATGTAATAAACTGTTACCACAGATTTTCGGTGTTTCTTGTGTTTTCACATTTTTTAGTGTTAGGAGACAATAGGTAGGAAATCTATAGAAAAATTATTTGGATTCTAACAACCTGCCAGAACAGACCTAGAATTGATAACATTCAGAAACATTTAATCTGGGTAAGTTTGAATTCATTTTCATTATTAATTTACTGCATCTTGAAATGGAATTATATTTAAATCATTAGAGTGTATTCATAGAGCTAAAAGACTAATTCAGTCAATAGGAAACTCTCACGATCTGGTATTGCTTTATTGTGTGTTCTATAAATATTTAATCAACATTCATGATGTAAATATTTTAATGATAAAATACAATGATGATTATGATATATGTAAATTAGGTATAACATTTGATACTTGGTAAACTTATAGCCTCACTCAGGTTATACGAAAGTGTAAATGTGCAGTGTACATATAAAAGAAATTGTATATAAACTTTGAAAATTGTATCTGTAAAATGACTTTGTAAATACAGTGAGACTTAAAAGTATGCATTTTGTACAGGTGCTCATCTACAGAACTTACTGAGGACGTAGTGAGGACTACTACAAGTGGTCATCTGTAGCATGCTGAGATTTATATGGTGATAGACCAAAGAGAAAAGGCTACTAATACAGGGTATTTAACTTTAATAAGAGATTCACCATTTATGAAATTATTAGTTTATAGTAGGCCTATGGTTGAGATTGAAATTAACCTTTATTGTTTTAATTACAGAGTTGTTTACTCTACGGTTATCTACGGTTTTCTGAGGGAATAAAGAACCTAAACCAAAGGACCTCGTTCTGTTACATATTTTCATCAAAAGATGATCCAAACAGCATTTCTATAAGACATTACAGTGAGGGCAATGCGTATGCTATAATTCACAGTTTGAGTCACTTGATTAATTTATGAGCACACCATTAATTCTCCAATAATTACAGCAAGTTTTAAACATAAATCTTTTTATTAAAAGGAGCATATTTTCATCAAAAGATGATCCAAACAGCATTTCTGTACGAAAGTACAGTGAGGCCGATGCGTATGCTATAATTCACAGTTTGAGTCAGTTGATTAATTCATGAGCACAGCTTCAATTCTCCAATAATTACAGCATGTGTTACACATAAATCTTTCTCTATTAAAAGGAGCATATTTTCATCAAAAGATGATCCTAACAGCATTTCTATAAGACATTACAGTGAGGGCAACGCGTATGCTATAATTCACAGTTTGAGTCACTTGATTAATTTATGAGCACACCTTCAATTCTCCAATAATTACAGCATGTTTTAAACATAAATCTTTCTCTATTAAAAGTAGCATATTTTCATCAAAAGATGATCCAAACAGCATTTCTATAAGACATTACAGTGAGGGCAACGCGTATGCTATAATTCACAGTTTGAGTCACTTGATTAATTGATGAGCACAGCTTCAATTCTCCAATAATTACAGCATGTGTTACACATAAATCTTTCTCTATTAAAAGGAGCATATTTTCATCAAAAGATGATCCAAACAGCATTTCTATAAGACATTACAGTGAGGGTTATGTGTATGCTATAATTCACAGTTTGAGTCACTTGATTAATTTATGAGCACACCATAAATTCTCCAATAATTACAGCATGTGTTACACATAAATCTTTCTCTATTAAAAGGAGTATATTTTCATCAAAAGATGATCCAAACAGCATTTCTATAAGACATTACAGTGAGGGCAACACGTATGCTATAATTCACAGTTTGAGTCACTTGATTGATTTATGAGCACACCATAAATTCTCAAATAATTACAGCATGTGTTACACATAAATCTTTCTCTATTAAAAGGAACATATTTTCATCAAAAGATGATCCAAACAGCATTTCTATAAGACATTACAGTGAGGATAACATGTATGCTATAATTCACAGTTTCAGTCACTTGATAAATTTATGTGCACACCTTCAATTCTCCAATAATTACAGCATGTTTTAAACATAAATCTTCCTCTTTCATTGCCTTCTAAACAGCAGTACATCTTAGATTCATAATCTTTACAGCTATGATCATTCCTATTTCTTCATTCGATATGCACACCTTCAATTCTGCATTTATTACAGCAGGTCCAATGTCGTGAGTGGGTAAAATATTAGTTTTTGCCCAACATGTACATGCATTTTGTGTCATATCTCAGCTTTCGTATTTATGCACGACCATTCCCAATCTACTTCACATTCAATTGAGCTGTAATTCTGAACAAAGTTGACGTGAAGCAACCACAATAGTTTCGCATGTGTTTGAGAAGGTTGGGCATCATCATGAACAAGAGGTTCGCATTGCAGTTCCTTTGCAAAGCCAATAATCTTGTGTGACATCTAGTAATTATGTAGATTTAAAAAAAGGCCTACCTGAACCAGCCTTGCATACAGAGGTTCCAGATATAGGTCATCTAGTTTACTAACAAGCGTCTTCATAATGGAAGGTCCTTGCTGGGGGTAAGTGATATTCCCTTCATCCTCCAAGATTTCCAAAATCTCTTTGGTCTCTTGTTCAATATTAGATCTCGTCAAACATTGGATCTTGTCTTCGATTTTTGTGTATCTGAATGAATCATCAAAGACATAGGTCTTAATATTGAAATGATAGTTTGCAAATTAAAAGTCTGCAACGCTGCGGTGCTGGATTCTTCGTACATTTCTTAACCCTAAAGTTTGTCCAAGGCACGGTCCTGAAAGATGATAAAGCCAGTTTTACCCACCTCAGTTCGCCTGGCGGCTTCACGGCTTCTTCTTCTTCTTGCGACTCCATGTCGAGAGCAGACTGGTGTTTACTCCTGCAAAGGAATGTTGTAATAGATCAGTGCCAAAATGGTAATTAATGTTAGAAAATTGTTCTTTGCTGTGTTTTTCTTTTCTCCTTTGAACTATGTCATCATCAGGGAAAAATGAATGTCATTGGTTTAATAATCTATCCGAGACACTCAGTTTAAAGTTTCACATTACAGTTCTTTTTCTGAAAGTAATGAACTGCTTGGCTTTGGCATAATAGGCATATAGAGTATTATAGACCACAGGCTGATGGCCTTTTATGGAACAGTTTTCTTATCAATCTTATCATAATTTCTTGTCATAGTATACAATGGGCCATCAGAAAATGTTTTACTGAAGTGTCAGCATTTGAGCGTTTGTACTGTATCTCATATTTTGTATCTATAGGTCAATTTTCTCAAGATTGATGTGTCACATTTTCGTTCATTACAAGCAACTATACCAAGTAGAATCTTCAAAGTTGTGATGACAATTTGAGAAAACGGGCCAGAAAAAGACAGAAAATGGTTGCAGTTGAATAAGTTTTGGTACGATTATGGTTTTTGGACACAAAAATGTATTTGCAAAATGTCAAATATGAGCTGAAATCAAGTGTAGTGTCTCTACTGCTAGTGAGTGTATATATAGAATCATCACTACCCTTTTGTTTGAATCCTACTTGAGGGTGAATGGCATACACAGTTGGATGAGAAAGAAATACTCCAATATTTTAATTATGTGCATCAGAGTTTTAGGGGTGCCCCTAGACCTTAAGAGGACAACCATTACATCTTTAAAAGGATTCATCATATCAGGATGATGTTAATGCGCCATGAAGTATTTTCTTATGGGGGAGGGGGGATAACGAGTGCGGTGAGGAAGATGTTCCCAGATATTGAACAGCTGCTGAGGCTTTCACTGGTATCTCCTGTGGCTCACGTGAGATTAACAATAAGTATTCATTCAGTGCTTGCGCCTATCATGTTTAAATTTCATGCAAAACAACGACCCCCCTGCCTAACTCCCCAGCCAGAAACAGCAATCCCGTAAAGTGGCACCACTGTCAGTTTACAAATGTATCACCATAGGATAGTTTAGTTACTACTGAATTTACAGCACCATCAATTGGTTATTTAAACACTGATTTATAAAATAAATGTATATATTGTATTTTGAAATGTATGCATCATTAAAGTGTCAACTTCATGATGCGACAACCATTGGACACATGACCTGTATATTAGTGCAGGGAGTCACACAAAACTTTCATCATAGAGACCAGGTACATAGAATTTTTCCTAGCTCCCTCTGGCATTCTTACTCTCATTATAGGCATTATCACAGGTACTCTACTAGTGAAGTGAAAAAGAAGTGAAAATGGTTGAAAGGAGCATTTGTTTGTTTGTTTGTTTGTAAATTTATTAATAGGCTCCAGAAAAAGCCGAGGCTTATCTGGCTGAGGCATTTATGTCGCTTCTCCCTTGATTGCTTTACCTTGGTTTTCTGATGGCCTAATAAAGAACAAACAAGGAGGTTCTCAAACCTTCTCACATTCATGAGACAGATATTTTAGGAAGTTGTCCCCCACTCCCCATTTGGTACAAAACAAGGCCCCGGCATCCTGGACAGGAATAATTACATTATTGTGTATAATGAATTGTTTCATTTCTGGAAACCTCTAACCCTCCTGCCACGTCATAATTAGTAATAGGATGCATGGAGCAGAAATACAGTGCACATGTTGTTAGACCATTATTATGTTATATTATATTATATTATATTATACTAGCAGACCCGTGGGATGGGACGTCAGAATATGAATGTGAAACCCAAAGCTAAAAATAAATGAAAGTCAACAATGAGTTGCAGCATCAATACATACATTTTTATCTGTCTATCGGTCCACCTGTCAGGTTGCCTGTCTATCCATCCATCAATTTTTATTTTGAAGCATCTCTGTATTCACTTTAGCTGATGCATCTCTGTATTAACTTTAGCTATTTATCTTTTCCTATCTATCTATCTATCAATCTATCTATTTGTCTATATATCTATCTATCTGTCTATTTATCTATTTCTCCATTTATCTAGCTATCTAGCTATCTATGTAAATCGATAGAAAAATGGATTCGGTTCATTGACTGATTGCTTGACAGATTGATTGAAGCAATAAAATGTGCATGGTTGGTTCTTGGATTGAAGCATCATGACACAAATCACCTATCAAAGCCTCTAAATTTTTTTATGTCAATAACATTAAAGACAGCCTTCAATTTCCAATCCCATGGATGGGAAATCCTCACACTGCAGAGGACTGGATTCAGTTCAGGTTACTACATGTCAAGCGCTAAGCTGCCAATCATGGCTCAGATAGCAGGATAGCATGATTTACGGCAATCACATACCCATGGTAACTTCCCTAGACATCCCTCTTGATTGTTTAACATCCAAAGTTGGTATATCAGCCATGATTGAAGCCTGGCAGGTTGAGACAAATGAATTATGTGTTCCTCTAGAAGAGCCTGTTTTAGGTGATCTAACAATATATATTAGATGCTAGCTTACAGTTTAGCAAGCAATTACACACACACAAACAAGCAGGTTATTTCAGATATCAGGAATAAAAAACTAGACATGTACTAATCGCTAGGCGATGAGTGTTGCGCTGCCCTAACTTAGCAAATGAAACATAAATTTTGCGGTATTACATCAAATGCACTCGTGTTGTTTCATTAATTAGTATATTGATTAATTAATGTACTGTATCTTTCAGGATTACAATGTTCAAAGCTATCACTTCCTTGAATGGATGTCAGCACCTCTCCCCCACCTCCAGTAGACTGCATAATTATCCTGACACAACCCCCCCCCTCCCCGACATCAACTGGCAATGTCTTGGGGGCTGTAGCAAAGTCAGCTTGTCCCCGGGAGCAAGACTGTAGAAAGGGGGATATGTGGAGTAATCAAGTTTTTAATTTGTTTATTAGAAAAATCCAGATTGACCTAGGTTTATGTCGAAACTTTGTAAAATTCAATTTGCACCATAGGCCTAATGTATATTACACACAAAGCACATTCAGTTTATTTTTCTTTGGGATCCCATAATATATTTAGACCCTTTATACACTCCTGGGGCCAATTGTAAAACAGCTTAGCTGTATTGTTACTTCATTCTCTAAAATCAGCAAGAGTAACCCCCTAGTCTCGTAGGTCTACAGTGTATGCATTAAATATTGTAATTGTATGGGTATGTGCATTGTGAAATTAACTTATTGGTAATACACTAAATTAAAATGGACACAACTTGATCGTTTGGAATTGCTGAATAGTGAATAATTGCCACCCAAAAGGCAGGAAAACAGTTCTCACTGAATTGAAAGAGAGTGCCCCCTCAAAGCAGACACTTATAAGTCCCCCATGCAGTCTATCTTGCAGCCATATCCACGCTGGGAGAGCATGTGTGAAGACATTGGTCAGAGTGGTGGAGGAGAAATTGTTCATAAATGACACAATAAGGACACTAAATGCAAAAATAAAGACTTTAGGACACACTTTATGACATGAATGAACATATATGTGAATAAGGGCATTGGAAGTGGTGGCTGGTACCCAGTAGCTTTTACAGAAAATTAGGACTAGAATGTGAACATTTCAGTATGTGCAAAAAATCTTCCTTACGAAACCAAGAGCTTGCCCAAGGGGGGCACCCCCAGGGCAGCGCTAATAAAGGGTGTTGGTTGAAATATCAATGAACTTACATGATGAAAGCGTGTTTATCTCATTAGGTCATGTTGAACAGAGCCAAAAGAGATCCCCAATAACATCACTATCAGCTGGAAAGGAAGACACGTAGTAAATCAGGATTTCTGAAATAGTAAGACAGTTCAATGACCCTACAATGAGCCGACACTGTTAAAATAACGGGAAGTCCATTTAATGTCCGAGGGGAAGGGGGTTTGGACTTTTTTTGAAAATCAATAATTTCTTGCTCAGTTTTGTTGAAATAGATAAATTCTTTTAGGGGAGTAAATAATTTGTGCCAGGGGTGTTTCTTAATAAGGTGTTGCTTAATTTAGGTGTCAATATCCGGGGACTTCCCATACTTGAAATGAATTAATACTGCCGCTGTCTCCATAAAATAAATATTTCCTGCCCAAAAAAACACCAACCCCCCTGAAAATTGAATGGTCGCCCCTGAGATTTTTTGTCCAATCCAAGATGCTGCTCCTGTTGTGAGCCAGTGACGCCACATTCGAGAAATTGTCAGCATTTCGCAGAAAAAAGTTCAAATTACGAAAGACAGACACCCAGACAATCAATAATCTAGACTGATCTCTCCACACTCTGAAATTATCATAATATACGGCATATGCATGATTTGCTTGTACATTTGACATGGCCATGTTCAGAATGCGATGAGATTTAAATAAGCGGTTTACCATTATTGCTTGGAGATGCCACCTATACATAAATTCCGAACTACAAATGGAGAAGGTCCAATTATAATAGGTCTGTCTCCATATGGGGATTATGACAGGTATTATCATTAGGTGGTACAAGCATAAGGGGGGAGTGCTATTTTTGTCTTTGGGGAATCCCACCAAATGACATATTATCTGGTTTGTTTGCAAAGTAAATGAAATCCTGTGACAAACAGTTAATAATAATCTGGTTGTTAAAATGTTACAATCCCTCAATCTGTATGATAACAATACACCTTTCTGTTCAACTGCTGTTTGAGAACATAATCAATACAGTGTAGCTGACCAAAACTTTCAACAAACACACTCATTAAGTTGGCTTGGTCAACAACACCAATCACCTTGTTGAAAGGCAAAGGGGATTCCATCAGAGCTCCTATTGCTTGGAGAAACCACCTGTACATAAATTCCGAACTACAAATGGAGAAGGACCTATTATAATTCAATACATCACCAACGAGCTATAGGTCTCAGGTCAATTACAGGTTCGGGATCTTCCTTTCACCTTTCTATTATAACTGACATGAGCTGCCAAAGTTTGTTCATGTTATTGTTCCATATTTGTGTTGTATCGCGATTATTGCAGAATTGCATAATGTATTGATAAAATATAATCGTAATGATGTTGTAGGGCCTACATATCATATTTATCCTATAAGCACTTTTCAACTGATTTCGATTTAATATCATATAACATAAATAAACATATTCTCATTAAAATACACTACCCTCCAAAAGTTTGAATACACCTGGAAAAGTAAGGTTTCTTTTAAAAATACTTCATTTTGAATGGAATTTTTATTTTACATTTACTTGAAACAATATTAGAACTCACATTGTAGTCATAAGTTCTATTTGTTTTGTAATTTTAGGTAAGTTTGGTTGAAATTTATGGCCTTTTTTGATATCCCAAATTATGGTATTTTATAAAAAATTGTCACAGCCCAGTTATCTTCCAGGTTTATTAAATTTAATAATACTTAAGTGTTTCCACAGTTGTAACATTATCGTAAGTAGAGTTTTAAACCATAAAAGGAGAGTTTAAAAATTGAACTTCGACCACCCAAAAATACTAATTTTGGCTAATTTCGGGTCTCCATGAAGTATACTCATTGATTGTATCTTCTCGAGTGAAAATTGTATTATTTGAGCTGTTTCACCATTGTTTTGACCCGAAACTTGCCAAAATTAGTATTTTTGTCCCATTTTCAACAGCCATTTTCTCTGGTCTGAAACTTCTGTTAAAACCGTATCAAACCAGTGGAAATGTGTATAAAATTATAAAATGTCATACATATGGAAGATATGTGTGCTTTTACAGCTTTTTATTGAAAATCAAAATATGGGATATCAAGATATCAAGAAAATTATATAAATTTCCATATTGTTTGATGTAAGTACAAGGTAAATTAAAATGTTTTGAAGATGAAGTACTTTTAAAAGAAATCTCACCTTTTCTATTCAAACTTTTGGAGGGTAGTGTATGTACAGATCGTTTAGCACCTACGAGAAGACCACCTTCATGGTGAGCACCAGCAATGCACCAGATAGCCAAATGAAAGAAAATTTAAAATAAATAAATAAGAAAATGTATACATTGTACAGTACTATATAGAAACACGTAAGATACAGATGATCAGCAGTACGAACAATTTGCCAACTGTTACCATAATTATCGAAGGTCACATGATTAAGACTATGCTAAACATATTATCATCCTTAAAAGAAGGAGTCAAGAAGTTCCCTGGTGCTAAGTTTATGCAATGTTCTTTGCTTGACATAATTTTGATGAACTGATCATTTTGACTGTAAACTAAGAACCCTGGGATAATGGTTAATATGCTATCAAATAATTTCTGACGGTAGTGTTTCCACCTTGGGCACAACATCAGGAAATGTTCTTCGTCCTCAACCACATTCATGTCACATTTATTAATTTTCGGTTTTCTGCCTCAACAAAGGGACGTTTATGTCTTCCTAACTCTATTTGTAGATTATGAGAACTGGGTCTAAAGCGAGCTATGCAATGATAAATATTTCTCGGCAGACCTAAATTCAGATAGGGTTCAATACACATTTCAGTTTTAAAATATTTATATGTTCTTAGTTTAGGATTGCTATCCAAGTCAGAAATGTCACTTAATGGTTTAGTTTGAGTGTGTTTATGTATTGCATTGGGAATGATACTGTGGCAGCAGGTTTTGTTGCTATTTGTTTATTCCCCATTACGTCCCATAAAGGGATATTTTACAGTAGTATGCCATTTGAAGTTTGTATCATTAGGATACCTGTGGTGCTCCTACAGACCACCAGATGACAGGGCGATCCAGTGGTTAACTTTAATTTATGACTGAAGGTGGTTAATCCTTCTATAGGCAACAAAACTGTTTGACAGGCTTTGCTCCCTCTCATTCTGACTGTCTCTTCAGCTGCTAGCTAAGCAACTGTTCAGTGGAGATTTTCATGAGCATTTAACTTTGTACCAGGTATGTGAATTCACTTTATAAATATTTTACCTTCTGTAATATTAGTCAGTATTAGTTTAACTGTGTTTAATAAATAATTCTTATCAATAGTAATTTAGCTTTAATAAGCAAGTTACCAAATAATGTTTACTGTTGTCAGCAGTTGTTAATTGTCAAACAATCTAGAGAAACACTTGTATTATTTGCAGTTTGTTTAATAGCACATGTTAGTGCACTTGAACTTAGGCAATTCATTTGTTGTCTTAGGTGCCATTTAGAGCTGTGTGTTCTTCAATATAAGGACAAGGATGCAGTTAGGCAAGACAGAAACCCCACTCAGGGTAAGGTCTTTCTTGGGCTAATTTAATGTTATAAAACTATTTCTGTAATATTTTACACATGTCCATGTGACTTTTAGTTTCTCATTTGTCAATTCCATTACAACAAATTAACATCCATTATACATTTATGCATTGTATTTATACATGTTTTTCTGTATCAATTTACAGGGTTTTTTACAACCTGGATATGATCTTCAAATAAATCTTTGAACTGCCATTTGGTTGTTGAGTCAACTTAATAACCCCTGGAACAATGGAGCCTCCAGTGAGGAGATTGTAACTTCACAGCCATCAGCAACAACCAGGCTCAGCACCAACAATCCAGCTTCACACCGGATTAAGGATTGGTGAGATTCTACAATCCTCTTCACTTCAAAAATTTCAAGGAACTTAATGAGCTTCATGTTACAGTTTTGACTGCACTGAATTAATTGAAAGTCAGTGTGATCACTTTAAGTGACTTTTGTCGGCCGACACTGCGTGATACATTCAGTTTCACTATTTATGTCACTTCAACCTGTAAGCATGGGCCATTTCTTCAATCAACATTTCATTGACAGTGTGTCATCTTTCACACTGAAGTTATCAGTCCGGACTTCCTAGCACCAATTTTAATGATTTTAACAATTTTGAAAGTGCATTAATAATTATTCAATATGACTTCGTCTGGTGACATTAGTAACAAATTTGTTCCTCAAATTGAACCCTTTTATAAAAATTAGAAGTGTTCTCAGCTGCTTTGTGATTTAGGTTATTTTTTTTCTGCAATTGTTTAATTTAATAGCAGCATATGTCAGTTATACTGTTAGTAAGGACTCCAACTTTGATCTACCTACAAATGAGTCTACCAACATAAGCAAACGTGGAAGCAAAACTTCAATGACTTTCATCGGCTGGAACTCGACTGGTCAGCTTTCTTGCAATTCTTCAATGCCCACAGTCTCACGAAAAGGTACCTTCACCTGTGGTGAGATTCCGTGTGAACAGTGGCAACACAACAGTTGTCTTGGGAACGGTTACTTTGAAAATTTGAGTATGTTGACTTTGTGTATTTGTGCTTTGTTAAGGAACATTGCCCCAGTTGTTCTATTTAGATCAAGTCAAGACATTTCGAGGACATTTTTGTCTAAAATTTTGACAGTATTATTACATAACTTGTGTGCATCAACCATTTATTTGAGACACTTCTTCATAGTTTCTACATTTTTACCAGACAGTCGTTCATTATCAATGCATTTCTTGTACAATCTTCGCAATACTTCGATCGTCAAATCAGGAAATTCCTACGCCCTTCAATCAGCATCTCGCGAATGCTATTTCAGGAGGATGGAGAATTATCTTCTTGATTTGTGCTTGTGAAAAGTACAGGATATTTTTGGCTAAAATGTCAAAATGATTTTATTGGTTTTATCAGGTTAGATTAAGTTATTTTGTTATACTTTTTGCAGATGATATGTAATCGACTTGTCATATATATTATGTGATTTTGATGAAGAATGTTATATAGCAAGTTCTTAGATTCTACTGGTTTAATTTAGCAGTTTAGGTTGTCGTCACAATGTTGTGAGTCAATTAACATTTTCAAATTTAGAAATATTAGCTATGTAGTTTATATGAATTCCTTCATACAGGTACGGTCAATTTAGCTCTTTATTATGTCAAACTGAGGACAGTTTTTCCTTTCACCCGGGGCTCTGTGGCAGCAGGTTTTGTTGCTATTTGTTTATTCCCCATTACGTCCCATAAAGGGATATTTTACAGTAGTATGCCATTTGAAGTTTGTATCATTAGGATACCTGTGGTGCTCCTACAGACCACCAGATGACAGGGCGATCCAGTGGTTAACTTTAATTTATGACTGAAGGTGGTTAATCCTTCTATAGGCAACAAAACTGTTTGACAGGCTTTGCTCCCTCTCATTCTGACTGTCTCTTCAGCTGCTAGCTAAGCAACTGTTCAGTGGAGATTTTCATGAGCATTTAACTTTGTACCAGGTATGTGAATTCACTTTATAAATATTTTACCTTCTGTAATATTAGTCAGTATTAGTTTAACTGTGTTTAATAAATAATTCTTATCAATAGTAATTTAGCTTTAATAAGCAAGTTACCAAATAATGTTTACTGTTGTCAGCAGTTGTTAATTGTCAAACAATCTAGAGAAACACTTGTATTATTTGCAGTTTGTTTAATAGCACATGTTAGTGCACTTGAACTTAGGCAATTCATTTGTTGTCTTAGGTGCCATTTAGAGCTGTGTGTTCTTCAATATAAGGACAAGGATGCAGTTAGGCAAGACAGAAACCCCACTCAGGGTAAGGTCTTTCTTGGGCTAATTTAATGTTATAAAACTATTTCTGTAATATTTTACACATGTCCATGTGACTTTTAGTTTCTCATTTGTCAATTCCATTACAACAAATTAACATCCATTATACATTTATGCATTGTATTTATACATGTTTTTCTGTATCAATTTACAGGGTTTTTTACAACCTGGATATGATCTTCAAATAAATCTTTGAACTGCCATTTGGTTGTTGAGTCAACTTAATAACCCCTGGAACAATACTAAGATCAACCATGTCAGAGATACCATAATTTTCTAAGGAATTACACAATCGTTTATACCAACAGTCATTTCCTGAGTTATGTATCTGTTTTTGTAGCTGCAGATATCTACCTAGGGTAGCAGGGCAGTCGGGAGAGACAAGCCTTTGTAGATATTTTACTGCAGAGATATGTCTGATCACAAGTGGAAATCACCCACAGTCAGCATATATGCTTGTGGTAGAGATTTGCCTTCCGACACCAAGCATATTTTTCAAGAACTGCATCTGTATTTTTTCTATGCCATAAATTTTTTTGTTACTGAACCACAACTCATTGTTGTATTCTAGAAGTGGAAGAACATGTGTATTGAACATTTTGAGACTTAACTAAGGATTCTACTATTTGTTTTAATGTTATCTTTGAGTAAGTGAACAGCTCTGGGCTTGGGTAGCAATATGGCTATGCATTGAGGAGTGCACATTTCTGGAAGAAGTCAGAACATGACCCAGGTATTTATATGAGCTGACAATTTCTAATTTCTGGTTATCTAAGATAAATTTATGTGTGGTTTCAACCTTCCCAGATATGTTGTACAACATGACTTTAGTTTTACAACAATAATTAATAATGAGGTGCCATTTTTTACAATAATCAGCCAAGTTGTTCAATAGTATTTGGAGGCCATTTTCGCTCTCTGACATCAGCATAAACTTCTGGATAAAATAAATGGACCACTATAGAATGTGTCTTCATTTCAATAGGCTTTGCTTACTACAGGATATACACATCTGGCAGAGATACAAGCGTCAAATCCTGGTCAAGATAAATGGACGAAAACTGTCAGGATCTGTACCAAAGCCGGAGAAGAGGTTGTAGGAAGAAAAGACAAAAGTAAAAAAAGTGAAAATGAAGAAATTAAAAAACTGTCAGAAATACAGATGAAGATTAGAGATAACATGAATTCATGTATAAGCAAAGAAAAGGAAAGAAGAGTTACGAAAAGAAAGAAACAAGGTTATGACAGAAATTCATGAGAAACTTGAAGAAGAAGAGCAAAATAAAATCTTAAAGATGGTAGAAGCTGTAGAAGACTCAAAAAGTGTTTCAAGGAGAATGTTCCAAGTAGTCAAAGATCTGCAAAGAATTAAAGAAAATAAGAAAATATTGGTTGATGGAGAAAATGCAAAAACAACAGATGAGGTAGAACAAACAAGAATTGTTACAAATTTTTTCCAAGAGATGTTTACCAGAGATATGGAAGAGATAGAAAATATTGATCCAAAAGAGATGGCCGTAAAATTTAGTAAAGAAGAAATCAAAGAAGCTGTTAAAAGATGGAAAAAGTGCTGGGATAGATTAAATTTATGGAGAATTAATTAAATGCAGTCCAGAAAAAATATATGAAGAGATAGCTGAGATATACATTCATGCTGCAACAACAGGAATGTATCCAAAGGAATTAAAAGAAGGCGTTCTAGTTCCACTACAAAAACCAGGGAAAAAAAGCATGTCCCCTAGGGAATCTTAGGCCAATCATCTTATTATCAATTCTGAGGAAAATTCTGGCAATATCAATTATTATGTAATTATGTATGTTGAAGAGATGTCTAAAGAAGTTTCTAGAGAAAATACCATCAACTCAAGTAGTTTACCAAAAAGGACGAAGTACCATAGAACTAGTCTTCAGTTTCAAAATACTAGCAGAAAAGGCAATAACATCGCAAGATTATTCAATTATTCTACTTATGTTGGACATGTCAAAAGCATTCGATACAGTGAGAACTGAACTGATGAAGACTTAGGAAAAAATACTTAATGAAGATGAATTGCACATGATTTTGATTGAAGGCGTCCAGCTGAGAGTCAGAATCGGGAAAACTCTAGGAGAAGAGATTGTCACAAATGTGGGAGTACCACAGGGCGATTGTCTGAGTCCAGTCTTCTTCATTATATAGTATATATTTAGCAAAAGCTCTGAAATCAATGCAAGGAATCATGATACCGCCACACATTGAAGATCACAGATGTACAAAATACAGCAGTAGACTATTGATAATTGATCAACAATATGCAGATGATACAGCATGGATAATGAATGATAAAGAAAGAATTGAAGATATCAGAAAAACAGTCCCAGCCATTTTAAAAGAGAAAAATTTTCAAGTGAATGATGGTAAAACAGAAGAATATGAAGTTAAAAGGAGAAAGATGAAAGCTGGAAAAAATGTAAATATTTAGGAAGCCTCCTAGGCACAAGAAATGACATTAACAAAAGAAACATTTTAGCCATAGCTGCTTATAATCAGTTGGAAAAACATCTTGGAAAGCAAGAAAGTTTAGAAAAAGGTTAAAATCAGACTTTTCGTAGTCACATAGAAAGCATATTTTTACACAACTGCGACCTATGGACTGTAACTAAAAAAATAGAAAACGATGTTGACGTATTTCAAAGAAAAATGCCGCTAAAGATCTTAGAAATAACATGGCAAGATAGGATATCAAATAAAGAATTACACAGAAGAACCTAGCTAAATCAATGGAGTGAGAGTGTCACAGTGGTATGGACATTTATTGAGACAACCGGAAGAAACCCCAGCAAAGGGAGCGCTAAGGGAAGCAAGAAAATATGTTCAAAAACCAAGGGGATGACAGAAACAGACCTGGCTGAAATTAGTGGACAAAGATCTTGAAAAGCTAAGTATGGCAGGTTGGGAATGAGTTATCCAGTGATCAAGAAAGGTGGAATTGAAAAAACATGAGAGAGTTTCGCGCTTCGGAAGAGATTTTTGACACTCAGAGCAACAGTTATTTGGCGTTTGGAGGGTTGACAGTAGTAGTAACATGAAAACAAAGATGCCATTATGAGCTATCCATCCATATCCATTTTGGTGTGTTAAGAATGCCTAATATAGTGATAAGGATAGGTTGGATTGAAAATACATTGGAGAATTTTGTGCTTCCGAGGAGATTTTTGCAACTGACCGCAACATTTATTTAGCTTTTAGAGGGTTTACAGTTGTAGGAACAAGGAACCAAGGTGCCAAATGAAGGCTTACATCGAGGTCTGTCCATCCACATTTGTTTTGTTGGGCTAGGAATGATTTATAAGGAGATTAGGACAGGTAGATTTGAAAACACACAGGAGAATTTTGTGTCTCCGAGGAGATTTTTGACACTGACCACAAAATTTATTTAGCTTTTGGAGGGTGGAAAACTGAAGAACAAGGAAACCAATGTGTCAAATGCAAGCTTACATCAAGGGCTGTTTATCAATATCCATTTTGATGGGTTAAAAAGGAGTTATATGGTGATTAGGTCAGGGAATTGAAAAAACATGGGCGAATTTTGTGTTTCCTAGGAGATTTTTGACACTGATCATAACATTTATTTAGCTTTTAGAGGGTTGACAGTTGTAGTAACAAGGAACCAAGTTGCAAAATGAAGGCTTACATCAAGGGCTATGTATCCTCATTTGTTTTGTAGGGTTAGGAATGATTTTTGTGGTGATTAGGACAGGTGGAATTGAAAATACATGGGAGAATTTAATGTTTCCGAGGAGATTTTTGACACTGACCGCAACATTTATTTGGCTTTTGGAGGGTTGAAAACTGTAGTAACACGGAAACCAAGGTGCAAAATGCAATCTTACATCAAGGGCTATCCATTTTGATGGGTCAGGAATGAGTTATATGGTGACTAGGACAAGCCGAATTGAAAATGCATGGGAGAGTTTTGAGTTTCCGAGGAGATTTTCGACACTGATAACAACATTTATTTAGCTTTTAGAGGGTTGTAAGTTGTAGTAACAAGGAAACTAAGGTGTCAAATGAAAACTGACTTCAATGGCTATCCATCCATATATTTTTTGGTTGGTTAGGAATGAGTTATCTCGTGATTGTCATGTGATCTCTAGATTGGCAAGATTAGAACAAACTGATTTTTCCATTTTCTCAATGTGAATATTAATGATGCTGGTAGGACAATAAATTTGAATTGTTAAGGATAATGATATCAAAATTAACATGATATACTTCCATCAGAAAAATGTGTATAACAGTCCCATTGAACAATGAATCATTAAGACTGTGAACATAGTAGTTGAACAGCCATATCATTTTCCAGGCTTTTGCAATTGTTGATCGTCTTCTTAGCTTGTACGCATGGGGAACCCATATATTGTAGTACATATAAATCCTGTAATTTTCATAAAAACTATGGCAAAAACATATAAGATCACACATAAATACATTGTAGTTCCTAAACCAAGTAACTGATTAAATTTCAGTGATTTTTCTTCCTCGTGATACTTGGACTGCCTGACGACCTTTGCTAATTGCAAAACAGTAATTATTGCCTAATTAATGATTTAAAGGGTACTGATATGGTCACAAGTGTGAAAGCCCAACCCCTCTGTTCCTTTTGAAGCTATTCTGTGTACCATGGGCAACATTAACACTACTGAAAGAGAAAAAAACATGTATTTTCAGTAATTTTTCCTTAATGACCTGTAACGACCCCTAATTGACCTTAAAATTAAAAATTGACGCCTGCATCCATCCCTACCTTTAATCTCTTCTCCCATAGCCCACTTCTACCATGGTTGCCAAGTATTAACAAGAAATGCCGGAAAAAATTTTTCTAGAGGCTTTTTTGGACTTTGGCTGGTCCACTATAGACTGTCTGTTATAAATCAATTTTGTGTGTTCCAGACAACTTTTATTGCTCTGAAATGAACCTCTAATGACATTTGGCCACATCTGGAAAATGCAGAAATGTATAATTTCTGAACTGTCTGGATTAGCCACATATCAACAGATGTCTCAAGAGGTCACAAAAGTTATGACTCCAATTCATAGCTTTATTTATAAGCACCCTGCAAGGATCACACTCTAAAAAATCTAGGGCAAAAGCGGTTTTTAAAAATATCAAGTAGTTTTATGATACAACAATAGTGAATTTTGCATAGAAATTTGGTTTATCAGGTCACTTTTGGTTTTGTCTTTAGAATTGGTCTCCTCCTCAGGTAAAATGGTTTTTCAAAAAACCAAGACCTCCTTTTGGAATGAGTCTTCCAGTGCAAATATTAGAGTTTTTGAATGCCTTGATAAATATTGGTCCATGTGTCAATATGACAACATTTGTGGATGATCAACCAGACTACTATGCACAAGTAATTTGCTTAGAGACAATGGGTTTTCATTTATCCAGTGATATTTTAGAACCTAATACTAGTTTCGATATATAAGGAACTTTATGGACCTCAAAGACAACCTTGATACCGTGCTTGCTGAGACGGGTCAGCTCCCCAGAGAACAAAGCCTCCTTCTGTACCATATGGAACGCCATCTATACTGGCATGCATTTGGCAAACAAAGTCCAAATTGAACAGGGAACGAGTGACTAATAAAAACACAGCAAGGAATCATTGAACCTATCAACACTGAAAGCATAACTAAGCTGTAACAAAAAAACAAGCATTATCTCAAAATGACATTGTGTTTTTTATCCCAGCTTGCGCATCACAGTTGTCTTAAAAAGTAGATTGAGTCTCGTGTTTGTCATATGGCCTATGTTGGATGGCTGTTTCAATCATACATCACCTGACTTCTGTGTCCTCCTCTCAGGGCCGTATTTGCACATTTCTGGGCCCAGGGCAGGCTGTTTCTAATGGGCCCCCCTAGCACCCCAAAAACGCTACAAATTATAAAAAATTACATTCTTACGCCAGTTACCTGATGCACTTTCTTCACTGTCACAACTCTTTTCAGCTTCATCATGGGCCCCCCTGAGGTCATGGGCCCGGGTCAAATGCCCCGTTTGCCCATAGGTTAATGCAGCCTTGCCTCCTGTCCTAATTAGCCTACCAAGTGCATAAATACTTGACGTAAAGCCTCAATCATTCATCCATGCATCCACAATTGATAGGCTAATCAGGCCAGCGATGGACCAATTATATATGAGATGACATACTACCACTACTGATATATCAGATATCCAAACAGCCTCCTCTTTGGTTTATGAAGAAACCAGTTTTAGTTGGTTTTTGTTAAAACCAAACAATTTGGTATTACCACCAACCATAGTTGGTTTAATATGTGGGACAAGCTCAAAAACCAAACGGGGTTTTATGGAGGCTGTTTTTTTTTAGAGTGCACGCACCTGCAAAATCCAATTTATTTTGAGCTATATCAATTAATTATTATGTTTAATGGAAATAGAAATCAAAATTTCTATATGGAAAATTTTCAATATAACTACAACTCTACAACTTATCCGACTGGACAGATCTATTCAAGACACACTCAATGGTAAAAAATTACAGCTATATCTTCATTGAAAGTGCTTCAAATTAGAAAAACTCCCCCAGACTCGGACAGGGCCTAATTGAAAAAAAAGAGTCAAATCCCGCCTCCCGCACCCACGTCCCGCATTTCAAATTCGCCTGTGGGCGATATTACAGAATTGGGTACTATTAACTATTTGTTAATGTTGTGAGGGACCCGAAAAGGCATATGAGCGATTATAATTACAGAGATGGGCACCCTGTCATACTCTAGATCAACTCTTCTAATTTGGCTATTTGAAGATATTTAGAGATTGGTTGACACAGCCGCCCAGTTCTGTTGCAACATAAAATTGTCACAGTCTGTTGCGAACTCTAAATGGTTTGTCATCTGAGCAACAACTTTGCAGATGTAGATGTAGATGCACTATTAACTATTTGTTAATGGTTATTCTTCTCACTTTGTTGTTGGTCAGTTTTAATCAGACCAAGCACCCCCCCCCCATTCATAAATTATCCAGTGATAAGAGAAGAAGGATATGCAAAACAGAAATACTATGCATGTCGATACATCAAATTATACTATATTATGCTAGCCTATAATTTAGGTTATCTTTACACAAACATTCATGTTATGTTATCGGGAAAAGGATGCTGATTGAAATATCAATGAACTTACATGATGAAAGTGCGTTTATCTGATTAGGTCATGTCCAGAGCAGAGCCAAAAGAGATCCCGGATTAACTCCATCACTATCAGCTGAAAGAAAAACATGGTCAATCAGGATTTCTGAAATTGTACAGAAAGTTCAATGACCCTACAATGAGCGTCACTGTTAAAATAGGGGGGAGACCATTTAATGCCCGAGAATTAACTACTTTCTTGCTCAGTTTTGCTGAAATAAATAAATTATTTTTCGGCAGTCTTGAAATAAATAATTTCTGCCTGGGGTATTTCTTGATAAGGTGTTGCTTAACTTAAGAATTAACATTTGGGGACTTCCCGCGCTTCAGATAAATAAATACTGCCGCCGTAACCATGACATAAATATTTCCTGCCCCCCCCTGGAAATTGAATGGTCGCCCCCTAAGATTTTTTGTCAAATCTAAAAAAAGTTCAAAATACTAAAGACATGCACCTAGATAATCAATAACCTAGACAGATCTCTCAAGTCTTTAATTTAATTATTTAACTGTACAACTAGTCTACAAATTATTTGATTTAGAAGGAAAAATCCAAACAACTCCAATGACTATTAGTTGTCAGCCAATGGGCGTCTGATTCTATCTCTAAAACCAGTTTGAGCTAAATGTATAATAATGACACACCATCAACATTATGAATAAGGTTCAATTTCCATAATGAGACTGCTTCTCTATTTTACAGCCAAACACTTTGATATGGAACAAGAGCAGGTATACTGCCTCCATATCCCCCATGCCCTACACATCTACCTATACCCACCAGAATCTCAATTTTAGTTATGCCAAATATTTCCACCAGGGGCACAATTGTGCATATTAGGATGTGGAGACACCTAGTGGTTTTTTTGCTTTTCAAAATAAACATGGCTGCAGGCCAAAAGCAACAGCAACCCAGCTGAAGAAAGTATCAGGGATGTGGAAATGGTTATGATATCTATTGATTTATGGTAACATTTGACAAGTTTAGGGGGGTCTTTGAATGTTGGGAAAGAATGAGCATTGCGCATTGTGTGGTGTTTAAGATATGTGATGGATGCCATGTGAGCTCATGTGATGGAGACTATAAGTAAAATTCCCCATAGCATAGCATGAGGGATAATTAGAGTGGACTGTGATACTGTGAAAATGGCACTTCGTGTGTCATCATGCTGATGATTTGTCATGATCAAACCCAATACTTTCAATGTTAATTTGATTGAAGGAGACTTATCCCACTTGTTGGTGACAGCCAAACGAAATGATTATGCATCTGATTTTCACTCTAAAATCTGTTATGAGAAGTCAAATAGCTTTCTCTTGATCATGACTAATCAAACAGCCTATATGTTTCCCATGTTGAAAGTAGAGAAGATGACACTTCATCGGCTATCATGAGTCACGAAGTGCCATTTTCACAGTGCCACAGTCCACTCTAATTCTAGATCAAAGTGTTTGGCTGTAAGAGGATGGTAGATCTGAAAAATAGGTTTGACAAATACAGTGGTCCCTGCCATGAACGACCTCCTAATGAGCGACCAGACCCCTTTATACGACCATAGACCCTCTGTATTAACGTTTTTCTTCACAAATATCACCCCAATAAGCGACCAACCTGTCTAACGCGACCAACGACCGCTAAATGGGTAAAAATCGATCTATTCTACCCTCATATGCGACCAAAAAACGACCAAAAACTATCAAAGTGTGACCAAGAAGCCACGATGTCTTGCACAGTTTGTGCTTGGAAACACGCAATTGTTGATTGCTGACAAGGCATTGTTGCTTCAATTGAGTCAATTGCTTTAATTGGGTGAATTGCTGCTTCAGTTGCCTGAGATCATTTCCAATGCTTCAATTAATTGTCCGCCCCAAACTTGATTGCACTTCTCAATTGAGGTGCATTGATAATATAAAGAAGCGAATGTCTACAGGTGAACTGGTCAAACTTGATTGATTGAGCTTCATTTGTAGTAACTTTGAGTAAATCAACTATGGGAATTGCTGTCATTTACTCATGTTGGTCGTATAATAATGCTTTGACATTATTCTAGATCAGTCAAGAAGTTGCACATGATTCCAAGCAAATTGTGCTGCTGCTTGTAACTGAAATTTGGTATTTTGCTTACTCTTTTTGCACATAGTTTCGTAAGCCATGAATCATCAAATTTGCTTGATTTTATTACTTCAACAAATCAACTTTAATCTGTATACCCACTGTTTAACTAATTCGATATCAGTTTCATTTAACTTTTGCTCCTGAAACTGAAAGCCTACTATCATAATGAATACAATATATATGATATAAGGATTAAGGAGTGAGTAAGGAAAGATGCAATGCACAGAATAATGAAAAAAAACAAAAAACATTTCAATCTAATTATGACTTGCAACTATGGAGTGGTATTCAAATAACTACTTGACCAATCATATACCACGAGGCGAGATTGTACCCCGAAGAGAGACCGCACCCCCACGAGAGACCGCCTCACTCATGCAGAAGGGGCGGTCTTATAACGCAGGGACCACTGTAGTGGGACCAGTTTGTGTAAATTTTTTTTTTTTCATTTGTAACTTTATTTATGTTACATTTGCTCTTTGTTGGAACTTACCATAGATCTAAGGCTAGGTGGGACATCACTGTTATAAATTTACAGACTCCCACCCTCCTCCTCTCCTTCCCCATAAATAGTGAAACAACTTTAACTTACCGCAGATCTACAGCTAAAGGCATCACTATAATCAATTTACAGACTACCCCCCTCTCCCAGCATAAATATTGAAACTTACTCAACCGGTTCCAAAACTGTTGTTCACAAGTCTCCAACTTCACTAGGGCATCATTTCACATCCATACACTGCAACTGTAAATGACAAGTGAGGTGAGCTGGCATCCCTCCAAACAGTGCATATCCTGGAAGAGGCAAAAGCTAATTTTCGGGAAAATGATGTGACCTACATCTCTTGTTATGATGGATAGATACAGGGATAGATGGATAGAGCTGGCCTCTGTCTGAACTGATAGATAGATAGATGGATTATAGATAGATAGATAGATAGATAGATAGATAGATAGATAGATTAGTCCGGGCAACTGGTGGAATGACCCACCACAAATTGCAATAGTTTTGTGTCATATACCATTTGAAAGCTTACATCTTCCTCTACAACATATCAAAAGTTTACCAAAATATATTTAGTGGAAGACCCTTTTTCGGATGTCGGAACATTTTCAGGCAGTGTGGAAGAAGGCTTCGGGGTAAAATGACGAAAAGTACATAATAAATTTCAAATATCCAATGAAAACGATCCAGATTCCATTTAAAAGTAAAGATCTATTTTTCGAATATGTGCTACATAATATATTGAGTGATCTGTTATGTTATTTAGAATAAATAAAACAATAAATATCATGCAGTACTGCTGTTGCTGCCACAATCCCGAAAAATTTTAACTTTCATCAAGATGTGGTTAACCTTTTCTTCTGAATTCACACATTGCAGTCAAATGCCTTGTTGGGTCAGGTCATATCTTTGAATAATCCCTTTTTGGTGGGGATGGGAGGTATAGTAGATCACTTCTTTGTGAAGAAGTATCTCATTTCCATCACTTCTGTCGACAAGCAGCACAACCCCACTTGACCAACTCAAGCAATAGAAATATAAGAACTGAGTGAAGATGCACAGAATGAAGACAGGGACAATTGTGTTTTGCTATTAACCATAGGCCCTTGAGGAACAGTTTTTAAAATTGACATAAAAAAGGGGTGGATCCTGAAGGCATGTGAGAAAAAAGACAAATACGTAAATCCAAAGAACATTCTCACTTGTTTGATGAGATGAGGAAGTCCTTTGCATGCTATATTTGGTCAGGGGCTATACATCTACATTTAACTATAAAGATAACTGTTTTGTTCATACACTATAGTTGTCCTGATTTGTGTGAATTTTTTCATGGAAGGGGGTCCAGATCCTGCCCTCTTCTTTGAAAAATTATTATACTTTTTGTATATGAAAAAGGTTTGCAGTTAAAATCACAGGCCAGAATTTGTGTTTTCATTGCGCTCGACCCCTCCCTTTCAAAGCTCCTGCATCTGACCCTGATGATGCCTGCCCTTGATGATGGTCAGAGAGTTTAATGAAATTGACTTGGTTTTGAAGAGATATTATTTGTGCCAGTCTACTGGAACTGGCCATGTAAACAGCCACAGGCAGCATGCAAATGTGATATGGCAGAACAAAATTGTTTTCTTTCATACTGTGGGAATCTTAGATTAATAACAATAACATTGGATAACAAAATGAATGTTTATACTTTTAAGTTATCAGCGCCTCTGCAAGTTATACAGTAACAATGGGAGGAACAGAACAAAGTGACATAACTAGTATTGATAATTAGTCACAAAAGATATAAACAAAAATTAATGTTTATGAAAAGTTACCTAACCAATCAGTTAGAATTATTTGGCAATGACCAATGTTTATTAAAACATTATGTAACCAATCAGTTACAATTTTTGGAGAATCCAAACAATCCAATTCAAGGAGTCCCTCTGACACTTTGTGTCATCGGCTTGTAGAGGGACTAATGGAGTCCGTATTTGTGGCATGTGAATTTCATCCTGGCGGGATGGCCAATGTAATAAGATAAAGGCATTCTGACTCTATATTGGAGATTTCTTGCTGCAGATTTGTGCACATCAATATTTGCCAGATCCATAAAATCTTTTACCAAGCCCAGGAACCAGGAGAATGCAGACCCAAAAATTGTCTAAAAGTTCGCTAATCAACAAAATGTAAAAGGTGCTTGATGGCACTAGTGTAGATCCTTAATTAAACAAATTGTGAGCTACAGACATACAGTTAGGTAACTACTGATGTAGTCGAGGTCGGGAGCAAGGCATGAGCCCCCAAGACCGAGACCAATGCAGAGGCCATCAAAATGGCGAGGCCGCCAAAACCTGCCCAAAGACAGCTGAGACTGAGGCAAGGCCAAGGATTGGGCATCCGAGACCAAGGCCGAGGCCATCAAGGCCCTGAGACCTCCAACACTGACTCCTATGCAATATAAGAAGTTAATGGCAAAGAATTTGTGATCACATTTAACAGGAATTAAAGGATGGCTCCAGCACTTCTTCAACAACATAAACAAAGGTTGTTGAGACCGAGGCAAGGCCAAGGATTGGGCATCCGAGACCAAGGCCAAGGCCATCAAAATATGGCCCTGAGACCTCCAACACTGACTCCTCTGCAATATTGGAGGTTAATGGCAAAGAATTTGTGATCACATCTAACAGGATGGCTTCAGCACTTCTTCCAAAAACATCAGCAAAGGTTGCTAAAGAAGCCGGAGTCCCAATGTATCTGCTGTGTCTACCAAATTCTCTGTCACTTTTGGTCTTGCAAACTATGGAAATAATGATGTAATTTACAAAGATTTTGGCTTGCATTGAACAGACTACTCAGAAAATAAGCTTGGGGGGAGGGGGCTAATGCAAAGTCTATAAGAGTCAAAGAAGTCAGCTGACCCACTGTATTGTCATGTAGCTGTTTTTGGCTTCTACAATGAGGCAAAAATGTTTGAATGGAAGGAGTGCTTCCATTTGGACTAAATAGAAAGACTAAATGTTAGAGATCGACCAGCACTTTTTACAATATGCTTGGCAGATTGAGGCATAACAGTCAAGATATACAGGCTAGAGTAGCCTTCCTGTGTTGCGAGCAGAGGGAGCAGGCTACAATATTTCACTAGAGCTGCTGTATTTCAAGTCCGCGAATGCATGCAAATCTGAACATGCTGAAGCAGCCCAACGCAGTTCTGCAGAGTTTTGCAGAGCGTGGACCTGATAGACACCCAATTTGACTAGAATTTTGTTAGTCTGCAGCCACGCTTGCTCGTCTGCCTGTTGTCAGTCAGCAAGATATACATATATGTGAGTCAGATAAGCAGTTTGCAACTACCTCGCAGCCCTCTTAGTGTCCTTAAGAATCATAAGATCGTCTGAAAATTTAGCTGATGGTTTTGACTGCCTCAGAAAAAGTTCAGTGTCGAAAGTATGGATGTGTGCTTCTACACAAGATTTCCAGGACAAAGAGTGAATAGAGAGGGCATGTTTCAGTTATCGACAAAGTTAAGAGTACATAGATCTATCTGACTATTTTAATGAATATTTTTCTGCCAAGGACAACACACACGGGAGACTAATGGAGGGTATGCACATCATCGTGTTCAGGTTCATTTCAAGTAATCAATGGTGATCAACTATTTAAACTAAGAAAGGAGGATTCCTCTTCAACAAATGCAAGAAACGAATATTTGTTCATGCACATTCTTAGTAATAAAGTGAGAAAATGCGAAAAAGCAGAACATGACAGATGGCTACAAACCAGCTCCTGGAAATAAAAGATAGATTCATTGTGCCAGGTGAAGTGCTGGACAGCCCTTTCTTTGTTGTGACACCTTTTCTCAGACATGTCTAATTGGAAAAAGAAAAGCAGTGCAAAATTGGAAATTGATCAGAATTCAGAGAGGCATCTAACAGATCCATGAAACCAGCTAGAAAGACAGAACATAAATCCTAGCTTTCGTCTTGCATTATCCATAGAAATGATAATCATAATCTTAATGGACAACAGTGTCATAAGTTCTTGGAAGAAAACGAGGATCTGACTACAATCTCTGCCTCCAAGAACAGCATCTGTAATATCAGAGCCATTAATTTTTTTGTAAACTTAGCAGCAAATTCAGGTTAGGCAAGTGAAGAGGAAAATATTATTTGTGAGGAACAGAGATGGAAGAAGGCATGACGAGCAGGGAATTGTTCCTTTGACAACTAATATTGCATCCATTATCATGCCCTCCTTAGAAATAAGCGGTCTGCAATTGCTATAATCATATGTATCGCCAGCAGAAAAATAAGTCTTAATAATATGGGTATAAGGATATTTATCTTTAGAAATTCATCAATACTCAAGATTGCGGTTAATTTGGAATCTTGCACTATAGGCTTGCCACCGTAACTTGATTAGTGCTCCTGTATTTATGAATCTCTATACAATCTCTATATACAATAGATGTAAGTATGTCCACTTGGTGTGAACAAAATACATGTTCTTCAAAGTTATCTCTTCTGCATCTTTTACAATTTAATCTTTCTCAGGCTTCTAGCACAAAACAAAATTTGATGTGACCTCGTTAGAAGAAAATATGACTAATTAGGGTAATATTTCCTAATTATGCCCACTTTTTATACATTTCTGTATCGTTTAGTGTTTCTGATGCTGTTGGGTTTTAAGAACTTCAGTTATAGTGGAGTTTCATCAAACATTAGGTTATTTAAAACCAGTGATGTGCTCCGTTTTATCTGAACTTACATGCTCACGGAGCTTAACGAAGATACCTCCAGAAAAGTGCCTTCCACTAATTATTTTTTGGTAAACTTTTGATATGTTATCCCTGGGTGGTCTAGGATTCATAAAATATATGGTTAAAAACTATTGCAATTTGTGGTGGGTTACACCCCATATGACCACCAGTTGCCCGGACTAGATAGATAGATAGATAGATAGATAGATAGATAGATAGATACAACTACACCGTTGCTATAAATATGGAATACTTCAAAATTCTCCATTGAAATTGATAACTTTAGCAACTTCTGCTGGAGCACATGATGGTCTGATTCAATGGTTACTATTTCCAATGACCGCTAAAGGGAAGGACAATGCTCTCGTGTAAAAGGCATGCTGCAGCATTAGAGCCATGAAAAGTTACAGCAGCATGAAATATGGAAATTCAGGGGGTTTTTTAGGGTGAGGTGCATTCAACCAAAAATTTAAAATTCTTGCAAAAAATATAGTTGAGGCTTTCAATGAGTGATTATAGAGGAGGACTTGACCTTTACAATGGACCTTGTATTATTTATTTATTTACTTTTATTTTGCCCTTTTTTTCCAAAAAAGTATTCCATATTTAGGAGCAGGAGTGTATGTAAGCTTAATCCTGACCTTTGGAAGTTCATTTTGAATTATATCCATTGCACAAAGGTCTGTTTTTTTCACTCACCAGGAGCTGTCGCCCATCTCCCATGGGCTTCTTGAGCTGTCTGAGTGAGTAAAAAAACAGACCTTTGTGCAATGGATATAATTCAAAAAGACAGACAGATAGATAGATAACAGTGACAGCAGCTGCCGTATGTTAAATTTTAATCCAATTTGTTAAATGTTGATGTTACATAACTAAATCAATAAACCATATCAATGCAGAGGTGATTGAATTCTGTTAGTCTGTTACATGCACATACATTCAAATAAAGGCCGGCCTCAAATAGAGGCCCCCTTGAATAGAGGCCTTGGGTAGGCGTCTGACCAAAATAATAAATTTCTCCCTAATACAGAAACTATATGCAAAACAAATGACGCTATTGGCATTCGGAAAAACAAATCAAAAGATATGAAGGAATCAAGACACACCCATCAAATTTGCCTCGCAAATAGATAATAAAAAGGCCCCAGATAAAAATTCAAACTATGGTTCATTGCCCACAAGGTTATACACAATATCCAGGTCTCATAAAACACACTATTTTCACATCTTTTCATTCTGGGACCTTGCTTGAAATGGTCAACAACTTTTATGAAATGCAGTATCCTTTTATGTTTTGCCCAAACGTGGACATGTGAACCCATAGTTTACAGATTTTAACTATTGGAAGTGTATAGAAATACTTTTGATAATACAGCTGTGCAGAATATGAAAAAACAAAACTATAAGGCGGTAGGACAATGGGTTACCAATTGAGGGGTCCCTGATCTGATTCCTACTGGGAGGGGGGGGGGTTGGGAGTTTTGTTGGAACTTTCTGTCAAAAATTTGTACCCCCCTTTGGTTTCATGCTTAATTGTACCTCTCATACTTTCCATGCGGATTTTTAGTACATCCCCTTTTCTTTTATTAAAATTTCATTCCCCCTCAAGCATGTTGTGAGTAAAAAGTACCCCTCTTGAAACATGTGTGAAAAATTGGTGCTCCATAGTGCAAAACTCCCATTCCCCCGATGTCATAAATTTTATTTGGCCTGTAAGGCACATAGATTCACGACAGAAGTTAAAAATTAGTTCTGCCTCCCTTGAAGCATGTAGCACCCGCACAGGTAAAACTCCCATCTCCCCCGCAACCCACTCCTAAATTCTGAATAGTCCCTTAGTGATGTCATAGATGATGCTTTTGGTCAAGCGATGATAATTTAGTGTAAATAGATGTGAAGCCATTCAGAGTCAGCTTGAAACTGATTTAATATCAGTTGAAACAATCAATATGTGTACACAGAGTGAAATACAACAGTTCATGAAGAAATGAAAGAGTTTTTGTGGGACATTGTGGATTGCAGTTTGACGTGTGTGAACAACTGCCACAACACTAAGTTGGCCTTTGCAGTATACCATTGGTTAAAATTATGACATAATTTTTCAAGTAAGCTGAAAAAAAGTGACACGCAAGGGGAAACTTGACCAATCACCTGGCAGGATTTTCTGATGTCAGACCAGAAATTTTGCAAAATATTTTGTTGTTCGATCAAAGTCTACAGATATGAAATCATCTGTAATAAGTGTGTATTTGCCTTCACAACGTTTTACAGATGATTTCATATTTGTTGATTTGGATCACATAACAAAAAATTTTGCAATTTTTTTTATCTGATATCAGAAAATCCTGCCAGGTGATTGGTCAAACTGCACGCAGTGTGTCTTTTTTTTTTAAATTTCCTTCAAGAAAGTGATGGTGGTTGGAAAAATGATGTTGTTATTTCAACAAATAAACTGCTGCAAAGGCCAACTTGATATTGTGGCAGTTGTTCACACGTGACAAACTGCCATCCACATGAACTCTGACTTTTCCTCATCAACTGTTGTATTTCACACTCCTGTGTAACTGTTGATTGCTTCAGTTGATATCAAATCAGTCTCAAGCAGACTCTGAATGGCTTCACATCTCTGAACGCTAAATTATCATGCCTTGACCAAAAGCATTGTCTGTGATAACAGTAAGGGACTATTGATGGAGACAATCTGGCCTTATGGTTCACAGGCAGATTTACACCAGCCAGCGAGATCTTGTGAATAAACTGATTCAAACTGCAAAGGTAAAATACTACGCCAAAAGGGTCTCTGATTGTGGGAATGATCAAAGGAAATTATTTGACATCGTTAAAGGTCTCTTGAACAAGCCTATTGATCAGACAACTGCAAGTGGATCTGACATGAGGGCTATTGATATTAATAACTTTTTTCTGGAAAAAATCAAGAAAATTCATGAAACTCTTGATGCAAGATCATCTGCAACACCACCTGCTGAATTATCAATAACATGCACAAGCTCCATCGATCACCTTGTTCCTTTATCAGAAGAGGAACTCAAGAAAGTCATCTCAAGTTCTCCAACGAAAACATCGAAGCTGGATCCTTGGCCAACGTGGATGGTTAAGTCCCATCTTGACATACTGTCCCCAGCTCTCACAGCCATAGTTAATAAATCGCTGCTCTCTGCTGTCTTCCCATCTGAATGGAAACATGCTCTGGTTACACCGTTATTGAAAAAGCCATCCCTCGACCCTCTAACTTTAAGCAATTATCGTCCGGTGTCAAATTTGCCTTTTATATCTAAGGTTGTTGAGAGAGTAGTATCAAGCCAGCTTTCCACATATTTACGACACAACAGACTATATCCAGTCTTTCAGTCAGCGTATCGTCCCGACCACAGTGTGGAAACTGCTCTCCTTCGCGTTCAGAACGATATACTCCAAGCATTGGATATGCAGCAGGGTGTCATCCTGGTGCTGTTGGATTTATCCGCAGCTTTTGATACGATCTGCCACGACACCCTGCTGCATCGCCTTCAGAATCGCTTTGGGATTGGCGGTGACATCCTGAAGTGGATTAAGTCGTATCTCAGTGGCCGGACACAGTCTGTGGTGTTTAAGGGCGAAACGTCATCTGCGCTGGATGTACTCCAGGGAGTCCCACAGGGCTCGGTCCTTGGGCCAATGTTGTTCTCACTTTATACAAGTCCCATCTCTGACATTGTTGCTGATCACAATATCAGCTTTCATTTATATGCTGATGACACTCAAGTTTACCTTCGCTTCAATTTTAAGTCTGACCCATCCATTCACAGTGCAATGGACTGTGCTGAGAAATGTATCAGTGACATTGATAAATGGATGGTTAGAAATAAGCTTAAACTTAATGGCGACAAAACTGAACTGATGATCCTTACATCATCACGGCTTAGATCCAAAGTCGAGTTATCAACCATCAACATCAGCGATTGTGAGGTCTCTACAAGTTCAGTCATGCGAAACTTGGGTAGTTGGTTCGATCAAGCTACTACAATGGATGAACATATAAGGGTGATATGTAAAGCATGCTATTTTCATCTTCATAACATTGCCGCTGTCCGGGACATGCTTACACGTGATGCCGCAGAAAAGCTCGTCCATGCCTTCATTACATCTCGGCTGGATAATTGCAATTCACTGTTAATTAACATCACTGCCTTCCAACTACGTAAGTTACAGCGTGTGCAGAACACAGCAGCCAGAATTATTATGAGAAGAAACAAACATGACTCCTTTAGTGCAATTCTGAGACAACTGCACTGGCTGCCTGTGCAACAACGTGTCATGTTCAAGGTGTTGTGTATAACTTTCAAGTGCCTAAATGGTTCAGCACCAGCATACTTAGCCGATCTCGTTCAGACCTACAGTCCATCTAGAAGTCTTCGCTCATCTAGTCAGATGCAGCTTGTTCAACCACGCTCGAAGACAAGATCATATGGTGACAGATCATTCGCTGTGGCAGCGCCTAAATGGTGGAACAATTTACCATTGTCCTTAAGACAATGTGAAAATTTCGAGACATTTAAAAGAAAACTTAAGACACACTTATTCTCTGACTGTTTTTCCATGAATGATACTCAATGAACTCTTTATTTTTAAATTTACAAATTTTTACTGCTTTTACCATGTTTACATATCCTTATATTTTTTAACTTCCATTTTATGTTGTACAGCGCTTCTGAGCATGACTGAGTTATGGATATAGGCGCTTTATAAATGAATAAATTATTATTATAAATTATTATATTAAATTATTATTGAGAATTAAATTTTACGGTCGAGGGGCGGGTGGTAGTTTCTATGGTTTTTTACTTGAGTGGGAACCACCTTTTTGCTCATGCTTCTTATGACTTGGGGCAATGGGAATTTTTCCCAACAGGGTACTACCATTTTATCACACATTTTTCAAGGGGGGGGACTTGTTTTTCATAACATGCTTAATTGTCGAATGACAAAAAAGGGAGGTACTACAAATATTCGTGAAACCAAGAGGGGTATCACTTTTCATAGAAAGTTCCATCAAAACTCCGAATGCCCCCCCCCCCCCTCAAGTCATAAATTCTGAATCGTCCCTTAGGATAGGAGGATGATCCAGTGATGTGGCCAACATTCATGAGAAAATCATAATGGGGATCAAACCAGGGTCCCAGCAATTTGTAGCCCATTGTCATGTTGTCTGGGCAGGGCCCTTCTCTGAGAAAATATTACTTGTATGCATGTGTTTGTTTGTTTTCTGTAAAAAATAGTCATTATGTGAATCATCAGATCCCAAACATCCCAATGCACAGTATAAGAGATTCAGAATGTGTGTGCTAAAAATGTGTGAAGCACTGTTATAAACTCTCACTTGAAACAGCTACAGTCAGTTCCATTGAGGGGATCAATGGATTAGAATTCCATGGTTACCCGTGAGGTTTATTCACGATTGACCATATGGTCAAAAAGAACACACAGATTAACACCTTCAGGTGTTGACAACTGCCTGATCACTCCCCCACATTAATGCTTTTCTTTTGTATTTGAGCACTTCAGGCTCAGACACCTCATTTACCAGCAAGTGGTCAAAAGCAATCCTACTCCTAATAATTCCCTTTTGGCCAATGTATTAATACAGTACTATGAGCTCAAAAAGGCAAGGAAAATATATGTACAATTACAATTAATTCAATGAGCATACCCATTAAATAAGAAAAAAGAAAAAAAGGACAATTTACATACATTTTGAAGTCTGATAACATTGTTTGGATTGGATGTGCAACCGAGCAAAACTCCAAACAATTATGTCTTGTAAGCAATACATTGCGGATCACACCAATTCTGACAGTTTTGTTACATAATCAAAATAAGATCAATCAAGGCTTCAGTCACTTTCTGAATTTATGTGAAAGCCAGCCAGAAAATAATGTAACATTTGAAGGAAGATGAGTGTTTGATATATCGATGGTGAAAGTGCAAAACCTCGTAAGTCAAAAAAAAGCTGTTTTTCAGAAATTGAAAAAAACTGTCAAGTGTCTTTTTTTATGGTAATGTTTATTAATAAGTGAGTTATGGCCAACTGGATACATAGAAAGTGACACCCTGTTGTAGTACATTTTTTGTCAGAGGTCATTTACCCCTTGGATTGATGTTACGATCAGATGTGATTGAAAATGTCGACTTACGAGGTTTTGCACTTTCACTTTCTACCCGTGCAAAACCTTGTAACTCGATCATTTATCACACTTTAAAGCAACTTGCAGCATTGAATATATTTTCAATCTTTGCATATACAGTGAAAATTATAATTTGCCTATGACAGATTGCAATAACAAATTTTATTGAATGGTTACAATGGCAAGAATGAGGAAAATGACAATTTTTTCAAATTTTCGTGCGCTCTCTTTTTCAATAGCCTACATCACCAAAACAAATATAGGGAGGTACATTATTTTTAATCAGGAAACTTGCATGGAGTCATAAAAAAGTAACACAGTAATTGTTTTTCAAAAAAAGTTGAAATATCCCACAATATGTGCTTCAAAGTTCTGATTTGAGTTACAAGGTTTTGCACTTTCACTTTTTGAAACATATCGACATACAAGGTTTGGTGAAATCATTCTGTTACCAGTGTGTTACAGATTCCAAAAATAGCAAACTGGCAAGGTAATCAACTGACAACGTGTATTGGATATTAAAATAGTCATTCCACCAAAAATATAAAAATAGCAAAATTTTGACATATGAGGTTTTGCACTTTCACCATCGATATACAATGTAAGTACAATCGAAAAAAGAAAAGACAGACAGACAGACAGGCCGACAGCTAGACAGCTAGACAGATAGATAGATAGATAGATAGATAGATAGATAAAACCTCAGGATCATATCAGATAAGACAAAAAGGTCATTTTACATTTAATTTACACAAATGATGCAGGCTATCAAATTGATAAAAATGGCCATCTGATGTACTGGTTAGGGGAGACCATTTAGTATCTGGGGGAGGGGGGTGGATGTTGGAGTTTTTAAAAATAATGTTTTGCTGGGATAGATAAAGTTTTGCTTGATTTTGTTAATGAAATTTGGAGAATTAGCAGACTTCATATAAATAATTGTTGCTGCTGCTACTGTAAAATTACAATCAAATCAAATCCCAACCCCTCACATATTAATATGTTCTCTCCCTAATTATTAAGTACACAAAAAACATAGATTATCCAGTGCAATGTGAATATGAACATGTGTTTGGAATCTTTTTGCTTCTGGTAGAATAAAGTGTGTTCATAAAGTGTGTTGGCTTAATGCAGATATTTGGGAAGTTAGATTTTCAGGACATGAAAAATGGGGCATATTCACGCCCTCTGAGATAACGGAATGAAAGAGACCATTGAAAAGCATAGGCTACCACTCATTCTGCCAGAAGTGCGGGGCTCATTTCGTGATTATGCCAAAAATGGAAATAGACTTGTTAATCAGAAACACAAATTTTGTTACAGGAATTCGCGTTGAAGTAGACTGGCAGTTTTCAATTGATCTGATCTTCAGCAAAATCTTTATTTTCAATACTGGACTAAAACTATCCAGTAAAATAGAATAATCTTAGGCCTGGTAATAGGGCATATTAGTTTAGAAACAAATGCCTACTAAGCACTGGGGTCAAGACTGGAAAATAAATGAATTATTGCAAATACAAATATTTATTACATGGCGTATGGAACGCTACATGACGTGTGGTAGCAACATTGTACATTCAAATAATTAATTTCAACTGTTTTACACAGATATAAACAAATCAAGCTGTCAATCAAACTGACAAACCAAGTGTCAAAGACAGAGTACAAGTGTGAAATGAAATCCTTTCTGATCTTGCTGTTGATCATAATTGGTCAATGATATGCACATTTGGATTAGAAAGTTGACTAGTCAATATATTCCATATTTGAATGTTCCATACCGCAATTTGTGGAGCTTTTGAGAAAATTGTAAAAAAGATCCATATGGACAGATCGAAAATGAATAAAAAAAAGACAGAAATAGGTAAATATATAGAAACAGATAGATATAGAAATAGAAAAGAAATAGATAGACCAGAAATAGATAGAGTGATTGATTGATTGATTGATTGATTGATTGATTGAGAGATTGAGAGATTGAGAGATAGAAAGATATTGGTTGATTGATTAATCGATTGACTGTAGATAGATAGATAGATAGATAGATAGATAGATAGATAGATTGATAGATTGATAGATTGATAGATTGATAGATTGATATATTGATTAACAGTTTAATTGATTGGCTGATGATTCATTGATTGATTCATGATTGAAGGATTATTTTTGACAGTCACAAATTGCGGTTTGAAATGAATAAATATGGGCGCGTCTATCACTGCTCAAGTGCCCATGCAAGGAGATTAGCAGGCCACACTTGCACAAGAGGTGTGAAGTACACAATTTCACAATTTCCTAATATTTAGGCTCCTTAACTAAACAAATAACTGATAGAAACAATTTTATTTTTCGCAGCTCCTTTGTGTGCACAAAAATGACTGGATATTAGGCACACATGAGTAGCTTTCTGCCATACGTCACGTAGAGTCCAAATTGCTTGGTTCTTGGCTAAAAAGGTCTACTGCAACACAAATTCCTGTAAAAAGCATTGCCCTCCACTGAAAATGCATCAGACCCTTGAGCCTTGCCGTGATAATCTGTCAATTATTTAAGAAACACCCCCCCCCCCGCGACTGGTTTCTCGCTGTCTTCGTGATTCCTTCCTTTAATTGTGCTGCAGATTTTAAGTGAGTGTGTTATGTCCTGGGTCTCAGGAATTTAATTAAATTTTGAAAAAGCCTTTTACAGGGAGGGGGCTGGCTAAATACTCATGTCAGTGTCACTCAAGTTCTCTTCATCAGTTCACATAAAAACCAAGTCCAGAACCTAATCCTTGAGTTTGCAAATCAAGTGAAAATTCACATGTTGCTTACACTCTCTTCAGGTTGCAACTGTTATACACTTCTGCCGGACTACTTGCGGTCAAAAACAAAAGAGAGTTTTGAAAGAGTTCTCAAATAAAATAGAATTGCAATAACTGTGACACAACTTAAAAGGGTGTCTGGCCATATGGTCAATCTTGAATAAACATACATGTAAGATGGTATGTCACTTTTCAGGAGAGAGTTGTGTCATACCTTCTCTCAACGAATGAAAATTGCAGGAAAATTATCTATTTTCTACCACTAATGTCTACAAATATGAAATCATCTGTAACAACGTTATTTCATCCATATAAATTTCACCAACATGTCAATGTCATCACAATGTTGCTGCTATGCAAATGTGCCCATTGGATGTAAATAATTAAAAACGTGTATAATTTATATAATGTTATATAATACAGGATGTATTCAGACGTGTAAAACTAGATCAGAAACATTTGACCAACCGTATAGAAAGATGTACTAGCTGTATTTCTTGCAACAGGTGATAGGTTTCGAATAGCAGGATTGCAACTGAAACAGGCTATATCCTGTTGCAAATTGTGTCAATCTAAAATAAAATAAAATGTCATACATGTTTCAACACAATAAATGGCCTAGTTACTCTTCATTATTTCCTGGTAACAGGTCCTTTCAGAGAAAAGCTATTTTTGCTTTGTATCCATGTATACATCCTGTCAGCTGGATGGGGCAGCAGTATGCAATAGCCAGACCTTTTCCATAAATGGTGAAGCACTGTTTGAAATGGGCAAGGTACTAACTGTTTTATTGAGACAAATTTATGGAATTTGCTTGACTTACATGAAAAACATGTTTTTGGTAAAATCAAGATGGAACACATATAATTATAGGAATTTGGGCCTATTATTATCCCCCTTTTGCTTAAAATTCAACATCCTTCAACAACACTATTTTGGCTTGTAGCATGGTATTGTGTACAGTGGCTTTTTTTCGGACTGGAAAGCTTATTATTTCAACATGATATGTCATTTGGACATGACATGTATCTGATTGACTAGAGGAGAATGTGTAGTTTTCAGAAATATATGGTTTGATATGTGTTGGTTGATTTGCCTATCACCATAAATGAAAATTCTGCTCAAAAAACACATTTTTTACCTTGTTTATAGCTCATTCACAAATAGTATTGCTTATAAATGGTGATGATTTTGATATTTTGACAATTTTCAAAATGAAATAATTGGTTCAGTATCACAGACTGAAACACAAAGAACATATTTAGCTAAAAAAATTATGGTTTTGCAGTGTTAGGGTTCACCAGGGGAATTTTTTACATGGAGATGTCGCTTAGTTTGAAAACCATTAATTTTCTCACATGCACTTTTGATCTCTCCAGGAATATATATCCGATATATCTGGAATATTGCTAATGGCTGTGTGGAAGCCCCATAGTATCCCTCTTTCAGACCAACACTTCTTCAGTTCCTGAGACCATTATAAGAGCACATTTAGGATATTTTTGCATTGCTTATGCAAATGTTCACAAGTACGTCGCGTTTTACAAATTCGTAGGTCTAGGTGTCAAAGTTCTAGAGGTAAAGTTGAAATTTTTTTACAGATATTTATGTATCAAACTGCAATATAGGACAAAATATTAAGTCTCTAACAATTATATTGAATTTGTTAGAGCTGATCTTAGTGCGTTCACAAGTACGTCGCGTTTTAAGAAACCGACACTTTCTGCTGCTACGTCACCACGGTTGTGTCAATTGCTTGGATACTTGTGAATAATCATTAGAAAACACATTTAAGAAGCAAAAAAAAAATTTTGAGAAAAATCTGAACTCAATTATGCGCAAAATTAGCATATTTTTAAAAATATGATAAATGAGAGAAAACTATCAAAAACCATATTTTTTCTCTTAATTATGCTATAGACAGGTAATTCTGGATTAAATCCAATATCAATAATGCCAATTTGAATTATTTTCTTCAATGGACCATGCATACATTTTCAAATGAAAATTAGTAGGGCTATTTTGGGGAGAGTCAAAAGTCTGCTATTAACTTGGAACAAAACCCAAGACCCAACATCCTAAATCAAATACTATGTCTAATAATTAGGTTCCCTAGAACTAGAACTAACTGATTTAGAATAGAATTTCCTTATTTTGATGCCTTCATCTCTATATTATATCACATGATTTCTTGTTAATTTCAGGGAATTTATCTTATCGCAATATTGAAGTGTTTAATCATTATTTACCAATTTTAAAAGATTAAATTGAGTTTCCACTATGTTTTTAACCATGTTCATTACTCATTTCATATTACTTGACCCCCAATTTGTTTTTTTGTGCTGTTATTAATCATTTATTTTCATCTGAAAATGACACTGAAATTGACTTTGGCTTGGTTTTTGTTGAGTATAGTCAATGCTATTATGACTATGGTTACCATTTTTTCCAAATTTAGTCAACACTATATCATGAACGTTTCATGTTGGTTTGGTATACTTATACTTTTTGCGGCACAAGTGTTTTGACCAGTTGTGGAGAATTCAATTTTTGCAGGGCGAAGCTTAACATGCAGCTCCTCACTGCCTGCAGTTAGAAATTAAAACCCCATCAAAATATACTCCAGTATGTGTATTATAAATGTTCCAAAAATTAACTTCCTGGATTAAGTTGAAGTACTTATTTTTTTGATGAAATAAACCGTATTCCGGTTCCGTCACGATTCATCCCAGTGTACCGATTCAACCCATATTACGGAACAACGAAAGCTCATTAAGCTCAATCCTTTTGGATTTAGTTTCCCTAATATATTAGCTATCAAAATATAAGAAGTAATTAATTGTGCTATAACTTTCATTTTTCATCATCGGTGGCCAAAATGTGTACACAATAGTGTGCTACAAGCCTTTTACGACAACAAAAACAAAGATACCTCATGAAGCTTTCTTTCAGAATAATCCTTTCTAAATTTTGACCAAGTCTAAAAACAAAAACGGCATGGTATGAGCGCTAGGGGTACAACTTTTTTCCCACTGAACAATTTTATGTGACTATAAGGTTATGCCAATATTAGCCGCTAAGTTACGATAATATTAGTTGCCAATCTTAGGATCACCTTTTCCAGGAAACTTCCCAATTTATGTCACAATGTTAGCATATGACATTACCTCATAATCAGGAGGTAAGGTTAGGATATTGTTATAACATAACATTAGCATGTAATGTTAGCATAACGTTTCTGAGGAAACTTCCCATTTCCTTCTCAGAATATTACCATATAATATTACTTCAATTTACTTGATAATAAAGGTGTAAGGATGAGATACTGCTTGATATGGAGTGGTAATTGCTTTTAAGATGATTGCCTGGTGTTACTGGATGACATACACTGCACAGGTAATATTCAGCTGATATTGTCATAATCATAACAGTTCACATGCAATGTTCTGTTCATATGACCCTGACATCACAGAAATATTACAGATGAGACACAGATTGGCGCACTTAAAAAATATCTTATACAGCACATGCAGAGAGAAATAGCAGTTATATCAGACAATCAGTTGGCTTCAAGTGAGGAACTTTCCAAGGAGCCAGAATGAGCTGGATGGGCTTCTCTGCAGCCCATTGTAATTGTGCTGTTTCCAGAGGTCCTCCAAGCATGGACTTCTATGTCCAACCAATATAATGCTTGGAACTGGCCAGGGGTTTCTGCCTTTCACTGTCCACGGTAACTGCAGCCAGGGCAAATGAAGATGCGGAATCCTGGAATTGAAAAGGTAGAAAGTTTTAAGAATAAGTCACAGACAAACAGATAAAAATACAGATTAAATAAAGGATTAGTGAGTCAGTAATAAAAGTGAAATGAAAATAAAAAGTGAGAGACCAGGCCTAGCAATTTGCCAGGTCACCAAAATTATCAGCTTGTTCTTTTTACAGAACAGCCCAAGTCTCTCTGGTGATGCTGATACACTCACCTTGGAGGGTGTCGTGCATTTCCAGGATCAATCTTTGTGGTTCAAGGTAGAACATGTCTCTCTTAGCTTCTGGCTGCCATACATGCTTTTTTACACACTTCTAGCAATTGACATCAATATCAATTGACATATTTACCAGTTCGTCGGCAATGATACAATAAAAAATTCAGTAAATTTGCTATATTTTAACTAATCATACATTTTACACTCGATTGTGGTAAACATTTGGACTGAGCATGGAGCAAGTGCTGAGCGCAGGCCATGTGGCTCCATCTATAAATTGACACTTTAACACAATGACGACTCCATATCAACTGGTACACTGTGAAATTTGAAAACTTTGTTGCAGCAATATTTTGAGCTGTCTCAGAATGCTCACAATTTTCCGGCTGCGATGGCTCACTGCTATAAGTTGTCCAAACGAGTCATAACATAAAGCTGTGAAAACACGAAAGTTTCAGCTGTTACAGATGAGCCTCAGGCTATTGGGATTTCTTCACAAGAAATTAATTTCTAAATTTTCCTTGTGATGCAATGGCCTGTGTTGAATGTAAGGATGTGGAAAAGCCACCTGGCTGTTGATCGTCCGTGGATCTCAAAAGATCTGCGACTTCACTCTTCATTCGAATGCATCTTGGGCCTGTCTGGGATGTGCTAAAATGAAGCACACTGGATCAGGTGGATCCCCTTAAAAGATCACAGCAATATTTTGGATTATTACCCACATTCATAGTAACTCTATAAGAAGGATATCACAAATAAAAACTAAAAGCGACTTAAAATAAATCAAAACAGCTCCCCACCAAACAGCTAACATTTCCGTAACATCACCAGTTTCTGAGCAGGGTGTTACAAGGTAATATGACACTGATAACATTCTTATAATGTTATGTTAACCTGACCAGGATCTTAAGGAAGTGTTAGAAATAAGATGATTTGTACAATATTCTGGTAATATTAACATAACATTATCAGTGCTAAGTGACGATAATATTAGTGGCTAATCATTAGTATAACCTTTTCCAGGAAACTTCTTGCTATATTTCACAATGCTACCATATAACATAACATCATAATGAGGAGGTAAGATTAGGATAATGTTATAACATAACATTAGCAGAAAATGTTAGCATCTTTGGCATGTTTAGGATGTGCTACAATGAAGCACACTGGATCAGATGGATCCCCTTGAAAGATCACAGCAATATTTTTGGATTATTGCCCACATTCATAGTAACTTTATAAGAAGGATATCACAAATAAAAACCAAAAGCAACTTAAAATAAATCACAACAGGTCAATATTTTGAATATTTTGAGTTTTCTCAGCTTGAAAGCCGAAGTCAACACAGCTCAGTATTTTGAGTTTTCTCAATTCAAAACATTTTAAAATCTGTGTCAGCTCAATCAACTTGTGCAACCATCTCACTCAATCGATTGAGCTGAATCAGTGCCTCCAATATTACAGTGTATCTCAACCTTACCTCTTCATTATACAGTAACATTAATATGCTAATATTCTGACAAGGAAATGGGAAGTTTCCTCAGAAATGTTATGCTAACATTACCTGCTAATGTTATGTTATAACATTATCCTAACCTTGCCTCCTCATTATGATGTTATGTTATATGGTAACATTGTGAAATACAGCGAGAAGTTTCCTGGAGAAGGTTATGCTAATGATTAGCCACTAATATTATCGTCACTTAGCACTGATAATGTTATGCTAATATTACCAGAATATTGGACAAATCATCTTATTTCTAACACTTCCTTAAGATCCTGGTCAGGTTAATATAACATTATAAGAATATCATCAGTGTCATATTACCTTGTAACACCCTGCTCAGATGTTACGGAAATGTTAGCTGTTTGGTGGGTGCCAACTGAATTATTAAGCTTACTATATCTATCTATGTAACTATCAAACTTACCATGTAACTGACTGTCCAGCTATCTGTCTGTCAAACTTTTGTCACTATTGATGCATGATGCTAATAATGAATTATTATAAATGATAATGACATTAATATAAATTCCATGAATGTAGACTGCAGCCTTGCGAACTGTTTAATCAGTATTTCAAGAAAATTTCTTTCAAGTCAAGAAAATTTCTTTACAGATGATTTCATATTTGTAGACTAAATGACTAAATGTGATTTTTTTTCTGGGACATGTTATCCTATGGGGAAAAGTAATGTCATAATTTTTTTGATGTCACTTTTCCCAGTTGAACACATGTCCTAGAAAAAATAACGTCCAGTCCTTCAGTCTACAAATATGAAATCATCTGTAAGTCAAAAACACTAAAAAAAATGATGGGAAGACAGACATTTGTAAACAGTGCACATCAAATAAGCTGAAAATGTCAAATTTTGATTGTTTTGACTTAGGCTGGACTTGACAGAGGATGCAGTGTTAGCCATTGGACCAATAACTATGTGTGATTGTTCCATGGTTAGCCATGGCCCACCAGCAACCAGGTGCTCTTTGGTAACCAACTGTGGGGAGAAGTGGGTCAGGTGAACTGGCTGAGGAGCCTCCCTGCCTCCCTTGAACCTAACCCCCCCACCCCCACTGCTGATAGAACAATAACAACGAACAATCAAATATGGTAATCTGACTTTGGCATGGCATCAATAAACCTATATCATCAGCATGCTAAGGTCTTCTAATTGTCTTTCTGTAGGGAGATCATATGAACATAAAGGCATTTATTTGAAAAGTGGGGCCAAACCTTAAACAACCACTGCATGAAAGTGAATTATCCAATTTTCATGATTTGTGTCTTTTCTGAAATGACAGTGATAGGACTATCAAGGAAAATATAATGATACTTTTAACACACTTTCCGGTTCATGAGCCTCAAAAATGATGAAAAATTGATTTTCAAAAGGTCCTTTTTTTCAGACCCTATTTTGGGAGGCTGGTATTTTTCTTCAGCACATTCCAAAACCAAAACAAACACTTCATATGATTTCTCATCCCTTGAGGAACAATAAAACAAGTTCTTCACCTGAAGGAGAAGGGTGGTCCGGAAAGTAAAGGTAATAGGGCCGCTGATTCTTGTAAAATGCAATAAATGCTTTAAAAGGACTTCAGGAAGAAAAGAAGGAAGAAAGGGAAGGAAGGAAGGAAGTTTAGAAGGAAGAGGAAAGAAGGAAAGAAATAAGACAAGAAGGGGGGAAGAAAATAAAAGAAAGGAAAAAGAGAAGAAGAATTTTAGGAAGTTCTAATAGAAGGAAGAAAAGAAAGAAGAAAAATGAGGGTATGAAGAAAAGAAGGAAATAGGATGGATGATAGCATTAAATAGCTAGACAGATTAGATAGATAGAATCTTTATATTCCGAAAGAAACCCTTCCAAAGAAAAGACCTACCTCTCAGCTTTAAAAGGAGTCTGCCATTCAGTTTCCCTTTTGTATAGACATGTAAAATAGAATGTCTATACGATGTTTGAAACATGGATAGGCCTAAATCAAACATCATTCATGCATGCAGTTAAGTCTTGAGCAGACACTCTTGACTCTTGAGCAGACACTCTTGATTCTTGACTATTGAGCAGACACTCTTGACTCTTTAGCAGACTCTCTTTACTCTTGAGCAGACACTCTTGACCCTTGAGCAGACACTCTTGACAGCAGTGGCAATATCACATTGAGAAGCAAGTAGGGATGAATCTGATCAAATTTAAATTTTTCTCTACATATTCCTTTGTGACACTTAAAAAGATGCAATGTAAAAGAAATGTTCGAAGTACCTTTGAAAACGTTCGGAAATGAAAATAACATTTTGAAAAGGTTGTTTTAACGTCGAAGTGCTTGCTGGGCAACATCTTTGCTGAACCATATTTCAGATGCTAGAAAATGGTAAAATGTCATTTGCTCCCCATATTTGATTAGTACTTTCAGAGAAGCATCAAACTTCATACTAAGCATGTCGGATGCAAGGAAAATGCAGAAATGTTATGTAATATTCTGTTGAAACTTTTATTGATAATACATATTCAACTGATTTAAACTCCAGTCACATGAAACAAAATTACAATGCGGTAAAGGCAATTAGCCATTTTTGTTGTGATGCTAATGTCAGCATGATGCTAACGATAATTTTGGTAAAATTTTTTGTAGAGACCACTGGTGCAAAACTGTCAGTCTGGCAATATGTACATGCAATGGACTTATGAACATCAGAAACGTGTTCACTGTGATTCTGGCCCAGAAATATGCAGTCAAAATAGAGCAGCAAGGCGTTTGCTAATGACAAATTGAGATAGGACAACTGACATGCCAACAGAAATACTCAAATATTTTGGTTTACATAGATGATACAGAGCTACATATAGTGCAGTTATTTTCTTGCATGGGTTCTCAGACAACATCAGACACAAGGTTTTCTCACAGAATATGTGTCCCTTTCATATAAAAAAAACAAATCTGGTATGATGCTAATGATGCAACATTTGAGATATTGAAATAACAACCTCCTGCTCTTATAAAGAATATTACTTTCAGCTATTGGTTACTTGATTTTAGAAGAGTGATAGTCAAGTCTCCATTTATGAACGAGTTCAATTGAATTAGAATCCTGTACTAGTTTTTGTGATGCGATCATTCAATGAAAATGTTGGTGGAGACAGGCCACTTTCAGGGGGGGCTGGCCACTTCAATGCTATTTTTGGATGGGATAAAAATAACCTGCCACATATTTTTGTGTTATAAGGGTTGCCAATATCCTTTTCTATGACAAATGACAAAAAGGGGTACTGCATATGCCTTCCTGTCATCATGAGTTATTGTTAAACCCTGGAGAAAAAAAGTAAATTTTGACCCGTATCAACATTATAACAGCTGAAGAATGAGGGTTACTTAACATTCAACTGCAAGTAGACGTTAATGCAACTAAGTTTGCACCGAGACCTATCCACCACAGGACCAATGGTGACCCATCAATGACCTCACAAGAGGCTCTGTTTGTTGCATTGAAAAAAAAACTGTCAAATCATCATTGATCAACTTTTGACCACATTGACACTGTGTTGGTTATTTGTTTCGATATCATTGAAAGTATAGGATATGACCTCAAGGATTGCTTATGGGTCATAGATAATGACATTGCATCGGTAGGGATATGACCTCACAAGGAACATTTCAGTCTAATTCTGTAAGCTCTTGACTGTAAGTTATTTTACTTTTATTGCATCAATACTGAACATGAGTTAGATCATTAGTTTTAATTGACTCTTGTTATTGCATGACACAATTATGTTACAAGCAAAGCTGTTAGAAGAGAAGTTGTAGGAGTTTACCAGGTTAGTATGCATTAAGCTTTGTAACACTCCCATACAGGAATGTCAATTGTGAAAGGGGCCGACCAGGGATAGGGCCTTGAAGATTTAAAACAAGAACTTCCTTATTTCTTCTGGGCAGTCTTGAAATAAACAAATGCTAGTGTTTTCTTCTTTTGATTTAGAAATTTTCTCAGGAGGTTCCATGCTGAAAAAACATAATAATTACCTTTGGTATTTTGTGAAGTAAATCATTTCACAACCGGAAAAGCTCCAAGTCCCCCTTGAGGATCAAACAGTGTCTCCGTAGCCTTAGGGGAAATGCTATATTAAAGGAAGTAAACTGGCAAGAAGATTATGCATTGAAATTATAGTACTAAATCATTACAATTATATAATGACATATTTTCCTATTTTCAGATTGATAGGGTTTTCGTTCAAGTCCAATGTGCCCCTGTGTATGGACACAATTAATGGGACAGCAGGGAAAACACCAAAAGGCAGGCAAGAAAATGGTCACCAAAACATTTATGGAAGTCTGCCGGATCTAAACGAGATATTTTGCGACATACGTGAGAATTGAGACCAGATGCCGATAGAACTGTTTGAGTTCTGGTTTTCCGCAATCGAACGAGATCAAGCCAATTTCATATCGGACATTCTCAGTTGTTGCTTGGAGGAGGTGAAACTGATCCTGATGAACCGGAGGTTCATATTTGACTGCCATCAACATTTCGTGAATACAAATTATGTTGATCACTATGATTTCATTATGGCATCGTTGTCATCTGATCAAAAACGCCAGCTGCCATAAATTGAGAACTCCAAAGGATTAAGACCCTTAGAGCTAGCGGCAAGAATGTGCACGTTTAGGATTGGTTTGACGTCACTGATTACGAGAGTTTCGAAAAAGGTGAACGACAAGACAGATCGCAGCTCAGAATTCTTGTTGCCATGGAGAAGGAACATCTTAGGTGAGCGACAAGACAGATCACCGCTAAGGATTCTTGTCGCCATGGAGAAGGAACATCTTGCTAATGCACATGCTGCCAGTGTGGCTTCCCATCCTGCTATAGAACGATGGATTCAATCCAAGATTGTGATAAACATCCCGTACTTGATTCTCTGGTTCTTATGCCGGACTGCTTATACCCTATTGATATTTGTTGTTGCAACCACCGACCATACTTACGACTGGTTGTTGTTCAACGACAATTTGGAAACTGATCCAAACAGCACCGTCCCTTCCCAACAAACACAGGATGTTTCCAAAACGTTTTTGTATTGGTTTTTTTTGGTTATTTTTTTAAAAGACGTTTTTTAGACGTTTATAAAACTTTTTGCCATATAGTTAGTATTTGGTTCACAAAAAACATTTTCTAACACCACAATTTAAAAGTCAAGAAAAGATCCTCAAAAATGTCATTAACAGACATTGTAGAAAACTTCTGGAAAAACATCTTTTTGAAGTGTTATGCCAACATTAACATTTGGTTTTCAAAAAACGTTTTCAAACACCACAATAGACCCATTAATAGCTCCATGCGAAGACTGACAAAGAGGTCAAATAACAATTTGCATGTGTTAGACCGAGTAACTGGAAGGCAAAAACTGGGGGAGGCTGTTAGCTCCATGTCAAGAGATGAAATAAAAATTTGCATGTGTTAGACCGAACAACTAGAATGCAACGGGGGGGGGGGCAGATGTTAGCTGAACTGGTAACACGCTAGGCCATTAACTCCATGCAAAGACTGTCAAAGAGGTCAAATAAAAATTTGCATGTGTTAGACCGAGCAACTGGAAAGCAAGGGGGGGACTGTCAGCTGAGCTGGTAGCACTCTAGGCTATTAGCTCCATGCGAAGAGATCAAATAACAATTTGCATGTGTTAGACCGAGCAACTGGAAGGCAAGGGGGGTTAAGGGAGATGTTAGCTGAACTGGTAACACTCTAGGCCATTAGCTCCATGCGAAGAGATCAAATAACAATTTGCATGTGTTAGACCGAGCAACTGGTAGGCAAGAGGGGGGGGGAGAGTGTCAGCTGAACTGGTAGCACTCTAGGCTGTTAGCTCCATGCGAAGACTGTCAAAGAGGTCAAATAAAAATTTGCATGTGTTAGACTGAGCAACTGGTAGGCAAGTGGGCGTGGGAGAGTGTCAGCTGAACTGGTAGCACTCTAGGCAATTAGCTCCATGCAAAGAGATCAAATAACAATTTGCATACATGCGTTAGACCGAGCAACTGGTAGGCAAGTGGGGGGGGGGGGGAGTGTCGGCTGAACTGGTAGCACTCTAGGCTGTTAGCTCCATGCAAAGAGCGCCAAAGACTGTCAAAGAGGTCAAATAACAATTTGCATGTGTTAGACCGAGCAACTGGAAGGCAAGAGGGACTCAGATGCAGTTGGCAAACACCACAGGTGATAACTGCATATTTGGCAAAAGTACAAGAAAATGAATTAAGTTTTGTCTCTGGCTGCAGAACTGAATGATTTTCTTACTGGCATTTCAAACTTAAGGATCTTCTAACTGACTTGTCTGTTATTAAACCCTTGTTACCACAGTGACTGCATGTATCTTACATCCAATGTTATTTTGTGAAAATACTTATCTTTGCAGATCCACAACCTAATGCTCAAGAGGTTGCTCTACTGCATGCACCCCAATTTTGAAGGCACTGTGTGGCCAAATGTTTGTACTTGGTGCCCAAGACTCATCAACCTAAAGCAGTCCATTTTTAAAGGGGATCTACATGTTTAGTACAGCAATTTTGATATGAGTTCCCATAGCCTAATGGTGAGAGAGCTTGACTGCGTATCCATTGGCACTCGAGGACGCGGGTTTGAATCCTGGTCCTGGAACTCAATTGGAGAAAGTAAAGTAAGTTAGTAAAATTTTATTTAAAGTCAGCAGTACAGAATTGCAAGTAACAGAAGCACAAGTGCTTGTTCTCGACAATGATCATAAAATATGATACAGATGAAATATTTACAGATGAAAATGAGAATTATAGTTACATGAAATACAGACTGCATAAAAAGCAGTCACCAAACTCACCACACTGACATTTAAAATCATAATCATTTAATTTACGTTTAAAATCTTCAAAATCATCCTGTTTAAAAACATCAGGTAAGCAATTCCATAAAAGAGCACCTTTGTATCGAAAAGCATTATATCCATACATTACTTTGTTATAATTACAGTGTCTCAATCTTAGACGGTTTCGTAAATCATAGTTACTTTCAAAATATAAAAATCAGGCGATACAGGTGGCATCTGAGCATTCAGAATTTTATGACCACAAATTAATTCATACTTCCTTTGTACATACAGAGGTGACATTTTAGCTTTCTTTAGTAGTTCTAGGTCACAAGACTGGAAGTCAAGATATACAAACTTTATCTTAGTGTTACAATATATATAAATAAATTTAGGAATGCTAGTATTTTACAAATGCCTTTTTAGTATAAAGTTATGAGAAGTAAAACACCTGTTACTGTTAAACATTATGTGTCCCAGAATTGCTACTATTATACCAGTGATAACCCGCACTATCAATCATTGTGCTATTAATGGACAAATACACCAATTGTAAAATTAGATGTCTATCTTGAAAAATAATAGAAATTATCAGAATAATTTAGATTGAATTGATGTCATCAAGTTATCATTGGCCTGGACACAAAAAGTTTTAAAATTCAGTATTTAATCAGATGAGGGATCCATCCATTTTTCATTCATGTTGAATGTCAAGTGAACCGCTCTCTTTTAACAATGGATTTCAAGTTAATCTTTACCATGTTACTGGAATTAAATATTTTTATACATACATGGGGCATCAACTGCCCGAAAGAAAACTGTAATTTGCCTGACTGTTTCTGCCCTGGTACACATGGGCCAAGGGAGGTGAGTTTCAGAGAAACACCTCAAATAGTTTTACTGACCTTTGATGATGCTGTTAATGACTTACAACAGGAATTTTACCGAAGATTGTCTGACCCAACCAGATTTAATCCAAACGGATGTTCAATATCAGCGACATTTTTCATCTCAAATGACAAAACAAATTATGACATTGTTCGCAATCTATATCAAAACGGTCACAAAATTGGTTGTCATTGCATTCATCATTCTCGTGAAGGAAGTTGGTTCCAAGGAGCTACTTATGAGGAGTGGAAAAATGAATTGATTGGTGTAAGGAACATCATATCGGAAAAAGTGGTTATCCCCAACTACAAAATAAGAGGAGTTCGAACACCATATTTGGTGCTCGGGCCTGACAACCATTTTAAAGTGATACAAGAAGAAGGATTCGCATACGACGCTTCTATATTCTCAAACTTCAACAAATTGCTTCTCCCAGTGTGGCCATATACTCTTGATTATCCATTGCCAATGGCCTATCTTAATAATCCTAACCCTCCGAATGAGACCTACCCAGGAATATGGGAGATTCCTCTGAATGCCATGCAATGTCCGGACGGTACGTATACGCCAATGGTGGATGGATGCAATTTGGATCTTATACCAACTAAAGAAGATGCTCTTAAGTATCTCCGTCTTAACTTCAAACGTTATGCTGACGTCCGATGTCCGTTTGGTTTATATCAACACACCCACTGGTTTAAAAACAAACATTTATTTGAGGCGATGGATGAATTTGTAGAAGAATTAAGCAGAATGGATGATGTATGGATTATTTCAATGCACCAACTAGTTGAATGGATGAGGAAACCTACTCCAAAAGACAGACTCCATGACTTCCCTCCTTGGCAGACATCTTGCAATGCAATTAAAAATACGAAATCAAATTCATCAACAACAAATTCAAAATGGTGGACCTCAGACAATGTTGACGTTCAGTACATGGATTTTAGCAGCAAAACCGAATCGGTTATTGTTTTATTATCCATGATATATTGTCTCACTTATGTTTTATGTACCTTAACAAAGAGAAGAAGGAGGCTGTATGTAGTATGATATACACTTAGACAAGATACTATAAAAACATTGAATCCAAAATTCGATTTCTAGTGTATCCTTTGCCCATTCATGTTGAAATCTGTTAATATTAAGTCTAATTGGCACTATTTAGTAGTGTTACAGTATACTTTTTAACCTTGGCCAGTATCAACACCTGAAAACAGTAATTTTGATAGAATAATTGAGCATTATAACACCAGAGGGATACCAGTAGGGAATTTGCTCTCGAATGCTCATTTTCCCCCTACTGATACCACTCTCGCTGAAAACGGCCAACTTCGTTCTATTTTCCAGGATGCAAAATCATAGTACAGGAGTGCCTTGGCAAAAGTAATAATTTTTTTGTAAATCAAAAAATCAATTGCTTTGGTTGCAATGAGATGTAAGAGAGGATATATTTTTTAATCAATCAATATGTAAAATTGTAAATGAACTAAAAATGAGCTAAACTGGTGTGCATGTAAAATATATCTTTTCTTGGACATTTCATGCACCTGATATATTTTGAACATGATCTAAAAATCTGGTTTTTCAAAGCAAACTACTTTCCATGCTACAACATACAGGTGCATATGTATTTGTCTGTGTACCACAGTCCCATTAGTCATTGGTAAAACTTTATAAATATCTCATTAGACTCTTTTTGATAACAGATATTATTTGTTTTTGTCTATTGTTTGAATTTGTGTGGGTTTGGTTTAACTAAACATTTTTGTAGAAGTATCTGATATTGGTTATTTGCTTATGATTGATATTATTTGTTTTTGTCTATTGTTTGAATTTGTATAGGTTTGGTTTAAATAAACTTGTTTTGTAGAAATGTCTGATATTGGTTATTTTGGTTATTTGCCTATGATTGACAGATGTTGCAGGTTTCATTCAATGTTATGCATTTGATCATATAGGGAAACCCTACGAGTCAGTGATCTGTTTGGTCAGATCAGACGAGGTGGGCGCGTAGCGCCCTCCGAGTCTGATCTGACCAAACAGATCACTGACGAGTTGGGTTTCCCTTTTATCCCCCAGCCACACCTTTAACAATATAAGCAAAGAGAAGCATAGGAATCAATTAATATATATTATAGTATGATAAAATGTTGATTTTAACATAATCTAAGCTAAATATGCCGAAATTGGGGCCAATTTGACACGCCTAAGTTTGCTTTTGTGGGATTTGCTTTCCTGGACTTCATGGAGGTGTAGAACATCAGAAAATTATCCTATAAATTTGATACCTCCACATATTTTGCAAAATATATTTGTCTTAGAGAACGCAAAATATTGAGGTGCTACATTCATATGTGAGAGAAAGAGAATTTTTTTAGTTCACAAGGAATTGTCATTTTTGCACTTTTTCTTGATTTTTCACATTCACAACTTTGTAAAGGCGTCATTCAATATGTTTGAATGATAGAAAGATGAAACTCTCAGATGTGTTTGCTATGGTAGTTTCCTAGAGGCTCACCAAGTTTGGTACTCATAGACTAAATACTTTTAGCACAAAAAAATTAAAACCTCAACAACGTTTTTGGCTTTTTAGTCGCTTTTTTGAACTTCAAAGGTTCATTCCCATTTGTTCTTCATATCGTTGGTTCAAAAAAACTATTCCGTGTTTAGCACTCTACTTTTTCACAAGTGTCTTATATTTGCCTGGCAACACTTACGCAAAATTTTAAGGTTCTATGGTTTACTGGTGCAAAGCAATTCATTTTTAACCACAACAGAAACAAAGATTTTCTGATCAATTTTCACAACTTTTCCCCTACGTTTACCTACTTTTCTCAGACTTTTCTTTACCAATACCTCTGTTACTTTTTATCAGTTTTCCAGATAGTCATGCCATTTTAGGATTATTCCGAATATATACTGATAAAATATTCCTGAAAGTTTGAAGGTGCTGAGATAATCATGGCCTGAAAAATGATCGTTTAATCAGAGTCATGTCATTTGAAAACTTCGCACAGCGTTCACTACTCAGCAGGCAGCAAGGTGCTGTGTTGTGCTGTGTTGCCATGGTAACTAAGGTGTGTGATCTCAGCAGGCAGATCATACACCACAGATCACACTCTTTTCTGGCTGATAACGCACTTGATGGGGGATAATTCTTGTGAATAGACACACATTTGTTATACCAGATATCTCAAAATCATTTCTATAATAAAATCAGACATGCAGCTGTATTGTAACCTTATGAAATTGTATCAAGTTTTGAAATATGCTTTTTAACCTCAAATAATGAATAAAATCAACTCAGTGAATCAATTGACATGTATAGAAATCGACCTATGTTTTTTAAAGTAAAATTGTGAATCAATCACTGAAATATACTGACATATCTTGAAGAATGGCATTTGCAAAGTTACAGTCAAACATGAATGATTGCATATCATATATGGACATATTACTGTATATCTTAATACTTGTACAGCTAGCAAGTAGTTTCAATATGTGCACAAAGGATGTCTGTAAGTTACCATACTGTTTTTGCCCAAGTGTGAGAGGTCCAGATGAAGTGTCTTTAGAGGATACGCCAAAAATGGTTCTTTTCACCTTTGATGATGCTGTCAACAAGCAAAACATCCTTTTCTTTAAGAAGTTGTTTTCCGAACGCAGAAAAAACCCAAACGGATGTCGCATAACTGCAACCTTTTTTGTGTCTGACGAATGGACTGATTATGACATGGTCCGAGACTTGTACCTAGACGGTCACGAAATAGCCAGTCACACAGTAACGCATCGCTTGCCAAGAGAATGGTGGAGGGCCGCAAACAGAAGTGATTGGAAGTATGAATTAGCTGGTCAGAGGAAGAACATTGCTAAGAAAGCTAAGATCCATCCAAATCTGATTCGAGGTTCTCGAGTGCCGTTTATCGAGCTTGGAGGTGACAAACAATTTCACACATTGCAAAATGAACAATTTGAATATGATGCAACATGCACCTCAGGGCCTGATAGTGTGAGAGATATGGTCAGAAAACCATCCTGGCCTTATACATTGGATTTCCCCCCCAACACAGACTTCTGTGCGAATGACAACATCCCTAAAGGCAGATTCCCCGGCGTTTGGGAAATTCCAATGAATAGATGGATCGGCTTGGACGGGAAAGCTTGTCCCAGGGTGGATGCATGTACTACCCAACAATTACCAGATAAAATCAGTGCCTTGAGGTATCTGTTATCTAACTACCAAAGGCACTTCGGACAGCATCGAACACCTCTGGGAGTCAATATGCATGCTACATGGTTCAAGACAAAAATTCACTTCGAAGCGATGATGGACTTCATTGATAAGTCAAACCTAATTTCTTAAGTTTGAGGCCCTAACTAATTTATTTTATTTTATTCATTTATTTATTTATTTGTTTTGCCCCCATTAATTAATTTTAATTAATATAAATCACAGCTCATACTTTTTACTGTTACTACACCAATATTCTCTAAAGTTTCAGACATGGCATCTGAAGCAACAGTGACACCAGTTGCATCTGAGGCTGACCTGCAAACACCATCGGGATCCAACCTGCCAACTGCCTTCCCAAAGAAGAATGACCACCCCAAAGTTTGCCATGAAGGATGTCAGCTTGAAAAAGAGACAAGGAGCACAAGTTATGTAACATGTTCACTTTGCTCACATACATTTCACTATAATTGTGTCGGCCTAACTGACAAACCTACAAGCTGGACTTGTCCACAGTGTAGGCTTCTACCAGCTGATGTAAATGCTTTAAAAGGTTTAATTGCAGCTTTGATCGCCAAGAATGATGCCCTGACAGAGACGGTAAATAAGCTGCAAATTTCATTACAACCACTACAAACTATCGAGAACAAAGTAACTGCCATGTGTTCTAAAATTATTCCAGATGCTGATGACAGTGATGACGATGATGATGATGACGCTGATGAGACTGATGTCCAGCCTTCTGGTACCCTGTTGATTGGCGATTCGCTCCTCCGTGATGTGTCCGCAACCGATGATTCCCTCTCCGTAGATAGCAAGGGAGGTGCTCGCATCAGTACAGTTCGGAAGACGCTCCGTTCCATCAACTTGAAGCGAAGAAGATACGAGACAGTTGTCCTTGTTGTTGGGACAAACGATGCCTCCACTAAAAGACGATGCGAGAAGATCTGTGAAGACTTCAAGACTCTCTTGTCCGCTGCCAAACTTGTTGCTACTGATGTCGTAGTTTCAAGTATCCCACCTCGAGACGATGCCAGAGTTGAAGCTGGTAAAATTGACAATCTGAACCAACTTCTTCTTCCCATCTCTAGAGAAGTTGGTGTTCGCTTCGTGAACCACGACATCAACTTTCTGTATAGAGACAATTATGTTGACTCTAATCTCCTGTTGGCCGACAAACTCCATCTGTCGCCAGCTGGGGTCAACAAACTCGTCGTGAATCTTGGTCTGTCCGACAAGGCTAAGGTCAGCATAGGCAGCCATCCGACTGCTAGATTCGATCGCTCCACCGGACCAACGGACCAACACAGACCACCCATTCCCCCACTCATGCAGGTCCCTACAACTTCACCACCTGCACCCACCAACCCCGTCCTTTTTCATGGTGCCCGATCTCCACTGAGTAATTTCTTCCCTTGCAGTCTTAAACTATGGAACATGAACTTTAAAAGCTCCGAGCATGCATTTCAGTACAAAAAATGTATCTTCATGGGGAACAAAACTGCAGCCGGAAATGTACTGAAATGTGACATCGCTGCTCAAGCTAAGAAAATTGGAGACGACGTCGGCACCTCACAAGACTGGCAAGACACCCAACAAGGCACCATGAGTGAGCTACTAAAAGCCAAGTCCCGTCAATGTCCCCAGTTCGTACATGCCCTCATGAACTCCAAAAGCCGCCCCCTCGTTGAAGACACTCCAAACCCTTACTGGGGTCGCGGCTCGAATGGAAACGGGCTGAACATGCTTGGCAGACTGTTGATGACACTCCGAGCCGAAATATCTGCCAACAGTTTTACGCCGCACCCATCAAATCAGCCCCCTCGAAATGACTTTGGACGCAGCTTTAACTGTGGTGAGGCGTCCCACACAGTTTACACATGCGGACTTCCTCGCCCTCTCAGATGCTACGGCTGTGGTGGCTCCGGCCACAAGAGGAAGTTCTGTCGTAGCAATGCACAGTAGGAGACTGGCCAAGACAGTACGGCCGGACCCAGAACTGTTGTGAATTTTAAAAATAATGAACTTTTTATTTTAAACGATAAACTGTATGATGTTTTTAATGTTCATGTTGATTTACACACTTTTAATCGATATGGTGCTTTGAATGAATGTTGTGATGCTTGTGATATGTCTCGGGATGAAAATGTAAATAGTAACTTTGTAGAAACAGATGATCTCATTGATGTTCCTCATGTTGCTGATGGTCTTAGTTGTAGAAATGTTTTAGTGACAAACTGTGTACCAGCAAACCAAGAAAAAGACAATCCTAGCACTAGCACTCTGATAATCTCAATAATTCAACAAATAGTAATCACAACGTAATTGAAAATATTTTAATTTCAAATGCAGTAGAAAACCCTAATGAGGACCTTTCAAAATTTGCTAGATTAAATGTCAAGAAAATGATTTTTTCACATTTAAATGTTAATAGTCTGTCTAACAAGTTTGTGGAGATACACCAAATTTTATGTAAAGGATTATGTGACATTTTATTTTTATCTGAAACAAAACTAGATAACTCTTTTCCAAATGCGCAATTTCATGCTGATCAGTACTCCATTCATCGACTTGATAGAAATATCCACGGTGGTGGTCTAATGTGCTATGTGAAAGAATCCATCCCGCACAGATATAGGCCAGATATTGCTGTAAATGATAATGGTATCGAAACTGTTGCAATCCAAATTAAAACTTCAAATAAGAATATGCTTTTCCTACATATCTATAAACCTCCAAATATAGCTGTAAAGTTTTTAGCGGATGCATTAGAAACCATGCTAAATAAATGCCTTTCTGAGTGTGAAACTATTTACATCATAGGAGATTTAAATGTTAACTTTTCAAAACAACCTAACCAACTATCCGAAACTTGTGATATGTTTGATCTTAAACAGTTAGTAAAGATCCGACTTGTTTAAGTGTCAAAACAATCCAACTCTCTTAGATATTATTCTCACAAATAATCTAAAATCTGTCAAGCAAATCATTAACTTACCATTAGGAATAAGTGACTTCCATAACTATATTAGTGCGGCAACAAAAATCCTTTGCCCAGCAAATGAACCAAAACTTGTAAATTATAGATCTTTCAAAAAATTTAATGAAGACAGCTATAGAAACGATTTAGAAACTGCACCTTTTCATGTCTCTCAAATATTTGATGATGCTGAGGATCAATTGTGGTATCATAATACCTTGTTGCTAAATGTTATTGATAACAATGCACCACGAAAACAAAGGATTGTAAAATATAAACAACTGCCATATATGAATGACAATTTACGTAAAGCTATAAATGTTAAAGCGTCACTTAGAAGAAAGTATCAGAGGCAAAAATGCCATGAGTCCTGGCATAAGTTTAAAAGACAACGAAACCTTGTCAATAGGCTTAAAAGAATATCATTAAAGAAATATTTCGATGAAAACTGTAATACTCAGAAAAATAAAGGGAAGCATTTCTGGGATGTTGTTAAACCATTTATGACCAATAATATAAAGACTAGCAATCAAAACATAACACTGTATGATGATGACACTCTGATAAGTAAACCGACAGATGTTAGCAATACTTTCAATAATTTCTTCGTAAATATTGCTGATGACCTTTGTGAACCAAGTGAAGTTAAGGAAATGTCAGCTGATCAGGTTATTGACCACTACAAAGATCATCCAAGTGTTAAACTAATCCAAAGCTACTCAAAAAACAATGTACAACCATTCAATTTCAGCCCTGTAAATCAAACAGCTGTCCTAAACAAACTTAAACTCCTGCAACCAAACAAAGCCACTGGTTTTGATTACATTCCCCCCAAATTCCTAAACAAGGGCTGCAACGCTATCAGTGTAAATCTCACGCCAATAATAAATAGATGTATTTTAACAAGTAATTTCCCGGACTATAATAAAAAGGCTGAGGTAACTCCTCTCTACAAAAAGTCTGACCAATTAGCCAAAGAAAATCACAGGCCTGTGAGTGTACTTCCTTCAACCTCAAAAATTTTTGAAGGAATCTTATGTGATCAGTTACTTAATTTTATGTCTCAGTCACTGTCAAATGATCTCTCGGCTTACCGTAAACTCTATAGTTGTAATAATGTACTTGTTAAATGTATAGAAAATTGGAGGAAGGCGATGGATGATAATTACCATGTCGGGTGTATTCTAATTGATCTTTCTAAAGCTTTCGATAGTTTGCCACACGGACTCTTAATAGCCAAGTTACATGCCTATGGTGTTTCAAAAGAAGCATGCTCACATATTATGAATTATTTGCAAAATAGAAAACAAGCTGTAAAATTAGGAAATATCCGCAGTGAATGGCTAAACTTAAAAAATGGTGTCCCACAAGGATCACTTATGGGTCCATTACTTTTTAATATTTTCATAAATGATTTCTTATTGGACTTAAAAAAGACATGTGAGGTTTATAATTATGCTGATGACAACACTCTGTCATACTCTCACAAAAACTTATCGGTTGTGAAGGATAAGCTTGAGCAAGCCTCTGAACAGGCGATTTTTTGGTTCAAAGCTAATTATATGAAAGCCAACCCTTCCAAATTCCAGGCAATATGTTTCAGTCGAGACAACCAACAAATAGAATTGGAAGTGGAAAATAAAACTATTAAATCTGAACCGGTTGTCAAGCTGCTGGGAATCCACATTGACCAAAAGTTAAACTTTAACCACCATGTCTCAATAATATCAAAAAAAGCAGGAAGACAAATAAATGCATTGCAAAGAATATGCAAATATGTTGACTATGAAGGCAGACTCAGGGTATATGAGGCATTTGTGGCTTCCAATTTTGTGTATTGTTCCTTAGCGTACAATACTTTCTCTCTCGGCCAGAGTCGAAAAATTGAGAAATTGAATAAAAGGGCCTTAAGATTAGTATGTAATGACTATGAGAGCACATATGATGACTTATTAATAAAAACGGGTAAAAAGATGCTGTATGTAAACCATAGAAATAATTTAGTGGAATTTGTGTTTAAAGTTATGAATAACTTGGCACCACCAATGGAAAGTAACTTTTTTGAGAAGCAGGTATCTCCATATATCATGCGCGACAGTAACAAAATTGTACTTTGTCAGTTTAATACCATTCAATACGGTAAAAAGTCAATAAGATTTCAAGGTCCTTCATTATGGAATTCACTCCCTAACTATTTAAAATGTTGTGAAGAATTGAGTTCATTTAAGTCAGCTCTACTAAAAAGTAATTTCCTTAAGAACTGTGACTGTACTTTGTGTATACTATGTTTGAGAAACTCAATATAATATCAAATGATGCTAACTTGTTATCTTAAGGAAATTAAAATCAAATGATGCTAACTTGTTTTGTAAAGTAATTTGAGTTTCACCTTATTCATTTCTCATTTGTATATATCATATTATCGCCTTATTGTTGTGTTATTTTACTTGTCGGTTAAAAGCTTTGTAGCTTATGTTTCTTGTTTTTATTGTCATCACCGACGTGAAATAAAGTTTTATCTTATCTTATCTTATCTTTATATCATTATGCAGCATCAAGATGTTTGGATTATTACTGGCCATCAATTAATACAGTGGATGAGGAACCCCACCCCTCTGAGACTATTAAAACATTTCAAACATTGGAAGACATCTTGTGACCGGATACCAGAAAGAGAATTACTCCAACGCAAGGAGCTGAACTCTCGAGCGGCGTGGTCGCTATTTCCTGCCTTGGCTGAATTAGAGACTCAATCAGGCAGATACTTTCTTGTCAACAGCCCTTTGATTTCCCATATTCAAACATTCTTACTTGTCCTATCTATCCTCCTCATGATTTGTTGTTTAATTAGGCTTTATAGAGTTTTTGGCAAAATATTGTTTGGAGGGAGATACAGGAAGAGAGACAAGAAATATTTTATCGCTTAAAAACAAGAAATTTATGATTTAGATTGAATATCTTGGATAAGAAACACTTATATCATGTGAGGAGCAAAATGTTATATGATTACAATTGACTCAATTTCTATAACAACAGATGGCTTCACATTCTAAAAAAATATGTACTATTACAATATCTGACAGTTTCACTCAAATGGTCAAAAATCATTACTCACATTGACCACTCATGTATATTCTGAATATACATAAAATGAAAAATCAAGAAACATTTTAAAGCAACAAACCTAAAAGGATTTTATAGCACAGTATCTCACAGTTTCTATTTCCCACACAAATGGTCAAAAATCATTACTTGAATTGACCACATAAAATGTATATTCTGAATATACTATGATGGAATGAAGAAACATTTTAAAGCATGGAAACAAACTTGAGCAACACCATTGGATTAATATACCAATTACCTGTTAGCAATCATTCAAGCTCAGGAATGAAGGATTGAATTTGTAATGGATAACTATTGGTTACTTATCATATTTTTCGTATTTTTTATGGTGCTATGTGAGTCGCCGCAAGTAAGAGGTTTCAGTAAATGCACCGAGGAAATATGCAAATTGCCCAATTGTAGATGCCCGAGTACAAAGATACCTGGAGGATTAAGCATTGACGAGACTCCGCAAATTGTTTTAGTCACTTTTGATGATGATGTCAATGGATATAATGTTAAATATTACTGGAAATTATTTAAAAGAACGAGGAGAAATCCTAATGGTTGTCCAATATCTGGTACTTTCTTTGCTGGTAATGAGTGGAGTGATTATAAGATAATAAATGAGTTGTATTCCAATGGACACGAAATAGGTGCTCATTGCGTCCTCCATCGAGATTCCGGGACGTGGTGGTCAGAAGCATCTTATAAGAATTGGAAGAAGCAAGTGGTTGGGGCGAGGAATATTCTGTCGAAGAAGGCTCGCATCCCAGAACGTGAAATAAGAGGCGTCCGTGCTCCCTTCTTAGCTCTTGGTGCTGACCGTCAATATGGCGTCATCCATAACCACCATTTTGAATACGACGCATCCATTTACCCCAACTTCGCCCAAATCAGACAACCCCTATGGCCGTATACGCTTGATTACCCTCTTAAAGACCACGTCTGCAACAACAACAACTGCCCTACGAGAAAATACCCTGGAACGTGGGAGATTCCTCTGAATATCTTGAAATGTCCAGGAGGAAAGTTATGTTCGATGACTGATGAATGTCCGGTGGATATCCTGAAGACAAAAGAAGATGCTTTGTATTATCTGCGGAAAAATTTCAGAAGGTTCGCACAATTCAGAGCACCTTTTGGCTTGTTCCAGCATTATTACTGGTTCAAGAATAAGCATCTGTTTGAAGCAATGGATGAATTTATTGAGGAATTAACCGAAATGGATGATGTGTGGATTATTTCAATGCATCAATTAATTGAATGGGTGAGGAAGCCAACTCCGATAAGTGAACTGGATAATTTTGAACCATGGAAAACATCTTGTCTGAGAACACTGGCTAAAAAGAAACTAAAAATTATCAAACTGAGGGAACCAAAAATCGTCAAAACTGTGCCAAAAATGAAAAAAAGAAGGATTAAAATTGTCAAAAGGATGCCTAACACTTTCAAAAAGACTCCAGGAACTTCAAAAAAGGAAACAAAATCTGCAAAGTTGAAACGTAGGACTGTCAAAAGGAAACCAAAAAAGGTGAAAAGGAAATTGAAGACTACGGCGACGAAAAGGAAATTAAGGACTGCAGCAATGAAAAGGCAATTTAGGGCTGCAGCGATGAAAAATAAATTAAGGACTGCGGCGAAAAGGAAATTAAGGACTATGATACTGAAGAGAAGGACACCAAGGACAGTTAAAAAGATACAGAAACCTATAAAATATAAACCAGAAGTATTTAAAGCATTTGAACCTACAAAACACAAAATTTCTCCTGCTAACAGACCAGTTTCAGTCTCAAGACATTACAGCATCTTGAACAATGTTATGTACAATGTTGAGAATTCGGAAATGGGCTATCACGTGATAATAGTTGTTTTGTTGGTCTTCAGTTGCCTTATACTGATACTGCAGATGGGTATGAAATACCTGTCTATTCCTAGGTAGTTTTGATCATCAATAAAAGTGGTTGGAGCATGGAAGAAATTGAATTAAAATTACTATGACTGCTTTAAAATAATCTATAATTATCACTTTTTATTGTTTTTCTTCATTATGTGCTATTCATTATTAAACATTAAAATTCTGTCAAAATTTCAAACAAATTAATCCTGCTTTCGTGGAAAAATATTTTGAAACTGTTCATTTATTGAAATATTAAGATTGAAACGCATGTGTAAGAAAATTATTACTGGATGTTCATTCAAAACCTAGAAAGATTTTAATTTTATAAACATATATGTCTCATTGTTGGAACACAGGCAAAAACAATCTGTTTCATGTGTGGTGTGTTCCATTTCACTGCCACCTCTCTGATGCCTACTGCTATTAGAAAAGGTATGACAGCTTGCTTGGCAATGGTCCAACTTTCCAGACTGCAGCAGACGACAGAGGTAACTGTAAAATGCAATCAAAAGATTGTGAGAGCGGACCATACAGGTGATCCCCCCCCTCTCATTCACAATTTGAGAGGCAATGTTATTTTGTACAAGTAAAATTACTGTGATAAACTCTAGCATATTAAATTGATTTTAAGTACACTTATCAAGCTGACAAAACAAACAGAAGACAACTGAAACTGTGAGTATATTGCAATATTGACAATAAAAAGGTGATGTCTTGACTTTGATCAGTCAGCCATGCACATGAAATCTGATTGGTTGTTTCTCTGCAGGTTACCAATGAACTGTGCACTGACTTGGACCACATTTGACAAGTTCAGATCGCATTTGTGTAGAATGAAATTTGCAGGCCTCTGTGTAGAGTGTTATTTTAATTGAGGTATACTTTTGATAGCCTAAGAAATAAACTCCTTGAGACATATCATAGACACTCAAATCCAATGTAAATGTATAGTGAACTGCTACTCAGACATAAAGAGGTAGAGATAAAATGAAAAAGAGACAGAGAGAAAGAGAAAAAGATGGATAGATAGATAGATAGATAGATAGATAGATAGATAGATAGAGAGATAGAGAGATAGAGAGATAGAGAGATAGAGAGATAGATAGATAGATAGACATATAGATAGATAGATAGTTAGATAGACATATAGATAGACATATAGATAGATAGACATATAGATAGTTAGATAGACATATAGATAGACATATAGATAGACATATAGATAGATAGATAGATAGATAGATAGATAGATAGATAGATAGATAGATAGATAGATAGACAGATAGATTTAAAGCTCCAATAGCCTCAAACTGACAACCAAACAAAACATACATTTTGCAGGAATTCTCATTCTTTGGTGATTGGTTGGAACAGTATTGAGGGGAGGGGTTTGAATTAATATGAGCATTCTATCTTTTAATTTACCAGCTTTGTTGTCTGATCACAGCATTGTTGTCAGTTCACAGCTTGGCCCATATGAATTAAGATTTCTTGCTGAATTCTCAACTTGTTCTTATGTCCGTCCGAACTGCATTTTACAAATATCTGTAAATTTTCCAGTCATGTTGATATGCATGAATGCCCTCACTTCGATTTTTATTTCTCTTCTATAAACTTCCACAGATATTTATTCAAGCTTAAAATTGCACACAGCAATAAACTTTTTGTTCTGCATCTTTTGTGGGTGACAACAGTATTTAAAATGCAACAATTAATTAGACATGTTTTTATTATTGTTGGTGTGGCTGCCACAGCACTTAACTTCCGTGCCATTTCCATGTGGAATTTGGATTTTAAATATATTTTATGCTTCGTTTTGCTGTTTAAAACAAGTTTTAACACCACCAGGCATGTTTGATATCAGGAAAATACACCAAAGAAAGATATTAAACAGTTATTTGGATGTCTTCCTTGTTTTAAGTTTGAATTAAAAGCCATTATCCTGCTGACTCAGTCCACTGTCGTCAGCAATCATTGTTCAGCTGTCATTCCTTGTAATAGATAATAGAGTGGACTGACTTGGTCGAAGCATACATGAATCATATTGTTTGTGCCTGTGGTTGGAAGTGTGGCTTGCATTGAAGAGATTTTGATGAACTCCAAATGTCGGAAAATTAAAATATTGCCATATTTGAAAACATGGTGTAAAAATTAAGTTATTCATGTTTCAAAAAATCATTTGAAATTTAAGATATATATACTTTCCTAATGCAACACGATGGACTTATTCTATAATCATACATGGAAGACTTTTAATCATGTGTAAAATGCCAGGATTTGATGAAATTCTAAATGGAATGTTTGCAACACAGGAAATATTCTCTTGACCATTGGGTATCAACAAGCTCTCAGGGTTGCTGTGGGGATGAAAGAAAAGGCAATAAGGTATACTCATGCTAATCATAGACAGAGACTTTTTCCAATGAGGCACAATATGTAGGGGAGACCGGGGCTAGTTGTCACAGGGGCAAGTTGTCACAATGCTTATTACTCAGCTATGGATAGTAGCAGCTGCATGGCAATTAAATCAATTTTGATATTTTTTGACATGGGAAATATTTTTGTGATGATATCACAAAAATGTGTAGTCTGTCATGTGCAATGTGAAGATGTCTGAAAATGACAGTTCAAACTCAGTTTTTTCACCATTTTCAAATTTTTCATTGTCTTCCAATTTGAGACAATTCTTCGAAGATTAAGGCGTTGATTCATAATGGCATTAATCCATAGTCTCCACGAACAATCTGTCCGTGTTTTCTAAGTGGAAACAGAATATATTTTCTTTTGATTATCGAGATATCGGATTGACTTCAAGATCTTGACGAGGATAGGCCAGGGCTAGTTGTCACAGGGGCAAGTTGTCATTATGCTTATAACTTGGTTATAGCTGGCAGCAGTTCTGTCATTATTAAATAAATTTCAATATCTGTTTGTTTGCTAAGCTTTTTACCTTCAGCGAACAAAGTTCGAAGAAGGTATTGTTATCACTTTTTTCAAAAGTTGTCCGTCCGCCGGGCGGGCGGTCGGGCGTCCGGGCGGCGGGCGGATAGATAGTTTCCGGGCCAGTACTCAGCCCCTATTGAATGTACATGGATGAAATTTGGCACACATGTAGCCTGTATGGTCTAGTTGTGCCTTTTGATGATCTCATGGATGGACATTTTGTACTTTTTGAAATATAGACAAAAATATTTAAAACCTTTTTTTTTTAATTCCCGGGCTAGGACTCATATCAGCCCCTTCACATGTACATGGATCAAACTTTTCACACATGTAGCCTATATGGTCTAGTTGTGCCTTTTCACGTTCTGATTGATTGATATTCTATAACTTTTTGAAATATTGATAAAAATGTATTCAATTTTTTTTCATTTCGGGCCAAAACTTGGTCACAATTGCAGGTACATGGATGAAATTTCTTACACATGTCACCTATATGATAAATTTGTGTCTTTTGTGGGTGTGATTCATGGATATTCTATACATCGTGAAATATTGACAAAAAATATTAAAATTATTATTTTTTGTTTCCAGGCCAAAACTTGGCCATCATTGTATGTCCATAGATGAAAGTTTATATACATTCCCTATATAATATTTTAGTGCCCTTTGTTGGTCTGCTTCATAGCTACTCTTAATGCTTTTTGAAACATTCTGACCCATACCTCACAACTTATTCCTTGTTTATGCATGAAACTGGTCCATATTATGTGTATATTGGTCTAGTAAGGTCTTTCCATCGTTCCACATACCCTGGCATGCAGGCGGGCATATGGCGGGACATACAGATAATTTCAGACCAAGATCAGGCCACTATTGCAAATATTACATGCAATGTGGTTGACATCACTTTTATGGTGTAATGGTGTCCTTTTAAAATTTTGTTTTTTTCGCTGAAGGTTTGCTGCTACGCAGCCTATGTTTGTATGATGTGGTTGAAAGAAAGTATAATCTGTCATGTCATATGTGGACTTCTTAAAAATGATTTTTTCAACAGAAAATTTTCAATCATTTCATTGTACTCCAATTTGAGAAGCAATTATCTGGTAGAAATAAGCCCTGATTAATGATGGCATTCATCCAAAGTCTTCGCAAGATGTGCATTTTTGTTTTTCAAAAGGAATCCGATGTATTACAAGCTTGGATTATAGAAAATCTGTCCAGAGATGTTAGATAGGCCATATGAGTGTGACAGCTTGTGACAAGTTGTCACATTTTCACAAAAATGACTTTGAGTTACAACATGACCTACAGGGAAACACATGGTTGATAAATCAGGACAAAAGCTGAATAAAAACTTTCTCAAGACTTACAAAAATGTTGCAGGGGTGGAAATTTCCAGACAACCTGAACCTAGAGACCTCTCAGATACAGTCAAACTTGAAGTAAAAAAAATTGTGACAACTAGCCCCGGTCTCCCTTACTCCTGATGGCTATTGTGGGCCATTCTGATGATGATGATGAGAACAAAAGAGATGGTTCCGTTTCCATAATCTATATTAGTTTGCTTCTGTATCAATTCCAATCATTTCAGACGGAATACTTGTTCAGAAGTTTAGAATACCTTGCTTCACCACCAAACTTGTGCCAAGCAGTTGTGGTACAAGGAGACACCTAGTGTTGAATAAAGTTTCCCATCTGTGTGGCTCAATTTATCATACCAGCACAATATGTGTCAAGCCAGGCCATGAAGTTTGGGGGGGGGGGGACTACAACGTTCAGAGTACTATAACTGACTCATCAGATTTTCTGCCAACACAAAAATTGATTTTTGATGTTATAAAATTGAGATTGTATCTTATTATTTTCTTTTCGTCATGCCGACCGACCCCAGAAAAAGTGCCTCGAGAAGATCCGAGGAGCTAAAGATCCATTGTGTCCGGCCTTACGCTAAGCGAGGCCCCAGGACCCCTTGTGATAAAGCTCAATGCAAGTTGCTCGTATAGAGATGTTTCTTTTAATTATACCATCCGACACCTGTCAGTCAATCACATGCCAATTCCCATATTCTTTGTTTTCCACTTATGTATAATTGTCTTATGTTTGCCTGTTTAATGCTTGTCTCATGGTAGAAGCCAGTTATTCGCCATTTGATTGGGAATATGTGTTTATCATACCTCGGGGCTTGAGATACAGCCCTTGGGTAAATCACATATTCCCTCTCCCTTGGTAGTCAGGCAGTTCACTAATACTTTACAGGTCGAATTTTCCGCACAGAATCTGTGGCGGCACTTTGTGTCCCCCCTCTCTTGTGATATTTGAGAAACAGATGACTGCTATTTTGTCTACCAATCTTAAGTGTGATATACTGGATTGGATTGATTTATCAAGTTGTCACAGCAAAACTTAATAAGGTGAAACTGTGAAAAATATTGCAAATATTTCGCATGAGTTCTATCAAGTGATTAGATATCAAACAGCCCTGATTGGCTGGTTGTTGTGAGACTATTTGACTGTGATTAATTTGCTCCCATAAATGTCATATCCAGGACGCATTTTGTGATAGCAACTGAAATGTGTTCTGATAGATAGATAGATAGATAGATAGATAGATAGATAGATAGATAGATAGATAGATAGATAGATAGATAGATAGATAGATAGATAGATAGATAGATAGATAGATAGATAGATAGATAGATAGATAGATCACCACTATGGAAGCAGCTGTAGGGATTGCTCTATTCCTCCGACACAATCACATAAATTTGACTTTCTTGATTATAATTTCTCTAATATTGCATTTTATTCATTCATACTGTTAAGTGTAAAAGTTGTGCAAATAAACATATCCAATCCAATCAAATCCAATTCCGTGGCCCCAGATCTCTAATTTTCTCTCAGTTGTTATCTGAGAAATTTTGCACTCTGGTCAACTTAATTGTGGCAAATTCAGTCACTGTTCCTAATGTAATCCTGAGAGGATCAGCCAATGACATTTCTCTGCTTTTTTAAAACAGAATGGCTGAAATCAAGAATTGAGATAATCACTGTTGTACATTGTTTTACACACATTAGGGTGTTTCAGGTGCCCCCAATATTTTCAGATCCTGCTTGACCTTTTTCTCGTATTGCAGTTTATACAGTAAAAGTTACATGTAAAATTTTGGCCCATTCTATAAATACCTACCTTTACCAGAATTCACTTGAAGTTTATAATGTAATTCCCCATTGGCCAACATGCAAAATCTCAAGATATTACAAAAACCAATGGAGAAATCTATAATTTTTTCTCAATCCTCAGTTCCTGAGTACGTTTTGGGAGGGAAATTCAAATCTGGTGTTAGTTTTTGTATAACCCCACTTGCCAAACTGCCAGAAGCAGTCAAATTTGTGAAATTCTGCTTACAGTCCTTGTCATACTTACGTGGAATCTCAAGTTTTTTTTCTATGCTGTTGAACAGTGATGTCAGAGATGACTCTATTCTATCATTGCCAATGGGCTGACAGTAAACTAAGCATCACAGTTCAAACATTGATATATTGAAGGAAGTATTACATTTGTGATCCCAATGACTTATCACAGCAATCACCAGTCTAATCCTACCAAATGGCAGCTTTGTGAGCATTCACAGTAGACAACTGTTATAATCCCCACAGAGTTGTTTGATAAATCTACAAACTTGCTAACTTACAACATTAAACTTTGATGGAAGTTGGTATAAACAGAAGGCTTTGACAATTTGTTTGTAAACACATGACTTATGTTATGTATATTTGTTCTGGCAGCCCATTGGCTGAGAGGCTGTGATGTCAAACTTGCATGGGTTTTTCCAGACCCAATTTTCACTCTGACACTGAGTTGAAACTGTGATGCCCAGTTTGGTGGATTCGCATTGGTTAGAAGCTGGGGAATCTGACCCAGTTTGAAATGACATCACAGCTGGTAGTTAATTTACATATATTGCAATGCTAGAATAGAGTCATCTCTGACATCACAGTTCAACAGCATAGAAAAGAACTTAAGATTCCACGTAAGTATGACAAGGACTGTAAAATAGCTGAATTTTAGGAAATTCAACACTTCCAAGCTCATTAGGAAGACCTGCTGTAAAATAGCTGGTGCCAGATTTGAATTGCCCTCCCGAAACCTACTCAGAAACTATGGATTGAGGAAAAAATATTTATTCCTTCATTGATTTGTGCAATATCTTCAGGATTTGCAAGCACAGTATATATGAGGCAATGTTTAAAAACTTCAAAACATAATCGTAACTGGCATTCAAAATTGAAAGTTGTGGTGTATGAATTCTACTTCACCAATAATAACTTATGATATGCCATATTAAAGCTGAGAATATTATCTATCATGTGGTATGCATTGCATCTTTGTATCTTGAATGGTTGAGGAGTAATATTATTGCAAACAGCATCATTTAGTTCAAAGGGAAATGGGTCAACAAAATAATGCTTCTTTTTAATTGAAATCCTAATGCCTTCCTAGCTGTAACACATAAGTAACAGATTTCTCACTCTTTCTTAAATGTAAAACCAACTTCTAGCTTACATATTAGTAAAGATATGGAAGGTAGAAAATGTATGTTTCTGCTCGCGAAATTCACAAATTTAGCATATTTTAGGTACACCATCAGGTTTTTTATGAAAAAATTTGGCACTGCATCCCCTTTCTTCCAGATATATCCACTGAAACATCTGGATAAGAATTTTGGGGATGCTGAATCCTTTTTCAATGCCTTCAAATCATTTCAATGTCAAGATTATGTGATTTCAAGTGAAATCAGACTCAATTTGACCTCTATAACTTAATGAATGTACATAATCTTCATTTATTTGTGTTGGAAATTGGTTTACATGTTTCTGTCAATGACATCTTACTTCAAGGGAACCTCCTAGGATGTCTAAATAGCTCATTCTGTTATGCTCAACATCATTAAGGATCCAGAAAAGTTTTGACTGGAAACTGAATGCAGTTGAAGATGTCAAAAATCTTGGCCCCGATTGCAGTTTTTGGTAAAAAGAATCAGGCAGAAGCAAAGGATTTGGTTAAATATTTTGGGTTGTACTGCACCACAACTTTTAATGTGGTTTTGCAGATTTGTTGCTCTTTAGTTTTATAAGAAGTGTAACTCAAAATTGTCAGAGAGAGGACAACAGCAAGGTGAAATGAATGGCAAATATTTTATGACAAAGCCATAACATTTGGCAAATCAGTCAACCTCTTCCGCCTCTTTTGCTTCAACAGGTGAAATGTTGGCACATTTACATAATATTGTAGTAAAAAATTGTATAAGATAGAGGTAAAAGGGAATTGTATAAGAAGTGTAACTCAAAATTGTCAGAGAGAGGACAACAGCAAGGTGAAATGAATGGCAAATATTTTATGACAAAGCCATATATGGCAAATCAGGTAACCTCTTCCTCTTATTCAGCTTCAACAGGTGAAATGTAGGCAAATTGTATAAGATAGAGGTATAATGGAATTGTATAAGAAGTGTGATTCAGACACATAGTGTCATATATAGTGAGGATAGCAAAAGGAGATGGGATAAACGGCAACGATTTTCTGACACAGGTGTTTGGATTTATCTCCTGCTGCAGATCTATTGTTGGTGTTGTTTGTTCCCCTTTGTACAATTCCCTTTTCTTTTCAATTTTTTTCTAACAACTGCTGCACTCAGAGACAGCATTAAATAGTTGTAGGCCTTCATCAAATTTTTGATCTTTTTTTATGGCTCGATATTTAGGCAAGATGTGAACAACTGTGAATAAGCCAATCCTGTGGCTCATTCAGTCCAGGAAGGTCACTATTAGTTGGACACATACACCCTGCAGAAGATGTCATTGAGGAGACTGAACTTCACCTCCTGTCTGAGTCAGGCAGAGTGCAGTATGTGACACTGTGTCAGGCCACTTTGTCTGAGTCAGACCAACCTCAATTCCAAATACAGTGCCGGCTGTAAATAAGTGAAACACATGAAATTGTGCCATTGCATCAATGTTTAACATCCTCAGCAAAACTGCTTGTTGAAGCACAAATTCTTATTCTATTAGAGGAAAACATATTGGGTCATAAAGGCCGATATGTGAGGCATGTGGGATAATAATGGCAGCTCATTTTCTTTGCTGTAGTCTGAGTTAGATATGGGTCAAAGTCTTTGATAAGTAAGTGAAATGCAGGTCCAATGTTAAAACATAGGGAAGGGTGGCTCACATACTTATTAAAGACTTTGACCCATACCTAACTCCGACTACAGCAAGAAAATTAGCTTCCATTATTATCCCACATGCCTCACATATCGGCCTTCATGACCCAATATGTTTTCCTCTCATCGGATGAGAACTTATGCTTGCAGAAGCAGTTCGGTTAAGGATGTTTAGCATTGATGCAATGGCACAATATCATGCGTTTCACTTACTTACAGGTGGCACTGTAGCTAAGGTGTGTCCCCCTACCACTTAAAAATTAACTCTCCTTATTTTAAGAATAGAAAACATTCAACAACGTTTTGTAATATATGAGTAATTTTTATTAACTAAACCAGAAACCGTTTCTTTGCATTATTTACTACCATGAATTCACTAATAGTTGATCATTTATTTTCATCATAAAATAATTTTAACAAATTGCAGACATTCATACAGAAATGATAATCTTCATTTAGCATGGACAAATCCGCACCATCCACAAAAATTTAATGTATTATTTCCATCAACAATATAATTTTTACAAATTACAAAATGTGTACATATTATGCACAATATATCAATCAGTTCATACACTTCATAATAATTTATGTATACATTTTTATCACTTATTTGCACAAACATTCTGCTGGGTTATTCCATGCCAAATCAACAATGCAATGGTCGTCAACTATCCATCATAGTGTTCCCATTAGTATTGAACCTTTTCAATTCAGTATAACCCTTAACATAATTTAGAACCTTTTTTTGGCTTTGGGTTCTTATATATACCATCAAGAAACTTTTGCATTAAGAGTGAATGACTGGCATATTGGCTTGTACATGTAAATATCTTTTTATAGCGACGTCTTAACCTGGAAGAAAACATTTCTTATAAAAAGTTTGTTACAATTTAAGCTATTGGAAGATTGGTAGTCAACAGAGGCGATATTTTTTGCGCATGAAACGTCATCAATATGTGTGTATACATAATTTGGGTTACAGACCTTGCTACATGTCCGATTTTCAAATTTAAAAACGTCCATATATCAAATAAACTCCTCCGATTCAATGCACTTATTCATTTTGCTCTCTATGCAATATTAACTTCGCAAAAAGCTTTTCGGCGCATCACGCTGCAATGGTGCAAAGTTGCAAAATCCCAGATACCCACAATAAACCAGTATTTCAAATTAATGGCTAGCCTATTGAGACTGAATATTGAAAATGACAAATACTTACATATATTATATAGGGGGAACGGGGGTACATTGGGACACGGGGCACTGTGGGACCGTGGGGTTTTCTTGGATCCTAACAAGGTATAGGATATGGTAGTGCCATCATATCTTGTAATTTCACATCCTGATGTTTCCATGGTTTTATAGACAAATTACAACCACATGCAGAAGTATGGCGAGCAAAAGTTTGTTTTCCTACTACTAAAGTAAATATGGACGGGTTCAATTCGAACCATTCTGTGGACAAACCATGAACAATGAGGCTAACTAAGTGCTTGTATGAATTTTATTGCTTGTATGAATTTTATATATTGTAATGAACAGTTATGAATTGCAATCGTGATAAACACACATACTGGTGTCCGAGAAATTAGCATTTAGGTGTAAAAGTCATATCAGGGCTCATTGGGACAATGAATTTGGGGCACATTGGGACGCCCTTAATATGGCAGAATTTAAGTGTCCAAGGCAACTAAATGACCTGGGACAGCACACAGCAGGTATTCAGGCCACAGGGAATAAAAACAGGGAATTTTATTGCTTGTATGAATTTTATATATTGTAATGAACAGTTATGAATTGCAATCGTGATAAACACACATACTGGTGTCCGAGAAATTAGCATTTAGGTGTAAAAGTCATATCAGGGCTCATTGGGACAATGAATTTGGGGCACATTGGGACGCACTTAATATGGCAGAATCTAATTGTCCGAGTCAACTAAATGACCTAGGACAGCACACAGCAGGTATTCAGGCCACAGTGAATAAAGGCATAGTGGATTACCAAGCTCTGTGAACAAATTTGTCACAAATCACTATGTGTTACTTACATAGATGTCCGCACCCAGGACAGTTTATGTCAAATGTTTGAACTGTTTAAAGTAATGAACTATTGGCATTACAAAGTGTTAATGCACTGTATATTATCTTATGCACTACTTATATGTGATATCTAGTGCATGTGGAGTGTTAAAATGAATTTTCAATTGCTGTCCCAATGTGCCCTGGCAGTTTTAGCACATTGGGACAGTCATTTTTACGACTCCCTGGCTACAAAAGGGTAGGTGCAGTCTAGTTTATTATACCTTGCATTTAAGCTCAATAGCATTGGTGATATTCATGCAAACTTCTGAGTTCTTCAGTGCTTTCAGCATTGAGCAAAATTAGTAGATGTTAAAAGCGTCCCAATGTGCCCCGTTCCCCCTACCTTAGTTTTGTCATACTGTACACAAGTTGCTCTATCCCAGTTACCATAACAAACCATTGCCATCACCAGGTTTTTTTTTTTGGTTTTTTTTTCTTGGCTGGGAGCTTTGCATGTTTTACAAAAATGTTATTCCACCCAAAATGCATCAAAATAACACGATTCATTTTTCAGATATTAGTAACTGTGTATATAAAACTCCATAACAAAATATCTTATAAATTAACCCTAACTTCGCAGATGCATTAAATTCTTTGCATGCTGGCTCATTCCGTTACAGTTTTTAAAAGAACTTAAGACCAAAGTCGCTATAGTAGCCTTTTTTAAAGGGTACTTTTCTTGTTACCTGTAATTTGACGACAGACTTAACTTGCTCAAGGGAGTCATTCATTATGAAAATTAAAAATATATATAGATTTTGCTTGATTGGTGCTGAATAGGCCTACGTTATTTTATTTGAAGAATCTAGTTACACTTAATATATCAGATACTAGTGAAAATGGTACTCAAACTGCAAATATACAAGAGGCCTGTCTAAAGGAAACAGTTAAGATGTAGTGTGGTTTGAATTCACAAAAGTGAACCAAACCAAATTTCTGTTTTTCATTGTATACAAGAGAAATTTGGTTGCATCCTATTCAAAGGAAGTAATCTTCTGATCTCGAAAAAAAATTTCAGATGAATCTTTTGGCATCAAACAAAAGTTGCAAACAACAGAAAGATGGACTTGACATGACAATATTGGGGCTGGGGCACCTCCGGTATGGTGTTTGGAAGATTAGGTTCCATTATTGCATTAGATTGGGTATGAGGGAATCTGAGGAGTTTTGACATGGAATGAAATATTAATCTGGTGGTTCAGGATTTTCCATCTTTATTTTGTTATATCCTATCCCACATAGCATTTTTACAACCACCAAAATATGACAATTTCATTATTTTCTAATATTTTCAACAAAAATTGGGCCAAAACAATCAAACTGCCAAATCTCTTTTCCTCAATCGAAATGAAGTGTTTATTATATTGAATTTCTAATATTCTATCTCATTTTGATTTCGGGAAGATGTTGAAGAATGTAAAAAATCATATATTGAACGAGATGAAGGAGGCGAGTGCACCATGAAAATCGACTCAGGCCTAAATATGCTGGGTGAGTCGCCCCAGTGAATTTGGAGGGCCCCACTCCACTATTGGACCGAGGTGTGTGACACAACATTAATTCGGCTTGAATCAGCTGAGGAGGGCGGATATTCCAGCAGCCATATTGAATTAACCGATCTTACAAAAGTAAGTTATAATTAAAATATGTCAGTATCAGCCACTTTAAGCAATTCTTTTTCGATATTTAGGTGCCTTGTCATTTTCTGATTTATCAACCCAGACCTTTGAATTTGCACAATGCCATGTTTCCATGTAGTCTGGCAGTAATACTATAAATTTAATATGGAGAAAATCTGAGATGGTCAGGTGGGAACTTTTCTGAAATTTGGTTGATTTGACATGGAATGACCCTGTAGAAAACAATTTATACATAATAACATATTAATATTTATCAAACAATACACAACTACGCACACACCATTTGGGAAATATGTTTAAGAATTGAATAAATTGAACAGAATTATTATTTTTTGCATCAGCCTAGTTCGTATTTGTGTTTACAGAGCATGCTCAAGGTATTTCTATTATTAGAATCTCTCAACTGCAGCTGAGTGATAGTTGTTACAAAATATTCATAGAAAATGGACATGTATACAAGTACATGCATGTAGTTACAATACAAGGTCTATATTGACTTCCAATATGGGAGGTTCTCTATTGGCACACAAAATACAATTACATTTTAATAATTATACAAATTGTCAGATTAATATACAAATTAATTAGGAGCTGACACAAGGAATGTGAATAGGTTCATAATACATGCTAGCAAAATGCATCTTATGACATCAAAGTGACACAACAATCAATGTGCTACGTAAAATGCACCCATTGATATCACTCCAGTTATGGCAGTCAACAATAAAAAATACATTTTTAAAATTATGCCAAGTAAACATGGCGATGTGAGAATAGCCAACAATCAATGCACAAAGGGAAAAATGCACTGAATGATTTCAAAGTAGACTCAATAATAAATGTTTTACAATAATCAATGCACAACAGCAAAAAACAAATTACCAAATGATATCAAACATGTCGACAAATGAATATACAACAATTAATATACAAGAGGAAAAAATCATCAAATGATATCATAATAGATATCAAAATAGACATGTCAAAATATCCATATACAACAATCGATACACAAAAGAAACAAATTACCAAATGATATCCAAATAGGCATGTCTAAACATCAATTTACAACAATCGCTATACAAAAGAAAAAAATCACCAAATCATATCCAAATGGACATGTAAAAAATCTATTTACAAAAATCGATATACAAAAGAAACAAATCACCAAATGATATCCAAATAGACATGTCAAAAAATATATTTACAACAATCGATATACAAAAGAAACAAATCACCAAATGATATCCAAATAGACATGTCAAAAAATCTATTTACAACAATCGATATACAAAAGAAACAAATCACCAAATGATATCCAAATAGACATGTCAAAAAATCTATTTACAACAATCGACATGCAAAAGAAACAAATCACCAAATGATATCCATATAGACATGTCAAAAAAATCTATTTACAACAATCGATATACAAAAGAAACAAATCACCAAATGATATCCATATAGACATGTCAAAAAAATCTATTTACAACAATTGAGATACAAAAGAAACAAATCACCAAATGATATCGGCGTGCATAGACATGTCAAGATGAATATACAACAATCAATATAAAAAAGAAAAAAATCATCAAATGATATCAAGGTGGACATGTCAACATGTGAATATACAAAACCCGACATACAAAAGAAACAAATCACCAAATGATATCAAACTAGACAATGTCAAACTATCTATATACAACACTCGATATACTCGATAAGTGGGTTAAAATAGGTCGCCAGTTTTCCCCCGGATTGCCAATTTACGGTAACAATATACAACAATCACTATATGTGTGAATCATTTTAAAGTGGACTGTCAAGAAATCAATATAAAACAATCTATTCTTCACCACTAAAAATGAAGTACTTCAGCAAAATTAAATCACTTGGACATCATCTGGACGACCAGTAACATATATAGAAACATCACACGAAACATCACCATACTTGCTTTCGACAATATGCAAACAATCCAATGGGTTCAGGACTACAGAGTCATAATCATATATATATATACAAAATAAAGTACTGACACCTAAAGTGTATTAAGCCACAAAGGTACAGAAATAATGGCATGCAAATGTTCTTTGTTTCAGAAACCCATTAAGCTACATAGCACACATTTCTAGACAAAATTTGGTGACATTTTTGATGTTCAACTGAATTTTCTTCACCTATTCTTACTGTGAGAATACACCTTCTCATTAAATGATGATGTTGATAATCTAATCTTAAACCCACTATCCTAAGATATTAAAAAATACATAAGTGATTATATTTTCAACCAGGCCATTTCATTCAAAAGTCATCTAACCTTATTTTCCTATTCTATTCTTAGTGAAAGGTTTTTAAGTTAGTTGAACTTAGTTGATCCACTGCAATCATAAAGTTGAAGTAAGTCTTACCATGCCTCTGCTCTGTTGGATCTAATACACTCAAATTTAAGTCAAAACAATTCATGAATACAAAAATTCAGAAATATATATACAACACACATGTTCATTACACAAAATGGTTACATAACTGACAAGATAGAAGAAGAAACACAACATCAAAAGGTAGCTTGAAAGTGTCTGCAATAATCCAGATTAATAATGATGTGTTAGGAAGTTCAGCACTATATGGTGTTGAGATTGTTCCACCTGATTGCTAATATCAATATGTTATTTTATCCTATCTACTATCTACAGCACTGTACAGACTAGCACACACATGGGATCATTGATAAGGTAGACAAATACAGTATACATACACAAAAACATTAGCACATCAGTCATTTTAGTATATCACAGGGAAACACTTCAAAGCAAAATGAACATGCCTCAGTCTCGTGGAAGTACCTTCATTACTTTGAGGTCAAGAGTTCATGTAAGCAAACACAATTATGATTATTCAATACCTTTATCTCTTGTCAGTTTGTACTAATTGCTTAATTCTCTTTTTGTTTGTACACAGATCATTTCAGAAATAAAAACATCTACAGGCAGTTTTTACTGTGCAACAACATCTGCGTCATTCAATTCAAAGTAGGGAACAATCGAACTTGATCATCCTGCAGACATTGATGCATGTGTGTACGGAGAAGTGATGAATCTAATGTGACAGTGCAAGGGTCAGTTCCATGAATCAACATTGTGGCATTTGCAGCAGCAAACAGACCGCAGTCGGAGGTGGCACCTTGAGATTGTGGAACTATGTACTCTATGTTTGATGCATCACTTCCGATTTGGTAAAGACATGCCAATTGTGGAAGAACTTGCTGGATACGCTGACCATGATACAAAGAGTCATACAACATGATCCTCCCATTCCTTTGGTGAGAAACCACATAATGATTGTTGACATAATGAATCGCAGTGAAAGACTCACTTGGATCAACTTCTGGGGTCACTGGAATAGATGATGTGACTCTGAGATGCAACTCTGATGGTGTTGGTAAACCACACAAGAGGGCGTACTTGTCCATGGTTGTGATGTCCAACTCTCCTCCTCGGAGAACGTCATTGGGATCATAGCCAGGAAGGTGCAGAGGCTCAGGTTCTTCTGTTTCAGGAATATAGGAGCTTGCATGTCCACGTTCATCAGGAATACCTGGACAATAAGAAGAACACGTACTATACAAGGGCAGATCCAGAAAATGTCAGATGGGGGAGGGGTTTACAAATGGAAATGTACTAAAAATATTGGGATTAAACATTTTCTTCACATTAAAATCGACAGGCCTAAGGGTGGGGAACCCCCTAAACCCCCCTGGATCCGCTACTGCTATAGATGATGTATGGGTAACATCAATTCTAAGGAGTGGTGGCACAGTGAGTGTCTTTGAGGCTTATGCAACATAATTCTGTATTACATCAAAAGTTAAACCTAAATTGTTTTGTTATTAACATTTGTGAAAAAAAGACTAGCAGCAATTGAAATAATAAAACTATGTGATTTATGAAAAATTTTGGAACACTTGGATTTAATTGATCATTTATGATGATTCATGTGAAAACTAGTCATGAAAGGCAAAGGGAATCAAGAGTAGGCCGTACCAAATTTCGACAAAGTTAACCGATCAGAGCCCAACCTTCCCGAAAGATGTGAATTGAGTCCAGAAGACTTCCTGTGAAATTTCAGGCCAATTGAAGATTGCCGGTTCACCCCCTACTTTTGATTTTACCTAAAAAGTGGCGATTTTTGGGGATTTTCGGGCTGTATCTCAAAAATCGTTCCACCTAGAGAGCTACAAATACACAATGTGTGGAATGGTCATATTTAGTATGGTCCCCACTTACCTTGACCTTTACAAAGACACAATGGCACAATTTCGAAAGGAGAGTTTTAACCTGGACTACCTGTAGTTCCTGAATTTATAATCACTCCATTTCAGAGACAGAATGGCAGCACTGTACAGTAGGAAATAGAGTTATGACTATACTTTACCTTAAACCTGGTCACAACTCTTTTGGTTAGATTGGGCAACTATTTTTGCACCAAGGGAGTGAGATCTAGGATAGAGTAACATACGTGTAGTTACTGGTGATACAGATAAATGCTTTACATTTAAAACTTTATTTGATCCATAATATTGCTTGTTTCTATTCAATACTACAAGTGTGTAAGGGCTGCAATTGTCTGAAGGTGAAATGATAATAGTGACAATCATCGAAAATGGCATTTTTGTCATTCTGAGGAGAAAGCTTTCTGGTCAATGGTGAAATAACCATTGTTACAGTGCTTTGATTGAGTGGACATTTTAATATGTTACTAACTAAATGGTTAAGAGAAACTGGTTTAGTAATTTTTGCAATTTGTGGTGGGTCTACTGACTGTACTACTCAGTAGACTGGATTATTAGCCCCAATAAGGGTGAATATAATGACCAACGAGGTCAATAAAAACAGTTTTTTGCAAATATCTCAGAAACTAAAACCCTAGAAGGTCAAGGTAAGTGGGGACCATACTAAATATGACCATTCCACACATTTTGAGTGTATTTGCAGCTCTCTAGGTGGAACGGTTTTTGGGATACAGCCCGAAAATCCCCAAAAATCGCCACTTTTTTAGGTAAAATCAAAAGTAGAGGGTGAACCAGCGTAACGACATCTTCAATTGGCTTGAAATTTCACAGGAAGTCTTCTGGACTCCATTCACAACTTTCGGGAAGGTTGGGCTCTGATCGGTTAACTTTGTCGAAATTTGGTACGGCCTAATCAAGAGCCATTGAGGCACAGTGAATTATTATTTTCTCGGTAGTGATTACTAGCAACTTTCGGTAAAACCGCTGAATAAAGCGTAACTTTGTGACAGTAGCAATGACGGTTTCAGTTTGTGACATAGGGGCCTATGTACTGAATTTCTTAAAATTTCTATAACTTTGAACTTCAGAGTGCTCTTCCAAGGCAAATTTTCTTAAGATCTGAAATGTTAAATTTTTTTCAAATATTTTCTAATATTCAAGTTTTTTAAAAAAGTGGCGGATTACCTTTGGCAAGCTCTTTGTGGGAAATCAAAGAACAGTTGTTATTTTTACAGGCATGCATTACGTAGTCGACACTTTTGTCTCCCCTAGAGCCATTTATAATTATATATATAATCGTAACTCTTTGACAACTGGTTAAAATTCTTCTGATTCACTGTGCCCCTGCTCCCCCTGTGCAGAGGAAGTTAACTGTTGAACAAACATTCTTTGTCATAAACCAAGCACTGTACGATTCATACTTTTTCTGGTACTTCAACATATTAAAGTAAATCCCATCCCAGTGGAGGTCCCAACTTATAGTTTTAATCAATTCAAAAGGTGTAGCCTTCGAGTTTACTTCACAGTAATGATCTTATGAGTATATGGTGAATGCTGAGCACAAACTTCACAAAGAACAGTTTGGACTCTTGTCGCTATGAAATACATTGTATACAATCTAAACATGGTAACTTTCTAGAAGGAATGTACCGATCCGATACTTAGGATCGGTATTGGCTGATCCAGCACTAAAAAGCCATATCAGATCGGATCGGCCCTACGTTTAACCAATGGTATTGATATTAGAATGGTATCGCTATCAGTGGTATCGGCAACAAAATTTCAGGATCGGTATCGAAACAGAAGTAAAAAAGTGGCATCGGTGAATCCCTACCTTCTAGTTTTGCTTTCTTCAGTGGATCTTCTTCTTTTTCTTCACATTCTCTTTCACTTTTTTCCAAATGTTTTGAATCTCTCTTCCTGTCACATTTTACTGAGTCTTCCAGCTCTGCGTCCTTCAACTCATTGCTGTGATAAGCACTTTCAGACTTTGCCTTTTTAGCAACAGTTTCTTCCTCGGTGTCATTGCTTCTTCTCTTAGCGCCAGCAGTATCGTCTTTGGGGTCCTCGTTTGTATTGTCTCCAATACATTCCTCAGTGGATAGATGGCAAACCTTCTGTGTTAGATACAATGGAAAAGAGTAATTGTTAATGGAAAATTAGAGAAATTATTATTAATTTTGGTGATGCACAGTCAGTGACATAAGTCTTGTCACTAATACAATGTCATAGACACTTTTGTTATTGACTTGACTTGTGGTTAACAGATTTATCAAGATATGGCTTAAATGAAGCTAAACCATTTTATGCCATGCTAATATTGCGAAAATAAAGAGTTTTGTCACAGTGAGAATATTCTGGAAATTAATATTGACAGTATCTTCAAAATGTGTTTGGACAAAAGTTGCATCGCAAGCAATAGGTAATGCTGAAAAATTGTCTTAATTAATTGTGAAATGCAGAAAATAATTCAACAGTTTCTATCTTTAAAAGGTTACTACAATTAATATACAAAAATAGTGCGGGTTGCGTTCCACAGATGATTACACAATTTTCCATGACTTTAGACAATTTTTTCCTGTAACTTTCCATCGCCACAATTTTTCCATGACTTTCCCTGACCACGGGAATCCTTACTGTGTACGTAGAGTTGTGAAAAAAAATTCCATGGTGTCCTGCTGTCCACTACTGTATGTTATCTCATAAGATGGGATTATTTAATACACTCACCAAGTCACCATCAATAATAGTTAGGCATATCAATTAAAGCTCTCATTCGATCGGGAGATGACTACAATATATTTATATAGATGTTTCCCAGGTATTGGATTTTATACGTATTCAACACTTTTTTTTTTCGCAAAATTGCATGAAATAAATCAGTTTTTTTTTTCTAGTACAGGCTGTACAGCTACTGTTATCGACATAGGACAACATTCGATGAGGATGAGTGAGAGACAAAACTTCATTTTAAGCACATTACTCACTTAGAGTCACTTTCAAGGAACCCTGACAAAATGACCAGTCCATCCTCTTACCTTATCCAGATTTTCCAGAAGAGTCTTTGCACTACTTCTCAGTTCCTGTTTCTCTTCTTCCAGACCTTGGCATTCCCGTCTCTTTTCTGACAATGCTGAGTCTGCTTCCCCATTGGTCTCACTGTTCTCCAGCTCCTCACATTCTCCCCTTAATCTGAAGAGTTCTGAATCCTTCTGATTGGCTTGTCCCAATATCTGAAGTATCTGGTTAATAACAACTCACCAAGTCACGATCAATAGTAGGCACATCAAAGCTCTAATTCTGGATGGGACTACAATGTATTTATATAACTAGTTATTGTCTTTTAATGAGCTGTCTCAGAGAAAATCATGCAATATCAGGGAATTTGTTTGGATGACGTTCTCGGAATGGCCTGAAATTTTACGTAGTGACCAGACCACCTCTTAAACGAAGAAATGTGAAGTTGGAACTTCAAAACTCAGAATACTTTTCTCACAGGGGGGTCTCAAAATAGGGGTGTAGGGAAGCCATTTTTCACAGAAATCCTCATTTCATCAACAAAAAAGTGGTCGATGTTCAGCCCTCTCTGGATGCTAGAAAAAATTAACAAGAACTATCCAAACTGAGTTTGGATGAAGGCTAGCATTGTTTTTAACAATAAATCACCTCTATTTATTAATTTCAATAAAAAGGCTACTTTGGGGGGGTCATTCCGAAACTGCAGATTTTGTGTTTTTCAAAATTTGAAAAACAGGCAATTTTTGGAGGGTAATTTCACAATGTTGTGCGGGTCTAGGGTTGACAATATTTGGTTAGAAAATTAGCAGAATACTTGGATTTTAGATATCTGGTGAGAAAACCTTGGGAAAATTTGAATTTTCAGAAAATTCAGCCATTTCAAAAACTGTAATTTTCCGAATTTCCGTAAAAAATCATGAAATTTTCATAGTCAAAAGGTCAAAGTAGTACTAACCCTATTATCATAATTTTGATTGAAATTAATGAAAATTACAATTATTAAGTAAATTAGTTAAGTTTCATCTGGAAAAAACCATTATTTTGTATCACACGGCTAATTTTCCAAATTTAGTTTTTCACAAATTTTGATAATTTTCGGGAAATGTATCAATTTTGTGGGCCTATGTCGGACATAGTAACACTTCCATGTTAAACAATTTCCCTGATCATTCGTGGAAAAACACCTATATTTAGTAAATCAGGGGAGATACTTGTGGGAATTGAAGGAATTTTGAAAATATGGATACTCCAGAGGGGTCACTCCGAAACTGCAAATTTTGCGTTTTTCAAAATTTGAAAAACAGGCAATTTTTAGAGGGCAATTTCACAATGTTGTGCGGGTCTAGAGTTGACAATATTTGGTTAAAAAATTAGCAGAATACTTGGATTTTAGATATCTGGTGAGAAAACCTTGGGAAAATTTGAATTTTCAGAAAATTCAGCCATTTCAAAAACTGTAATTTTCCGAATTTCCGTAAAAAATCATGAAATTTCCAGAGTCAAAAGGTCAAAGTAGTACCAGCCCTATTATCATAATTTTGATTGAAATGAATGAAAATCACAATTATTTAGTACGTTAGTTAAGTTTCATCTGGAAAAACAATTATTTTGTATTACACGGCTAATTTTCAAAATTTAGTTTTTCACAAATTTTGATACGTTTTGGGAAATGTATCAATTTTGTGGGCCTATGTCTGACATAGCAACACTTCCATGTTAAATAATTTCCCTGATCATTCATGGAAAAACACCTATATTTAGTAAATCAGGGGAGATAATTGTGGGAAATGAAGGAATTTTGAAAATATGGATACTCCAGGGGGGTCACTCCGAAACCGCAGATTTTGCTGTTTTTCAAAATTTGAAAAACATGACATGTTAAGAGGACAATTTCTCAAATTGGTGAGCACTCATATTGACTATATTTGTTCAGAAAATTGGCAGAATAGGCCTACTTGGATTTCATATATCTGGTGAGAAATTTGTTGGAAAATTTGAATTTTCAAAAATTCAGCCATTTCAAAAACTGTAATTTTCCAAATTTACATAAGAATTCACAAAATATCCATAGTTAAAAGGTCAAAGTTTTGTCTGCAAAAATAATCATTTTGTAACACAGGTCTAATTCTAAAAATAAAATTTCAGAAGTGTTATTGAGTTCCGATAATGTTTCAACTTTGTGGGCCTAAGTCTGATATAGTAACACTTTAAATCCCACCAATTTTGCTTATCACTCTTATTTTTTATCCTATTTTGATTATCAACAAAGTGTTGTCATGATTTCTTACTTGGATGATCCGTTTCAGTCATTAACTTTTAATTTTTATTCACTTCTTACAATCAGAGGGTATGGAAAAGATTATTTTCAATGTTGGATACATTTATATGTTGATTTAAATCCCTGAAATGTGTCATTAGAGGTTGTTATAGACAAGACTGAAATTTTAAGGCTATTTTGGAAGGTATTTTAGGTATTTAAATAAATTACTAAACTTAACTGTGACTTAAATATTAGCTCCACTTTTTATAGCAACTACTGACACTTCCTGTTTAGGCAGTCACAGTAGATAAATAGAGAGATAGATATGGTAAGTGCAGCCCTCTAAGCCGTTCTGGGCACTCACGAGAGTTCATTGATGAGATGGAAGAGAGGGCAGGAGTCCTTAAAATGCTACACACATACCCCATGTGAGGGATCTTTTACTTGCCCAGCATAGATACTGATACAAGGGGCCGCCAATTTAACGTCCCTTCCGAATGACATCCAGCTGGGATTTTGCTCATGAAGGTGCACTCAAAATTTTAGGGGTTCGAACCCATGCAAGCCAAGACCCTCAGCGGAGCAGGCATGCACCTCAGCCACTTGGCCACCCAGCTGCCCGAGACAGGAGCACCAAACAGAATGAGCTGTTCTTGTGCTACTGGTGAGCTTATAATATTATTACATCATCACCACTGTAAGAAATTGTTAACTTGTAACAATATATGTATGATAATGGTCATTGTGACGTCATCAGACATGAACTGCTTGATCCAGGGCGTAGTTATCAAGAAATGTTAATGAAACAAATAAATAATTATAGTGATGAATTTACCTTCAGGAGAATTGGTATAAATTGTCAGAATTTTCGCGATTTCTCATCGTCTTCATCAGTGAATGTGCTGTGGGGCTGAGTCGTCATGCGATGAAGACGATGCGAAGTTGCCAAAAATTGTGACAATTTATACCAATTCTCCTGAAGGTAAATTCATCACTCTAATGAATCCGGACTCCTACATCGAGAATCTAAATTCAAAATAAATAATCTCATCATTGAAGAGCATCAACAGCAATGGTGCATTGATGTGCATGTCCGATATAGACCAGATGGCGTTGGTGTCACTCACCCTCCCCAGGCCTGTTGCCACATAGCATTTAGCCAGTCCAAAATTATTATTTTTTAGCAAAATTGTGATTGCACTGGAAAGAGGAGATTCAAGAAAGAGCATTCTCTAATCTATTCTTTCTTATTCATCCTCATTTAATCTCACTCCTTCTGCCCACCCTGCTGGGTCCTCAGGCCGCCATCTTGCTAATCTCAGAATGAGGCTCAATGGCTAATCTCAGAATGAGGCCTGACATATTTCTGTGACCTTGGTATAGTGCCTCCTCCATGAAAATCTGGTGATTTCCCACAATTACCTCCCTATTTAGGGGAGAATCGGATGATCTTCTGGTTTAAGGGGCTATGGATTTTTGGTGAAAAAAAAGTTTGTTTTCAAGTCAACCCTGAAAGAAAAGTTTGTTGAGCACACGAAAAAAAAAAAACTCCGTTTCCAACTGTAGCCACTACCTGGGATACCGTAATGTTAAATTTGCGAAAAAAGAAAAGTCTGTTGCTCTCCTACACATAAAAAAAATTGCTCGTCGACGTTGCAAACGAAAAAAAGTTTGTCACGGAGTAAAAATCCATAGCCCCCCCAAAACTATCGTCTGGTTGGCCCTTACTTAATAGAGGTGTTTTAACATGAATGATTACTGAAGTATTACTATGTCAGACAAAACTGATGAGTTTCGGGTAACTTGTGAAAAAAATTTGAAAATGCGGTCAGTACTACTTCGACCTTCTGACTATGGAAATTTCATGATTTTTTACGGAAATTTGGAAAATTTCAGTTTTTGAGAATTGACATCTTCCCATAGTTTTCTCACCAGATATATAAAATCCAAGTGTTCTGCCTATTTTCTAACCAAATATGGTTACAGTCCTTGTCATACTTACGTGGAATCTCAAGTTTTTTTTCTATGCTGTTGAACTGTGATGTCAGAGATGACTCTATTCTAGCATTGCAATATATGTAAATTAACTACAAGCTGTGATGTCATTTTAAACTGGGTCAGATTCTCCAACTTCTAGCCAATGTTGATCCTCCTGAACTGAGCGTCACAGTTTCAACACAGTGTCAGAGTAAGAGTTTTATCAGGGATAGCCCCTACAACTACGTCATCACAGCTTGATAGCCAATGGGCTGACCGTAAACTACGTCATCACAGTTCAAACATTGATATATTGAAGGAAGCATTACATTTTTGATCCCAATGATTTATCACAGCAATCACCAGTCTAATCCTACCAAATGGCAGCTTTGTGAGCATTCACAGTAGACAACTGTTATAACCCCCACAGAGTTTTTTGATAAATCTACAAACTTGCTAACTTACAACTTTAAACTTTGATAGAAGTTGGTATAAACAGAAGGCTTTGACAATTTGTTTGTAAACACATGTAATGGCTGATGTTATGTATATTTGTTCTGGCAGCCCATTGGCTGAGAGGCTGTGATGTCAAACTTGCATGGGTTTTTCCCAGACCCAATTTTAACTCTGACACTGAGTTGAAACTGTGATGCTCAGTTTGGTGGATTCGCATTGGTTAGAAGCTGGGGAATCTGACCCAGTTTGAAATGACATCACAGCTTGTAGTTAATTTACATATATTGCAATGCTAGAATAGAGTCATCTCTGACATCACAGTTCAACAGCATAGAAAAAAAACTTGAGATTCCACGTAAATATGACAAGGACTATAATATAAGTGTTCACCAATTTGAGAAATTGCCCTCTTAACATGGCATGTTTTTCAAATTTTGAAAAACAGCAATATCTGCAGTTTCGGAGTGATCCCCCCTGGAGTATCAATATTTTCAAAATTCCTTCATTTCCCACAATTTTCTCCCCTGATTTACTGAATATAGGTGTTTTCCCACGAATGATCGTGGAAATTGGTTAACATGGAAGTGTTACTATGTCAGACATAGGCCTACAAAATTGATTCATTTCCGCCAACTTATCAAAATTTGTGAAAAACTAAATTTTGAAAATTAGCTGTGTGATACAAAATAATTGGCTTTCCACATGAAAATTAACTAATTTGCTGAATAATTGTTATTTTCATTAATTTCAATCACAATTATGATAATAGGGTCAGTACTACTTTGACCTTTTGACTATGGAATTTCATGATTTTTTTACGGAAATTCGGAAAATTACAGTTTTTGAAATGACTGAATATCTGAAAATTCACATTTTCACACAAATTTCTCAACAGATATATAAAATCCAAGTGTTTTGCCAATTTTCTAACCAAATATGGTCAATATAAGTGCTCACAAATTTGAAAAATTGCCCTCTTAACATGGCATGTTTTTCAAATTTCGGTAAATGGTAAAATCTGCAGTTTCTGAATTTCGCCCCTTGAGTATCCATATTTTCAAAATTCCTTCATTTCCCACAATTATCTCCCCTTATTTACTAAATATAGGTGTTTTCCATGAATGATCATGGAAATTGTTTAACATGGAAGTGTTACTATGTCAGACATAGGCCCACAAAATTGATACATTTCCCGAAAATATCAAAATTTGTGAAAAACTAAATTTTGAAAATTAGCCGTGTGATACAAAATAATTGTTTTTTCCAGATGAAACTTAAGTAATTTACTGAATAATTGTAATTTTCATTAATTTCAATCAAAATTATGATAATAGGGTTAGTACTACTTTGACATTTTGACTATGAAAATTTCATGATTTTTTACGGAAATTCGGAAAATTACAGTTTTTGAAATGGCTGAATTTTCTGAAAATTCAAATTTTCCCAAGGTTTTCTCACCAGATATCTAAAATCCAAGTATTCTGCTAATTTTTTAACCAAATATTGTCAACCCTAGACCCGCACAACATTGTGAAATTGCCCTCCAAAAATTGCATGTTTTTCAAATTTTGAAAAACACAAAATCTGCAGTTTCGGAGTGACCCCCCCAAAGTAGCCTTTTTATTGAAATTAATAAATAGAGGTGATTTATTGTTAAAAACAATACTAGCCTTCATCCAAACTCAGTTTGGATAGTTCTAGTTAATCTTTTCTAGCATCCGAGAGGGCTGAACATCGGCCGCCTTTTTGTTGATGAAATGAGGATTTCTGTGAAAAATGGCTTCACGACACCCCTATTTTGAGGCCCCCCTGTGAGAAAAGTATTCTGAGTTTTGAAGTTCCAACTTCACATTTCTTCGTTTAAGAGGTGGTCTGGTACCTATGCAAAATTTTAGGCCATTCCGAGAACGTCATCCGAACAGCTCTGCATGATTTTCTCTGAGACAGCTCATTAAGCATGCCGGTTCGGTATGCAAATGTTTCGTTCTCATATTACTACAGGGACTGTTATAATCATAGGACAACAACTTGACCATTGAAAGATAAGACATTACTTCAAGCACCTCACTCCCTTTCAAGGAACCCTGACGCAATGACCAGTCCATCCTCTTACCTTCTCTAGATCTTCCAGAAGCCTCCTTGCACTACTTCTGAGTTCCTCTCTCTCTTCTTCCAGATCTTTGCATTCCTGTCTCTTTCTTGACAATGCTTCCCATTTCCTTCTTGACAATGCTGAGTCTGCTTCTCCATTTCTCTCACTCTTTTCCAGCTCCTCACATTCTCCCCTTAATCTGAAGAGTTCAGAATCCTTCTGATTGGCTTGTCCCAATTTCTGAAGTATCTGGTTAATAGCAGAATCCAGTGCATCAAATTCTCCTTCTTGCTTCCTCAGAAGTAGCAAGTCCATCTCACTTGCACGCTGCAAATAGCCTATCTCCTTCTCTATCCTGGAGCAGATCTTTTCATCCCTTACAATGTAAAATTGGCTAGGATCAAAAATCATAATCCTCTCTTTCAGCCTTTTCACTTCTTTCTTCTTCTTCCACAAGAGGCCGCCTGGCACTTTCTCAGCTTCTTCATTCACCCTGTTGATCCCTTCCTGAAGTCTTGTCCTTAATCGAGTGTCACAACCTGTGGAAATATAAAAAGCTTTTTTTAATTACATGACACGCAATGGGACACATTTCCAGTTTTTTACACCTTAACATCCTGAGAATGTGGAAGATGTATAGATCAATGGGTCACTATGTGCATGGTTGACTTGTGAAGGTACATTTTTGTGCTATTTAGTATTCAGCTGGGCTTACAAATTTCCAATGTCAATCAGCAAAAATATCTTAGAGGGAACCGGGTCTCATGGAGACACAGGGCACAATGGGTCAGGTTTTCTTGTATCATAACAAGGTCTACTCTTTGGTGATTTCATCAAATCTTGTGAAATGCCAGACAGAAGTTTCTATGTTTTGGTCGGCAGGTTATGGTAAGATGCATAGATTTGGTGAAATAAAGTTTGTTTTAATTCTCCTTCACTAAATTCCAGACCATAGCCAGGGGCGGACTGGCCTATGTGGCAAAGTGGCAACTGCCATGGGCCCATCCACTCGGGGGGGCCCATGCATACTGTTATGATTATGTGTTTCAACTACACTAACTGAAAAGAACAGAACGCTCTCATGTGGAGGCCCCCAACCTAATATTAACAATTGCCAAATTAAGCTTGAAGTATTTCAATTTTTAATTGGAAGTAACACCGACGGGATAAAGGAGCCCGTTGACTGATTGTGCCACGGGGCCCGAAATGCAGCCAGTCTGTCCCTGACATAGCCAGGGGGTGTGGAGGTGTTGTGTGGATGGGAAATGTGCAATATGGGGATATAAACATTACCTCCAAGAATTGGGGTAAGCAGTGGTTTTGATTTGCACACATACTTGGATGAAAGAAAAATTTCACGCCCACTCACAAAGAAGCTGTGAACTGTCTTGAAGGTAAGAGCATGCAAACAGAAAGCTGAAAAAAAACTAAATTGATAAGCTCAAAAGATTTAGAAAAATGGTCAGTCTATTATTACTTTTTATTATATCCAGTATTCTACGCTGGGGCAACTGAAAGACAATGAACTTCTCTGCATCACTAGGGTATGTTTCACACTCCCAGTACTAGTCTCATCTCATCATCATACAGCGCTCATCAAAAATGATCCGGGGTAGATGTTTTTCCGAAGAAAACGGTGTTCTTCACACTTCAGTGGTCCCAATGGTCAGGAGGGATGCATTGTACTTTAATAATTGCTCCCAAATGTTCGAGCGTCTTCCCACCTGCCAGGTAACCACATTTACAACATTTATTCTACTTTATCAAAAGCTGCTAATAATAGCTCACATTGTTTATTATGTCCTGTCATTTGAAATGAAACTCGACTTTCACCAAATACATTTGCATGTCAGCCTTTTTATTGGCATAGAAGAATAATTATGTGCTTTAGGGTGTCTCATTTTTCAAAATGCTTTTCGGATCAGGCTCCTTTTGGGCTCAGTCGTGCTCCTATATGTGCAAAGTTCCTACACCAAATTTTGGCCAAATCCATTAAGGATTATATATATATAAGGGACAATTCAGAATTTATGACTGTAGTGGGTGGGAGTTTCGCCAGAACTTCGCATCAAAAATTGATACCCCCTTGAGTTCTATGCAGATTTTTAATACCCCACCATTAGGTTTCATGCGTATTTTTAATATCCCCCCTCGACATTCAAAGCAATACATCCATATATACTGTTAGTCATGTGCCCCTTGGACAGTCGTGCTGCAGATTCCTGGACCTTTGTGCAAAAGAATGTGTTGTTAAACTGAGTGTAGAGTAGGTCGGGGCATGCGGCCTCCCTTAACTTCGAGGTGCGATTTGACCTACTTTTTACGGGCGATTATTTGAATGCTTATGCTGTCAGGAAGGGATCACTTGACTTTACTAATAACTAGTAAAATAAATGTCTACCAATTTTAACAAAGGAGTTACGGCCAATTTTGTAAAGAAATTAAAATGGCCTTCTTACCCCACCCATCGGGCAAGAAGCCCCCCTATTATAATCCTATGGCAATTTTTTTTGCGAGCGCAATTAAGCCTAAAAGGTATTTCTTAGGGTCCTTCTATCATTTTTAAGGCATTCTATTCACTTTTTCTGAATTTCAGAATTTTTCTGTTCATACTTTTATTTTTTAATATTTTTTTCCCCGATTTCCATTTCGGGCCAAATTTTTTCTATTTTAATTAGCTATTCTATCAATATTTAAGGTAAAGTACTCATTATTAAACGGTTCCTGAAGCAGCTTCGACCCCCCAGTGAAGGGGGTCATAAATTGTGAACAGTCCCTTAAACCCCACTCCTTACAGCAATCTTTGGAGGGCCCCTCAAGAGACACTCCCTCCTAAAAAACTGCTCACACTTAAAAACGCTCATCTCTTAAAACTGACACAACTTGCAAACCGCTCAAGAAAATTCTTTGTTACCTTACAAGTCTGCTTATAACAGGAATTCGTGTTGAAGTACACTTTCTGGAATTGAGCACCTATCACGCTATCAGTTTGGCTCTTGTGACGTATGGTAGAAATCTACTCATATGTGACCAATCTCCACTCAATTTTGTACACACAAAAAACTGTGAGGTTCAAATCCATTCATCAGTTTGTCCGTTTATTTCAGTAGATTACACAAAAATAAACTGTCTGTGGAATTTTGTATCTAGCTTTTCTGTGCATTGTTGATTTAGCAAAAAGATAGATATCTGTAAGCAGCTAGGCAGGCAAATCATTGTATATAGAATAGATTTGGATTACTCTCAAAATAAATTTAAAAGATTACAAAATATAAAATATACAATCAATCAATCTTGCAATCAATCAACAAATAAATGAATCAACCATCCATTCATCCAATAATCTATCTATCTATCTATCTATCTATCTAATTTAATCTTTCTATTTTACTGTCTGCCTATGGATCTTATTAGGGACCGTTCAGAATTTATGACTTGGGGGGGTGGGAGTTTTGGCCGAGGGGGTACTAACTTTCAAACGTGTTTCAAGGGAGGGGTATTAATTTTCGACAGCACTTCCAAGGGGGGTAAGAAATTTTAACAATGCAAAAATGTTAAAAAACACGCATAAACTCATTTTGTTTGGACTTTTTTACGGGCAAAAGTCCTCGAAATGATGCGAATTTGTACGCGTGGCCATGTATAACGGTATATATTTGTGTGTATTGCTTTGTATGTCAAAGGGGGGGTACTAAAAATACGCCTGAAACCTAGGGGTGGGGTACTAAAAATCCGCATGAAACTCAAGAGGGGGTATCAATTTTTGTCGGGAAGTTCCAGCAAAACTCCCACCCCCCCAGTCATAAATTCTGAACGGTCCCTTACTACAATTGCACAGAAGCTCGTGAAAATGCGGTTTGAGATGTTCAATTATGGTACAGGACCTGCTGGAGTCAGTCAGGCTCGTAATCCAAATACACGGGTTGCCCAATCAAAAATTGAGTGTTATAGAACACTGAACGGTTGAAAGCGAGAAACACAATGACTTTATTTCACAGTTATGGTTTGTCTCACAGTTGTTGGATTTAAAAAATTAATTGCACTGTTGGGATATTTATGTTGATATCTGTGTATAAGAGCTCAGATTCATAGTGAGATGGACTGCATTGCCACCACACGTCATATGGAGTACCAAACTTCATGTAACAAATCTTTTTCTTTGCTATTACTCTTTTATTTTCCAGTCTCGAACCCAGTGCTTCGTGGGTGTTGTTTCTAAAGTACCGTGATATGGGGTGAATAGGGACAGAATTGGCCTTTTTCCTGCCATAGCATGGGCACAAAACCTCCAAAAAATATCAAAATAGTCTAAGATTATATCCAAGCCGTAGATTTAACTATCCCTGAGAGCATTACAGGCGATTTCATTACCATGCGATTCTTGTCAAACGCTCTTGGCTCTGAGGAATCAATGCTAAACCAGACATTACTACGTTTGATAAATCCAATGTGTGACGTTCTGTCGTTTCTAAACCAATCAGATTAATTAAAAATTTCATGTATTTGTTGGGTCTAGAACCTAAGAACCGCGTACTAATGAAATCACCTGTAACTGATACCTGTATTTTTCAAGGATTCAGGCTTAGAAAACCACTGTCCCAATTCAACCCTCACTTTGTGGTGAATCGGGGCAGGGACTTATCTATAACTAGTACTCCATGCCCTGCTGTTTAACTGATTTATACTCATGAGTAAACATTAGAAAACATGTTTAGCATCCCATAAGTCACTCTTAGTAAATTTTTTTATTTATTATGTGTAAAATATTCAGTCTTTAACAAAATGTAATAAATCACTATAAATTAGCAAAAATGTAGCTATCTGCTAATTTTACAGGCGATGAATAATCTTGGACTAAATCCACAACAAATGATGCCAATTTCAACAATTTAAACCAAAAATCCATTTAAATAAGCTGGATTGAAAATTAGTAAGGCCTTTTAGGTCAGCTCTGTAACTCTGCTGCTCACTTGGATCCGAACCCATGACTAAACCGACAAAATTCCACATCTCAGCAACTCTTTTGGTCTCTTGAAACTATTTAAATTGATTTGGACTATAAACTATTGATTTTTCTGCCTTTATTTGATGTTTAATTACATAATTTTTTATCAGGTTCCAAAAGTACAAATTTATCACAATATGGCATAGTTTGACTTTCATATAGCATTTCTTCAAGATTAAAATAATTTTGCAGCATTTTTATAACATTCCATCACTAATTTCGTTTATTGAGTTATTACTGGCTGCCGAAAGTTACACTGAGATGACTCTGAAACTGACTGTGCTTTACTGTCTTTTGAATATAGTAATTAATGAGGAAGACAGGACGACCGTAGTCAGCTTGAAGCAACGCAAGCACTTGTGCATATCATGCTTCCGTTTTGCCTTTGGTAGTGATCCTATTGTCAAATAAACATATTTGCAATAGATCTAATATGGCTGACTATCAAATCCATCCCTATGTCAAGACTTATCACCAGATTCTGAACTTATATGAGTACAAAAAAGAAAACAAGTGACTGTCCTCTTTTTCTGTAGACACCCTGTAGAGTCATTGTTACAAGTACAAAATGCACTTAAAATGTGTTAATAATGTCTTTATAACGTAAGCAAAACTTACAAGGAACTCCTACAAAACTTGTGGACAGGTCAACTCGCCATTGCTTCGCAAGTTTGGTGCAGTTATTTGACAATATTAAGAAACTGGGTAAATGCACCAGATCAGATGTCTTTGCATAAACTGACTCTACCAAATCATCAACTTTTGCATGCAATTTGAAAAAAAATATGTGCAATGGTTAGCCTACATGAGATGATTTGTTGCAAAATCCTGCCCTTTTTTGGGGTCACCATGTATGGCAACTTTTCTTATAAAAAGTGAATTCAGCCCACAATTAATCACTGTCTGGCTAAATCAAATAGCCAGTCAAGTCATTGGAACCCTTGTGAAGGTTCCTGGTTAATTTTTTTCTAGTTGTTTTACAATTATGCGCCAAAACATGCTTTTTATTTTTCAAAGTCAAGCAAAAATGACAAAAATTTTAAGGGGAGGTATGGGTGACAAGGGCATTTTTTTGCAATTTTTAGAATAATGGTTCATATTTGGTATCAAAAGATAGGTTTTAACTAAATTAGATAATTTCAGGTAATTTTGCATTTTTGTGATGAATGGTTGCCATGGTAACCAGTTTAAAGGCCGAAAAAAGGCTGATTTTTACTGCTCACTGGATGTGAAATTTCTGAAGTTACAGGCATGGTAAATTTTTTTTGAAAAAATTTATGACAGAAGAAAAGCCAAATGAACATATTTACAGAGCGGATTTTTGATATTCCTTTTAATAGTGCCAGGAATTGGGATAAAGTAGACAAAAAAAAAAAGTCATTTTTTGGGGGAAAAAATGCTTTTTTTTTTATGGCTGCAATATCAAATAATTTTGTTACACAACAAAATTTGTTTTGTAAGTATAAAGCCTTTCTTTTTAAGGATTCCGTTGATGTATCCCATGAGTTCCTTGGTTGAATAGTGGTCAAGATTTTTAACATCCAGTGCAGGGTAAAAGCAGTTTTTTTAACATAGCGGAAAATGGCAAAATTGTGACGTAACGTCGTTAGAGGCAATTTATCAATGAAAACAAAGAGGCCTATCAGTGGCTATTTCTCAAAAACTAATGAAGCTACAGGCATGATATTTTGCAAAGATTCAGTAATCATTGTCATGTTTCACCAAAGTAAATACTGTGCTGCCATGGCAACTGCTTTGTTATGTGTACACCTTTGGAATGACACAATGCTGCTCTTTCACTTCTAAAGTGTGTTGATGATGTTGAATTTGACATTGTTTTAAGTGATAAAAGAGACATATTTTGACATAATCGAAGTTTGCACTGGGTGCCCAAGTTCATGTAGGTCGAATATATATGAAACAAACTGAATTTTTGTACCTTACTAAAATTCGGGTAATTTCTCACGCATGCCTCCCCTTAAAAATCCCATTTTTGGTCACATGAAAAACATGTGGAAAGCATGTCAGAAAAGATTATCTAACCATGCTAAAAATCCTCAAATCCGGGATTGTTCCACAACTGCCCATCCACATTTATGCTGCGACCCGTGGTTCCGCAAATATGCCCATCAGCATTTTACTATGTATGACATTTGTCCCCAGTCTGCTGACTTAGTTCGACAGCCTGATTTTCCAATTTTGGCCTCAGACCTCCCTCATAAGATAGAGGCACTTTGCATCAAATACAATAATTAAGCATATATATGTATACAAAGAAATGCGGAAGCATTACTTAAAAAAAAGAAAAAATATATATAGTGAATTTATTTATGTACTGTACCTGGCGAAGCACATGCCTCTTCACTGAAGTCTTCACTGTAAAAGATTTCTGGTTTCAGCAACTCTAGACATCTCTCGCACGTAACCAGGACATCAACCGCATCATCAAAGCGTTTCTCCCCCAAGTTGTTGAGCAAAAAGCAACTAATCATCTTCCCATATTTCCTTTGAGCAAACAGAATGAAATCAAATATCTTCTCTGCCCAAAATCTCCCTTCCTCGGCGTATCTCTCCAAGTCCTCAGCAGTTTTCCACTTTGGAGGATTTGTCTTGAAGCTCAGTCTTTGACAAAGGGCACCATATCTTTCTTCATCATGGGGTCTTTCAAAATAGAATGGCTGAAAATAACAGACATAAAATTATCAAAGAGGGACATGACGAAGCCAAAGCAGAGACCATCTATAGGCACTGTGGCAAAACAGGATGAGGGCAACCTAGTTACCCTCGACTCTAAATTAGCCTTAAAATTTGTAACAGTGAATCTGAACAAATAAGCAGTGTTAGTAATTATCTAAATACTGTATAACCATCATAAGACACTGAAAATGATATTACATCAACATATAAACACTTGTTGAGGCTGTGTGAGTCAGAAATAGCTTCGATTACCTGTAAAATGACTAGGGTAGGGGAAACCGGGGCACAAATTTGTTTACAGAGCATGGTATTCCACCATGCCTTAATGCATTGTGGCCTGCATGCATATCGTGTGCTGTCCCAGGTCATTCAGGTGACTTGGACATTTACATTCTGCTTTACAAAGTGTGTCAAAATGTGCCCCGTGTTCAGTGTCCCAATGAGCCCTGACATAACTTTTAAACCAAAATGCTAATTTCTTAGGCACCAGTGAATATGTTCATCAGGACAGCAATTCATAACTGTTTGGTAAGATGTATTAAATTCATACAAACATTGAGAAAGACTCATTGTTCATGGTTTGCCCAGAGAATAGTTTGAATTGAACCCCTCTGAATTCAGTTGAGTAGGAGGAAAACAAACTTTTTCTCACCATTTTTCTGCATGCAGCTGTAATTTGCCGATATTAAAAACGCTTGAAACATCAGGTTGGGTTTTTCAAGATTTGATGGCATTACCATATCATAATACCTGACTGAGAACAGTCTGCCATTCAAGCAGGCGAGCGAGCGAGGCTGCAGACTGACGAAATTCAATTCTATATAGTAGTGGTGTGGAAGCCTTAGAAGCTAGCCTTGTTGATTTGAATGATGGGCCACTGAACAGCCTTTATATAATTACTATACTGATGAAACCCAATGGAATCGGTTTTTTGGACCACTCTGCTATTTATCCTGTGTCTTTCTTTAACTTTCGAATTTGTAAATATATCAATTCACTTTTAACTTAAAAATCCTTCTTATCATAGCATTATTTATTATTTCTGATTGGCAGTTTCCTCATTATCGAGAAAATATGAAAACGCAATAAAATACAATATCTGAGAACATTCTTTGATTTTTATAGACTGAGCACTGTACTCCTGAGTATTTCATTGCCCAAGAGAGACTTGTAGAAAAAATGTTGGTTCATTTTTGGGTGCCTACCAGACACCAATAACGTCAGGAATGGGGTAAGAGTTAATTTTTAATGTGTTCTGATGTTCATTACTTAATTATTCTCCAAAAATTAGGTTTAATGCTAAAGTGGAAATTCAGTCACATTTTCATCATGGGGATCAACTTGCCCGGTGGTCTTGGGGTTAACTTACACTGTAAGAAATGACCGTGTTATTCTGGCTAAAAGAACCGTAAATTTATTGTTATTTTACCAATATTTTTTTTTAACGGACTTTGTCCGAGAATTTACAGTTCTTTGTCAGTTACAAAATGGCTCCAAGATAAATTTACTGCAACATGTCATTTAACATTCAATTCACGTTAATGAGCAATTACTTCAACCGTTAATTTACTGGCAACATGTAATATGCAGACAAAACATTTGAATTGGCCAAACAATCAATACACCTGGTCAGATTAGGAACTATAAAAAATAGATTGCATAGACTTCAACCATGGAACATGTGGTGCCATCTATAACATATGCTTTAGACAGTTGTTAATCAAACTTAATTTATAACTTATCTGAAGGTAAGGGAACATCCTCATTCATATGATCTTAAAGATGCTGTCATTATGCAAAAGTTGTAATATCAATATGTGACATTGACATTTGTGTGAGTCTCATGATGTGATCTAAAGAATGACACTATTAAGACCAAAATAACCCAGGCGCAGTCTGCATCAATACAACATACTTTGATAAACTAGACACTTGGTTCTCTTGGAAAATATCCAAAACGTGTGCGAATTAATTGCTGGGTATAATTGATGGACTTACTTCCCTGCTGTCAAGCAAGAGATGAGCAAGGCCGAGCCTGGAGTCAGTGGCTCTCTCAGCTGATTCCAGCTTCGGTACATCCCTACAGCTATGCGACAGTTAAATCACGTGCTTAGACTGTTGTTGCACACTTGTGCATAAGCAAGAATAACATATACTATCCGTATTTTTACAGTAGATTCTACAGCTCTTGCATTCTTTATATTCTATGTTTGACCGTTGATATAACTGTAAAATATACTTTAAATAAACTGTTTTTTATATGTACATTATACCGTAATATCACCTTGTTGAATCTGCAAAATTACAGTTAAATGTACCAATCTGCATTTTACGGTTCATTGTCCTGTTCAGGTTTATTAGTACTTTTACATTTCTTAGACCTGGAACAAAGTTGCCAGTTAATTTAACTGTAAAATTTAACGGGGATTTTTTGCAGTGTACTGTAGCTTTGCAAATATTATTTTTTGGCTTTTTCAGTCCAAACAACCTTTGTTAGGAAAAACGTGCAGCAACCATGTCATTTAGATGTAAACTGCTCACACATAAAAATGCACACCCCTTAAAAGGGACAAAACGTGTAAAGCACGTGAGTTCAATACAAGAGAATTCTTTGTAACCTTCCTAATCTGGTTATCAACTGATTGACCAAAGATCTGGAAGGTTTGAAGAAAATCAGTTGGTTTTTCAAATAGCCAGACACCATTTTGTAAGGTTGTTTCAAATTTCGGATGAGGCTGTAATGCGAAGAATACGCACCCATCCACTTGTTAATGATTTCAGATTGTCAACAAAGAAGTCCAACAGAATTGCAGTGCAAAAAAATTGTCACATTGGAATAATTGTCCAACTTTATGCCACAACTTTTTTGAAGAGAATGTGACAAAAAAAATACGAAATGCACCAACTTTGGCTAAAATCCAACTCAAAACCAGCAAAATGCAGTAAAAAGGCTTGAATGGGTCAATGGAACCAATTTCACTGTCTATGAACTACAAAAATTTGGTTCTGATGGACTTAGTACAAAATTGCTTTCTGGTTCGATTTGCATTGGTTGTGAGTTCCGTTTTTGAAGCAGTCTCACTAAATGTGAAGATACAGCCGATTCCAAATGTTTTTCAATGAAACTTTTCAGACATTAGAACTGGATATACAGCCACATTAGTGCAAAATTTCATGGCCATATCTCAATTAAAGTTAGTTTTTAAGCTGTGTTAAATTGTGTGCGTTTTTGAGTGTGAGCATTGTATTAATTGATTAGAATCAGACCTGTAGGGTTTTACTTTGAAGCTGATTCCATATACTCTCTCAGGAAACCCGTGAAGTCGTTAAGGACAACTTAAACTTCTTAATGGTGGAAAAAGTTTTTGCCTAATAACTTTGTCATGACATAACACATCTAGTATTGACCCTAACATGAATATTATAATCACCCAGAATTGCCAGCTTTCCAAACACATAAGTTTATACCCTCAAATTCACCAAAGATCTACTTACGTTAGACAGGCTTCAAGATCTTGGTCAGGAGTTACTGCTACAAGTGTGAAAAAATTCTTGATGCCACAAAAACGTATCAGAGATTCTAAAATATATTCTATCTTGTGTACAAAATTGTGCTCTTTCTGGTGGTTACCTTTTTAAGTGTCTTTATGATGATTTGAAGTCGCTATCTCGTCATCTAACATGTGAAAAATGCTAATTTTTGGTGACAAAATTTTCAGACGTCAGAGTTCAACTGTCTCTTTCTTGAAATATGTCAAGGATTCATTATGATTGAATATACTAAAGTTTGCAATGTCACCAAGCTTTAATAATTTGCACCAATGCATGTTGCTCTGTGACCAGAATATGGGAATAAAGTCAAGTGACAAAAGTAAAAACAATTTATAAAAATGGCATGAGGTTCCTATTTCATTAAGTTTTTTTCAACGTCATCTGGTATACTTATGGATATGAATTACATATCAAAGTGTTCAGAAGGACCAGACGAACGCAACAGATTACAGAAAAATGTCCTTGCTCCACATATTTAGGATCCCACACACAAAACATGAAACTGATACTTTTTACTTCAAGATGTGTGAAAAAATTATGCCATTTTTCTAAATAACTTGTATTTCGTCAATTTTTGTCATACAGGTCTGAAAGTCAAACTCGTTATGCCCAGATAGTTATATTAAAACAGGTTTGTTATGGTTTTTCGATATCTGCCAAAATGAAAAAATGCAAGTTATTTAGAATTTTATTTCTGAAAATAGCAATTTCTTGGTTCGAGTTTAACTTATCGGAAATATAGGTTGTTGGTACTCAAATTGAAGCTTATTTTCCGCTGAGAATGATGGTATAAAAATTATGTGTGTGTATTAAAAATTAAGCAAAATATAAAAAACCGCCACTTATCACCAAAAAATGTTTGTCATTTCAAGTAATTATGCATACCCATGTAGTCATCGTAGTTTTTGATGGACCACCTTAGAATTAAAGGATATTTATAAGTGGTATTAGAGAAGCTTTATTACTGAAGCCATTGACCTACAGAAATTTATAATATTTTGTGGTATATGTCTGACACGCCCCACTGAGGAGGCTTTACAAATAAGGGTGTAACTTCCAAAATAAAAAAGTGGTTGCATTTTTTTCTAATTTGAATTCCTGACAAAATTTTGCTTAAGATAGGCCAAAATCAAAATACATTTTGTGTAAGTCAGAAAGTGGTGAGTTTGGCTGTAATTCCTGATCAAGATCTTAAAGCCTGTCTTACCCTGGGGAGCAACCTGCCCCAGTGTCCCCTCTGCCCTGTCAGCATGCCTCGGCGGTCCAACGTCGGCCCAGCGTCAGTCCGATGTCAGCAGCATCGGACCAGCTTTGGGCCGACGTAGACCGCCGAGGCATGCTGATAGGGTATACAGACCCATTTGCATTTACACATTACATCTTTAATTATTTTATGTCCACCTGCATGCACATTATTGACCTCAGCTGTAAGTGTAAATTAAGGAAGTTAGTTGGTTTGGTTGCATGCTCTCTCCACTGCCACATCAGAGAGGGAGACACCTGCCACTCTCAGTCTGTTATGCCCTCTGACATATGCTGTCCTCTTTTGTGAATTGCTGTCTATTCATTTAGTCTCATTTCTCTCTCCATGCAGTAAATCCATCTATCAAAATATTTTACCACACAACAATGCCCTGAAGTCAATTAAAAAACACAAATTGATAGGGCTACATCTTGTTGTCTTCACGAAATTTCAATGCTCTCTCCAATACACATCCATTCAATACATGTACTATATCCAAAATCAACTCTTTCAAAAAAAAAATCTATGCCAGTTCTGAACTGCCCTTTCAAAACTATCCCCCCATGGTTTTTGAATGGTCAAAAAATATTGATTCTAAGTCTCTATTTTTAAAATCATGCATTTTTCAGCCAATTCAGGGCTCGCAATTGGGGATTTACTTTTTAAACTTTAAGTGGAATGTGCCATTTTTAATATTAATGGAATGAGCTGAAATTTTACACATATGCTCTCATATGTGAACATCACCTGCATAAAAAAAAGTAAGTTTGATCTGTAGAAGATTTCCAAAATGCGGGATGCCTGTCCCATCCTACCATAGGGGAGGTAGTATATCCCTGGAATAGTCTCCCAAGACACATGTCATCCAGAGACCAAAACATAAATAATAAATTATTAAATATATTTACTATTCTTTACCATTTGTCCAACAAGAAGGTAGAAGATAACGTTCTTGATGAGGTAAGAGGTGATTTCTTGACTTAGGATGCAACCCCTGTTGCCTGCGTGGAACAGAACCTGCAATGAAAAAATATTAGCAAACATAATGCATTCAATAATAATAACAATTATAAGTAATTAAAATTTCGGTTCGGTTTCGGTTTCACCACTACAACCAAAACTCGAACCGAAATTCAATCTAACAACCGAGTGTTTCAGTTATCGTATAATGCCTAATTTTATTGAGAAATTGTCGAAATAATCAGCAAAATGTCGATCTGTTCACTCTTCCAGACGAGCGCCTTGTTATTGCATTGAAAGTACGGACCTAAAATTGATTTGACCGTGTCGTGCAAATTGCGGACCACGTGGATTAGTCTGCAACTGAAAGCACAACCGAAACCGTGGTTTTTTGGTCTGAAAAACCGAAAACTGAACCGAACAAAAAAAAATCACAATCGCCCAACACTAATTATAACAGGGTACCACAGCCTGGCTTGTGAGGAAGATGAGTAATTGTTTATAGACCTGAGGGTTGAATTTTATTAGTCAAGTCCATGTTTTGCATACTAATTATAATTTAACAGAAACTCATTGAAATAATTTAGCATCAGAGAATAGTAGTGAAACACCTTCAGAGAGAAATTTCAAACCTGTAACAAGGCTTTAGAGATTAGGATCCCCAAGCGGCAGCCAGGTGACAGGTTGTCCAGGATGTCCCACTCATGCCTGCATACTGTTTTTCTCCAATGTGCTTCTCTGTTCAAATCCCTCCACTTCAAGTGCAGTAGTTCTTGATGACCAGGAGCATTTTCTATTATCATTGCCTGTTTATCGTTCTCTTCCAGTGCATCATCCTTTATGAAAACAGGTACAACATCAACTGATATCTGCAATCCATGATAGATGCCTTTTTCTTCCCAGATGAATATCCATGGATTCCCCACTGAAATGCATCTCAAATAAATCCCTTCCTTATCAGCCTCAATCAATCTCTTGACAAGGTACTCATGAAGTCTCAGACATGCAAATGGCATTCCATTGTAAGGTTTTATTTTGAGGCAGATCTGGAGATCAAACTCATCGCATCTTCCAACCTTCAGTTTCTCCCTCACACTTCCAGCCATGACTAGTTCAGCATTTAAAAATCTATCATCCACCACCATCCTTGTAAACAGCTCCTTCAAGTCATTTCCTATTTTTTCACATTCAGCAACTGGCAAGACAAGCATATCAATTTTCTTCATACTATCAAAAACAGAATGCTCAGCTTTCACAATGTCAAAACAACAATCTCCATATTTGTTTTCAGAATCTGCATGTGTACATGTTAAGGATTTAGGAATTCTTCCAAAATCATCTTTCACATTTTTCGCACCATGAGACTCCAAAAAGTGGATGGCTGACGTGTTGTCATGCAGGTGAGCAATGTGTAGGGGAGTGCAACCATGGAGATCCCTTGCATTAAGATGTTTTTGAATCGTATCTTCTGGGATGCAGTTTAAAACTTCATCATGGCAAAATATGACAGCCAAGTGTAACAAGTTCCTTTTTAACCAGTTGTCATTTCTCTTGACTAATTTCCTTTTGAGCTTAGTAGTTTTTGTATCATCATCACTATCATCATCACTATCATCATCATTATCATCATCATTATCATCCTCATCACTATCATCATCATCATCATCATCATTTTTTTCTCTTGCCCATTTACGAACAGGTGGGTCTCTTGTGTCTTTCTGCAGAAGCTCTTCTGAATCTTCAAAGCATTTTTTAATGTCATCATCACCATCATCATCACCACCATCATCATTATCATCATCACTATCATCATCATCATCATCATCATCATCATCATCATCATTTTTTTCTCTTGCCCATTTACGAACAGGTGGGTCTCTTGTGTCTTTCTGCAGAAGCTCTTCTGAATCTTCAAAGCATTTTTTAATGTCATCATCACCATCACTTTTCCTTAAAAAGAGGAGATTGTTGATCACACTTCCTGATTTCATGCAGTTACCAATATTGCCATAAGCTGATCTGATGACTTCTCTTGCAGCTTCTCTTAAGTTCTTTGTGACTTTATATTGATCTTGTATGGGATTGAGATATATTTCAATGGGATCACTTTCATCTTTTTTTCTGTAGGCACCAATAAGCAGATTCATCATCTGAACAGCACCTGACAGAGCCTCACTGGTTTTGTAGCTGAGCACAGTTTCCAAAGACAGTTTGCAAATGTCACTGATGGCAGGCTGGCAACCTTTGTTCAGACACAACTGCAGCAGCGGATTAAAAGAATATCCATAATCAATTCTTACATTATACCTTTCCAAGTCCCTTGTTGTTATCTTCATTAAAATATGATAAATCTCCTGAGCATTGTCTTTAGTAATCATGACTTCAAATGTGGCCTTCGTTATCCTATTAATCCTGTCATTCCTGATACGCATGTGTACTGCAAGAAATTTTTCAAATTCCGTTTTCTTTATCAACTCTTTGATGCATTCTCCATAACCTTCGTTCTTCAGATGCTTCACCCTCTCCACATCCACCTCCAAATCAGCAACTATCTCCTTGATACTTCTTCCACTCCGTTTCAGTTGCTCCCATATGTCATTATTGAAATTGATTAATCTCTTCAGGAGTGCCTCCATTTGTCTTTCCCTGCAAGTAGATGATGAACTAATTATGTGACTGTTAATTTATTGAATATTGCTAACGGTTTGAATATCACTTCAGGATTTGGGAAATGTATGAGGTGATTACAACTATCAATGTAAATTGATCAAGGGAAAGTGAATGAACAATAAATGCAAAATGTCATTTCCTGTTTGTCTGACTTTACAAGTCCAAAGAGCTCTACTTCAATTCTTTGTTATAAATTTATAGCATAGATGTACAAATTGATAAAATTACGTTTTTTAATGGGGTGAGGTTCAATTACCCTGTTTGTGTGCATACGTTTTAACTTTTAAGCAATAAGCATAGGTTATTACTATCTGTGAGAAAACTATATACAATTATTTATTCCATGTCTAGGTATCGGTACATTTCTTCCCTGATACAGCACTTTTGCCCTGGTTAATACGAACAGCAGAGGGAAAATACGAGGGAAAATACAGAATTAATGAGCTGCAGAGGAAAATACAAGAATTAATGAGTTTGACAGGGAAAATATGAGATTCAACCAATGAGGACAGACCTGAGCGATGACGTTACCATGACATCACGACGTCACAATACACATGGCACTGTCAACAAAAAAAAAAGCTGAAAAAATGAAAAGACAGTACCAGACGTTTTGGGTCAGGGCTCGGTTAATAATGCTCCGATTTGAAATTGGTAAAGTGCTACAGGTAGGTCAATATTAGCTTGAAAAATTGACAGGATTTTGTCTGATGATCATTTTTGACCCTGATACGGCACTGATCGCTCTGCTCGTAAATTTTTTCATTTGTCAGAAAAGATATTCAAGGCAATTAGACAAGGAATACATAGGTTATGACATGGGTTGTACCTGTATTTCCTGTAGGCCAAAGGCAGGTCTTCGGAAATACAGAGTCTCGGGTGAAAATATCAGGAAAATACAGTTCCAACCCATGAAATAACCTATAAGGACTTTAGTTTAGGTCAACATCAGGTTTTATGGACCTGACTGCTGAATATCACTAGGTTAGGTCCATAATACCTGATATTGACCGAATTTCAGCGAAACTGAAGTCCACAATTGTGAACATCACAATAATTATGCAGGTGGCTTGTTGGCCAATCAGGGGGCTTGTTACAATGAGGTCATGGAACAACAATCCATATTGTTTGAGACAGGCTGAAGGAACACAAAATTAGAACACAATAGAAACCCAAAGAAATTTGGTGGAGATTCAAAATGAGGAAAGAGACCTTTGCAAAAGTATAATATTAAGAAAATATTATACACATATTTAAACTGGAATTCTGAACATAGAAATAAAAAAATTCATTTGCAATTTCTCAGAGTATTTCCTAACAAAATACCCCCTTCTTAACAATAAATAGCAATTTAAAGGCATTTAATATATACTATATGCCATAAATTGTAATGGATGTTATCATTAATTTAGGCTATTCTCAGTACTTCTGAAATACAATATTAGTCATTATGGTCATTACTTCAGAAAACAGTGATTCACAGTGCCCCGATTCACTCTTCCCCGCACGACTACTCCTCACCTAAATCACCATATTTCACCAAGTTGAACCACGTGTTCATGCATCCCATGTCAATTATTAGCGCTGACGCTGGGAGTTACCCCCCCTGGGCAGGCAGCTCTTGTTTCTATTGGATGTTTCCCTGACACATATTATGATTGTTGTAAATAATTCAATATTTAGCTGCACTTTTAAGCAGATTTTAAATCCAAAAATTCCAGGTTTTCGTGCTAAAAGTCCTATTTCATCCCATAATGTCCAAATGGTGTATGTGTTATCAGATGTTATACCAGATTCTGTTGAGTGCTCATAAAATACATCAAACAAATGGAAACATTTTTGATATAATGCTATTGAGCACTCCTGAGAATTCAACTGATTCACTGTGTACTGGGATTCACTGTGCCCCCGCTTCCCAAATGCTGTCTTTCGCTGAGGGTGCAGTCAGTTTTGCAAGCCAACGTACATTTGGCCTCAAAAAGATAATTTCATCCTTAAAACTGCAGCCACACCTGAGGGGGACTTTACCACGACCTTGGGGCTCTCAAATTTTTCAAAAGCGTGACAAACTTGCCGACAATATATTCAGATCAGTCAAGGAAGTTCTCAGAGCTCTCACTGCGACCACACTGCTACCCTTCCATGCTTCATTGCATCTGCTGTGTGCATCAAAGAGATTTTACCACAATGTCCACGCTGCTGCTGCAACCTTTGAAGGACTTGGGGGCTTCTTCCAGGACCTCAAAAAGTTTCCGCAACATCTCCAGTACGCAAACCTCTCCAAAGCGCCAGTCCTCTGTGCTTGTTTTGTGCGTACAAAAACACCCGTAGTGGGTTAGCGATCTGACCAGAGCTCAGTGCAAGCCTTCTGCCAGCTGAGCTCAGTGGCACTGCACGGAGAGCTCAAAGGTCACAGCAGCAGGGTGGACCATGTAGTACAAGCTCTGTTGAAGCTACATCACACACGCAGTACAAGCCCAGACGATCGTAGTGGGACAGCACTGAGGTCATACTTAGAACTGCTGAAGCCAATAATTTTCAATTTTAGTCAATTTTTGGCAATCTGGCCACGTTTTTGAAGCAAGTTTAGAGCTCCAAGAGCGTGGCAAGGTCCCCTCAGGTGTGACTGCAGTTTTTAAATTCTGAAATTCAGGCCCATTTTGCGTTTTGGTCCAAACAGGGCTGGACTGGGCCACTGGGATACAGTAAGAATTCCCGGTGGGCCGATGCTCCTGTGGGCTGATGGACCAAGAAAGAAAAAAGTAGAAAAAATGTTGATAAATTCAGTTCCTTTTTCCCCCAATCCCAATGTATTTGGTACCATTAGAATTGTCTCGAGAAGACAAGCCTAATGGTGCCAAAATCAATTGAGTTGTTTTGGAGAATTATAAGACTAAATTGGTTTCAAATGAGGCCCCATTTAAGCATGTAACTCTCAAACGGAGCCTCCATTTGGGACTTCAGGGAGTTACAGGAATTACAGGAGTTAGCAGGAGGTAGCGGGAGTTAGTGGGAGTAAGTGAGAGTTAGTGGGAGTTAGCAGAAGTTAGTGGGTAGTACGGGAGTTAGTGGGAGTTATGGGAGTTAATGGGAGTTACGGGAATTAGTGGGAGTTAGCGGGAGTTACGGGAGTTAGCAGGATTTAGCGGGAGTTAGCAGGAGTTATAGGAGTTAGTGGGAGTAACTGGAGTTAGTGGGAGTTACGGGAGTTAGCAGGAGTTAGAGGGAGTTAGCAGGAGTTAGTGGGAGTTACGGGAGTTATTTGGAGTTATGGGAGTTAGTGGGAGTTAGCAGGAGTTAGCAGGAGTTATGGGAGTTACGGGAGTTAGTGGGAGTTAGCGGGAGTTACGGGAGTTAGTGGGAGTTACAGGAGTTAGCGGGAGTTAGTGGGAGTTACCGGAGTTAGTGAGATTTAGCAGGAGTTAGCGGGAGTTATGGGATTTAGTGGGAGTTACGGGAATTAGTGGGAGTTACGGGAGTTAGTGGGAGTTAGCAGGAGTTAGCAGGAGTTAGCGGAAGTTAGTGGGACACAGCGGGAGTTGCAGGACATCAAGGAGTTCAAGGAGTTACATGCTTAAATGGAGACCATACTAAAGTCGACTGGTGGAAGCACAAACTCATCTTACCTCAAATCATGTGAAAATCAAGGAGGAACAGACACTTATTTCCAGTTGACAACCGTGGAAATGAACTGATGTTTGGCCTTATTGCTCACAATGTAAAAGTCGCACTGTGGTTATACCTATATACATACTAACTCACAGATAGATCAGTCAATATTGTAATATGTTAATCACACTTCTTGACATCATATTCCACACCCGAGAATGACAAAGTGATATTCACAGCAGTTTAAAACTTGATAAGCATGAGTTTTTGGGCTGCCGACTACTGTTCTGCCCAAAAGTTTAAATACTCCAATGCAAAATGGCCGATTTTTCTATTTTCAGAACTATTTTACAACAATAGGCAAATCTTATATGAAATACAATGCACTGCATGTGGCCGAACACTTCTGAATCATTGACACTTCAATATCAATGAAATTCCTTGATATTATTAATTAATTGCATTTTATGGCATTTTCAAAAGTTTACATACCCTCCTGTAATATTACATATTTTCCCCCTTAGGATCACTAACTGATTGCAGGATTTTACTTCAGTATTTCAAAGGCTTCACACTACAAGCTTCACTGAACCACATTGACACACATTTTTCTGCTCCTGTTTTTTGGCTATTTATACTGGAACTAAGAGATTTATTCCTGACAAAGTTATATGGATTTGATTAGGAATACACAGTGATTACACGGATTATATTTTTGTGGGATACTTTGGAACGAGATGTCTGTGATCTTTGAGTGACTTTTTGCACTTTGAATTTGCCCAACCCATACTTTTTCCTAGGACATTCAGGTGTGGGGGGTCACTGACCTCAAAGACAAAGGACCTGTTTCAACCTTTGTGGAAAAGGTGTGAAACACTGTGATCAACTTAGTGGGAGGAGACAATGGGTGATGAAAATGCCAGTACTGAGGGTGTCATGGAACCTCCAAACCAAGCTGTGGATCTATGGACAAAGAATGATCAAGGACCTTTGATTTGCCATGTCAACTGCAAACACAAAGGCAATGCCAAGGCTAGGATCCCTCAGATCAGCTCTGTTCTATGTGCACACTTGTTCCATCTAGAATGCCTAGATCTTGCTAAGGAGCCCATTGTATGGACCTGCCACCACTGTAGGAAAATGTCAGACTCTGTTCTAAATCGATACAGTAAGACGGAAACACTGATAGAACAGAACAATAAATTGAATGAAATTGTCCTACAAAACCAGAGACTCATAAATGGTCTTTGCTCACAATACACTGTTACTTCCACTGAAATGACCTCTCTTACATCTGATGTTGGTGAACTGAAAGGTCTGAAAGTTGACATCCAGCAGGTGGCGACATCTGTTGGAAAGTTGACTTGCTCAGTGGATAGTGATGAGGAGTTTGAGTCAGAAGATGAAGATGAGGAAGATGCTCAGCCCCAAGGTACCCTCCTCATTGGCGACAGTTTGCTGAGATCCATGGAGTCCACTGCAGAAGACCTGAAGTTGACCTGTCTCAGTGGTGCCAAGCTGAGTGACATAAAGAGGTCCCTCAAAAAAGTTGACCCCAAAAAGCAGAAATACTCCAATCTGTACCTGGTATGCGGTACAAATGACACGGCCACCAAGAAAGGAGCGGATTGAATTGCTGATGAATTCAAGTCTGTTATAGAAACTGCCAAACAAAAATCAGTGAATGTTCATCTGTGCAGCATACTCCCACGTACTGATGACAAGGCTGATATAAAGAAAATAGATGATTTGAACAAGCTCCTATCAACAATGGCCAATGAAACACAAGTGCACTTCATCAACAATGATAAGAACTTCAGGTTCCAAGATGGGTCTGTTGATGAGACTACCCTCGCTCCCATTGACAAACTGCACTTGTCAGCCACAGGTCACTGGTGAAGGCCCAAAATCTCGCTGGCAGAGCAGAAATGGAGGAGACACAGAAAGAAATGAAGTTCCCCCTTCATGGAAAGACCCCCTCTCGGTCCCCTCTCAAGCTCCTCTGATCCGTGATCATAGTGTATCTGCTCCTCTTTCAAGGCCAACTGCAGACACTCAACCTATCAAGTTTAGAGGACCGGATAGTACTTTTAGTAACTTCCATGGCCACCCCCTACGGAAATCGGGTATTCAATATGCATCAAGTGAACATGCGTATAACTATAGGAAGGCGATTGAAATGGGACAGCATTCGACAGCTGAGGCCATCTGCAATGCTCCTACACCAAGGCAGTCCCAGATTATGGCTGAGCGCATCACGACTGATGACCGTTGGCGAGAAATGAAGCAGAGCGTGATGTACGACCTTCTGCAAGATAAGTCACGCCAGTGTCAGGCCTTTCGACTGCCTCAAAGGGTAGACTTCTTGTCGAAGACACGTCACACGAATATTGGGGAAGAGGACGTTCTGGTACTGGCCTAAATATGTTAGGCCGGCTACTGATGACTCTGAGAGAAAATCTTCCCCAAGCCAATTCACAACGCACTGGATCAAACAGATACCAGCACAGACAGCATTATCCCAGGCATAGTGACTTCCAGCCAAGGCATAGTGACTCACAACCCCGCTGTTTTAATTGTGGTGAAAGGTCCCACAATGTTAAAACATGCAGACACCAAGCCCCTCTGCAGTTCTATGCTTGCCTGAACAACGGCCACAAACGAAAGTTCTGTCCAAGCAACCCCCAACAATAGGAGACAGGCTATGAGAGGATGGCCGAAACCTCTGCTGAGGTCAATGACTCCACGATAAATGATGACAGTGAATGTGTTGAAATTGAAAGTCTTTCTTGCGATGTTGTTTTTAATATTGAAACCCAGGTTATAACTAATAGTAGTGCTGAGTACCGTGATACACCGTATCGAAATAAACCGGTTTTTTACGTCGATACATGCACCGGTATATCGTATGACGTCTTACCGGTTATTTTTCAAGGCCAAACATCAGTATTTATTGCGTAAAATCACTTAAAATCGCCGTGGAATCAGTTTAACTTTCCGCCGAAACATCGTTTTTTGTTTGCCGCAAAACGGCGGGATGCCGTTTTGCGACGGTATGTCGTAAAACTCGGGAGGACGGCCCGAAATTCGCCGAAAAAAGTTGCGAAAAATTGTTTAATTCTCAATAAATGCCGGTAAATTTATATCACGATAATATCGTGTATCGTAAGGGACGTATCACGATACGTATCGTATCGATGTTCAGCTCACGGTACTCAGCACTAACTAATAGTTTGTTTTATGATACTGATATCAATGTTTTTAGTGACCAAAACTATGTCAATACACTGTCTGATGTTTCACATTCATGTTCTCTAAATAATTCTGTCAGTGACAATAATGTACAATGTTACTCTGAAACCGCACATGACAGTTCTCCAAATGAAAATCAAACAATCTCTTCAGAACCCGAAACAAATTTTAAGGAAGTTAAACAATACAAACTTGCACATGGCAAGGGGCTCATGACAGCCTACATAAACATCAACAGCTTAATGAAATGTTTTGCTGAATTTCGTGAATTGATGGCTGATGGCCATGTTGATATTATGAGTTTTGGCGAATCCAAACTTGATGATACTGTAACTGATCATGTGGTTTCAGTTCCTGGTTTCAAATTATATCGTAAAGATGTGTCACGTATTGCTCATGGTATCATTACTTATGTCAGGTCAGATATCATTCATTTTAGAAGATGTGAATTGGAAATTGAACAATCTATTGTAATTGAGGTGCGGTTAAACAAGGAGAAATGGTTTTATGTCTCGATTTATCGTCCACCATCATCTTGTGAAATTCCTTGATGTGTTTATGTGATAAATTGCAGTTAGAATCTAATAATATTGTTTTACTAGGTGACTTAAACATAAACATGTTAGTGGATGGCAACAGTCTTAGTAATTTTTGTGATGTATATGACATGGTCAATCTTGTTAAGGAACCAACATGCTTTAAGTCTCTCAATAACCAGTCTCTCATTGATGTAATTTTAGCAACTCAGCCAAGAAGATTTCATAAATATGTCGCATTTGATACAGGACTGAGTGACTATCATAAAATGATATGTATATGCACTAAAATTCATGCACCTATAAGGATGCCCAGGAAAATTAGATACAGAAGCTTCAAGACTTTTAATGCTGATGCGTACCGTCAAGATGTTAGTAGTATACCCTTTCATGCTTTCGAATGTTTTAATGATCCCGATGATACTGCATGGGCATATGATGGATATGAAAAAGTCCTTTTGGAATTAATAGATAGCTATGCTCCCTTAAAACAAAAGACCCTAAAAAAAGACAGTGTTCCCTTTATGAATGCTAAGTTACGGAAAGTAATCCATAGGAGAAACCAGCTAAAAAATAGATTTTGGAAGCATAGAACGAAGTCTAACTGGGAAGCATACAGGGTCATGAGAAATAAAGTAAATGCTGCGAATAGGGAGTCCCAAAAACACTACTACAATAATAAGTGTTTACAAGCTGAGCAAGGTAAAGCTTTCTGGTCAACTTTTAAGCCCTACTTGTCAAGAAAGGGGAACTCTTCTAACTTAATCAATCTAAAAGAGGGTGATAAGATCATAGCTAGCCCACAGGATGTCTGCAATACATTTAGCAAGTACCATGCAGGTATTGCAGATGATATTGGTGAACCTAATAGTTTTGATGATGTCAACGAAGATGAAATTAAAGCTGCAATAGCAGAACACAAGGATCATAGAAGTGTACTTCAAATTAAAGAAAATCTTAACAGACCTCTTAGCTTTAGTTTCTCACCAGTGCAGTGTGAAGAAGTATTAACCTCTCCCATCTATAAAGCAAAAGAGCAACATTGTAAAGAAAATTACAGACCAGTAAGCTGTCTGACTAGCATGTCAAAAATTTATGAGGCAATGATTAGTAGACAGATTAACACCTATTTTTATAGCCTTTTCTCGGAAAAATTGTCTGCTTTCCGAAAAAACTACTGCACTCAACATGTACTTATGAATGCTACTGATGAGTGGAAATTAGCACTTGATGACCGAAAGTGCGTAGGCACAATACTGATGGATCTTAGTAAGGCATTTGATTGCCTCCCACACAACCTGCTAATATCTAAGCTACACACTTATGGATTTGATTTGAAGTCCTGCACCCTTATTGCAAGTTACTTGGCTAATAGGTCACAGTGAGTAAAGCACTACGGGGCCAAAAGTGAATGGTATAACCTCACAAAGGGGGTCCCTCAAGGCAGCATCCTGGGACCACTAATCTTTAACATATTCTTGAATGATATGTTGTTCAGTATTGAAGGCTGTGTCTACAATTATGCTGACGACAATACCATTGCAGTGATTGGAGACAATATAGATAATGTTAAGAGCAAACTGAATGAAACAACTGTATATTGCTTGAAGTGGTTTCAGGAGAATATGTTAAAGGCAAACCCAACAAAATTTCAATTTATGGTGTTAGACAAGGGTCAAACCAATTCAAGTCATGATGTCGATATTGCAGGAAATGTGCTATCGTCAGTCAAGTCAGTCAATTGCTTGGTATGACATTAGACTGCAACCTGAACTATACAGAACATTTAGCTAAGCTGTGTAGAATGGCCAGTAGAAACCTAAGCATAACAAGGAGAGTCTCCCACCTCATGCAGGGAAAGGCGGAGAAATTAGCAATCGTAAATGTAGTCCGGTGGCTTAAGGACAATTTTTGGGTGGATCGTTACAAGTGTGATAAAAGCACCAAACTTCCCAGATAAGTTCTATAGGCCATTTCTGATGATTTCAGTCGAGGAGCCCTTTTGAAATATCATTATGTCAGAATTTAGGCCCATTTTTTGAAAACCGCGGAAAATATGCATTATTTTGCCTCCGTGTCAAAGAAACAAACACTTTTATCCCATTTTCTTGGTCAAATTTCTTCCTATATATACATATTATACACCAAAAGAAAGCTTAAGATCTCCTCTTTCCATGTAATTAATACATTTGATGGTTGGGTGAACTTATAGGTCACCGATAATTAATTAATCGCCTTACGACGAGGAGCTTAACATGCTTAAAGGCCGAAAATAGCAATTCACTGTACACTTGATTTCATGGCATATTTATCTTAAACTAATACATTTTTGACCATTAACAGTTTCACAGTTTATGACAAAACTTTTTAAAGACAAACCATGATGGTTTACACATCATGTATGAATGTTTAATGCATGCGCGTCCACGAGTAATTTTAATCAGTTGTTTTGTACAGCGGTGTACAACTGCATCTTTCTTTCACAAAATGTAATGTGGACAATCTCCTTTGCAAGGAGCCTTGATTTACTTCCTGAAGGCATCAAGGTAGTTCAGAATTGTTATCCATACAGGGAGTTATTTATTGTTCTGATAAATTTCCATGAAAACGCTTTGGGAGACGGGAAAAACCATTTTGGGGCGATCACTAAATTCCAAATTCCATCGTGGATAAGGACTTGCTTTGTATATAGCAGAAGTGTATCCTCTAATTAAAAGTCACTATATTATATCAAATCACTGCAAATTCAATTGAAAATGCTTCTTTAACAACACACTCACCTGGGTACATAGCATGTTTGTGTGACAGGACAGTGCCATTTTTGTGTCATGGTTAATGTACTTGGCCGTGTCACATAAACATGTACTGCAAATCTCTTAGCATTGCAGCTAAGTCAGTGTTTAAAATAGTAACTGTTGTTGAAGTCCAACAGATCTCAGATCTCCTAACCATTGAGAGATAAACAGACAGATACATAGTTTAATATCCATATGAAGTAGTATAATATTCATATGTAGTAGCATATATTGTAAGTACAGCCTCTTTAGCCCAGTTCTGGCCACTTGATTGGGTTGATTAATGAGATAGGTGAGTTAGCCGGAGTCCTCAAATTGTACACACTAAGTCTTACCCCATAACAGGGACCTTCTACTTGTCTAACACAGACACTGATTCACGGGCCACCAATGTAACATCTCATCCAAAGAATATCTTGGTGGTATTTTGCTCCGATGAAAATATTGAAGATTCTGTGCTTTATATTTGAACTCAAGCAGGCTAACACCTTCATGGCAGGCTTGCTATTGATGTATAAGTACCTCACACATCTTGGAGTAACACAAAGTTTTGCATTTGGTGCAAGTCTCAAGAAAGGATGGTGCTCAGGATTACAATTATATATATCACTATATGCACTATATGTATGTCCAAGTGCAGGACGAGAAGCATAGACACTCATTGGGCAAGATGAGAAGTATTTTAGCTCAAATTAAGAGCATTGGGGATGACCTCAGGATGTAATATGACAATTCTGATGTCTTCCACATATTTCATGGTTTCAACCTGGTATGGGAATGCTTGTGCCTGAGACAGTCACAGAATCTTCCCTGAATATATATGTGACCTGCAAGTTCAAGGTCGGCCTCCCAACATATTTAGTTTTGAAAATGACTTTTATTCTGCAGGAATTGGCTTCAGAAGGGTGGTTCATATGTTTTGATATCTCAATTCCATCCAAGACATGGTACCCCAGATAATTAATCATGAGGCAGAACATCTTTATTTGAGAAAATGGCGTTTGAATTTCACGCAATTACCATTAAAGACTTAATAATATCAAGAATGACACCCTGTAGAAATCATCTAAACATTCCAAGAAAATGTCTTTTACCAGAATTATAGAAAAAAGACCAAAATGTGACTCTTTGACACATTTTCCTCATTTGTAGGAAATGTAGAATGCCTACTTTGAACTCATTTTGGTGGAGCAGGTCACTATAGAAAGATGAAGGAAAGATAGTTTTAGGTCTTCTCCACAACACATATATTACATCCAAGTTCTTGGACTGCTTCACAGAATCATGTAAATAGCCGTAAAAGACCATTTCATTCTTACTTGATGATATGACAAAGAATTTATGGCTGGTCACCTTCAAAGTGAGAAACCAAAATAATTCATTCTGGGTGTCCTAAAGAAGGTTTTACAGCAAGGCAGCACCAGCATGACAATCTCTTGCACACGCCGTTCCCCCTTTCCCTCATGTAGCTAAGATTTGTGTTGAAGGCGTTGATACCAGCAGCTGCTTTCCTGTTCTTTCTAAATTCACGAAAGATTCTGTCACTTTCTCCGGAAAAAGCATCTCATGACAGGTTGAAACCATAGGAATCAGTGACCAGCATTGCCCACATCCTGTGGTGCTTTATCCATGGTATGCGTAATGTTCAAAATACTACTGGTCCATAACGTGGACACAGCTATAGTTGTAATCCTGAGCAACAATTTTGGTTGCTCTTTGGCGTGAGGATGCACTTTCATCAAACATATCAGATCAATAGCAGCGAATGGCTGAGTAGTGTTAGTCTGGGTCTGCTCCACTGGACGTGTTTGCTTACCTGAGTTCAAACCCCAAGTGGTGAATCATAAACATTGTCAGTGGAGCTTGAGGAAGAAAATCCCAGCTGGATACCATTTCGATGACCAATGTGCCAGGCAAGTAAAGATCCCTCACATGCAATAACGGTTGAGGACTCAACAATAACAATCTTGTTCCCTCTCCTCGATCTCATCAATGATACCAAGCAAGTGTCCAGAACTGAGGTTAGAAGACTTCACTTATCATATTGTATATCCATCTATCTATCTAAATATAATAAGGAGGTCTGATATCATTGGACTTCAGTTACTTCAAAAGCGTATTTGCCCCAACTCCGTAAGTACATTTTGACAAAGGGAAAGATGTCCACATCGCATGACAAGCAAAGGATGATCTTGAAAAAGAAATTTCTATATCATATGTGTACTTGTTAAGCCAATGAACTTTAAAACACTTTGATGCAAATTCTCATTACTTCCAACAGCTGGGGAGATTTGCAGTACATGTTTATGTGACACAGCCAAGTACATCAACCATGACACACAAATGGCACTGTCCTGTCACACAAACATGCTATGTACCCAGGTAAGTGTGTTGTTAACGAAGCATTTTCATTTGAATTTGCAGTGATTTGATATAATATAGTGACTTTTAATTAGAGGATACACTTCTGCTATATACAAAGCAAGTCCTTATCCACGATGGAATTTGGAATTTAGTGATCGCCCCAAAATGGTTTTTCCCGTCTCCCAAAGCGTTTTCATGGAAATTTATCAGAAAATAAATAACTCCCTGTATGGATAACAATTCTGAACTACCTTTATCCCTTCAGGAAGTAAATCAAGGCTCCTTGCAAAGGAGACTGTCCACATTACATTTTGTGAAAGAAAGATGCAGTTGTACACCGCTGTACAAAACAACTGATTATTTACTCGTGGCCGCGCATGCATTAAACATTCATACATGACGTGTAAACCATCATGGTTTGTCTTTAAAAAGTTGTGTCATAAACTGTGGGACTGTTAATGGTCAAAAATGTATTAGTTTAAGATAAATATGGATGAAATCAAGTGTACAGTGAATTGCTATTTTCGGCCTTTAAGCATATTAAGCTCCTCGTCGTAAGGCGATTAATTAATAATTAGTGTGCTATAAGTTCACCTAACCCTCAAATATATTAATTATTTGGAAAGAGGAGATCTTAAGCTTTCTTTTGATGTATAATATGTATATATAGGAAGAAATTTGACTCAAAAAATGGGATAAAAGTGTTTGTTTCTTTGACACGGAGGCAAAATAATGCATATTTTCCGTGGTTTTCAAAAAATGGGCCTAAATTCTGACATACGAGGGGCGTTCAGAAAGTTCTGACCAATTTTTCTGAGAGATGCTTATATTTAAGCTAGAGTCTTCAAATTTTCAGGAATACATCTTGAGGTATCAAGGGAAGAAATGGCCAAGCACCTTTGGGAAAAAATATATTTAAGTTGTTATTTTGTTGCCATGGAAACGGTAAGATGGGGAACCCAGCGCAGCTCATTTTTCAAGTGAACTTGGCAATGTGTTTTCCCTGAAATCTAGGGTAAAATTATGTTGAAAAGGACTGCAGACCTGTGCAGGGCCTTCTGGCAATTGTTGTTGTAACTTTATGATGTCACAATGCTGTGTCAATCCATTGTTTAGCCGTTTAAACCTGATTTTTGCACAGTAAAGATTGATTTTGGAGGAGCATTTTACATGGACCCGAAACGCAATCAGAGAGCTTCAATCAAATTGTGTGTTCTCACAGGAAAGAATGGTACAAAAATCCAGGATCTGATCAGGGCCGCATTTCAAGATACCTCAATGATGATTTAGCACCATCTGACTTTTCTTTATTCCCTAATCTAAAAGATGAGCTAAGATGTTAAAGATAGGCCTATGCAACAAATCAGGACTTGTGACATGCCATTTCCAGGGCTTTCTAAGTAAGGACTTTGAAAATTGCTTCACCAAGTGGATTGAAAGGATGTAAAAATGTATTTCATGGCACAGAGAGTACTTCAAAAAATTGTGAAGCTGCTGATGAACATCTATGTTCACTATTAGTGGTGTATATGCAATAAATTTTATGGCGATTTACACAGCTAAATTGTTGAGTTTTGTATGAAAAATTTAGCTGCGCTGCCTACCCCAAGGTGTCGTTTCCATGGCAACAGAAAAGTAAGTTAAACATTGGCCACGGACGTAATATTTTCAGAATCAATGGCTATACACCTGAATTTTGTACTGTGAAAATTTCATTCCAGTACGTCAAAGAGAAAGGTCTGCTACAAAAATTGGTCGGAACTTCCTGAACACCCCTCGTAATGATATTTCAAAAGGGCTCCTCGACTGAAATCATCAGAAATGACCTATAGAACATATCTGAGAAGTTTGGTGCTTTTATCACACTTGTAACGATTTTACCCCTAAGCCACTGGACTAATGCCTTTGTTACCTCTATGTTTTCATATTGTCCTTTAATCTGGCATTTTGGAAATCTAACATCTGTGAAAAAAGTAGAAAAGATATATGAAAGGTCACTCCGTCTTGTAGCAAAAAATTATGAGAGCAGCTATGAGGAACTACTCACTGCTTTAGACTGTGACACATTGGTTTTATGTAGATTAAAATGTCTTGCTTTACACATGTTTAAATGTCAAAATAACCTTGTACCTGCCTATGTTAAAGTTTTTGTTCGTAGAAACAGCAATTATGAATTAAGGGATGAACTTAAATTTGATTTATATAAGTTTAATACTAAAACATATGGATATAACACTATTCGTTATGCAGGTGCAAAACTGTGGAACTCCCTACCTGTAAATCTCAAGAGATGTAAGAATGTTAATGAGTTTAAGAATATGATGAGACATTGGAAGTGTAAGGTTTTAGACTGTCTTTTATGTCGAAGCTACATGTACCATTAATGTAATTTGCCTCTAAATAGCCCACACTGGTGCTGATGGGGCGTAAAACACAAACTCACTCACTCACTCACCCACCATTAATGTAATTGTTGTTATTGTTATTGTTTGTCACTTGTTTTTATTGCACTTCGGTGACCAGCCTTTGGCTGATGTTTTTTATTGTTCTTGTTCCAATGAAATAAAATGTATCCTTATCCTTATCCTTATCCTTACATCAACAGTAATTTCAGTACATTTTGCATCACAGATTTTCTGTAACTCCACCTTCATTGTTGGTCTCAAATAGGGCATGGTCCGTCTCAGATTAACTCATAATTTGTCCATAATATTCTAGTCTGTCGGGTGTTAAACCACTCCAGGACCTTTTCCCAATTGTCCTGAAAATATTTTTGAACAGGATTGGTGGATGGTTTTGGATTGTTGTCCTGCCGAAGCATCTATTTTTATCACATTCTTCACACTGACACTGTTTCGTGCAAGTTTTCTTCTAAAATTTTCTGGGAATCAGTGACATTATACATTTCTTAAGTCCTCACAATGTGTTTGGTGCCATTTGAACTGAAACAGCTGCAAAGCTTTGACAGTGGATCACCCTGGTTCAATTTAGAAATAGTCTTCTTTGTAAATCTGATTAATCTCCTTCCAAGCACAATGCAAAGAAATTTAATGACAAACACCTAAGCTCAGTCTCATCCATCCAAAACATTTTGGCAGTTGACTTGAGACTCACTAAACTGCTTCTGGTATATTGCTGCCAAGTTTGTCTCATAATCACCCCCACTCTGTTTGAAGGTATGCAAGAAAAATAACACCATTCACAGGGTGTGCCCATGGTGGTGCACTATTCATACATTGTGGCTATTTGAGTGCAAACAACACTAGTCCAGGAGCTTATGGGGAAATAAGGGGTTGATTGTGCAGGTTTGTCTACAAGCATGAAATTTGGCACAAATGTTGCTGAGGGTATATAGATTCAAATTTTTGAGGGCGCCGGAGCGGGCGCTTGTCTTGGTTGCCATAGCAACAAATTCAAAATGGCCGCCGCTCAATATCTAATTTTGAGTATAACTCAGTAACAAAAGGTCATAGGATTGCAAATAATAGCTCTAAATATATGATTTTGATGCCAGGGATCCTAATTCTGCCTTTATTTTTTAAAAATGTCAAACACATAATTTGGTCTATAGAGCCAAAATTACCTGTTTGTTAGGGTTATAGAGCCTAGTTCATCGAAACTTTCAACATACTTTCAATTTCCTGATAACAGTTCACTCTAACAAGAACCAAATTATCAATTATATATATATATAATATGTACATAGATACCAAAGTAGCCAAATGAATGTTGCAGACAAGGATATTGTTAATGCAGCTGCATCTATGCACTCCTTTTCTTTTGCGCACACAGTTCCCGCCACTAAATCTTTCAAATATCACAGCACTACATGATGCTAACCAATAAGTTGTGTAGTATACCAAAAGAAACCTGTTGCAGCATTTGTGTGTTGGCCCGTATGAAATCTATGATGTACTTATCCACTTCTGTTTACCATCCCCATACTTTGAAATCCTGAATTTTTTAAAGATACAATGGCGATTGATTCAAACAAAGACTTTTTTTCAGTTACAACGGTAATACAACCTTAATTTGTGCTCAGCAATACATGTAGATGTTTCTTGGGTATATATCTGAGGGATACTATCACACTACCAAGATATTTGTTTCATATGTGCAGTGTCATTGCACAGACTGTCTTGTTTGATTAACTTCAGTCACATCTCACAAGTCTTGAAATTGATTTGACTTGGTTTCTTGCATGCTACAGCAGCCTGTTCTATTGCGACGGGAGGCAGCGGGCTAAAACATTTCAGTAGAGGCGCTGTATTTCATGTCCGTGTATGCATACATGAATTTTTGAGGCAGCCCAGCACAGTTCTGCGGAGTTCTGCTGAGTGCGGACCTGAAAAGCAAGTGCATTAGTGCCCCAGATGCCAATTCCATTCCCAATTCGATGTGAATATCTTCAGTCTGCAGCCTTGCTAGTTCGCCTGCATCTACAGTAGACTGCAGTCAGTCAGGGTTTCTTATTATGATCCACATGAGGCATTTGGACTTTGTTGAGAGCCTTCCAACAATTGCACTGCTCAGGGCAGCCACAGTGCAGTACCCATGGGTAGGGGACAAGAGAACTTTGCTCAAGGTTCCCTGCCATAGCACCTTCACTTTTGGTGATAGCTGTATGCATGATGAGTGATGAGAAGATTAGGAGTCGTGCTATAAAACCAGTGGTGTCCAGGGTCATTGAGTAGCCACAGAATAGAACACTCCATCTAATATCTAATGGGCTTGGAATAAATTGAGTTCAAAGGTTGGGGTTCGAACATAAACTCTTGAAACCTGTGCATGCATTATCAAGCAATCTAAACCTTTCGATCACAGGGGGCTCATTAAATTGTTAATATGATATGTCAAAACAATACAGAATTGTGATGGATCATTCTTCAGAAATACCATGGTATTAGCAACTGGAGGACAATTCTCCTAATCTGACCAAGGAGACTGTTTTCCGACAGGCAATACCAAAGGAAAATCATGTCTCACACAAATGAAGCATGAAGTACAATACCAAGTGACCAAACATTTAGCTTGGCCGAGTTCGGCACAAGTCAATCTAGTTCCTGTCTGTGATTCTACAGACAAGCAGGGAGTACTGCTTTCTGCGCTCTGATTGGTCTAGAAAACAATCAAAGTGACGTCACCAATTGAGAAAAGCTTTGTGACATAACTTACTACATGCCTAAGGTCATAAATGACTGTGGAGCCCAGATTGGCACAAGTTTAATTTGCTGGGATGTCACATATGTTTCTGCAAGTTCCAAGAGAATTCAAGTACACGAGAGACTGCCTGACTCATGCAGAAGAAGCAGTCCTTTAACACAGGGACTGTTGTAGGCCTACCACTGTTTCACCATCCGAAGTTCACACACTGGTAGAGTGATAGGCTAGCTGTTTTATTACTTGCTACATGTAGATTGTAGAAGATAACTTAGTCAAGGGAAGAGGGCTTTTGTGCCTAAAAGTGATAGCTGGTGGGAGTTGAAAGATCCAAGAAGATTTTTTTTTGACAAGACAATCTTGAAATTAGTGCTGCCTAGTAGTGTATCTCTTTTTGTTTATTGTCTGAAATATTGGCTGCGATTCCCACCATGCCTGTGTTTGTTCATCTAAAATGTAGGTTTGGAGAGTCCTACCATACATTGACGAACAAACAACTTAAAGCTGTCATAAGGGAAGATGTCCTAGGTAAGGACTACAGTGTACAGCATCCAAACAACTTCAGGACTGATTGGTGAAAGGCATTAAGTGTTTTTTCTGTAAATTGATGATTGTCCTTTCTAAAGTATTCCAGTCATGTGAAATGGACCACCAATATCTTGCCAAGGATAACTAAAATTGCTAGTTCCAGCTCAATAATGAACTACTCCTTTGTATCTACATGCAGAAAGTCACACAGTAGCCATTGTGTGAAATGTTTTAAAAACAGACGAATGGCGGTAAATGCTGTTGGATTTGCATTTGAACTTGGCCCGACTTAAAATTTGAGTTAGTAAATTTTGTACTAAAACTGGTACATATCAACTTGTGTCTAACTGAGCCTGGCCAGAGGAATGGCATTGGTGGGATAAATGTGTAACATGTTGAGCCACTCTCTCTCGCATCTCATCAATCAACCCTTGTGAGCTCAGAATGGGGGTTAGAGGGCTGCACGTACCATATATGTCTATATATCTGTCCTTCTTCCATGCTTATCTATAGTGTGAGAATTTCCTTTTCCTTTGGTATTGGAATAGCAGCATTCTTGGTCACCTTACATGTAGCAGAATTACTGATACCTTGGTCCATTTGAAAACTAATCCTCCACAAGTGAATGTTGTCTTGACATTGCATGCAAATAATTTCAAGATTTGTGGGATGTGGGTTGGCAAAAATCAATGAAACATGAGTCTGTTCAAAAGCAGAAACGAAAATCTCTTGGTAGTATCCTTGAATACAGACTGTACCTGTCAGTCCCTCCCTCTGAATAACAAACCTCCACCATCGGTCTGTTTTTGGAAGGCAAACATACCAATGTATCAGAGGAAGAATACTATGCAATTGTCCATGAACCATTAAATCAGACAGTGATACACCATACAAATGACAAAATTAATGACATGTAAAAAGAATTTCAGATAAAAAATTGAAATAAAGGAGGGGTCATCAATTTGTCACACCTGTTTACAATTAAGCATTAAGATGAAATGAACATAGTCTGCTTGTCTTTTGACCATTCAATTATTACACTGACGAAAATGGTCCCAAATCTCATCCTTTGAAACTGAACAAATCAGTTTCCGACAGTCAACTTGGCAACATCACATTATTTCACTTATTCATTTGGCTTTCTACAATAGTACAATAGTTTTCTTTTTCTTCTGCCCATTGGACTTCCATCTGTAAGGAGCATTCCAAGTTTGAGTTATGACATGGTGCTTTTGGGACGAGGCAGTCTTGATCTCAGACTGCCTCAGATATATACCCAAGAATCATTTATGCTTGAGCACAGATAAAGGTTGCAACTGCAAACAAGTCTTTCTTCAAATCAATCGCCATTGTATCTTTAGGAAATCCAAGATTTCAATTGAAGGGGATGGAAAACAGGAGAGGGTAAGTACATAATAGATGTCATACTGGCCAATACTTGAAACAGCAACAGGTTTCTTTTGGTATACCATATAAATTATCGGCATGCAACATGTAGGGCTATGGATTTGAAAGATTTCGTGGAGAGGACTGCATGCGCAAAAGAACCTGTAGGTGTACGCAAGGCAGCTGCATTGACAATACCCATTTCTGCTACATTTTTTGGTTACTTTGATACCATCGTAGGCCTACGGATGATATGTTGATATATTTCTATTACATAAAGCTGGTGTTTATATTTGTTGTCAAAACTTGATGAATTGCTACTAGGAACATTTGCAACAGTTTAAGCTGAAGATTTGTGGTGAATTTCAATAAAATGAGCTCTATAATCTTGGCTCTATAGACCAAAGTATGTGTTTGACATGAAAAATAATGGCAGAATCAGAATCCCTGGCATCAAAAACATATATTTAGAGTTGTTATTTGCAATCCTATGACCTTTTGTTATTGAGTTATACTCAATATAGCGGGGCAGATTTGTCATGAATAGGGGAGTAATAGTGCATTTATACATAGAAGCATGAAACTTTCCACACATTTCAAAAACATCTTAAAGAAAATATTTAGATAGGGAGCCACTTCAGATTTGACCTGGCTGACCCATGGCAGCCATTTTCCAAAATGGCGGCTAATTTTCTCATTTTCCCGCTTTCTGTGAAGGGCCTACATTATTAGAGTATCAAAAAAGTGCTCATTATTCCTTCTACAGATCTAAAGAACATTATCAATTGATTTCTGGATTGAACTGAGGAATTTTAAGGTAGTCAGGGTCCATTTTGTTAGAACTGTTGAAGAAAATGTATCATTTTCGCGGTTTCCCATAGTTTCATGGAATCTCAATTGATTTTTAAAATGACTACATATTTGAATTCCTTGCAAGGAGAGCTTTCAAATGAATGGTCGCATCAATAGGTTCGGTGATTTTCTTTTCTAAATTAAAGAAACAACAAAATCTTCAAAAATCAATTTATTTTCCTTTTTTCCATTTTTGCACCAAATTCATGAAACCCATTGATGCGACCATTCATTTGAAAGCTCTTCTTACAAGGAATTAAAATATGTTATTTATTTAGAGATTTCCGGAGAATTGGTGTAACCATCCGTAACCGCGAAATCCAGTGTTTGAATCAATATTTCTAACAGAAATGATTCCAACAAACCTGAAAATAGACCAAGGTTACCAAAAAATGTTATAGTAATGTACTGAATACTTAGAGAAGCAATAAAAAACAATATTTACATGTATTCGATTTGTAGAAAATACACAGAAAGCAGCAAAGTGGAAGAATTGACCGCCATTTTGGAAAATGGCTGCCGGTAGCCACCTAAGCTAAATCTGAAGTGGCTCCCTATCCAAATATGTTTGTATAGATGTTTTTTAAGTGTGCGCCAAATTTCATGCTTCTATGTATAAATGCACTATTTTTTTACATACCTGCCCCGCTAATATTAGATATTGCCATTTTGAATTTGTTGCTATGGCAACCAAGACGAGCGCCCGCTCCGGCACCCTCAAAAATTTGAATCTATATACCCTCAGCAACATTTGTGCCAAATTTCATGCTTGTAGACAAATATGCACAATTATCCCCATAAGCTCCTGGACTACACTGGAAAATTGGTCAAGACTTATAAAAGCTCCAATGCCGCTGGTTTTCAGAAAATTTTTGAAGAGAACTGACATGATTCAGTATGAAAGTAAGGAACATGACTAAACAAGTCACTGAAACAGGACAACAATCCAAAGCCATCCACCAATCCTAGGCCACCAATCCTGTTCAAAAATATTTTCAGGACAATTGGGAAAAGGTCCTGTAGTGATTTGACACCCTCCAAACTGGAATATTAAGGACTAATTATGGGTTAAACCAAGACGGACCATGCCCTATATATATCGGAGACCAACAATGAAGGTGGAGGTAGTGAAATTCTATGAGGACTTTTGAAATACTAGGAATGTAATATAAAGCTCTGCTTCATGAGATCTAACAATAGTATGATTCATGTAAAACAATTGCCCGGGTCGGGGTTAGGGTTTAGGGTTGGGGTTTGGGTTAGGGTTGGAGTTAGGGTTTATTGAGTTAAGTTCCTCAAAAAAGAAACATCAGATAGATGGCTGTTTTGGTATTGCAGTTGCCATTGGCAAATAATCTTAAATCTGCTTTGAATTTATATTCACAGTGCGATTTCTATTCACATGTCTACAAATGGAGTAACAGCCATATCTAAAGGGTTCATACCAGTATACTCCTCTGGAGGGAAATACTGTCCTTTGATCTTTCCCCAATCTACGGATTCTGCCAAAACGTACCAGTTGAGAGTTTATAATTCCTGAAAATGTATGTTGGGGATGTAATGAGTGTTTATGTAATAAGGCGTGAGAATCAGTTGGTTTGAAATATACCTTAAAATCAAAAGTCCCATTCCTTGCAAAGTTATCACCCTCATAAACCAAAACGTATAGGAATTCCAGTTCATTTTCTTGAATGTTTGACTTAAATTTAATACTAGAATTGTAGCTTAGTCACCTGGATTTCTCTGAAACCATTTCTTCGTCGGTCTGTGCCAGTGCATCATCGTTTGTGGGCCTAACCCTCCCTCAAACCCCAACCCAAACCTAACCCCAACCCTAAACGAGCCCTAACCCTAACCCTAAATCAAAACTTTCAGATAAAGCTACCATAAGTAGACTTTTGTACTTTTGCTCCTTGATACAATTGTATTATGGTAGCTTTATCTGTAAGTTTTGATTTTAAGGTATATTTCAAACCAACTGATTCTCACGCCTTATTACATAAACACTCATTACATCCCCAACATACATTTTCAGGAATTATAAACTCTCAACTGGCACAGACCGACGAAGAAATGGTTTCAGAGAAATCCAGGACCTCACGCATACGACACCCATCGCCTAGCAATAAGATGGGCTGCTCTACCAACTGAGCTATCTGGATCTCCACAAAAAGGAGGTTCAGACAGAGCAGCAGTATAAGTGCCCACTATCTCTCACACTGTATGTAGATCACTGCTTCTTGTACGATCAGGCACTGGCTAGGTTAGGTTTGAGTTCGGGTTTGAGGGAGGGTTAGGCCCACAAACGATGATGCACTGGCACAGACCGATGAAGAAATGGTTTCAGAGAAATCCAGGTGACCAAGCTGGATTCGAACCCAGGACCTCACACATACGACACCCATCGCCTAGCAATGAGATGGGCTGCTCTACCAACTGAGCTATCTCGACCTCCACAAAAAGGAGGTTCAGACAGTGCAGCAGTATAAGTGCCCACTATCTCTCACACTGTATGTAGATCACTGCTTCCTGTACAATCAGGCACTGCCTGGGTTAGGTTTGGGTTGGGGTTTGAGGGAGGGTTAGGCCCACAAACGATGATGCACTGGCACAGACCGACGAAGAAATGGTTTCAGAGAAATCCAGGTGACTAAGCTGGATTTGAACCCAGGACCTCACACATACGAAACCAATCGCCTAGCAATAAGATGTGGCTGCTCTACCAACTGAGCTATCTCGACCTCCACAAGTAGGAGCTTCCAACAGTGCAGCAGTATAAGTGCCCACTATCTCTCACACTGTATGTAGATCACTGCTTCTTGTACGATCAGGCACTGGCTAGGTTAGGTTTGTGTTGGGGTTTCAGGGAGGGTTAGGCCCACAAATGATGATGCACTAGCACAGACTGAAGAAAAAATGGTTTCAGAGAAATCCAGGTGAGTAAGCTGGATTCGAACCAAGGACCTCACACATACGACACCCATCGTCTAGCAATAAGATGCAGCTGCTCTACCAACTGAGCTATCTCGACCTCCACAAAAAGGAGGTTCCGACAGCGCTGCAGTATAAGTGCCCACTATCTCTCACACAGTATGTAGATCACTACTTCTTGTCGATTTAAGGGTCAGGGTCAGGGTTGGGGTTTGAGGGAGGGTTAGGTTTGGGGTTAGGGTTTATTGAGTTAAGATCCTCCAAAAAGAAACTTATCTCAGCCCATGCTCCTAAAATCCCAACTTAACCGTGCACTGGCACAGGCAAATGGAAAATAGGGTTGGGGTTAGGGTTAGGGTTTATTGAGTTAAGAACCTCAAAAAAGAAACTTATCTCAGCCCATGCTCCTAAAAATCCCAACTTAACCATGCATTGGCACAGGCAAATGGAAAATGTGGCTGGATAGCCTATTTAGTTCCACCTACCACTATTTGTAAGCAAAAAGAAGTTATGTAATGAGGCAAGGTGGCCTCCTGGCCCCATGTAGGGACCTATTTCAGCAATAACCTGACTAAAGTTTGAGACAAATTTTTGTTTTAGCATTTGCTGTGATTAATGAAACTGGTTGTTTTTATAGCGACGTCTCAACCTGTAAGGAATAGTTTCTTATAAAAAGTCTATTACAATATAAGCTATGGGAAGATTACTAGATTTCTAGCGTGAAACAAAATGCGTGTGAAACGTCATCAAAAAGTGTGTATATTGCTCTGGATGGAGCTGTTTCAAGAGGGGGGCCAATTAATGCAGGAATTGCTAATTTCGGAGCTCCTGAGAGACCAATGTAGATCTAAGCAATTAAAGGTTGCAAAGAGTCATTTTGATCTAAATTACATTTGATTGATACTGGCACGAAGGTGTGAATGCAGATTGCACTTCAGTAATTCTCAATTAGCTTTAATAATAGTGACACATCTATAATAATGACATAGAGGTATATAAATTGCACTTGTAAGCTTTTTCATCGATGGCTTACATATATAAAATTGCAAGAGAAAGGACAACAAGTTGTTTGGTGCATTTAATACAAAGGGTTGAGATCCAAGAACCTGACCTAGCAAATGACATGCATGTGCGCTGCTGACAACTGATGCTTGGTCAGTCTGGCCAATGCATTGAGTTTATTTTTGTGTATTGCAGATTAAGGTATCATCCTTATGCAAGTTGCGTACTAGTTAGACCTGCTTTGATTTTGTTTGAACAAACCCAAGTAATTTTGCCATAAAACAAGCTTGCTAATTGGTTCAGGAAGATTGCTGCCATTGGTGGATTCTACATGTTGAGTGGATTTTGTGTATTGCAGTGGCGTAGCTTGTACCTACCTCATGAGCTGCAAATTATTCATACATTTTAGGGGCTGCCAGCTATACTTGTAGGCAGGTTTGATAAACAGATAGCTAAAAGGGCCCGCATCATAGATTAATACATTATATAGGGCTAGACAATAATGCTACTTACTTACTACTTACTTACTTACTAAGTAAGTAAGTAGTAAGTAAGTAAGTAGTAAGTAAGTAGGGCTTAGTAGGCCTGCTGTTTATGAAACTGTTTGGTCAAGGTCTCAGGAACAGGAGGAGACAAGTATTTTTTTCAAGAGTGAGATATGTTTTTAATTATCAGCCAAAAACTTACAGCCACAAAAAATGACTGGACTTTATGTGTCTATAGCAAGTTGGTCATTATCATGATTGATATAAAATTGTTAAACAAAAAACATTTAATTAATATGCAAGTATTAGTAATTTAAAATTATGCAAGCATTGGTAAATTAAAATGTGAGCAGACCCAACACTATTTCTAAAGAGAAACACAGGCTGTGCAGCAGCAAACCTTCAGCATGCATCTTGCTATTGTTTTGTTTTGCAGGTGCAAATGAGTGAAGTGAGGGAAATTTGGTTTTGATCTTAATTCATCTGTAGGCCTACAATGGACACGTGTTATGATGCAATGTATATTTATATATTTCTTATGTGTACTGCAGCAAATGTGTGGAAGATAATGAAATTCTTCAAAAGCCACGCTTGGAATGTTCAAGGACCATTTTGTTCAAAATTTAGCAAATTACAGCCAAAGTCGCTATAAGGATAAGGATAAGGATGAGGATACATTTTATTTTAGTTCGGTTAAGATACAATAAAAAACATCAGCCATAGGCTGGTCACCGAAGTGCAGTAAAAACAAGTGATAAGCAATAACAATAACAATTATTACATCAATGATACATGTAGCTTCGACATAACAGACAGTCTAATACCTTACATTTCCAACGTTTCATTGAGTTCTTAAACTCATTGACATTATTACATCGTTTGAAATTAACAGGCAATGAATTCCATAGTTTAGCGCCTGCATAGAGAATAGTATTGTATCCGTATGTTTTAGTCTTAAACTTGTATAAATCAAATTTGAGTTCATCTCTTAACTCGTAATTACTCTTTCTTTGTACAAACACATTAACATAAGCTGGTACAAGATTATTTTGACATTTAAACATGTGTAAAGCAAGACATTTCAATCTACATAAAACCAGAGTGTCACAGTCTAAAGCAGTAAGCAAATCCTCATAGTTACTGTCATAGTTTTTTGTTACAAGACGGAGTGACCTTTCATATATCTTTTCTATTTTCTTCACAGATGTCAGATTTCCAAAATGCCAAATTAATGGACAGTAAGAAAACATAGAGGTAACAAACGCATTTATGATAGCTAGTTTCTCCTCCTTTCCTCGTATCAGGTGGGAGACCCTTCTTGTGATACTTAAATTTCTACTTGCTATTCTACATAGATTACTTATATGCTCGGTGTATTTGAGATTGCAATCTAAGGTAATGCCAAGTAATTTGACAGAGTTGACTGACTTTAAAACATTTCCTTCAATATTAATATCATGACTCAGATTGTTTTGAGACCTGTCAAGTACCATAAATTGGAATTTTGTTGGATTTGCCTTTAACATATTCTCCTGGAACCATTTCAAACAGTATTCACTAGTTATGGTCAGTTTGTCTTTAACAACATTTGCATTGTCTCCCAAAACCGCTATGGTATTGTCATCTGCATAGTTGTAGATACTACCTTCAATACCCCATAACAGGTCATTCAGGAAAATGTTAAATATAAGCGGACCCAGAATGCTACCTTGGGGGACCCCTTTGGTCAAGTTATACCATGCGCTTTTAGCTCCATAATGCTTTACTCGCTGCAATCTATTAGTCAAGTAAGTTGCAACTAGCATACATGAATTCATATCAAACCCGTAGGTGTATAATTTTGATATCAGTAACCTGTGTGGAAGGCAATCAAATGCCTTGCTAAGGTCCATCAGAATTGTACCAACACATTTCTGGTCATCTAGTCCTAGTTTCCATTCATCTGTTGCATTCATAAGTACGTGTTGAGTGCAATAATTTTTGCGAAAAGCAGACAATTTTTCTGAAAAAAGGTTATCAAAATGGGCGTTAATTTGTTTGCTGATCATAGCTTCATATATTTTGGATATGCTAGTGAGACAGCTTACTGGTCTGTAATTTTCTTTACAGTGTTGCTCTTTTGCCTTATAGATAGGCGATGTTTCCCCCTTCTTGAGCGTTTGAGGGAATTTATTAAAAATCAGTGACGTATTTATCAGTCTAGTCATAGGGGTAGCAAGTTCTACAGCAGCTGTCTTCAGAAAGACTGGTGCAATATTATCATACCCTGGCGACTTATTTACTTTCATAGATGTCATATCGTCTATCTCAAGGAAGACTCAGTCAAATCAATATGACTGAATTTTGAAATATTTCAGAAAAATAAACTAGAGGATCTCTAGCACCAAATGGCACAAGAAATAAGCCTAAAGGGTCTATTTTTAACAACACACCACTCTTTCAAACTCTCGTAATTTTGGGGGCATTTTTACCATGTTTTATTGCACTTCTCCATGGAAAACTGACATCTTTCATGGCTCATTTCACTCAACTCAATTGATTTGACCTAGTCTTCCATGATACAATGCAAGAGGACAATCAGTCATGTCAACAGTCAGATTGATTTAACCTTTTATGCTTATGCATCATTTAAAAAGATAGGAAGGTCAGTCTTATGCAAAACTAGGTTTCGGTGGTTTGACTGAGTCTTCCACAACAGAATCTGAGTTGCATAATGGGAACTTGTGAGGTAAAAAACAGTTAAACCTGCTTTGACTGAGTTTTCCGTTGAACTATTCCCTCCGAAGGTCAAAGTGGTTTGACTGAAGCAGACACTATGAATCTGCCATACGTCTAGTGGAAGACTCAGTCAAAGCTATGTTTTGGCTCAGTCATCCTCCATTTTCCAATGGAAGACTCAGTCATAACATAGCTTTAACTGAGTCTTCCGCTGGACTTACGGCAGATTCTCAGTGTCGGCTTCAGTCAAACCACTTTGACCTAGTATGGAAATTAAAATAATGAAGCCACTGTCTTGCAGCTTGCTGGAATAATCAGTCAAAATTACTTTATTAAATAAATTCTACATTTTTTAAACATCATTTATGTTTCTGCACGATCACAACACCAAGCCGAACACAATAACATAACTTTCAAGACAATCAGTGCCAGGAAACAGAAGTTATCTGCTGATTTGTTTGGTTTTCAGAATTTCAGGATTGCTGAAAATTGCAAAATTTCTTATGACTGAGTCTTCCATGAGATAGACGATATATTTTAAAACTTCTTCCGTCTGAATAGGTGAGAAGCTGAAGCTGACAGGTCTGCAGAGATTTTCTTTAATTTGAAGTACACTTCTATGATTTTCATGTTCAGCTATTGCAGCTTTAATTTCTTCTTCATTGATATCATTGAAACTGTTTGGTTCACCAATTTCATCAGTAATACCCTCATAGTACTTGCTAAAAGTATTGCAGACATCCTGCGGGCTGGCTATGATATTGTCACCCTCTTTTAGAGTGATAAGATTAAACGAATTCCCCTTTCTTGACAAGTAGGGCTTAAATGTAGACCAAAAATCTTTACCTTGCTCAGCTTTTAAACATTTTTTGTTGAAGTAATGAATTTGGGACTCCCTATTCACAGCATTAACTTTGTTTCTCATAACCCTGTACGCCTCCCAGTTTGACCTAGTTTTATGTTTCCAAAATCTATTCTTTAGTTGGTTTCTCTTGTGGATTGTTTTTCTTAACTTGGAGTTCATAAAAGGGACACTGTCTTTTTTCAGTGTCCTTTGTTTTAAGGGTGCATGGGTATCAATTACATCTAAAAGGGCTTTTTCGTATGCCCATGCAACATCATCTGGGTCATCAAAGCATTCTAGCGCATGGAAAGGTATAAAACTCATTTCTTGACAGTATGCATCAGAATTAAAATTCTTGAAGCTTCTATATCTAATTTTTCTAGGTGCTCTCACTGGTGCATGAATTTTAGTGCATATACAGATCATTTTATGACAGTCACTCAGTCCTGTATCAAATGCCACATATTTATGAAACCTTCTTGTCTGGGTTGCTAGAATGACATCAATAAGTGAAGGGTTATTAAGGGACTTAAAGCAAGTTGGTTCATTAACTACGTTAACCATGTCATACACATCACAGAAATTACTAATACTGTTTCCAACCACTAACATGTTTATGTTTAAGTCACCTAAAATAACAATATTATTCGATTCCAACAGTAGTTTATCACATAAACACATCAAGGCATTAATAAAAACATTTTCACATGAAGATTGTGGTCGGTACATTGAAACAAAAAACCATTTCTCTTTGTTTAATCTTACTTCAATAACAATAGATTGGTCTATTTCAAATTCACACCTTCTAAAATGAATGATATCTGACCTGACATATGTAATGATGCCATGAGCTGTACGTGACACATCTTTTCTATATAACTTAAATCCAGGCACTGAAACCACATGATCAGTTACGGACTCATCAAGTTTAGATTCACCAAAGCTAATGACATCAACAAGGCCATTGGCCATCATTTCACGAAATTCATCAAAACATTTCATTAAACTGTTAATATTTATATAGGCAATCATCAGCCCCTTGTTATGTGCATGTTTGTACAGCTTAATTTCACTAAAGGTATCATTGGTTTGTAAAGAAATAGATTGATTTTGATAATTTTCAGATGATAGACTGATGTGTGTGGTTTCAGAATGGCATGCTACATTGTCATCATTGATGGAACAATTAACAGAGTGATTAATATAACAATTATCAGAATCGTCAAACATTGTATTGACATTGCTTTGGTCACAGGAATTGTTGATATATATATAGTATCCTTTTTTACAGGGTACTTTTCTTGTTTATATCTAGAGTTATTCTGGTAGAATTTTTCTAACCAATCTTTAGCAATGTTTGGAAGTGTAGTTGAGAGAGGATTGTACTGTAGAATAAAAGTACAAAAATCCTTTTCAGGGTTGCCTGCATCTGAATTCAAACCTGACTGAAAAGTATCAAGTTTTGTGATCCATTGTCTTTCAAGTTTATCCAAAATTTCTTGTTTATCTGATTTAGGAATTTCCAAAACTGTTAGGGTTAAATCCTCATATGTATGATCCGGAGAGTCAAAGTGTTGATGTACTTTTTTGTCACTATTTCTTTTAATTGAAGTTAAGGCTAGTTTTTAGGGTAATTTATTCTTCGAGCTGGACAAGCATTGACCTGACTAAAGTTTGAGAAAGGCTCTTGTTTTTGGCAAAGGCCCGAATGATATTAATGGGATGTCTTTTTGTTGTGGATTGGTTATCCATTTTGAATTAGTCCCAACACTCATTGACAATTTTGGCTAGTTTGGAAGCCAGCGGGTGATACTGAAGAATGAATGGAGAAATGTCCCCTACTGGGTTTCCCTCTTGCATGTTTAGGCCATTGTTCACTGTATTGAGTCTATCTATCCATCCCAATTCAAGCTTATCCAATTGTTTGCTTGACTTGGGAGTTTCTAACACCGAAATCCAGAGATCTGCCAGGGAGTGATCTAGGCTTGAAAAGTGTTGTGCTATTTTGGTGGAGTGTTTTCTACAGATAGCACTGAAGTGAGCTATCCTTCTGGACCTAAAAGGGTTGGGGTTGGGTTGGGGTTAGGGATAGGGTTGGGGTTAGGGATAGGGTTGGGGTTTAAGATAAATCTTGCTTTTCAAATTTTTATATACAGCTAGTTGACCACTGGAATTTCAGCAAATACCTGTTTATCATTGGCAACAATTAGCATTTAAGGGGGGAGGCAACCATTGGATAATCACTGGTTTTCTGTAAGTGTAAAATTAACGTTAGTAACACTGGTAACTAGCAACCGCAGGGCGGTGACAAAACTTCACCACCCATTATCTGGCCAGTTTTGGTGTAATGTAACTGTTGTGTAGTGCAGGGTCATGTGCCAGAACGGTGGAAATCTTTCAGTGCCACTTTCGGGGCCTCTGACCTAATTTGCCGTGAGATGGAATTTTTTTTCAAAAAGTGCGAAAATGGAGGTTTTTGGCACTTAGCGGGTTGAGAATTGATGCAATTTTCATCATTTTTGCAGGAAATGCTGCTCTACTAGTGTTGATAAGTAATATATCAAGACATTTAGCCAGGATACCTCCGGGTTGATTCTGACCGGAAGGCCTGTTTTCCTATCTTTTAGCATGCAAATGCCATAATGGGCCACATAGGCCTATGCAGAGGCCTAGAATCACAAAACCATGCTATTCGACGGGCAAGGCATCCGGAAAGGCATTAAACTGCCACCAGCACCCGAACAATGCAGTGTTCCAGCTTTTCCCGCCAAAAATCTGAGGCTTTTCTCTGTGATCTGTTACCGGAGCAATCTTAGCCATAGTAAAGCTGATCTACTCCATTTTAACCAGTTTCCATAGTAGTTGCTGGCCTGCAGCCTGTACTTCAAAGTTCACCCGCATTAAGTCAACCAATCAGAGCACAGCTGTCTATTTTCTCCCAGACTTAATCCTATAAAACCAATGTCGTCTGCTAGATATGTGCTTTCTGCATGCAGTTTAGCTCGTAGGTTACTAATGTAGCATACAGCAGTGATTAGAATTAGGAATATTTTGCGCATCAGTTAAATGCCTGTTCTTGCACTTGTGCCACTGTTTATATACATTGTATATATATTAAAAATGTTGCCTTAAAGCTTTTTTCTGTGTTGTGGATCCATCTAGGTGCTTAAGAAGGCTTTGATTGGGTGACTTAAAAAAAAGTTTAGCCTGAAAATGTCTTGAACCCAGGACGTCTCAGTTGCTGGCTCAATGCCCTAACCACTACAACACGGAGGATTGAAGCTGACATGTCGCTCGGATTCCACATAATTTCAGACTTTGCTGGAATAAATGTAAACCGGCTAAGCAAGGGGAGGGAGAGGGAGTAGCACTTTACATCCCTTATTTATGAAGTTACCTGGTTTTAAGTTCTGAAAATATGTAATTTTAGGTTAGAAGTGCAACCTTTTTTTTTCTGTTTTAGTTCCAGTTTATTCACCCAGAGAATCTACCCTAGACGAATGACTTCAGCTAGCCTTTTTATGATAATGATATTCAAGTTTAAGAGTGTCAGCCAATGACAGCGAAGAATGCTTCCTGTACCTCTCCCGATTCCATATTTCACTGCCGATTTTGGAGCAGAAATATTCACTTCTCAGACTCAATATGCATATGAGCGTGTTTCTCGTGCTGAGTAGAGTTCATCCATGTCATAACGAGCTGTAGGATGAACGGTGGAGCCACAACGAAGCTTTTTCTTAGACTCGTTGAAACGACTTCAAATTTGCTAGTACGCTAACACGCATGCGCGACGCACCAAACGTCATGAAACACTACATGCATAATGTGCGTGAATGCCTGCTGATTGGCCAAGTATGGGGATTCTCCAGAAACCCTATCAGCATGCCTCGGCGTTCCAACGTCGGCCCAGCGTCAGTCCAATGTCAGCAGCATCGGACCAGCTTCGGGCCGACGTTGGACCGCCGAGGCATGCTGATAGGGAAGATTCACTGAAGGCTCTGCTGAAGTGAGTTTATTATCCTTCCAGAAAGTATGTAGAAATTGAAAAATCTTGCAAAATTGGTATGTGACCTCACACTGCTGGGGAATCGTGATTGGCTGTGGTTTGAAGTTTGATGCAGTGTTGGTATATGATGTAGTATAGAGAATAGCCATATATGGTATGTTACACAGTATAAAAGTGTTATCAAGCATAACAAATGAAACACAATGAGATGTAGCCAGCAGGGGCATAGCTAGAAATGGTCACAGAGTCAATCCTCCCTGTCTTTCCTAAAAGAGTGAATCCATCCAACAAATAATCTGCAATAACAACTGTGTATCCCCCCACTTGAGACATCCTAGCTGTGCCACTGACAGCTAACAGAAAGCAGCATTCAGATTAGGCAGTTTATGAGCAACAGCTTGTAATCGTCTTACTTTACTTGTACACACATAACATGAACTGCTATGCCAGTGTACCACCTCACAGATTTGATATGACATCCTTTGCAGAGTGAGCCATGATTGGCTGAACAACCTGTGACCTCATGTGGAACCCCTGGATTCCAATGCTAGTCTATGGGAATTGCCATATGATGTCACACTTCCACATTGCAAGAAAAATAAACTAACTTTCCACATACTTTCTGGAAGGATAGTAACAAAAGATAATAAAAAAACATAAGCTGCGCAGCAGCATACCCTCGGCTATTCAGCAGGCTATTCCGCAGGTTGGGGGGGGGGGAGGTTGGGTAGGGAGAACGACATGCCGCCCCCCCCCCCCAAAAAAAATTTGGAGAACAGTTAATACGTGGGCACACACAATAATTAAGGTGAAAAATAAGGCCATTAGCAATTTCGGAATTAGGAAGAAAAATAAAGTAAAATAAAATGAAAATTTGCAGAATAAAATAGATTTTAACTATAAAAGGAGCTTTTGGAAAATTATATATTGAAAGCATTATTCTTCATTAAAATATTTAAAATATGTCCATAATTTCATGAATGCTGATTTTGATGTGTTCTGCACATTAGCCAGCCACTTAACCACCAACTGTGACTGACACAAGATTATGTTACAATTACGCAATGCAGAGACATGGAGCAGCCAAGCCTGATATCCTCTGTAGTTTTACCCCAGTGATCTTGGCTTCAGTCATTGAAAGGATAAGCAGGGAAGACAATTACCCAGTGACATACTATGAGACGCACAGACACATGAAAACACACCTGCTGGATTGCTCTCTGCATTAATAGCCTCTTATGTTGTCATTTCTTGGAATATATATTTACTTTTTATCTCAAAATGTTTATGAATGCATTGTGCATCTTTTGAGACTATCAATTTATATTGGATTTCAAGAAAACAACGTGTTTTAAACATTAATTGTTTTGTGACTGTCAAAACATTGGATTATAGTTCTTACTGGTGCTGCATGCACTTGGATTTTCTGTTTACATGGATGTTATACAAGTGTGTGATTTTGGGATTTTATGAGTGGACTATACTAAAGGTGTGTAAATTTCTGGTTAAATATCTTTGAAATTTGAATTTAACCTTCACTTTGACTGACTTGGGATTAGAGGGATTGGGGCTCAAACATAAGCCCACTGATCTGCGTCCGCTTCACCAAAGGTGTGATAGACTGCTATAAACAAACTATTAAACAACTGTACACAAGAGCAAACATGGCAGAGAAGATCAATCAGCTGACTGATCTCAATGACATGAATGATGGTGAATTCTGTGAGAAATTCACTGCCAGTCTGGATGTTATTTTCCAATATCCCAAAACTGACATTGTAAAGACAATCGAAAGTAAATCCCTAGATGCTCTCAAAAGTTTGAGACAAGCCCTGTGGGACCAATTTAAAGAGACTTTTAATACATATGCTAATCGAAAACCAAAAAATAGAAAAGCGAAGCATCTCATTATTGATGATCTTTACCAACTTGGCTATAGTGTCACTAATTCGGACACAACACAAGACATTGAGCAGATTTTTGTGAAAGATGACACCCCAGCTGAAGAGAGTGATGAAGAAACCAGTAACGTGGTACCAGAGGATCTGGCTCAAGTCATCTCCATAGTAACGAAGCTGCAGCAGCAGGTGAACTCCCTTCAAGACGCCAACAAAAAACTGCATAAGAAGCTAGACGATCTCCAAACGTGCAAGTGTAAATGTGTAGATGGACAGAAAGCTGACAGTGTACCTGCACCTAGCACCTCTGTTCAGAAGACGCCCCGTGACAGCAACCCATCTGGTCAGGGCCCTAAGCTATCAAAGACATCTGCCGAGGTTGTGGTTGAGTCCTCCTCTGATGAATCCTCTACAGATAGCGATGACGAAGGATGGGAGACACCCAAGTCACAGAAGAGGAATCTGAAGCGTAACAAGACAGTTTTGAAGGACGGCCGTAAAATGTCCAGAAGTAAAGGATTATGTGCTGCAGAAAGCAAAGCTGCCACAGGACTCAGGGCTGCAGGGTCAATGGCAAAGAAAGAGGTCTATGTTGGTAACGTGGATCCTGCCAGCACAGCAGCAGACATCATAGCGCATATCAAAGATGATGCCTCCAGTGATGTTCGCGAACTTTCCAATAGGGAAGATGCTAAGTCATTTTGCATGAAGGTCTCTGAGGCTGACTACGAGAAAGTTCTTGGAGCATCATGGCCCAAAGGAGTCAAAGTTCGCCAATTCTACCCAAAGTCACAGAATGGCAGAAGACAAACGTCTTCAATGAGAAAAACACATCACAAAAGAAGGCCTCAACGATATACCAATCAAGACAAAAGGTACCCAACAGGACCCAGGTACCAGCCCTTTCGGACCAACCCCGAAGCCAAACCTCGCCATGCCAACAGTGAATGGGATGCATACTATGACTATGAAAGGCAATGGCCCTGCCTGCCAAGTACAGGATGGGACCACGAATGGTGCGACTTCTACGACAGCCCTAGATGGTGAAATGCTGTTGACTTGTGAACAATTCAATTGCCATGGGTTCAAGCAATCAAGTGATTTTGTATACAGCAGGCTGCAACATTGTGACATACTGTGTCTCACCGAGACCTGGTTGAAGCCTTCTGAATTGCCGTGCATTCAAGACTCACTGAGACAATACTCACCTGCATTAGGCAAAACCTGTCTGGTATTTGCCAAATCGGGTATGGAGAACACTGAAACATCTTACACTGGCCGTCCATATGGAGGACTCTGTGTGATTGTGAAAAAAGATGCAAGGTATACTGCCAGACTGATTGAAAGCCCAAGCGATCGTACAGTAGCAGTCGGAATATACAATGTCAGTGGAAACCTAATGCAAGTCATTGTTTGTGTCTACATGCCATTCTTTAATGGAAGTGCAGATAAGTTGGAGGAGTATGTGGACACGTGTGACACCATACAGACTCTCATTGATAAATATGGCGCCAGTGCCCCCCTTTTGGTCGCAGGGGATTTCAACACACAGCTCCCCAACTCCCCTCGCTTAAGCAAGAAGTGGTTCAAATCAAAGGGATTTAATAAATACAGTAGTGTGTTATATGACTTGATTACTGGAAATGATATGCTGGCTGTGGACCTTTGTTTCCAACAGTCAACAAGCTACACATATTTTAACCACGCAAACCAACATTTCACCTGGATAGATCATATTCTGTGCTTCAAGAGGGACTTTGACAATGTAAAGAGCTGTCTTATTGTCCCAGAAAATGTAGAAAATGTAAGTGACCATCTCCCTGTGACAATAACTTTCACAGTCGATGCCAAAGCCTCAAACGCAGCTAATCCCAAGCAGCCGAATTATGACAACTTCGCAACACCAAATTGGTCCAATCAACTTCGTAATGAAGCCTATCTACGTATGCTTCAAGAAAAACTGGCTGATCTTCAAGAGCTGGATTATCAAGACATCGAAAGCAGCCAGATGCAGGTCTGCATAGATGAAAGGCTGGCTGTTATCAATGACGCTATCCACGAAGCAGCCAAACAGGCTGGGTGCACTCCCTTCAGACGTCTCAAGCCGAAACCGTTCTGGTGTCCAGAACTTAGTGTGTTGCGAGACAAGAAGAGGTTCTGGTGGTCTATGTGGGTTTCTGCTGGACGACCAAGAACTGGACACATCTTCAGTATCTGGAAGGACCTGAAAAAGCAGTTCCGCAAGCTGTCGCGTAAGAATGTCCAGAACATCATGACAAAAGATCTGCGAATAACAAATCAGTTCTTCGCGAAGAGGCAAATGAAAAGTTTCTGGAACAAACTGAAACGATTTCAGAATTCCAAAGTGTGCTCCAACTTGACAGCCGAGGATATAGCTTGCTATTACAAAACTGTAATGACTGATGCAGGTGATTTGACAAGAAGACAACAGCAGATATGTGATTTTGTTGAAAAATGTGCTGCCAGCAATAGTGCTTGCCAAGTCGATGTAGTCATTACAGCATCCCAAATTATGTCTTTGGTGAAGTCCCTGAAATGTGACAAGTCTCCAGGCTGCGATGGAATAACTCCGGAACACCTCCTGTATGGGATGAGTTCAGTTCTTGCTAATGTCCTCGCTAACTTCTACCCTAATCATCTCTACAGCTACTGTGCCATCAGTCTTCACGTCAGGGGTCATTATCCCAATCCTAAAAAAGCCATCGTGTGACCCAAATACCCCCTCTAACTATCGGCCCATAACACTCAGCTCGATCCACTCTAAAATTGCAGAGATGTTATTAATGCCCGACGTCGCGATAAATGACTGTCAGTATGGTTTTAGAGAGGGCAGAGGAACCACATTTGTGACATCCACTATAAATGACTGTGCCGCTTATTATATAGATAGGCAATCATCATTGTTTTGCTGCAGCCTAGACGCAGAAAAGTGCTTCGACAGCATCTGGCATGCAGGTCTGATGTACAAACTCTGGCCAATCCTACCCCCCCCCCACCACTGGATGTTCCTTTATCGTTGGTACAAGGCAACTTCAGCCGTTGTCCGCTGGAATGGTTCCAAAAGCTTGCCTTTTCAGATAACCAAAGGCATGAGACAAGGGAGCTTATTATCTCCGGCACTATTCAATATTTTTATGGATGAAATGCTAGATATCCTAAAAGCTACAAATAATGGTGCCAGAATATTTGACTTGACCATCAACTGTTGTGTCTATGCTGATGACGTGAATCTACTTGCTTCGAGTGTTAAAGGCCTCCAGTGTCTGATAGACATTTGTGTAGCATATGCTGAGCTATATAGATTTAAATTCGGACATAAAAAATCAAAATGTATAATATTTTGTGGGAAACAGACCTTTCCCGCCACCAGCCTGCCACCAGAGGCGCCAGCGGCGCCCCTTGCGCATGCGCAGGGCGACGCTGGCAGAAGCAATGGAGAACTAGACGAAGAACATGTGAATTTGGACTCTGTATTATTGTATGTATTGTGGGGCATTAAAGTTGCTTTATTGGTGTCAGAACCTACGGTGCTGTTCAGGACATTCTGTAGGACTGCCTGAACGTTTCTGCCTGAAGTTTTGGGCGTTTTTCCTGGCGGTTTTTGGCGAGAAACTTGCTCGTTTTTCGCTTGTCAAATTTTGGCTTGTCTGCCTGTAATGGCGGCTGAGCGATTTTCGCTGAATTGTTTCATTTGGCGAACGATTATTAGTACTTTCTAATCGTTGGCACTGAGCTTTCTTGGTGTCATTTTGTTTGCTTGTTAGTTGTCTACGAGCGTGAGAGGTAACAAGTGTGTACCATCCGTAGGTTTTCTTCAACTGTCGTTTTTCTGAGACTTGTTTTTGGACGGAATCTGTACATGCTAAATTTTTTTTTTTCGTTATGGCGTCCAGGCCGCTGTGAGCGCACGTGGTGAAATATTGAAATTTAAAGACTTGAGTTTATGACTTGAGTTTCATGACTTGAGTTTCATAACTTGAGTTTATGACTTGAGTTTAACGACTTGAGTTTAAAGATTTGAGTTTAATGACTTGAGTTTATTGGAATTTAAAGACTTGAGTTTATGACTTGAGTTTCATGACTTGAGTTTCATAACTTGAGTTTATGACTTGAGTTTAACGACTTGAGTTTAAAGATTTGAGTTTAATGACTTGAGTTTAAGGACTTGAGTTTAATGACTTGAGTTTAAGGACTTGAGTTTAAGGACTTGAGTTTAAGGACTTGAGTTTACAGACTTGAGTTTAAAGACTTGAGTTTAAAGACTTGAGTTTAAAGACTTGAGTTTTCACTTCTTACATTTTTGCATTTATGGCATTGTCCCAGATTTTCGTGTCTTGATGCTCGGTGGTGCTCCATTGCTTCTCAGGTGCTTCTCAGGCAACTTAATTTAGTTACATTTATTTCTATTTTTTTTTTGGAGGGGAAGAGGTAGAGTAGCTGCTCTTGACGTTCCCTCGGCTTACTGGTGGTATATGTTATTGTGGTACAGCTGTAGGTGTGGTCGTGTCATTCGCTAACCCAGTGCTCATAATCGGATCGCACGGCATCCCTCGGCTTGCGGAGGGATAAAACTGTAGTGGTGTGGTGGTTTGCGGGGCGCGGCCTAATCCTTGAATTATCATGGCGCCAACTAATTTGCAAACGGCGTCACGGGATCAGCTTCGCGAGATACCGCTAGTTGGTCCGACGCGCGCCGAGATGATAATCCAGACACGTGAAGCGCATGGCGTGTTGACATTGGAGCTTCTAAATCGGTATATCCCGCAGGGGGGCCATTGGAATTCTTTGCAGGCTCAAGGGGTCATTTGTTTCGCGTCTCCGGAAAGGGAGGTTGATGGGAGTGATTCCTTATCGTTTGGGGCGGCCAGGGACCATGTGGTCCAGGGGAGTGAGACCCTGAGGGGGTCGGCCCTTGCAAGGGGGGTTGCGGATTCTTCCGCGATACCATCCGCGCCTGCGGGGAATAACAAGGGATTGAGAGATAGTTACATGCTTGAGAATGAATCCAACCGCATGTCTGCATCGGAATACAGGGAGTCTTTGGTTATTGAAAGATCTAGTGCGGGGGATTCATCCGATGAACACGAGGGTCACTCTGTCGTTAGTTCGGGAGGGGTCTCGCGTACGCATATGGCTCAGCTGGCATTAGAGAAGGCCAACGAGATGGAACAATTTGTCTTATATCAGAAGACTCAGTTGGAGCTTTTGTAAATGGGGCACATACAGCGATGCGCCAGGAGGTAGGCGCGGTTAAAGGAGAACTGAGACAATCTATGCATAAAGTTGATCATGCCATTGGTCAGCTGTCAGAGCAGGTAAAACGGCTATCCCTAAGTAGGAGTTACAGTGGCACCCCCGGATCAGTTCGATCCCATCGATCCGCGCGCTCACAGCAATCCGAGGCTGGAGGCCGGCCAGTAGGGGGTCAGAGTGCCTCGGCGTTATCACCCAATACTGTAGGTCCGCCGACTGTAGCAGGGGTCTCCGGGGAGTCATTATTTGATAATGAAAAATATATTGACGATTGGGCCAGTAACTTGGGATTGGCTTTTGCGGAACCGGATGCAAGTCAGTCCCAAGGGAATGACTCGCCCCATCGTGATGGTGAGGAAGCTGTAGGAGCTTCAAAGGAAGTTGGGGAACACATACCAGGTGGGAATTTAATTCCGGGGAAGGATCGGGCAGAAGCCCACCGGCAGGCCCTCTTTGGTGCTATATTGGATTGTTTACCATCAACAGGAGTTTACAAGGGGGCTACGAGTGGGGATCCAACGCAGCAATCCTCCACCATGAATCACCCTGGGGCTATGGGGGGTTCGGGTATGGATCGCCCACAGAGGGTGGATCGGTCACTACCTGTGGACCGGTGTGGAATGTCCCCGAAGCAGCCAGGAATGGCCAGAGGTGGGAGCGAATCAAACGCCGGGCTGCAGCAATCCTCCACCATGAATCACCCTGGGGCCATGGGGGGCCCGGGTATGGATCGCTCACTGAGGGTGGATTGTCCATTCACGGTGGACCAGTGTGGAATGTCCCCGAAGCAGCCAGGAATGGCCAGAGGTGGGAATGAATCAAACCCCCCGCGGGTAACTTTTAATCCTGTAACGGCGGCACCCAGGGGGTCCTCTATTTTAACTGGGGGTCCGTCGCCAGTGAGATCCTGTGGTTTAAGGTCTGTAACTCCACCTAAGGACGGCACTTTTATTGCCGGCCCTGCGGAGGATATCCGTTATGCGGGGTCTTTTGCATTTACTGGGGGGGTACCTCCAGGTACTCGGTCGGAAACGGGTGCGTCCATTCCTATTCCGGAACTCGGCAGGGACAATTTATCTTCCCATCCTGTGCACACTAGCTATACCCGGCCAGGACCGGTCAGTCCTTCAAGTAATCGACCTGCGTGGATGACTGAGGCTCAATCACATGTGGCTGAACTAACCGGAGTCTCCATCTTTGAGTTATTGTGGCCAAGCCGCACGGAAAATCCGCGATCTGATCCGCTAACATCAACCACTGTTGAAGCTGAGCGAAGTACTCGCGTTAATGCTCCGCCCATTCCAGTGAAAACAGAGACAGTGATGGGTTCGCAGGATCAGGGTTATTTATCCCCCTCACCTGCGAACCCTGCACCGGGAGTGCGCATGTCACGTCGTCAAATCTTTGTGGGTGAATCGGGAAACGGGGTTAAGAATTTGCCGAGCGAGTATAGAAGACCCGGCGGCCCACCATCTTTCCCGGTTAATCAGATCCCACGGCCTTACGGGCCGTCACGTGGCCCTGATTCCCGGAACATCCCGTCGGGGTCTGTTGTTGGTCCCAATACCGAGCAATGGACAAGGGGGGTAGGGGAGCAGCGGGCCATGGGGGAGGTCAATGGAGTAGGTCGTTTGGGGAATGTTAGAAATAGTTGCTATGGTGATCAGTTAGATGGGAGATCGGGGGGTAGTACTCAGCAGGACAACGTCCCGGCCACCTGTGTCAAAGTTGTTGGGTTGGGGGGACCAGCGGGTGGGACGGATTATGTCTCAGACCGCACCCACGGTCCATCCGTACCCACTCACAACGCGGCAGGTTTATTTCATGATACATCGGGCCGCACCCGCGCTCCATCCGGATCCACTTATCACCCAGCGGGTTTATTTCATGAGCCATTACTGACGAGCCAGGGCCGCGAACATATACATAAACCAGTGGATGTCCTTTATGACATATCGGGTCGCCCCCGTGACTCTACCGGATTCTTTTATGACACCGCCGCAAGTATTCATCCTGGCCGGAACTTGCGGGTTGAAGATAGGCATATACAGAGCGGGGCGAGTAGCAGCTATGGGTGTTCTGATTATAATGATCCCTCTTCGGCAAATGGTCAACCGACGAGGGCCTTCCGATATGACCCCCCTCCGAATCTGGCAACCGGGAGGCAGAGTTATGCTGGCCGGGGCTATGGACTGAGTGGCTGTGCCCCAGATCAGACAGCTCCTGGTCATTTTGGGCTATCTGCGCCCGACTCGGGTGGTCACCAGGGGTCTGGCGATGGAAGATGGGGGGGACCCCCTAATGTGGATTCTGCCGGGTGTGGACAGTCAGGTAATCATGTTAGTCCGGCTGGGGGTGGTAACTTTACTTATTCAACTGGGTCGGAAGATCAACGGGGTAATTATGCCCAGGGGGAGATGCTGTCATCGCGAGAGTATGAGGGTCGGCCATCGGGACACAACTTACCCCACCCGAAGGCAATCCCTGTGGCTCCTGGAAGGGCCGTGCCGATGCGAGGGGGCCAATTGTGCCTGCCCCGGAATACGGGGATTGAAGACGGAGGGGACTTCCTAGTTCCGTTAGAGCCTCCTCGAGGCGACCATGGTCTGGGACCGCGGTATCCTGATCGGCCACGGGGTCCTGACTGGCCCAAGCCTAAGATGCCCGAATATTCTGGGCAGGAAGGCCGGTATGAGGCATTTGTATACCAGTTTGAATCATCGGCAACTGGATTTGAGTGGGATGAAGCGGAAATGTTGAACCAGTTTAACAATTGCTTGGGTGGCAAGGTAGTGGATCACATGATGACTCTGCCCAATGATGTAACTGGGAATTATATCCGGTTGCGGGATCGGTTGCGCAGACGTTTTGGCGCACCGGACAGGGCCGATGTGGTCAGGGGGGAAATGAACGATATGCGACAACGCACAGATGAGCGGATCGAGGATTTTGCAGATCGGGTGCAGAAGGCCGCCGCCATTGCTTATGAGGAAGTTGATCCACCTTTCCGGGATAAGGTGGCAACGGAGGCGTTCCTACGCGGAACCAGGGATAGTGCGGTTGCACGGGAAGTAGCCCGAACTCATCCGGCTACAGTGGCCGATGCATTAAATGCGGTGCAGGAGGAAACTGCTCTTAATAAAATAATTGGGCGGGCTCCAGTACGGGGTAGACACGTGGGATTTGCTGATAATGACGTGGAAATGGGGTTTAGTACCCTGCGGCCGGCCGGGTCTCCGGTTCCATCAACAAAGCTCCCAGTCATTTCAAGGCCGAATGCCCTGAACTATAGAAGTCCTCGAATGCGGGCGGGTAGCAGTAGGCGGTCGTACTGTTAGCCCGCATCAGCCTGACCGCAAATCACCATGCGCACACATATGCATCTTTTTGGACTGTTGGGAATTCAGGGAAGTTTTGGGAACATTCTGGGTAGGTCTGTCAATATAATTTCTGTGTGTAGCGTGGCCCTTTTCCTGTCAAAATTTGATGGGGGGGGGGAGGCCAGAGACTGGTTGTTTGCTCCTGTGCGGAAGGGCCGGGTAGGTTGCCTCGGAGGACGCTTCGGCTCCTACGGGACACCATTGCTCGGTGCCTCTCCGCAATCCTAATGGCCGACGGTTGAGTCACGGAAGTGCCGGGGAAGTCTGGCCCTTGGTGGGCTTCGGCTCTTCCGGGGTTGTTGCCCCTGGCCTCCGTGATCAAGATGGTCATGCATGGGATGGTTGAGTGAGAAGACGGACTCGGCCGCCCTGTCCCTGTAAAGGAGACAGATCATGTGTGCATAGGCTGCTCCCTTCCTCCATGGGCAGGGTGCGGCACTCATACTTGCCCTGGTTTCGGTGATGACACAGACGGCCTTCCGCTGATGACTCTGCCCCTCTTGGGTCGGCGGAGTTGGACTCTGCCACTCTTGGGTCGGCGGAGGCTGACTCTGACACTCTTGGGTGGGCGGAGGTGACACCTATGGCTGGAGGGCCTCTGCTGTCGCCCATTGGCTGGGGGTAATGGTTATGACCCGAGGTTCACCCCCGGGTCATGTGACTGAGAGAATGAGATTAACTGTGACTTGGTGAACCTAGGTATTGAATCCTCGGATTCTTGTTAAGTCCCCTACCAGCCTTTCCCCACTGGGTTACCCCAGGCTGGCGGGTGACAACTAGCGGTCCCCTGCCCGCGCCATTGGCGCGGCCCGGGCATCGCGGTTGGCCCTGCCCGGCAAAGCGCACTTTTAGTGCAAATACAGGGGTTGAATTAGGCGGCATGTATCGTTGTCCCATATTGTTGCTTATGTTGGTGTCACGGCTCTGATCGAATGGTGAATGTTGGCTAAGTGAGGGTGTGTTACAAGTGTGTGTACATATTGTAAGAGATTTGTAAATATTGTTGGGGTAGTTGGTGTTGATTGAGGTTGCGTAGTATGTGAAGTTTGGGAGGTCTTATCTGAATTCAATTTGTGTGAAGTGTTTGCGTTTCGGTATCTTACAGGCGTTGAGGCTCTCGTCTGATGTGGTCTCTGCTGATTGTCTCTGGTATATCGGTTGGTTAGGTAGTCCGAGTGTCTTGCTTCTCCATCTAAGACAAGAGTAAAAGCTGTTTACAAAGAAGAGGATGTGTAATGTTCTATCCAGATCAAAGTTATCTCCACAGCGTGATCCTGTTGATCTACGCCAGGCCAGAGCAGTACCGGTGGCGCAGGGTTGTCTTACGTTATGGTGTGGAGGAGATGTTATCTGAAAATGACGTTCTGTGGAGAATCATCTAAGTTGGTCTGGGCCTACGTGGTTGAAGATGATGTCGATTGGTGAAACATACAAGCCCTGGATGGGAAGCCGATGTCCAGTGGTGAACCCTCTAAGTCCGGGATAGGAAGATGATGTCCATTAGTGAACCATACAAGTCCTGGATAGGAAGATGATGTCCATTGGTGAACCATACAAGCTTTGGATGGGAAGTTGATGTCCATTGGTGAACCCTCTAAGTCCGGGATAGGAAGATGTCAATTGGTGAATCGATTCACCAATTCCTCAGAAACATTAGGGGGGAGAGTGTGGGAAACAGACCTTTCCCGCCACCAGCCTGCCACCAGAGGCGCCAGCGGCGCCCCTTGCGCATGCGCAGGGCGACGCTGGCAGAAGCAATGGAGAACTAGACGAAGAACATGTGAATTTGGACTCTGTATTATTGTATGTATTGTGGGGCATTAAAGTTGCTTTAATTTGGCAAAAATATCTTATCAAAAGTGCCAACATGGAAGTTATGTCAGCAAAATATTTCCATCGAAGATGAAGTTGAAATCTTGGGTGTAACATTCGACAGTAAGCTCCTGTACAACCGTCATGTGCAAAGCAGGATTAACAGCTGCAGACAGCGAGTTTATGGCCTGGCCACTGTGGGAATGACGTATCCTGGCTTGTCATCTGAGGCCAAATCATATATCTGGAAGAGCCTGGGAGCCCCAATTATGTGTTATGGAATCGACAGCATCCCCTTATCATCTTCTAATGCTCGAAAACTTAAATCGGCCCAAGGAACAATTTTGAAGAGGGTAATGGGCATTAACAACCGTTCGCATCACAGCCGATTGCTTGAGGCTATGTGTGTCCCACAAATTACTGAAACAATCAAAGTTAATACACAGGCACTATATCATAGAATTTTTAAGTGTGAGTGCCCAGCTAAGGAACTGCAAACTAGATTCTTAGCTGACTACTTAAGAGGCAACAAACTTACAAAAAATTCACTTTTACAGCAGGTTATATTGACAGGTGCGTCGCCAATAGAGTGTGTTTACAAAACCGAGAAGAGCGGCTTTTAACGATTTTAAAGATGGTTTTACTGACTCTTTACAATATATGATTTTACATGACAATTACATAAAACCTCATTCAAATGAGCACCAGCTGGTTGCATTGTTACTTAAAGCTTTTTGATTTGGTGCTAAATTTAAAGAAATTTTGTTCCTGTGATATCCTGTTTTTACCCTTTTATACAAACTGTTTTTAACTGATGTATATATGTATATATATTTATATGTTTTCATTTTCCCAGCCAATGGGAGTTCAAATAAAATAAATAAATAAATAAATAAAATAACATTACATAATAAAGACTTCACCAGTGCTCCATTCAACCAAAGCCAGTCTGTCTGATTCATTCACATTTAATTTTCATGCAAATAACTAAATAAAAGGGGCTGACATTACTTTATCTTCTAAAATTTACATCACTGAGTTAAGATATAAGCCATAAAGTTATAATAATTGAGAGTTTAAGATTTAGTGTCAACATTTTAAAATATTAACAAACAAATGCATGTTTTTGAATACACTTAGTTAGTGCTTTGAAAGTCCACATAGATATATATATATATATATATATATATATATATCAGGGTTGGGCACGAGTACATGCAAATGTACTCGAGTACGAGTACGAGTACTTGCCACATATATGAGTACAAGTACGAGTACGAGTACAGCCTTTTCTGAATGTACTCGAGTACGAGTACGAGTACTTTAAAATGTACTCGAGTACGAGTACGAGTACATTTATGCAGTTTCGAACCTTTTTTGTGCAATATTTAAAGAAATAAAGCATTATTAAGAGAAAATAATTTAGCACCAATAAATACCAGTGAAGACTACAATTCATATGCTCCTTTGTTAATCAAAAGTGAACTGTGTTAATATAAAAATGGCCTTTAGAGCTATATGCTATTATTTAAATTAATTATTTCACAAAGACAAGCAGCGCAGCAGCATATCCTCGGCTACTCAGCGGGATATTCTGCAGGTACCCTGTCAGCATGCCTCGGCGGTCCAACGTCGGCCCAGCGTCAGTCCGATGTCAGTAGCATCGGACCAGCTTCGGGCCCGCGTTGGACCGCCGAGGCACGCTGATAGGGTAGTGCATTGCACGGACGTATGGGGGGGGGGGGCAGCAGGACAGGAGAGTTTATATACATTACAGAAAGCCCACAGCCCTTAACAGACAGCCGTTTTGCAATGACTTTTCCAATTTGACAATTATGGTCATCACAAATCATTAAAAACGAAAACACAACATATGATCATGGACCTACTATTTTAAATGGACACCAAGCATTGGTACTTCAAAGGTACAATGCGCGTAACGCCGGCCTCCCTAATTTTTTACCCCCTCTCATTACATTTTCTGAGGCCTAAATCCATCTCCTCCTATCTTTATACCTCTAAATATGAATTATGCACATCTATCTATCTATCTAAAAGTCTATCTATCTATCCAGGGCAGTATCTAGAAATGGCCTGAGGGGGGCATAACATGGAGTGAATATGGGGCAATTTGCGGCTTTTACTATCTTTCCCATGTTAATTTTTGGCCTGAGGGTGGGGAATGGCCAATGCCCCCTAAATAGTCCACTGTATCTATCTATCTATCTGTGTATCTATATCAATTCCCTCTTGAATGACAATTAAATTAATATATTCAGCACAGTCATTTTTCCTGTGATGATGCCTAAAATAAATGTGAATATATACGGTGAAATCAAAATTTCAAATAATTAATACTACAATGGAAATGTGATGTATATAATTTACCTGATCTGCCACTTCACAAAGTAAAACCAAAATGATATTGCCATATATTGAGAAGTGAGGATGATGCTATCTGTAAGGTTTTATTTCGCTTGAATATATTTTCTTAATGCCAAGAATTCGTTAAAAACACATATCGAAAGCTTGGCAAGGCAGATTTAGCAAAATCTTAAACACAATATAAATTTATTGCAAGTATGGAAATGGTTATTTCGTTCAGCTGGGAACATTTTTCGTTAGATAAAATCATAACAAAGAATTGAAATTAAAATCACACTTTTAAGAATTAAGATAAGCCAGATTGAGCTTGTTGACTAAATATTGTATTCCGATTTCCGTAATGGCGTCGATTCAACCAAAAAAAGGTTATAACAGAAACGGCTCTAGTTTTACTCAAAATCGAGCTAGAAACACACTTTAAAAACGTGTATATACCATTTAGAAGTGGCTGAACACAATGGTTAAAGTTAAAATACTGTTTCTTTGATAATAAGGCCAGTATTAGCCTTTAAGTTCCAATGTTTTGATTTGCGCCAAAAGGTGTGAAAAAAGCAAATGGCGGCTACATGTTTTCAAATAATAATAAAAATGGTGAAATGCTTGAAATATGTGTTACAGAATAAATGATTTTTAATATTTTAAAAGACTTGATAACGAAAATAAGGCATTGTAGTTGTAGGCCTATAGATGACCAAGGCAACACATATATATTGTGTACTATTCCACGATTTTAGCCAATTCCAAAGCTCACTAAGTGTACTGCAGAGGTCCAAGTTTACAAAAGACTGCTCACTGTATCATTTCCGTTTTTTTAAACTACTGGTGTACATTCACATAACACATTATATGTAACTTTAGTTTAAAAGCATCTTTGAAGGGTTTTAAAAAGTCGAAATACAGCATTAAATAAACCATTTTCTCATGTTAAACACTTGCTTTTGTGTTAAATTTTGCTCTTTTGAAACTTCAATTGTACTCATGATGTACTCGCTATGAGTACGAGTACTTTAGCAATGTACTCGAGTACGAGTACGAGTACTGTACTCATGATTTGGCACGAGTACTGAGTACATGCGAGTACTTGAAAAAATGTACTCGAGTACACGAGTACACGAGTACATGTGTACTCGTGCCCAACCCTGATATATATATATATATATATATATATATATATAATTTAATATTTCCTGTTGATAATATTTGATGAGGAGTGGTACACAAATTTAAATTTAGTCATTATTGTGGCAAATTTGATTGACCAGGGTCAAATATTGGCTGATATATGATTATCTGAAAATCCTCAATATTTATCTAATTTTGTTAATATTGACTTCTGCTGTAAATAAAAATGTTCATAGTGTTAAAAATTAGCATGATGATGATGAAACATGTGAGGTTTATTTCAACAGAATGAAACGGAGAGTAAATAGAAATTTTAACAATTATTTGCATTTTAAATCACAAATTTCAATGGAAAATTTTGCAATAACTCATGCAATGGCTGTGAATATTAATCCATAGTGTGTCTAACTACAACTAAGCTTAAATAATTTGTAAACCCATTATCATTTTGGCTTTTCATGCAGAAATGTTAGAAAATTGGGATTTTTTCTAATTTTTGGGTTTTTATAAAAATTCATAGGACCAACATTCCAACTGAGTTGAGATGTTAAAGAGGCATAAGTTAGACACCTAATTGGAAAATTTCATAGATTTAACTCCAAAATTGACTGAATCATACAGGTTTAAAATAATAGTATTTTTTCATATTTTTGGTATATTGTCTTCCGTTCAATTTTCTCAGAGCATTTAGACCCACAAAAAACACATCTTGGGTATTTAATGCTTACAATATGCAAATTTCAGTGTCAAAAGTACAGTAGTTTTTTAGTTCTGTCCCAGAAACAAATAAAAACAAATTTTTCAAGTCTTTCAATGATTCTGAGAAAAGGATTAATGTCATTGAGATTAGACCCTTAAAAGGCTCAACAGGGAATCAGGGATAGAAGATACCATATTTACCCAAAAATGATAAATATGCATTTTTTTCACATTTGTCAATAATTGTGAGAAAAGTATTAATCTCATGTTGATTAAACCCCTAAAAGGCACAACTAGGATCAAAGATACATTAATGTTCCAAAAATAAAAAGTATACATCCCATAGTTTTGGCATTACTCCCAATACACAAGTGGGACGCTCGTTATCCGTATCATTGAATTGAAAGATGTATACATTGCCGAGGGTAATTGTTTTTTGGAGTTATGGGAGTTACGGGAGTTAGTGAGAGTCACAGGAGTTAGTAGGAGTTACAGGAGTTAGTGGGTGTTAGGAGGAGTTAGCGGGAGCTATGGGAGTTACGGGAATTAGCAGGAGTTATTGGGAGTTACGGGAGTTAGTGGCAGTCAAGGGAGTTAGCAGGAGTTAGCAAGAGTTAGTGGGAGTTATGGGAGTTAGCAGGAGTTAGCGGGAGTTAGTGGGAGTTACGAGAGTTAACGGGAGTTGGCGGGAGTTGGCGGGAGTTATGGGAGTTACTGGGAGTTAGAGGGAGTTACGGGAGTTAGCAGGAATTACGGAAGTTAGTGGGAGTTATGGGAGTTAGCAGGATTTAGCAGGAGTTAGTCGGAGTTAGTGGGAGCTACGGGAGTTACGAGAGTTAGCGGGAGTTACGGAAGTTAGCGGGAGTTAGTGGGACACAGCGGGAGTTGCAGGACGTCAAGGCGTTCGGGGAGTTACATGTTTAAATGGGGCCTCAAATGTTATATCTGTACTGACGGATCACAATAGATTGAATTTCTGCCTGGCCCTAAAAAAGGGCCTTTGATTGTTTCGCCTGTCCTGGTTTGACTCATTCATTTTCAGGACTCAGGTATAGTTCCAAAATAGGCTATGTTTTATCCTCTTGTGCAGAACTTTTAAGTACTTTTTATTCTGAACATCATCATAGTTCTAAGATGATTTCTTATTTGTGTTTATTGTCAATTGGTAGATTTGATAGGCCTAGCCTTATTGATCTATCTGCAATTTATTGACTGTTTAAATACACTGAGAGCGAATTTCAGTATTATAATCCTTTACATGCATGGAATGCTTCTATTGGATCTGCTATCAATTTATAAATACCGCACCGGCCAAACTATATTTTCCATGTGGAAAAGGATATATCTATTTCGATGACTTTGCCTATTTATATGCAAAACTTAATTTCACCTTAACTCCTTGTATTTTACCTTCATGTTCCTCCATGGCCTAATGGTTTAAGGTGCTTGTTTGTGCTACCACTGGCTCTGAGGGCGTGGGTTCGAATCCCACCCCGGAACATAATTTAGTCCGAGCCCATGGGACAGTAAATGGAGGCGGGTTGTATCCAGTATTCTATGCTGGGGCAACTGAAAGACCCTGGGCATCCCTGAATTAATAGGGTATGTTCCAGACTCCCAGTCTTCTCATCTCATAATCATACGGCGGTCACCAAAAAATAAAAGTGCAGCTCCCTCCACAAAAGTTGGAGGTTGAGCTGCCCCGGCTGATCCGGGGTACACCAGCACAACAAAAGCAAGCAGCGAATGAAGTTCGAAGAAGGTATTGTATTCACTTCGGTAAAATGTTTTCCATCCGCCAGGCGGGCAGGCAGGCAGGCGGGCGGATAGATCATTTTCAGTGCTCGGCCTCTATTGAACGTACATGGATGAAATTTGTTACACATATAGCTTGTATGGCCCAGCTGTGCCTTTTGATGGTCTGAAAGATAGATATTCAATACTTTTTGTAATAATCAAAATTATATAAACAATTCTTTTTGTTCGTTTCTGGGCCAGAACTCAGTCACTAGTATTGCATGTGCATGGATGAAATTTGGTACACAATGTAGTAGTTCCTTTAGTATGTATCATACTTTTGTTAAAGTCAATGTTTGCTGTCAGGTAACGCTGCTAGAGTAAAGTCATGACATTTACCTAAAAAGTAAACCTTTGAACAAATAAACATGTAGTCATTCACTGAATTTGTACTTTTTCATTAAAAAGCTTTACTTCCCATTTTGGAGTGTTGCCCGGACCAGAAACCAGACACAGGTCCATGGGATCAGTTCCCAAATTGAAGTCGAAAAAAATTTGTGTAGATGATATAAATACTCTGTAACCATTATACTAAATAATCGCCAGATCCAAATAACCATTTGCCTTTTGATATCCCAATTGTTACATAATCTCTCTTAATAATTTCACAATGAAGTCTTGTGACATCATAATTTGTGCACTAATAGGTCATAGATTTGTTTCCATAATTTAAAAAAAAAACCAGTTCCCACATTTTCCGTACATTTAATTGGGGTAAGTTGTCACCTGTGTCAGTGAGGAAAGTAGGCATTTCTGCCATTAAGTTGGTTAAAATAGGTGGTGTAATTGTTATTGATAAGACCAAACTCAGACACATAGCTGTGAAAGCAGAAAAACAGTTAGATAGATACAGTCTGACACACTCATGTTCATTTTGATGACATTGTATGTGGTCTTCAGAACTACAGGTAAAACGTTGAAGAGATCTACACATGTAAAATAAATTGTTGAATGTACTTACCGAAGAGTACTCAGGCCCTGACGAGCATCTCTTTCACTTGCTCCTTTTTCCTGGCAATGTTTTTTCATTTCCTCAATTTTCTCGATTAACTTCTGCTTTTCCAGTGCATCCAATTTTGAAACACTTTTCACAGATTCATGCCACAGGAGAATCCAAGTGTAAGGAGTCACTTGGTCAGACTCAGACTCAGACTCGGACTCAGACTCATTTATTCTTGCATCCTCCTTGATGTTAATATTTTTGTCAGTTACCAGTTCATATATGAGATTCCACAGAATGTCAGTTTCTGATACTTTTTGCCACAACTGTTCAAAGAGTATTTTTTTCATTAGATTGGCAAATGGAATTCTTCCTTCATCATTTGTGTGATCCAGGAAGCCTGGATTAGTCTTAATCAGTTTAAGACAAATTTCCACAATAAAATTCCTGATGGGAGAAGTTTTCTTTCTCAAAATTTTGCTTGGAATAGCTGTAATGATATGATTTAAGGTTCCATCTTCAACAGCCTTCCCATGTTTATCCATTAAAAATTTCATCACGGTCAGAAAATGTTCATTCTCTTCCTCTTCGTTGTAGCTTTCAATAAACAGGCAAAAGCACCTGCAAGAAACAAGTAAAGAGAATGTAGTCAATAGGTTTAACAGAAATTTTAGGCAGTTCAAGTGACCTCTAGTAATCCAGTTATTATTTTTATACTTATATTTATTGAACCGTACTTTTTTCAGAGGAAATTTTTCTTTTAGACTTTTCAGGATAGTATCCAAACTGTTGTAATTTTCATCAGCTGTTGCTTTGATTTTTTGTTAATATTCCACAAGTAGTCTTTGAAAAATCTTTAGTTAACTCCTAGAATGTGTTGTCAATAAGAGCAGCAATATTTCTAGAAATTTTGGTAGGGAGTGTTATCTTTGGAATTAGGCTATGTGAAATCATGAGCTCAAAAAAATCTTTAGATTTTGTCTTATCTCCCAGTTTCAACAGGTCACTCAAAAGGCTGTATTTTGATGAAACTGTTCGTAAACAAATCAAACTCATTCCTGAATTCATCATAACGCGCATTTGTTTCTTTTGGGAGTCTATAAATGTTACCAAGTAAAATCTTTGTATTTGTTTTATTGTCTACCTTATATGAAGCAATTATATGAAGCAAACATCCATGAAGGAAATTCTATCGTCTCACTTTCGACCAGTCCTGTTGGTTAGGCGAGGAGATACATGTAAGTTGTATAATCATGTTTTCCCATGTTCCCAATTATCAATCAATTTCATGGAAATGCATCCATTGCCAACAAAAATCAACAAAGTTAATTTTGAAAAACCTTTAACAATTATGTAATAAAATTAACTCTTTCCTAAAAATAGAAGTCTCCCATGACCATGTACTTAAAAAAAGTAATAACACGGAAAATATAAGATGTCTTGAAAATTATGATAAATATATTTATGTATTATATACCTTGTGCTCAGTTCATCATCCAGAGATGTGTAAATCTGTAGAGTAAAAAAGGAGCTAAATGACTAAATATAGACAGCAGTAGGAAATAAATAGCCCTTACTGTAACAAACAATAGTCTCAACCGACATTGTTACAGTTTCTGTGAAAGACATATTGTGCAATGATGCCTCTAATTTACTCAAGAGCTTCAAAGTTTCGTTCTCCATACAATGTTTGCAAAACCATCTTAAACTTTGATTTGACATGATATCCTGTTATTGTCTGCGGCAAAACTGCACTTCAGCAAAGATCTACACCACTGCTCCACCACCGAGTATGGTTTTACATCTTTGATTCAGACCTAGCCAATATGGTCAGGATGAGCAGAGTGACACCAGGGATGTGCAGCCATTTACGGCCGTACACATCACCCTGCTGTGTAATGCTGGGAGGGGGATTCAAACCCGGTCCCTCAGAGCCTTACTTGACTCAAGCATGGGCACTCTAACCATCAGGCCCTGATGCCTACTCAGAACAATTTTTTTATACATAACCTTTTTATGATTTGGGGTCATACTTAATCGACCTCTGCCGAGTGACACAGAGGATTTGCAGCCATTTTGGGGAGCACACATCATGTCGTATAGTGCCGGGAGCAGGAGTCTAACTTGCTCACTGAAAACATAACTTGATTCAAGCACGGCCAGTCTAACCATTAGGCCATGATGGCATCTCCACTGGGCACATCAAACAATTTTTTTTATCCATGATAATTTCATGTTTTGTTCATGTTATATGGCAGCTTCACAAACCTCATGGAAGTATAGTTGCATGATTTTAGCAAGGAAGTAATGAGATAGAAAGCACATGGTAACATTACTTTACGCTTGTCTTGAATTTACACACTTATTAAAGCTTCATTACATATGTCATATTCTGGACTTTCCAGTAGGTCTGTGCATTCCTTTGCAATAGCATTCCTTCTTGTGCAATGAGAGCCTTGGAAAGATAATGAATACAAAAAGATATTCTGATGTAATTCATGACTGGAGATGGTTACGTATGTGACCGTACTCAGTGATGAAGCAATGAACAGAGATCTGCAATTTCCGTGATGAATTTGGTAGTCCTGTGGCAAATTTACAGTCCTGCAAGCATTCTCCCACTTTGCAGAACATACGCGTTTCGGAGGAGGGGCAGCCATCCCCTAAACCTTTGAGAAAAGGCCCAAATTCGGGCAAGGAGGCTATAAATTCGGGCAGATGATCAAATGAATATTATTGAAATGCAGAGGTTTCCTAGAAATTTAGGGGAGACCGGGACTGGTTGTCACATGGGCAGGTTGTCACACTTCCTGGAGCTGGTTGTTACCCATCAGGACCAGGTTTTTAAACCAAAAAACTAACACAAACATAAATTTTTGCTATATACATGCATAAGTGTCTAAATAAATCTACATCAATTTATAAAAGAAATTTTCAGAAAAAATGTTATACGCCTTCATTTGTAGCACCCTTGTACCCAGTGGTGTGTTTGTTAAGGTCTTCACTGGGCGAGTAAAGGATTCCTCATATGTCCAAAATAACTTGTCTTAGTCAAGATCCCCTTTACAGAATCCCAATTCCTGCATCCCAGCTCTGAACCAAAAGTGTGACAATTAACCTGCCCCGAGTGTGTGACAACCTGCCACGAAAATGTGACAACCTGCCCCAAGAGCTGAATTTTAAAAAATGTTCAATAGGATATCAAGACTTTGAATGATTTAGGTATATATTTGCCAGATAGATGTAAGTCGCTTCCCTTTTGACATATAGAATGGCAGTGCTCCTGCACGCTTTAAATAGAAGTTTCTCCTATTGGACATGGTATAAAATTTGGATAACCCAAAACAGGCACATACATCCAAAGCAACAATATTTTGCTATGTAAGGGTGGGTTTTTGGTAGTTTGTTCCTGGTGCTATGCCATTTAAGAAATTACAAAGTTAGTTATACCAGTGCCATTTAACTCCATTGCAGACGCAGTACCAGGAAGTTGCAAGCAGAAGATTTCTTTTTCAGATAAAGATGAAAATATGTTGAGTATGTTGTTTAAGGCTTATTTGTTGTGGTAGGCCAACTGTGCATGAATTGTTGTGACTGTGAAGAAGAATAAAACGTTCATACCTTGAGTTTTGCCATAACTTCTTTGGCAATGAAGTCTGTAGTAATCCAAATTGCTCCCTTTCCTGACCCACTGAGTGTCCCATGTCTTATCTGATCACAAACCATGTGAACCAGGTCTTCTTCTTTGGCCAGAGTACTTGCCTCATAACTGGGATGCAGAGCCTGGAAGAAGGAGGAGAGGATATTAGCAATCAATTTGATACCCCCATTAGGAATTGATTGGTAAGATGGTATATTACATTTTCTCCCTTATACTGCATGTGTTTTTCCTGGGTGAATACAGGAGCGAAAACGTTTGTGTCTATATAAGGACAAGGGAGATGTGTCCTGTCATGAGACCTCTGTAATCAAGAGAACTAAAGTAGCCAAGCAAAGGGTCTGGTAAATCCAGTTATGGAAGCTATTAGTATAACAGAAAAGCTGTTGGGAAGTTATTGGATTGATTATTTTAGCTATTGTCATGCGGGGTTATTATGATAGCCATTGAGGGAGCAGCTTTTAAAAATATATAATTAGCTATCAAATTGGGACATTTAAAGCAAGGTGGAATGAACAGGAAATTCAGGCAGAGAGCTCACAGTTTCAACTTATATTTAAATTTGATATTTGAGGGAAAATGTGTGAAATATTTTCCCCATGACATGATGCAAACAGCTTTGCTTTTTTTGCAAGACACAATAAATGTCAAGCATATGCTAAGAATAATTATTATTATAGGCTACACATTCAAACAAATGCTTACCTGAACCAAATTTGCATACGAAGGTTCCAGATACAGGTCATCTAGTTTACTAACAAGTCTCTTCATAATGGAAGGTCCTTGCATAGGGTAAACGACATTTCCGTCATCCAAGATTTCCAAAATCTCCTTGGTCTCTTGCTCAATATTAGATCTTGTCAAACATTGGACCTTGTCTTCGATTTTTGTGTACCTGAATGAATGATCAAAGAGATAGGTCTTATCACATTACATAATAATTTTCAATGGAAAACTTACAATATCATGATCTGCACTTCTTCTGTCTCATCATGCAACACGCAGGTGCCATAACCTGTGTTCGGCCAAGCAAAGAAATGGAAGCAGATATTCAATTCTGTTGAAAGCTTAGACAAAATAATCAAATCGTATCTTTGTCAAAACATATTAATTGTTATGTATTGATGGCTAAAATTCACAAAGTCCTACAACAAAAGATGCATCATGGACATCAGTGGATTTAGACCATGCAATGCCATACTGCTTGTCCCCCCACATTTTAATAGAAAAATTCCGCCCCTGCAGCTCTTACCTCAAGTGTTTCAGTCCTTCGAGGGCATCTTCCTCAATCGCTCGTTTTTCCTGCAAAATTTTCTTGATATCCTCAATATTCTTCTTCAATTGCTGCAATTTCAGTGCATCAGGTGTCTGGGTGACTGATACAGATTTCTGCCACCAGAGAATCCAAGTGTAGGGAGTCACTTTGTTGTTGTCCTTGATGTTTACATTCCTGGATGTTATCAATCCAGACATGAGATCCCAAAGTGTATCTGTTCCTACAATTAAGTCCGATATTTTTTCCCAAACCTGACCAATCAGCAATTTTTCAAATAGTCTATGAAGTGGAGTTTTTTCCTCCCCATCCATATGATCACAAAGGGCGGGATCATTTTTCACTATTTCAAGACAATTTCCCACAATGAGTCCCTTGATAGAGGAGAGATGACTGGATTCACCTACAATTATGTCACTTGGAAGATTCTTGACAACTTCATTCAAGATACTCTCTCTAGCATCTGACACTTCCCATTTCTTGAATGCTTCCTCCAGAAAATTTGAAACTGAGGGCATCAATGGCTCTGACAGAAGATGACAAAATCTTCCAAGGAATAAAGTGAAAGCACTTGGTGGTATTCGCATCAGGCGAAAAGGATCTGCTCCTTCTTTGATGAGAAATGTTAGTACACCCACAAAATGTGAATTCCACTCCATGCTAATTTCACAGTTTCTGATGTAGTCCCACAAAATTCTGCAACCGAATAAAGATAATTAATCAATGATCATCTAACTGTAACAACTAACATAAAAGAGACAAAGCAGACACCAAAAATTAACAGATACGAGATATTCAGTACAGATAAAGCAAACAGGAAAAATTACACAAATATCACATTATTAATTCATCTGTCTACCTGTTGAACATTTATCTAAGGAAATGTTGATTACTCTCTAAGTTGTGTTGAGGTACTTATAACGTCAACATTGACTCAACAAGACATTAGTAGCTCCAACTTTTTGGAAATAATTTCTATTTTTCATGTTTGCCTGATGCAAAGGTGAATCTAGCTTGACTTTATCTCTCCCTAAAATAATGCTTTTGAGAGTAATGCATTATTTAATGGCAAATTATACCATCTCAATGCAACAAATAGATTTTTATATCAACAGCCTATTACAGGTGATTTCATATTTGTAGACAAATGACTGCACGTGATTTTTTTTTCTAGGATATGTATTCTATAGGGAAAAATGAAATCAAAAAACTTTTGACATAACTTTTCCCCATAGGATAACATGTCCTATAAAAAAAATGTCATTTAGTCCTTTTGTCTTCAAATATGAAATCATCTGTAATGACTTTTTTGAAAAAATTATTTTCATCAATAATGAGTGCCAAACATTATTAGCAAAATTTCGACGAGATGTGCTTAAATTACCTGAAGAATGACTATATATATTCATTAATATTTCCTTCTCTGTTTATGTTAAATTATAAACATATATACTTTTATCATTCCTGTATATACGTAAAAATGTAAATATGTTACTTTATCATTCCTGTTTACTTTGTTCTGTTTTGACAGTAATATAAGCCCACTGCGGCCGGGTGGTTTTTCATTTATTGCTTCAAATACTTGTTATGATATAGTTGTATATCACATGTATATTATGAATACAATTAAAAAAATGTACATCAATTCTTTAATTCACCTTATATTGATTTTCAACTAGTCAGTAAAAGGCTAATACCTTGTGTTTATTGCATGTATTGTCACCAACATCGTTTCATAAAATTTTCCTTTATCTTATCTTCACATATGTATGTCAATATATTGGCAAATAATGTGGCAATTCTTCTCAACAAATTGCCCAACTGCTATTACTCATCCTCCAAGCAACAGCAGCATAGTTTTTGGGAATTATTATATCTCAAACCAACAAATTGTATCCTTTAGTATACATCGATAACTTGAGTTTTGCTTAAACTGCCTGCAATTGAAATATTTTCTCAAAGCATCAAATATAGTGAAAATTGAGATACATACACTGTAGTCAGCTTGCTATCCAAAGGTATAAAAATCTGGAGTGAAAAATAAATGAAAGATTACTTTAAAATCAAAAACACTGATTAGAGCAACATAACATTACAGTTGTTACACCAGCAAGCAAATATAACAGAATTTATAGTATAAAAGAATCGATGTTCAACACACTGCAGTCTGACTGACGAGCCAGTCTGCTGGACAAGCAGTCAAACAAGCATGGCTGTAGACTGATGAAATTCAAGTTTAAATGGTTATCAACTTTGTTCAAGGTCAGTGGAACAGCTGTCTTTCAGGTCCGAACTCAGCAGGACAGCAGGACTTTGGAGGAATAGCTAAGAAATGCATATAAGCGTGCCCTGACTGGCAGCACCTCTACTGAAATGTTGTAGCCTGCTGCCTTCGCTAGCAAATGAGCAGGCTACTCTAGTCTAGCCTGCACTGCAGCACAAAATTAATGAGATGGGATGCATGCAATAAATTTGCTGAGAAAATGTGTATTTTGTGGTGTTTCTTTCTTTGTTTTCAAACCTAAAAAAATAGATTGCCTGTGGTTATAGTCCAGGAGCAAATAGACTGACAAGGAACCCTGGGGAACTTTGATGAAGAAATTATAAGCTATGTACCATTTTGTTCCTTAGAATCTCAGCTTTCATTTAAGCCATGTCGGCAAGCTGGGAAATGTGGCAGAGCTAAGTTATAAGTGTTTTAGTAAGATAGTATTTTTACAGTTTTTTTAAACTAACGAATCAATGATATTTTAATTTAAACAAGGAGAAAAGCCATCATTTACATCCAATAGTAGTAGTGTTGCATACCATGTTATTCAGGATAATTACAGCTTTAATTTAAGACATCTTGCAACTCTGGGAAATGATTAGGACAAAAGTTATTAGTGTTTAAAGTGTATTATATCACTTTTTTTCCTATTTCCGAAAATAAGTTGTTTGTGTAACAATAAATATTAAAGATAACAAGGGACCAAACAAATAATGGAAGACTTTGAGAGAAAAGCACTCACATCATATACAGGCACACCACCACCTCTCTGGCTGAGGTATGTTGACGATACCTGCATCATTGTTAAGAAACAAGATCCTCTCTCATTCTTCAACTACATCAACAGCATAGATGCAAACATACAGTTCACTCAAGAGGAAAGTGACAACACCCTCCCCTTCCTAGATTGTCTGCTGCAGGTCAAGGTGAACAGACTACACACCAAGGTGTATCGCAAAGCCACTCACACTGATCAGTACCTGGCATTTGACTCGAACCCTCCTTTTATACACAAGCTAGGTGTCATCAGAACACTCCAGTATAGAGCCAACTCCATTGTCAGTGACCTGAGTGAGCTAAACAAGGAACACAATCATATAAATTGCAACACAACGGCTTCCCTGAATGGGCCTTTCTCAAAGTACACCAGCACAACAAGAAGTGCAGCAGAAAATGGGAAAGTTCAACAACATCACTATCCCATACATGAGAGGAACCTTGGAGAGACTACAAAAGACTTTTAAGAAACAGGGAATCAACATATCACCCTTAAGCCAGTCAACAACCTGCATGGAAAACTTGTAAAGGTAAAGGATGGATGGATGTTTTGGGCTTTACGTCCTGTATTTATGCACTTGGTAGGCTAATTAGGACGGGAGGAGGACACGGCAATGAGGCGAAGGATGATTGAAACAGCCGTCCAACATAGTCCCAGGTGAACCGGCAAGAGCTGGATTCGAACCCTGGACCCAGCGATTGGCAGTCCAGCACGCTACCACTAGACCAACCCTCCCCCCTGTAAAGGTAAAGGACAAGTCCCCAATAGACATACAGTCTAACCTCATCTACCAGTTCAACTGCCAACAAGACAACTGCAATGCAAAGTACATTGGGGAAACGAAACATGCTTTGAAGACAAGAGTGAGCCAGCACAGGCGCCCCAGCAGTGGGAATACGTATACATGACTCTGCCATCTACAGCCACAGCCAAGCAAGCCGACACAAAGTGGACATCACAGACTTCAGGGTACCAGATATGATGGAGGATTGGTTTAAAAGAGGGGTAAAGGAAGCCATCTATGAGCATACAGAAAGACCAACACTGAATAAGACAGGAGGATTGCGGTTCAAACTTCCGAACACCTGCGACCGGGCGCTTAAAATTTCTCACATTTTTCATTGACACCTCCAGTTACATCAAACAATGAAACTTCCTTGATTTTGCCATTCACCTGATGAAGTCTGCAGGTTGCAGATGAAACGTTGTATGTAAGTTGAAAATCTAGTATTATATTTATAATTCACATATCTTGGATAACCAACTGCATGAATAATAATACACTTCAATTAGTTACCTGTAGTCAATGAGCTATCTTACATTTGGTGTGTTTAGCAGGGTGTTTTCTTTGTGGTACAGATTAATTTCATGAGCAACTACATTGGCACTACAACCTATCCCCCACTGGACCAATGTTGGACCTCTCTCAAGTATGGTCTTCGTCCTGCTGTATTTTAAGGCACTGTTTCTGATGCCTTGGCATTTTTGATGAGGTCACGGTAAGTTTAGCCAGTGCCATTTAACTCCACTGCGGGAGCAGAACCCAGGAGGTTGCAACCGAAAGATTTTATCAGACAAAGATGAAAGCATCTTGAGTGTGGTCTTTCAGCTATTTTTGTTGTGTTACTGTGCATGAATTGCTGTGACTGTTACAAAGGATAAGACATACCCTCAGTTTAGCCATAACTTCTTTGGCAATGGAGTTTGTAGTAATCCAAATTGTTCTCTTTCCTTCTGACTCATTGGATGTCCCATGTCTTAGCTGCTCATAAACCACTTGCCCCAGGTCTTCTACCTCTGCCTTATCTTCCAAATCTTCTACCTCTGCCTTATCTTCCAAATCTTTTTCCTCAGTCTCGTCTTCCAGATCGTTTACCGGATCTTCTCTTTCTGCCCGTGAACTTGCTTTATGACTGGGATACAGAGTCTGAAAAATACATGGAGAATAAAACTCTGAATTCAGTACTTCGTTATCAGTAGTTATACATAACATAAACATAGAAAATGATATATTAGAATTCACAAAAAAACACCAAATATTAACTGAAAATGTTTTTCAAAAACAACTGCAAAGTCTGATAGACATTTCTGGGACATTTAGGTAAATATTCCTTTGATTTGTCATAATATAAACTTAAAGATATGCCGAATCAATGTGTATGCCCTTCAGTATCATGTCTGTCAATGACACCAACTTCTGCCTTTGCTTTGATGTGCCAGAGGAAGATCTTTATGATTAAAGTATTGTATTGTATTGTATTGTATATACTATCAGTCATGCACTGCAATGCAGGCACGGAATTTGTGGTGAGCCTTCCGCAATGACACATATATATTGATGTTTTCACCAAATAAATGACCAAATATTGGCTTTGTTGTGATATAAGTGAGATTTAGGGAATTTTGAATGGCCATTTTGGTAGCCGTATTGGATGTGGTAACATAGGGGTTGAATACACAAATCATTAATCACAATATTTGACTTCTCTGAGGTATGTTAACATATTGTATGAAGGTCCAACTCCATATTTTGACCAAATGATACAGGAATTGTGAGTTAGTCAATTTCGTCAGCCATTTTGGCTGCCATATTGGATTATGACCACAAAGGTTGGGCAGACACCTTTAGGAATATGTTTATTGGCTTTCTTGACCCTTAAAACCTTTATTTTAACCCAAAATTTGAATCTCTAGGCCAAATAGAAGTGGAATTATGGCAAATTTTGAATTTTGGCAGCCATTTTGGAAAATGGCCGCTGGTGGAGTTAGTTCGAACTTTTGAGAGGGGTACCCTCGCTAAACTTTCTTATTTCTAACCCATCTAACAGAATTTCCATCGAAAAATTGAGTCGGAGAAATTGGTCACGGAACTTATGGCACGTTCTTCTACTAAAATTTTTTATGAGGAAAACATTATTTTTTGAATTTTGTTGAAATATTTTTTTTTAAAAACATACATATTTTCTCTTCAGATGTAAAAATTTTCCTCTAAAATGATTTCACCTGTCCTGTGTTATTCGTCTGTATGTGAGCTTCAAATTGGTACCAAATAAGTGCCGCCAAAGCGATACAGAGAGCAAATGGTGATAGAAGCATGTTTTTCAGCCCATATTTCCAGATAAAAAGCTAATTTTGGGTAATGCTGTGACACAAAAGTAAAAAAAGTGTTCTGGTTCGGATTAATATGCATTATCAATAATAACTGGATGAAGCTTAAGAGTAATTTCAAAATTAAAGTGAATTTGGTGTTAGTTATTGCCTTTTTCAACAAATTGGCCCCAAATTTTGCGGAAAGCTTCATAATGAGCAAAATTTTGATAATGAAACATTGAAACATACTCCAACTACTGAAATATTGTGTTGATTATCACTACAAGTAATACTAAAATGATTGCGTTACTCCTTGCAAGAAAACCATGAAAATATGATCAATATTTTCCATAGCGTTATGCTTGCGATAAAGCCCCTTTTAAGAAATCTTTGTATTTTACCACCAGAAACCAGCTGAAGACCTAGATTACTTGATTGTTTCTCAAAACTACTCAGATTTTGCAACATTACAAGCCAAATCAGATTTAAAACGGAGCTTTTATTGCTCTGTGGCACTACAAAGTATTCTGAACGTTACGCTTGCGACGGATTCACCTACCCTGCCATTCATAAGAATTTTTTTTTAGTGAACGAAATTTTCCACAACCATAAGAAGCTCCAAAATGGATAAGCAGATATAAGACTAGGTCTCAAGGGCCAAAAGATTCAACTGACACATGTCAAAGGGACAATTGAGCATCGCAGATCAGTAAGCGTCAAATTTGACTAAATTTTTGGAAGTCAACCTTTGAATCCAAATAGCTCAATAACGTCAACACAGGCAAATATAGATACTTGATTTGATGGATTTATGAAGCCTGAGGATATAGAGATTCCAAAAAGTGTTGAGAAATTGCCTTAGAATATGTTCAAATTTGTAAAACTGAAAGAATTCAAGTGGTCAAAAAGGTTATGTCACGTTTTATTTGTGAAAAAATGCTAGTTTTTCAATGTAATTCAACTCTATCTCAATAACTATGAGACAGAATGTCATGAAATTTTCAGGAAAGTTGCACAAGAATGTAATTAAAGCAATGGTGTATCATGAAGTTGGCACATACAGCCATTCTCATATTTTGAGACCCCTATAGAAAATATGCTGTGTGGCTCCATTATTTTTGAACTAGACCATAGGCATTTACCTGACAGTGGTAGGTTCCCGCTGGTGGTTTGGCAACATGTGTCTGCAATAAAATATCTGCAAAGGCTACACTCTCCTGATTGCCCTGCTATTTTAGTTAAGTGTCTAAATCTACAGAAGCAAATATATAATTCACATAAAGATTGTTGGTATAGAAGATTATAAATGCGTCTCTTTAGAAAAGTATGATATTTTTAACATTAACGATCTCAGTGTTATTCCAAATGAAATTTATAAACATACTCAGACTAAACTATTGAGCGATATTGCAGACTCTGTTAACAATCCTAAGCTCAGGACATATAAATACAGAAATGCGTATTGAGCCTTATCTGATATTAGCCTTGCAAAGAATCTTTATCGTTGTATAGCCCGCTTTAGGCTTAGTTCACATAATCTACAGATAGAATTAGGAAGACACAAAAGACCTTACGTCGAGGCTGACGACTGTAAGTGCAATAATTGTGACATGAACATAGTAGAAGATGAAGAGCACTTCTTGATGGCATGCCCGAAGTGGCAACAATACAGTCAAAAATTGTTAGATAATGTATCAGGCTTTATCCCTGGGTTTTTTAGTATCTAGTCAAAATCAGCAATTCCTCCAGATAGTGACAAGCAAAATACTCTATGTAAATGTAGCACTTGGTCATTACCTGAGTTCTTCATTGAGTGATGAGAATACTTGATATACCTTTTTGGTATGACCTTCGCTAATCTTGGTAGCGGTTGGCAAATTATTGGTACTGTTTCTGCCTTGTATATATATGTACTCCATTTTGTACTATGATTTCATGTATTTTCTGATGTTTACGAATAACTGTATATATTTGTCATGACTATCTCTGATGATTACGATAAATTGTTTGTTTGTATATATTTGTTTTGTGTCAACTTCGTACTGTCAATTGTCTGTGTTGGCTCTATTGATTGGTGCACAACTGGTGCTAACATGAATGTGATTTTCCCTAAGGTGCATAACTAGTGCTAACCATGAATGTGATTTTCCTCAAGGTGCAAATTAATATGTAGAATCATAGATTTTAAAGTTTGTATATATTTTATCTACGCTATAAAAATTTCATGTTTGCCCTATTATATGTATATGTTACTCGATACCGTTAACACTAACTTGAATTTGTTTAATGTGTTACCATTTTATGTAATTATCTGAACTGTCTCTTATAAATTTTAATCTAACCTGTCTATAATTATTCTTGGATAACCATATAATATTAAAGTATTTATTATTAAAATGACCATAATATTCAATAAATATAAGACTATCAATATTATTAGAATATCATAATAGTGAATACTTTTTTTCCTACTTTTATTCGTAGATGTAGTTACTATTCCTCTTTTGTATATATCTTCTATCTTTGACTACATTATTTATATTTATATTTATTTATTTATTTTTCTGTATGACACATGTATCTGTATGATATTTAGTTGTCTAATAAAAGTTTATATATATATATATGGAGACAATGTTCACTTACACTGGTCAACAAAAAAAAATTTCCGTCTGCTACCTGAGGAAAAATACCTCTATAAACCTCATTCGAGCATGCTGATTCCAAATCTGAAATCAGAATTTCTCCAGAACGTCACGATTTGGCCAATAATCAGGCGTGAGAGCAATTCGCGTGTAAAAGAAATGCACTCTGCACTGTTGAATACTGGAAAGTAAGCATATCTTAGTATTTACATAAGTTATTTCAAGATACTGAAACAATATAAATCCAAAATATTTCAAGATACTGAAACAATATAAATCCAAAATATTTCAATCAGACAGGTCCTGATACAAATATTCGAGTGTGACAGGCTCAAGAAATGGGCAATGTTTTGCAAAATTGTTATTGTTCAATATATTCCCATTTGGAGATATGAAAATGACTAATGTGCTACTCGTAATGATAAATTATAGTTTCTGAGTGTAAGAAAAACATATCTAAGTAATTTCTTGTGACAATTGGATTTTTTATGAAGAATGTGAAAAAAATTGATGGAAAATGAGATGCATTTAATTTGAAATTAAAATGTTCTGGTTGGAAGGGTCAGGTAATGCAGGTATATTCCAAATACCACACTCTAATGCAACTACACTGCCCCCAGAGCCAGCCTCAGCCACTGTATAGACCAGCGCCTAGCATTTGACATGGTTTTAACTGTTTTCCATACTGTTTTGCTCAAACCAACAATTTCTGTCAAAACTAATCAAATCCTGGAGAATTAAATCATCAACTTTGCAACAATTTATGTGGTTCACATAACCCCTTCTTTAATGATGACCAAGCAGTCCCTTCAGAGTCTGAGCTACGGAGGTGGAGTGTGATTTTACATAACTTTGGGCATATACATTCGCCTGAGCATTTAAGAATGGACATTCAAAATCAGATTGGGAAAAAACATAAATTTTCCGAACATTTTTTTCATAAAATTTGTTAATATAAAATTATCAATACATTTTTTTTGGCAAAGTAGGCCCTTAGCAGCTCACAAATTGGTTTAAATTACTGGCTGTAGCTTCTCATACAAAATTTTCATATCTTGAAATAGTTATAAACCAACCAGAGGTTACTTAGTCAAAATTGCCGATTTCTGGCACCTCTTACCCTGAATACGTGTAGTTGGAAGGAGTCTGAGTAAACAATTAGGTAATATTTTGATTCAGGATATTGAAATCATCTATAAAAATGCTATGAGAATTTCTAAATCTAAATTTTAATAGCTTAGAACACATTTCTTTTACACACAAATTGCTCTCACGCCTGCTTGTTTGCCAAATATTGACATGGTCATAACTCAAAATCTAGATGTTCTGGAGAAATTCTGATTGCAGATTTGGAATCAGCATGCTCGAATTAGGTTTATAGAGGTATTTTTCCTCAGGTAGCAAAATCATCGTTGACCAGTGTTATAGGTCGTGTAAAAAACGGGTATCAAGGAGCATATTTTTATCAAATTGTTATCCAAACTGCATTGCCTATTTTCTCTAATACATCACAGTGAGGGCAAGCAATCCTATAATTCACAGTGTAAGTCGTAATTTTTGTGCAAACATCAATCTTTCTCTTTCTAAACGGCAGCACATCGTAGATTCATAAAATTTATGTCTACGACCTTTCCTATTTATTCATTCGATAAGCACATCTTCAATTCTGCATTTATTACGGAATCTATACATCAGTGTTTCTCTCTCACTGCCCCTCTAACCAGTGGTACAGGTTAGATTTTCTAATTTTTACGCCTACGACCATTCCCAATCTACTTCACATTCAATTGAGCCATAATAATTTCACTGCCTGAACATAGTTTACGTGAAGCAACCTCAGTTCCGTTGCAATGCCAATGTCCTTATGGGACATCTAGTAATTATATTGATTTAAACAAAGACCTACCTGAACCAGCTTCGCATACGAAGGTTCCAGATACAGGTCATCGAGTTTACCAACCAGCCTCTGAATAATGGAAGGTCCTTTCTTGGGGTAAGCGATATTCCCTTCATCCAAGATTTCCAAAATCTCCTTGGTCTCTTGTTCAATATTTGATCTTGTCAAATGTTGGATCTTGTCTTCCATTATTGTGTACCTGAATGAATGATCAAATAGATTGGTCTTATTACATTACATGTTTTTAATTGAAAACTTTCAATATCATAATCTTCACCTCTGTTTGGTTAATGCACTTTTCAGCTTATTTTGGACGAAACTTATTTGCTCTTAAATGATGCTCAATTAAAGGCATTTGTACAGTTTTACTCCGTATTATCAGCATCAGGAGTCGTCCATTAAAAAATGTCAAGAGAAAAAAAAAACTTTTGGGGGGGGGGGGGGTCACTACATCTTTTAATAGAAAAAAATGCTATATTTAGCTTAAAATCTGATAAAAACACTAAAATAGAGGCCGAGGGAAGAATTTAACAGTAGCAGAGCAAATAAGGTGTCAAATGGAAGCAGAGAAATGGCACTATATGTTCCTGGAGGCGCTTTTTTGGATTTTGGTCTGAGTTTTTTTTTTGCCCATAAAGATGCAAAAAATGGCTCAGTTTCAACTAAAACCCCTTGTAACAGGGATTAAATTTAATAATTCAAAAAAGGCCTCCAGCATCATATAGTGCTGCTTCTCTACTTTCATTTGATACCTTATTTGCATTTCTACAGTTAAAATACATCCCTCGGCCATTTGTTTAAGTTTTTCTTTAGATTTCACTGGTCTACAAATTTCTGGAGTCGGTCTGCTTCCGGGATAAAAGTGGCTAAATCTCATTTATATTGATAAGATGAACTGAAAATCAGTTGAAAACTGTTATGGTTAGCTAATGCATTGAAGATATACAATGACATTGTAATACATCAAAATCCCATCTATTTATTCAATAGATTTAGAGTTTTCGCTTTAAAATGATATTTATGTTATGACAAAATTTAAGTTGCAATTAATTATCTGTCAAGAACTGTTAAGAAATATACCTTAAGACATCTGGTGATTGAAAATCATTTTTAAAAAAAGCTAAAGTATCACTTAAACCCATAAATATCCAATGATTTTGTATCTGAACGACACTTTTTAGCCCATCTATTATATTCAGCAGCTGGGTCATGCCTGACACATATCAACATCAGTCATTAAGCATGGATGGGTTCCATTTTCCCTGATATCTTTTCTCTACAATTCCTGGAATTGTGTAATCTGTTCATCACTTCCTTCTCCACAGTTCAATGGAAGGAAATCTAGATGGGAACGCAAAAATGGAATCTTCAGCACTTGACATATTTAAGCCAAGAGATCGGTCAGATTTCAGGAAGTGTTTATTATTAGCTGCATTTAATTATCTGCCTTGCAGTTTCCAAACAACTGGTGCTACTGACTGAAAAGCTTTGCATACGTGTATTCCTCTTCAACATGATGTTGATTGCTTAGGGCCAACTGAATCTGTGTTATCATGATCATCAGCTGTGTCCAAAGTGTACTTGATCCTAAAGGGACAGGAATTCATCTCCATGTAGTACAGGGCACAGAGCTGATATAATAAGTACTTGGATAATAATCCACTGTCAATTTCTTTACTGTTACTATTCCATATTGCAACTGGGGGAATCATATAAAAGTAACAGTAACTGTTGCTACTGTGATATGTTGGTTCTCGCCAAACCATTGGGATTTCAAAGGGCACAGGTTTTCTTTTATTGTTGAGCCACTGCTGAAGGTTAGTTGCACTTGTCTTACAATGATAGTGTGAAGCCAAAATTTGGTCCTTACCTCCAGCTTTGCAACCAAAGTAATTGTGGTATGCCTTTCTGACCACCGTAGTTGAATGTTGCACTTTCGTGAGGCGAACGTCATTTCGAACAAAAGTAACAGAAGTTATCTGGACTGTTTATACAAATTCCAGGCATATTTTTTCAATCTTAAATAGAGAATGTGATGCAGCCTACTTGAGATATCTGAAAAATGTGATTTTATAAGCCTTTACATGCAGCTTGTGATGCAAAAGTAAATTTATGCTCCCTTTCATGGAATTTCTCTACATGGGAACATTTTGTGCACCTCCAAGAGTGAAATTCCAAAAAATAAAAAATGACTCATTGTCAAATCTCAAAGAAATATTGAAGATGCATGTATTTGAATGTGCAGACAGGCTTTAGGATGGAAATGGTTGCTTGTGGATGAACTATGCTTTCTGATATACTGACGTTTTTGCCTTATTTTGCATAAATTTCATAATTAGGCACTATACTGTATCTTGGAAACTAGAGCCAATCTGCACTTCTGACAGACCATTTCCTTATTAATGACCTAATCCAAGAAAAGTTTCATTACTTTTGTTCCGGAAGCATTTTGCTCATAGACCAGTGTTTTAGGTAAAAATTGCATTTTTTATATTAAAAAATGCAGTGACCCCCCTTTTCCTTGACGTAATTTCTTGGAATCCTTAGGCCGAAGATTTGGATGAAATATATAGAACTGTCTTTAATGTAGCAGCATTTGAAGGAATAGCAGTGTAGCCCTCAAAAAGCTAAAAGTGCATTAACCAACCAGAGACTTGTTCAGTCTTGTCATGCAATATTCAACTGCCACAACCTGTGTTCTGCACAGCAAAGAAATTTTAAATGGAAGCAGATATTCAATTGATTCTTTTGAAAGCTTAGACAAAATGGAAAAACAATCAAATCGTAACTTTATCAAATCATAATGGGGTTGTAACGCCACCAATCCACCAGGCGGCACTGTGAGCGATGATACCAGCAGAGAGTTTGTTTACAAGTTGCTTGCTATAGGCAACTGCATGGTTTTCAAGACAAAAACTGGCCTACAGACCTTAATTTTCATCCAATTTGCGAATTGAAAAAAGCATCATGGAGGAAACAATATTTCCCAGCACATAGGCTGATTACAATTTTCCATTCTATAGAAGCTTTTGTGCATTCAGCGAGTAAACTTTGATTTAGCTTATTTTTTTTGACAAACTTTTTTTTCAGAGGTTAGAAGTCTACTATAAAGTTTCAGTAAAAAATATCAAACCTAGCCTATCATCAAGGACTATATTAACAGATTCTAAAAATGTAAAGAAAAGTTTTCAGAGTCCAATAGAAACTGATCTATGATGAGATACATTTCAACATGCACAAACTCTGTTATGACGTCAGAATGCCAATTTTCGAACTTTTTTTGAGACAAACTTGTTTTCAGAGCTTTAAAGTCTGCTATAAAGTTTAAAAAAAATAGTTCGAACCCAATCAATCATCAAGGACTGTCTTTGTAGATTCTAAAAATGTAAATATTATATTTTGAGACTCTATTAGTAGCAGGTTTATGACAAGATATGTTTCAATACGCACAGACTGAGCTATAATGCCCTAATGCCTATTTTCAAGAAAATTCGTGTTTCAGAGCTTTAAAGTCTGCTATAAAGTTTGGGGAAAATGTCAAACCCTATCAATCATCAAGGACTGTATTTTCAGATTCTAAAAATGCGAAAATTTGATTTTTAGAGTCCAATGGTTACAGATGTATGACAAGATATTCGAAATGGGCAGACTGATCTATGATGCCAGAATGCCTATTTTCAGCAAAATTTGTGTTTTCAGAGCTTTAAAGTCTGCTATAAAGTTTTAGTAAACAATGTCAAGCCTAGCCTATCATCAAGGACTACATTAACAGATTCTAAAGTGTAAAAAAAAGTTTTCAGAGTCCAATAGAAACTGATCTATGATGAGATACATTTCAGCATGCACAACCTCTATCATGACGTCAGAATGCCAATTTTCGACCTTTTTTTGAGACAAACTTGTTTTCAGAGCTTTAAAGTCTGATATAAAGTTTGCAAAAAAAAGTCAAACCCTATCAATCATCAAGGAATGTATTTTCAGATTCTAAAATTGCAAAATTTTGATTTTCAGAGTCTACCCTATCAGCGTGCCTCGGCTAGGGTGTGGCTGGTGCCCGAAGGTTGTCATATCCCACTGTACCTTTTTTTGGTACTGTGTCTTGGTTCAGACAACAATTGTGGAAAGTTTCATAAAAATCAGAAAATGCTTAACTTGAGCACAATGCAGTTAAAAATTCTTAATTAATCTTTAAAAGCGCTAACCGCGGTATTGTATAACTTTGTCAATATCAGTCATACAGTAATTAAACCTGTATGGTTGAACTGCCCTCAATTAGAGCTTCATTCTGAATACCAACTTCAATGGTCTCAGAAAATAATACGAGGTGAAACAAATCTGTAATTCAAGGTTGATTGGGAAATAATTTGCAAATTTCATAAAGACGAAGATTTGCTGTTAATCCGGTTAATATTGCGTGACAGAAAGTGACAAAGGCATTATCTTGACATTTTGAAGAAATTTTATTATATTTGGATATTTTTGTGCACTATAAGAAGTTTTTAATACTGTTATTTGTAAAATCTCACACAATAAGGCCAGCAAATTTAGAGTGGCTGAAATCAGCCTATATGCCTATCCATCCCAACGTCTTTATTCATACAAGGTGGAAATAGGCTTATGTGAACATGAAACAACTGATAAATAAAACTCATTTAAGCTGAAAAAAAACTTAAATCATAAAGTTGGCACCAGGTGGGTCAGACCTTAGTAGTCCGTACATAATGCATCTAACAATTCGCAAGAAAGTTGTATGTCATCATAAGGTCAGGGAAAATCCCTTCTCAATCAACTCATTATGATCTAGCACACTGTCAAGCACACATTGTCTAATAAAAATGAAATGGTTGACTATAAGGGCATGAAAAGAGCCTACACAGCTAGTAACATTTGTAAAATTTGAGTTGAATGATGAATTAATGACACATGCTGAATGTGGTGCTTATACCAAAGATTTCCGATTTTCTCTCTTTTCACATCTTTAGGATGCAATGATCATGACAATTTGTGACCTCTGAAATATGTTTCTCCTACACAAAGCATTTCAAACTTCATAAATCAGGTTACTGAAGTCTAATGCTATGTTTGAAGGAACCATGATAAATAGCAACAAGTGACAATATTATGGTATTTGTAAAAGAGATAATTAATATAATACATTTGTGTCTTTACTCAAATGTGACCAAATAACTGAATTCACAATTATATTATTACAGATCTCGTATAAGTGTGCCATGTTCCATGTGAATATATGCCCAGATGATGTCAGTATTGCAATACTGACATCACTATTGGCACTCCAAGCTTGAGCGTTGATTCCAACTGCTACCAACAAGTCAGGCTTATGGGCTGTCTAAGTGTGAATGACAATTGATTAATCTGCATTCATTGGTATGGTTGTTTGATTCAGTTGGAGCAGGTGAAACTGATATGTTTGAGCCACTTGCTTGATCCATCATGGACATTCATGGTGTCCTGTTGTGAAATTTCTCATTGAGGGCAGCACCTTGTGGCTTTTCAGCCTTTTAGTTAAGATTGGCACCAAAGAAACTGTTCAGAATTGATGACTGGAATGGGGATGATGTGGAGATTTTTCGGAAGTGAATGTGGCGGTGTTGCATGGGCATACCAGAGGACGAGAAATGGGGGGGGGGGGGTAGTTGCTCCCCAAAAATTTGGGAAAAGGCCAGAAAAGGAGGCTAAGAATTCGATCATCAAATAAACATTATTGGAAATCAGTGATAAGGATCCCCCCAGCAAAATTCCCCCTCCCCCCCGCCCCTTAGGTCTTAAATTCTGAATGGTTCCTGAGTATATAACCTCTCAGACCAACAAATGAATGTGAGAGTGAATGAATTTGTTTTGTTGTAAAAGTGCTAAAACTGATAGCAGTTATACACAAAATCCATGCATTATATATAGCTGGATATTGTAACTTTCGGATTTATTCAAAACATCAAACTGAATAATCAATGTTGAGCAACAATCTAACAGCTTATGTGTGAATTGGTAATGGTGTGATCAGTATGGGCTACAAGTGACACAGCTAAAACTGCGAATGTACCAACTGTGAAATCATTATGCTGATACTGACATCACAAGAGCATTGTGGCTGTTGAAAAGAACATGGCACACTTATACGAGATCTGTAATAACAGAAGTATTGCTTAATCATCCTTGTTTATCAATTTTACCTAGCTAGCCTCAATTAGTACTGATTTCGCATCTTAGCTTAAGCTCACTTGAAAAGCTTTTTTTTTGTGAAAAAAGACAAAATGGTTAGCTGGTGTCAATATAAACTATTTTTGCATAATAAGACCAAGTTATGCTTAATTTCTACTTTCCCTTGACCAAATAGATTTGATGATAATTGACAATTGGCTAATTCACATATTTAACAATATTCCTGGAACTGAAATGTTTTTTATTTAAGCACCACTCACCAGCCACCAACAATAGTTTGCAGCATACACTGTCTCTATGTATCAACCACACACATGTTCCCAACTTCCCATGTACATTGTATAAATGTATAGCCTTGTCAATATTAGACACTAACTTTTTTTCATTTAAAGTCCATCAAGACATTGTCATTGCTTCACTTTAGTATAATGGGTGACAAAGGCCAGTTGACATTTAATATGAAGGTAATCATGATTAATCACACAAATTACGAAAACTGCAGTCAAATTAAGAATTGATACACTGCTTAAAGTTATCTGATACCATTGAAGTTGGTATTCAAAATGAAGGTCTTCTTGAGCCCTGTCCAACTGAACATATCTTATTGCTGTTAAATGAATATTGACAAAGTTACGGGAAACCGCGACTTTGGGTTTTAATAAAACGAGACGAAACTTCAACTGCATTGTGCTCAAGTTAAACGTTTTTCAATTTTCTTGAAACTTCTCAGGAATGTCCCTCAGACCAAACCACAATACCAAAAAAAGGTACAGGGGGGTCCTCTGAAATGTTCCGATTTGATGGGCAACAGCTACACCCTAGCCTCGGCGCTCCAACGTCGGCCCGAAGCTGGTCCGATGCTACTGACATCGGACTGACGCTGGGCCGACGTTGGACCGCCGAGGCACGCTGACAGGGTAATGGTTGCAGATTTATGACAAGATATGTTTCAACACGCACAGACTGAGCTATGACCCCAGAATGCCTATTTTTGGCAAATTTCTTGTTTTCAGAGCTTTAAAGTCTGCTATAAAGTTTGGGGAAAATGTCAATCATCAAGGACTGTATTTTCAGATTCTAAACATGCAAAAATTTGATTTTCAGAGTCCTATGGTTGCAGATTTATGACAAGATATTTCATCATGTACAGAGCTGTGACGCCAGAATGCCTATTTTTAGCTTAATTTTGGTGATATTCTTTTGTTCAGAGCTTTAAAGTCTGTTATGAAGTTTGAGAAAACAATTTCAAACCAAATCTACCATCAAGGGCTTACTTACAGATTCGAAAAATATTTTTTAGAGTCCCAACGGTTGCTGATTTATGATGAGATACATTTTAAGATGCAGAAACTGGGTTATGACATCAGAATGCCAATTTTCAATCTTTTTTTTTTTTTTTCTTTTGTTCAGAGCTTTAAAGGCTGGACTATACTTGCACTGCCTTGCAGATTTTTAAAATGCTAACATTATTTTCTGGAGTCTAATAGTTGCAAACTAATGATATGTCAGCCCAACAACATGTGTGTCTTATTGTTTCTGAATTAATTTTCGACATTTTTGGAGAAATTCTTGTGTTTAGAGTTTACAAGTCTGCTATAAAGTTTGATAGAAAAAATTCTAACGAAATTCATCTTTAAGGATAATACTTGCTCATATTCAAAAATTGTAAATATTATTTTGGAGGGTTCAAATAGTACCTTATTTATGATGAGATGCCTTTGAAGATGCACAAACTGACTTACGACGCCAGATTGCCAATTTTTTACATTTTTCAGAGATATTCTTGTATTCAAAGGTTTAAACTCTCCCATGAAATTTGAGGAAAAAAATTCCAACCAAATCCATTATCAAGGGCACTATACTTGTATATTCTAAAAAAATATATTACATATGGCGAAATACTTTTTAGATGAAGAAACTGACTTATGACGTCGATATAGACCCAGAATGGATGGATGATTGGGGCTTTACGTCTTATATTTATGCACTTGGTAGGCTAATTAGGACAGGAGGAGGACGAGGCAATTAGGTGAAGGATGATTGAAACAGCCATCCAACATAAGCCCAGGTGACCGGCAAGAGCTGGATTCGAACCCTGGACCCAACAATTGGCAGCCCACTAGACCAACCCGCCCCCCGAAATAGACCCAGAAGTCAGCTGAAAATTGAGTCATGACTTTCAAAACATCAATTCTACTAGCTCCAGTTAGAACCCAATGGGCACATCTACATTGCATTAAAGTTGTGACAACGTCGCAATGTTTGTGAAAATTTTACAGAATCGTATAGTTGAAATGACATTGTCACAAAGTTGTGAAGCAACATCAAAGATGAAAGATATGATGTAAGCATGCAACATTATGGCAACGTTTTCAAATGTTTTGAAAAAGTCTCAATTAACTTAGTGGCAACATGATTTCTTAGATATATTTCTATATGACCAACATGCCAGCCCTCCACCATTTAGTTTATGTTGAGTGCCCCTTGGGAAATTACTGTTAACTAGAGGGTCCCCAAAACAAACCGCTTGCATTCTGAGATGCACTACAGCCGAGTACAATGCTCCTCTCACAAATGACACACAAACTCATGGATTTGATTCACTTAGGCAAAAGGGAGCTAGACTGTAGAGCAGCTAACCTGCACATATATGATTTAAGTTTAATTGATTTTTCTCTTACACTTTTTTGATAGTACCCCCCCCCCCCATTGTATCAAAAATGTCTTTTCTGGGTAGTGCCTCCCCAGTTATAGGCTCCAGATGGACTGGCGCATGAAGTGGGTCTTCCTGGTGTAGGGGGTGGCCAAGTGCAGGAGTGAAGGCCAAGAGGGGGTGTACCAAAAGGAGGGGGGCAGAAAAAGGACCATGTACAAAAATGACAGTGGATAAAAGGGGCAAAAAATTACACTTTTTACCTATTTATGGAAAAGTGAGGTTACTGATAATGTATTTTAAGAGCCTACACATTAGGGGAAGGCATCTGGGAAACATATTGAAAGGGGAATATTGGAAGTGAATGCAGGGTGAAGCAGCACTGTCAAGAAATTTTACAAGCGTGTAAGCTTCTTCCCAGGGAAACCTATATGCATTCTGTAGTGCATAATAATATTAGTTTGCTCTGCAGTGCTGCAAAATTTCTATGCCTAGGTTTTTTTGCATAGTTATTTTCTCGAAACTGCAATCTTAGCTAATTGCAAATTGCAGTCCATGGTCTTTAATAGGTGTCCTTTCAATGATTGCCTATTGAGGAGCAGGAGGAGGAGAATGGAGAAGGAGATGAGAGGAGGAGATTGGAGGAGGAGATGGGAGAGGAGATGGGAGGAGGAGATGGAAGGAGGAGATGGGAGTAGGAGATGGGAGGAGGAGATGGGAGGGGGTAGACAGAAGGAAGAGAAGGAGGCAGAAGAAGAGATGGATGTCGAGGAGATGGGAGATGGATTGGAAGGGAAATATGGGAGGATGATAATTATAATGGGGTGATGGGAACAGGAGAAGGAGAAGGAGGAGATGGTCAGAGGAGAAGTAGATGGAGATGGGGGGAGGATATCACATAGATGTCTGTGGAGGGGGAGCAGGAGGAGGAGGAGGAGATGGAAGGAGGAGATGGGAGGAGGAGATGGGAGGAGAACCAGGAGGAGAAGTAGGAGGTGATGGGAGGAGGAGATCACATATATGTCTGTAGGTGAGGGGAGGATGAGAAGGATGAGGAGGAGGAGGAGGAGGAGTGGTATTGTGGGGAATAGAGAGGAGTAGAGGGAGAAGTAGGAGGAGCTGAGAGGAGGAGCTGAGAGGAGGAGCTGAGAGGAGGAGATGACAGGAGGAGATGACAGGAGATTGGAGGAGATGGGAGGAGGAACAGGAGAAGTTGGAGGAGATGGGAGAAGGAGAAAGGAGGAGAAGTAAAGGAGATGACAGGAGGAGATGACAGGAAGAGATGACAGGAAGAGATGACAGGAGATGACAGAAGGAGATGACAGGAGATTGGAGGAGATGGTAGGAGATAGGAGGAGGAACAGGAGAAGTAGGAGGAGATGGGAGAAGGACATAGGAGGAGAAATAGAGGAGATGACAGGAGGAGATGACAGGAGGAGATGACAGGAGGAGATGACAAGGGGAGATGACAGGAGGAGGAGATATGAGAGGAAAGGATAAGAGAGGAGGAGATGGAAAGATGAACAGGAGAAGTAGGTGGCGATGGGAGGAGGAGATCACATAGATGCCTATGGAGGAGCGGGAAGAGGAGGGAAGTTCAGATAGCATAATTTTCATGAGTACTTTGCCCAATAGAAGAATCACACAATGAGCTACAGGGACACCTGTAAGTGCCACTATCGAGGAGCTCCTGAGGAGGAGTAGGAGATTAGAGGGAAGGAGGAGGAGATTAGAGGGGAGTAGGAGGAGATTAGAGGGGAATAGGGGAAAATGGGGGGGGGAATAGGTTGAAGATGAGAGGAAGAGTAGAGAGGGGAGGATGATAATGAGAAGGGAGGAGGAGGAGAAGGGAGGAGAAGTAGATGGGAGAAAGATGAGGAGGAGAAGTAGGTGGAGATAAGAGGAGGAAATCACATAGATAATTGTCGAGGAGCAGGGGGAGCAAGGGGAGGAGGAGGAGGAGGGGGAGGAGGAAATAAGGGCAAATAGGCAGAAGATGAGAGGAGCAGTAGGAAGAGATGGGAGGATGATAGTGAGGAAGAAACGGGGAAGAAACGGGGGAGGATGAGGAGTAGAAGTACGTGGCGGAGGAGATGAGAGGAGGAAATCACATAGATAATTGTCGAGGAGCAGGAGGAGCAGGAGGAGGAGGAGGAGAGGGAGGAAGAGGAGGAAGAGGAGGAAGAGGAGGAAGAGGAGGAAGAGGAGAAGAAATTAGAGTGGAATAGGAGGATGATGTAGTGAGGAGGAGGAAATGGGGAGGAGGAGTGGGAGGAGATGAGAGGAGGACATCATACTGAATTAAGGAGGAGGAGGAGGAGGCGGAGAAGGAGGAGGAGGAGGAGGAGTAGGAGGAGGAGAACATTGATGAATAGGGAGAAGATGAGAGGAGGAGAAGAAAGAGATGGGAGGACGATAATGAGGAGAAAGGAGGCAGATAAGTGAGGAGGAAGAGGAGAACTAGGAGGAGTTGATAGGAGGAGATGGGAGGAGAAGTAGGAGGAGATGAGATGAGTAGATGGAGGATATGAGAGGAGGAGATATGAGAGGAGGAAAATGGGAGGAGGAACAGGAGGAGAAGGAGGTGGAGATGGGAGTAGGAGAACAGTCCTCCTCCTCCTTCACATCTACCAAGTGCACAAATACAGGACGTAGAACCCCAATCATCAATCCATCCATCCTCCTGCTTCACATATTTCCTCCCATCTCTTCTCATATACCTCTCATCTCCTCCTCTTTCTGCTATCTCCTAATTCACCTCCTATTTCTCCTCCTCTTCCTCCCGTCTTTTCCTCCCACCTTTTTCTCCCACTTCCTATATCTCCTCCTCCTATCTTGTACTTCTCATCTGGCTCCCATCTCCTCCAACCTATGTTCCTCTAATCTCCCAGTTCACATCCTCTCCTCCGCTCACAATCCTCCTTCTTGTGCTCCTCCTGCCGCTCCTTCTTCAATCTGTGGGAATCTGAAGACTTAGCTCCAGATATGCCATTGGTAATGAATATAACAGAAGGGGAGAGTTGCAGATCTGGCTTGATTTGCCAACTAGAAAAATACTTTCGCTTTCTTTTTTCTAATATTATGAATCTTATGACTTTGGGACTTGGGAGTGTTTGTAAATTTAATAGGAGTTAGCAAAAAATTTAGACTTCATCTTATATTGAATACATTCTATAAGATCAATAGGCATATCCCTACAGTCTGGGAGTGTGACAGCCTGGCATCGGAGGTTGTAACTCAGTTTGCGTTGTTTTGATGTGTATGTTGAAACGTATCTCGCCATGCACATAAATCTATTTATAAGACTTCCAAAAATAATTGTTAAATTTTTAGAATATGTATACAATTTCTGTCCTAAATAATGGATATGTATTGGTTTTTTTTCCTCAAACTTTTCAGCAGATTTTAAAGCTTTGAACGCAGGAATGTCTCAAAAACGGGCGAAAAATTGGCATTCTAACGTCATACTAAGTTATTGTATTTTAAAGTGAATTTCATCATAATCAGTAACTATTAAACTTTTTCTTTAAACATTTTTAGAATCTGCTAATTTAGTACATAATGATAGATTTGGTTTGAAAATTTTTACTCAAACTTCATAGCAGACTTAAAGCCAAAAATAGGCATTCTGGCGTTATAGCTCAGTCTTTGCACGTGGAAACATATCTCGTCATAAATCTGCCACTATTAGAGTCTCAAAATATAATTTTTACACTTTTAGAATCTCTAAGTACAGTTCTTTATGATTGATTGGGTTTAAATTTTTTCTCTCAAACTTTATGGCAGACTTTAAAACTCTCAAAACAAGAATTTTGCCGAAAATAGGCATTCTTGCATCATAGCTAAGTCTGTGCATGTTGAAACATATCTTGTCGTAAATCTGCAACTATTTGAGTCTCTAAATACAATTTTTACATTTTTAGAATCTTCAAGTACAGTCCTTAATGATTGATTGGGTTTGAATTTTTATTCTAAAACTTTATAGCAGATTTTAAAACTTTGAGAACAGGTTTGTCTCAAAAAAGGTTGAAACTTGACATTTTGACGTCGTAATTAAGTTTGTGCATCTTAAAATGTATCTCGTCATAGATCGGTAACTATTGCACTATGAAAACTTTTTTTCACATATTTAGAAACGTAAAATACAGTCCTTGATGATAGATTCACTTTGAAATTTTTTACTCGAACTTTATAGCAGACTTTTAACCTCTGAAAACAAGATTTTCTCGAAAAATCGCAAAAATTTGCATTTTTGGGTGACTTAATGCTTATTCTCGAAGAAACCAATACAGTGAGAAGTATGAAATGTTTCTCTTAGTGTTGTCCTTTAATATAGGCATCTTTTGACATCAAAACTATCTTTCTAACTTTAATCATTCCAGAGCAGTGAATTTTTTAATATAGAGAAAACATGCTAAATCGAGGTTCACTCGCTGAACGTGCAAAAGTTTTTATAGAAGCGACAATTATGATGATTTTAAGTGGTGGAAAATATTGTTTCCTCCATGATACTTTTTAAATTTTGCATATCGGACAAGTATTAATGTTTCTAGGCCCGTTTTTGTAGTGAAAACCATGCAATTTCCTGCAGTCAGCCACTTGTAAACAAACTCTCTGCTGGTATCATCGCTCAGAGCGCCACCTGGTGCATTTTAATTTAAGGTACAACCTCATTGTGACCTGCTCCACCAAAATGAGTTCAAAATAGGAAATCTGTATTTTCCAGAAATTAGCAAAATGTGTCAAAAAGTCACATTTTGATGATTTTTAGCTGTTGGTACCATTTTAGAAAAAGTAAGTTGCTTTGATTATTTTAGACCGTTTTAACCAAAAACTGCTTTTAAATTATCTAAATTGCGCATCATTCTTGATTTTCCTAGTTCTTTTATTGTAATTGCGGGAAATTCAGGTGCCATTTTCTCAAAATTCGATGTCTCGCATCATCAATGGTTGAGGTGCCATATCTTTGGATTGGGTGGAGATATCAAGACAAATGATACATCATTTTAAAGCCAAATTCCAATAGAAAAAAGCCATTTTCACAGCTGAATTTGTTAGCAGGCCGACTTTAAACCCATTTTGGTGGAGCAGTTCACAATTGTTTTGCACTGATGGCGAAGATTCAAGTCCAACAACAAAGATGTTTCATGCACAGGACAGGACATCTTTAGGATTCGGACCATGCAATGGCTTTACTGCTTGTCCCCCCCACATATTACATGAAAATTACGCCCCTGCAGCTCTTACCTCAAGTGTTTCAATCCTTGGAGAGCATCTTTCTCGATAGCTCCTTTTTCCTGCAAATGTTTCTTCACATCCTCCATCTTCCTTGCTAATTTCTGCCTTTTCAGGGAATCTAATGTCTGGAAGTTTGTTACAGATTTCTGCCACCAGAGAATCCAAGTATAAGGAGCCACTTTGTTGTTGTCCTTGATGTTAACATTCCTGGATGTTATCAATCCAGACATGAGATCCCAAAGTGAATCAGTTCCTGATAAATCTGGTATTTTTTTCCACAACATTTTCTCCATCAGTCTGTGAAGTGGAGTCCTTCCCTCTCCATCCACATGGTCACAAAGGGCTGGATGAGTTTTAATAATTTCAAGACAATTTCTCACAACAATCTCCTTGATAGTGGAAAGATGGCTGGATTCACCTTTCACAATGTCATTTGGAAGATACTTGATGATTTCATTCAAGATGCTTTCGTTTGCCTGTGACACATCCCATTTCTTGAGTGCTTCCTCCAAATGAGTTTTAACAGAGGGCATCAATAACTCTGACAGATGAGAAGTGCACTTGGTAAGAAAAGAGATGAAGGCATTAGGAACACGCTGGCCTTCTCTGGACCACATTGGGTGAAAAGGATCTCCTCCTTCTCTGATGAGGAATGTCAGTAAGCCCACGAAATCTGTATTCCATTCTTTGCTGATATCACTATAATCAGTGTAGCTAGACAAGATGCTGCAAGTGAAAATACAAAATAACAATTAGTTGCAATATTTGAAGTGAAGCAACAGATAGGCTTATCATTGCAAAGTTGAAAGTAAATACATCAAGAGTAATAGAAACAAAATATCTAGTATCAACCAAGTAAAAAAAAAGAAAAGCCTTAGATGAATGAAGGTGTTTTCTGATCAATCTAGGGGGGTGTCATTTTTTAACAAATTTTTATAAATCCAGAATGGGTTACCATAGAAACCAAAGTCAAGTTTAAAAAAAAATCATGATTCTTAAAATTTCAAAAACATATTTGAACATCTTTGAAGTGGCCAGTTATTGTCATGGTGATAAGTACATGATTGTACAGGGTGAGGAAGCAAATTTTTCAAAATTTGAAATATTCCAAAGTTCAGTCGAAATGAAGGGTTTTGCTAACGGCTTCTACATATTCGAGTGTACAAAACAAAATGGTCAATTGTTATTGGGTCATCACTCAACTAGTATTTCCTTGAAACTCCTGATCTCGTATACACTTAATAGACAATAAAGTTACAAAAATTCTAAACCAAAAATATTAAAAATCGGTTGATATTTGAAGATACAGTCAAAACTGTAGCATAATATCTCATTTTTCCCATTGGAAACTTTCGTTACAAAATTTCACTTCGAAATTTCTGTTTTTTGTAAGCCTACCATGTCAAATATAATATGCCAACACTATTTTTTTTCTATTGGAGAATCTTTACAGGCATAGTTAGTAAGCATTTAAGCTGGATTGGAAGCATTGCTTATCTATTTTCTTGAAATCACACACCAAAAGCAAAATGCTGTAATCATTACGCAATTGCAAAATAGAACATGGATGAACTGCTATAACACTGTATTGCCCACTTTGAATGATTTTTTTTTCACCTGTCTCTTCCATGCAATTGGCCAGACTAATAAACTGAACAGTTTTCAGAAGGCCGATACCTTCCTCCTTGGTTTTGTGAGGTCATGAAGTTGACAGATTCACTTTCCACAAAAAGGCGTAGTGTCCGTCCCCCTACCTACTTCTCATACAAGCACATCAATGGGAAATTTCGAAACACCTGCCATTTGTAGCTACTCATTGGCAAACTAAATCGCAACAATGAGCAAGTTGATATCTCTATTGGTTGTTGAGTTATGTCTGATTTAGTGTCTCCATAGTGTCCGTCCCCCTTTGTTGTGTCTGTCCCCCCCGTAGAGATTTTTGCCTTATGCAGATGAAAGCTTGAAGTAAGGGATGTCATATTCCAAGGGATTGCTGTACTAATTGATATTTAATTTTTAGTTCACCTTGGATGACCTTGACTTACTTTTCAAGGTCACATGACCCAATTTCAGAAAAAACCTTGTTCAGGCTCTAGTTTGTGAATCTGAGATTGTTGGAATGTAATATTTGCAGTTATTTTTCTGCAAACTGACCTCTAAGACCAATTTCAATTTTAATGACCCAACTCCTTTTTTTCAAGGTCAAGGAGCATGTTTTAAAAATGTTAATATCTCTTGTATTTCTTGCGGCATTCTTGCCTGGATATGAACTCCAAAAATTATGGTGCACAATATCCTTGTCTAGACAAATGTACAATCTTTGTTTTGCTTCTAAATAAAGATATATATATATATATATATATAGCCTGCAAGGAATTGGGATATTTTCTGAAATCTCAAAGTATTTGTTGCCTCCAACACTCCAGAATATTGCCTCAAAATTTAAATATCCTCATGCTAACCATAAAAATGCAGTGAAGGTCAAAATGTTGAAAAATCACTCTAAATAATATACTCAGCGTGTAAACATTCATAATTATACCATTATTTCAAATGGCCGTATCTCCGGTCCTAATTAAGTTACAGAAATAATAAAAATATTCTCAGGAAGCTAAGATTCTCATCTTTCTAGGGGATGGTACTGCATGTATGTAGGTCTTTGTCTTGTCTTGTCTTCGGATATTCCTCTTCTTCGTTCAGGAGCACCCCTATTTAAAGGGAATATTCGTAAAATATTGATATCAATATTCAGAAATTGTTACTTGGTGCGTATAAAAAAGCAATTAAAAGATCAACAAGAGTATCTAAGATCCTTTAAGAGCATTTAAAAGCAACTAAAAGTGTTAAAAAGTGTTTAAAAGCTTATAGAAGCGTGTGATAAAAGTGTCAGTAAAAACTATGTTATTCTACGGCTACAGCTGCTATGTAGGATTAATAGCGCAAAAGATCGCCAAACCCTCAAAATTCCATATTTTCAATAATTTATCATGACATTTTTCTATAGGAACAAAAATAGTTTGCGCAAAAATTTTTAGGTCATCATTCCCAAGATATGTATAGATACATTGAAAGCGTTACTGACGAGATACAATGATGTTCATTTTTGGACCAAAGTGACGGTAAAATTGTACACTCGATTATGCAGAAGCCATAAGTTGTAAAAAAGTCATATTTTCAGGCCTTAGAAACAAGACAAAAAGGATCCTTCTCGTGAAGTTTGACTTCTATTATCTCCAATCAAAAATTCAATATGGCCGTCTAAACTTGGTGATGATCTGAAAAAAAGCACCTCCATATTTTGAGGCCTTGAGCCATGAAGACAGTAAGGAGGACAATAACATCGTGGTGACAGGTCTTGTTGACCAACTATTCTACGATACCCCACACTGAAAAGTAGGGGTTATTAAGGTCCGAGCTTGAGAAGGGCCAGAAGTTGGCCGCCCAGAAGTCTCCGAAATTTCTTTAAGTGGAAATCCTGAACTTTCTGGGCTATAAGGCATGGGGAACCATCCTGAGTCTGCCTATAGTTGCCATTGGGGTAATTCACATCCAGCCATGGCAAAACATGACATCACTGGACCTATTAGTATGCATCAGGTCCGTCCCCCTTTACTCGCATGAAAAAAGAAAAGCATAATTTTTCTATCTGAAGTCATGACTCATGAAACCATTGCCTGAGCTTTATACTTTGCCCTGAATGTCCCATTGACATCTTCTATTGATTTTATATAGAATTTGCCATTTCTTTTGTTGACAATAGAATCCACAACCTAACGTTTATAGTTTGAAAAAAAAAAATTGAATATCGAGCCATGCTTCCTAATGTAGCCCATAATTTTTTCACCATTTCTATCTTCTGGCCTTCATGGAATAGGCCGAATGGTGTCTTTGGGGTCCTGACATATGATTTCAGGCTAAAATCATTTTGCATAGCCGCTCTGGCAGCCTTGAGGTCCACCTGAAGCTCTTCAACCACCTCTCTCATGGAGGTTGCAGGTACCTTGTCAGTTTTGTTGTCAGTGACTCCAGGAATGCTCCATTCCTCTCTAAATTCTCTCCACAAACTCCCAGACTTCCCTCTTATTCCATTTTCATCATCGATTGCCTTCAAGACATTGTATTCCGGTTGTGAGGTCACTCTGACTATGTCAGGGATTGTTTTTCAGTCCACTTGGCACTGAAGTAAATCTGACCACCTCTTCCTTTTTGTCTCCTGTGGAGTCATTTTTAATCACAGCTCATTCTAACTTTCCACAGGTATGGCTGATACCTTAATGATTATGCTGTATTGTTTTTTGGTTCCCCACCCTGTAGGGTCAAAGTTGAAATTGTGTATTTTTAAAATGATTTCCGAAGTTCAATTTCACCTAAAACCGTTAAACGGCATCTAATGCTTGTCTGATCAATATTGCTGGCCGAAAAATATTAATCTTTCATTAGATAATGCCAGGAGATCACACTTAACCTTTTGACATCAACATTTGAAAACCTTGAAATTTCAGCTGAAAATTGTTCTGTCCAGAAATGCCTTTTTAAGTTGGCTTTGGGTAGATCAAACAATCAGCTATCACTGCACTTTCACGTCCTAGGGTCCCATTGCTCTGCTTATCTGCACTGAGGTGATAATCATAACTGTAATGTTTTTTGGCTGTCATTAAAATCACACTTATATCTAAAAAGTCCTGACCACTTAGGGCTGAACAATCTGTTACCAATGATTAGGCAAGTGGCTAGCACATTTTGGGCCAAATTTCAGGTCTCTAGTACCAATTATCTTTGAGATACTGCATTTTTGTCAATTAAAATACCAAATATGGGTGTCATTAGCGTTGTGCTTATAACTTGAAATCCGCACCACTTAGAGCTGAAGAATGTATTACCAACGTATGGGAAAGTGGCTATTCTGCACGCATTGAGCTATATTTCAGGTCTCTATGACCATTAGTTATTGAGATAGAACATTTTCCTGAACCAGAAAATTACAAGCAGAAAACAAAAATACCGTTTGCACCAATAGTGTTTGGATCCTGGATAACAAAGATGATATCCACTACTCCCTCCAGCACCCAATGTCTTTGCTGAACCATATTTCAGATGTTAGACAATGGTTAAATGTCACTGGCACCCCATATTTGATTAGTTGCCACTCATAGCTTTCAGCTCTAGGGATCTTCCACTAATTGGCACATCATGATTTATTCATATGTTAAAATTCAATGCGCCTGGTTGTTGTGTGCAGGGGCATAGCCAGAAACCAGGTAAGGGGGGGGTTTTGTTCCAGATGACCTTGGCGAGGCCCGTAGGGCCGAAGCCTATTCGGCAAGGGGTTTGGGGGCACTTTTGGCCCCCCAAAAGCCAACGTATTTTATATTGCTGGATATTGATTCCGAGCAATTATGAGGCTATTATTCATGGAAGGTCTAATATAAAAAGCTAAAAATGCAGTTTTTTAAAAACTTTTCTGTAAGTTGTCATTATACAAACTATTTGAGAATCCCTCCCACTGTGCACTAACGAGAGGGGTACCCTCGCCATCAGAGCAGCTATTACAACACTCGATTCAAAGTAATTTTCTGTCATCCTGAGCTTATTTCATCAAATCCAAAGCTCATATTTGCCAAGCACATAGTTCAGATGTTAAACTAATCCCAGGACTCACCTTCCATGTGTGATTAGTCACATAATAATCAGATTTTGCAGTTGAAATATATCGTAATGGCGAGGGTAACAACAAAAGCCTTTCGAGGGTAACACCATTTTCAAATATTGTCATTGTGACGGTACCACCCAAAATGGCTGTTATGGAATTGTGTCTTTTTCCTGTTTTTCAACGATTGCTATAGTGTGATACAAACAGCAATGGTGATGTGATGAGATTTACTAGTTAGAACAATTAGATAAGATTAGATAGATAGATAGATAGTTAGATAGATAGATAGATAGATAGATAGATAGATAGATAGATAGATAGATAGATAGATAGATAGATAGATAGATAGATAGATAGATGCTCGTCATTGAATTATTGTATCGCAAATCTTTTTTTTGGAAACATTTTAAAATTATTATCTCATCAGAAAAAAATAAATCATGATGGGAAGAGAGATGTTATAAGTCATATGTAGTTTCTGTAAAAAAAGGCACTGAAATTTGTCTTTTTGCTTTTAAAAATGCAGATGAGTCAAAACAAGTGGGCACTCATCTCAGTTAAATGGCATTGACCAAGATATACTCAGTTTGATTCATGATTTTTTTAGCAACCTTAAAAAAGTAATAACATTTTCTGTAATTTACCTCTAATTTCCCTTTTCACACTCATATAGGTCTATCTTAATATAGTCAAGTAAGAATCCAAGCACCCAGAAGATGTCTCGTGTTATATTAATAAATGGCGAGCAACACACTGTTTCCAAACTTTTGGCTTGCAGTGTAGATAGATAGATAGATAGATAGATAGATAGATAGATAGATAGATAGATAGATAGATAGATAGATAGATAGATAGATAGAATGGTGAGTAACATTTAGAAAAGTTCAGTTTCCCGAGGACATGCTATTCTTACTTGTTGAATATTTATTCATTTTTTTATCAACAAATGAAATAAGTGTCTACGAGTTTGTAAGCAGCAAAAATACTGTGTCTACAACTTGGTAATATTATACTGACCAAAAAGTCTGTGTCAACGACTTGGCCATCCCAGTAAATTTGTTGTCTGTCAGTTGGTAGTCCCTGGTGTCTACCAGTTGGTTGTCTATTAGTTGGTGGTCTACCAGTGTACGACTTGACTTGATACCTTCCCCCTTACCTTACCCCTTTTCACTTCTGCCACCCTCAACTACCCTCAGCTTCCCTCAACTACCCTCAACTTAACTCAAGTAACCTCAACTAAACTCAACTAAACTCAACTTACCTCAACTAAACTCGCCTCCCCTCAACTAAACTCGCCTCCCCTCAACTAAACTCGCCTCCCCTCAACTAAACTCGCCTCCCCTCAACTAAACTCGCCTCCCCTCAAGTAAACTCGCTCCCTTCAAGTAAACTCGGTTGCCCTCAAGTAAACTCACCTTCCCTCGACTAAACTCACATCCCCTCGCCTCCCCTCAAACGAACCCGCCTCCCCTCAACCAAATTCGCCATCCCTCAACTACCCTCAGTTACCCCATGACAAAACAGTGGTAACCCCAGGGGGTTGAGGGTGTATCTTGCCATGAGGCCTTGTAATGATTTACAGAGCTATGCAGCCTAATACAATACCCAAAACTTAACTAATTTGTTTTGAAAGTCCAGTTTAAATTCATACATATTGGAAGTGCAGTCAAATGCATACAAACACATGTCACCACGCAGGGAGGGCAGAACAATTAAACATGCTTAATTTGAATGCATCAGAGCTGCGTTTGGTCTTGTATGCAATGATATATGCAAACAGGTTTGCAAGCCCATGTCAAGAAATGCAGACTTATGCAGAGATGTTGCAGACTTATGCAATGCCTGTGTATTGATAAGCATCAAAGCAGCAGTATGCATTGATAAATGCAAGTAAACTGCAATTTTAATACTAATTTGATGAGTTTTACGTGATGTTAGTGGCTATTTTGCAGAAGAAAAGACTGCAAAACGCAGGTAAATGTATCAATATGCATCAGTATGCAGTGCATTTGTGAAGTAAATGCAAGGTTAATTACACCAGTTGCAAACATATGCATGGTTCTGCAACTGCTCTGCATCTGAACAATTAGCATGGGTATTCAGGCCCAAAAGAAACGCATACCTCAATGCATATGTTCACATTTTCTGAATTTTACCATTATGCCATAAAACGTGACTATATGCATCCAGTGGGAAAGGGGCTTTATAAGCAATGCAAGTCCATTTGTCATACAAGTATATATTTTACCTACTTTTACATTGTTTTATTCCTTTACATTGTTAAATTCATAAAAAAAGTACCATTACGCAGGTTTTTCCATGTCTTGGTGCATTTCTTTAATATTGTCTAAATGAATCTATAGTTTCTGGCCAAAACAGATTGGTCAGGCCAATCACATAACTTTGACACTTTTTATTGCAACTAGGTTCTTGATTGGAATTCCTGATTGCTTACTTCACAATTGCAATCATGACATTTGTGTCAGCACATGCTCTGATCTTGCACAACAAAGAAACATTGAATTAGCTGATTCATTAACTTGACTACCCCTGACTAAAACCATTCGCTATGCTTGCTTCTGTCTACATGTCTTGTGTTACCCTCACCAATGTTTATGGAGGTTACCCTCGCCAACCGGAAGTGACCCTCGCCCTAATCTTGCAGTACCCTCGCCACTTCCGGGCTGGTACCCTCGCCATTTAGGTTGGTCCCCCCGCCATTTTCGGTTGGTACCCTCGCCAAAATGCTGGTACCCTCGCCCCGCCATTTTTCGTTTTTTGTGGTACCCTAACCTCGAGTGAATTCGAATTTCATAAATATCTTACTTCATCTTGCATGTTTGAGTCTGGCACTTGGCACAGATTCATTCCACAAGCCATTTAACCTATCTTAACAGTTTGAAGACCTCGTACCCCTTACATTTTTTGCAATTTCACTTTAAAATCACGAAGTGAGATGTGTTATGGCCACCCTGATGGCGAGGGTACCCCCCTCGTTAGTGCACAGTGCTCCTTACCGCAATGATCAGGATATGGCAGAAGTGTCCAATAATGTGTTTTTTTAAATTTTGTTTTGTGCTTTGGATTGGATTGGGATATTTGTCAAGTTGCAAGGGAGTGTGTGAATATAAACTCTCATCCTTGGGTTATTAGCATAATCAGATCAGAGACAGCACTGGAGATTCCTATACGAATAATATAAATTTATGTCCTTTATAAATACATCAGCCCCCTTTCAAAATACATGTATAATATGCAAGGGTGTGATTTGCTGGAATCTAAATCCATTGACTTAAAAACATTATCATAGACTTCTGGGTTTAAAATGAGAAACATTCTCCAAAATTTGGGCAAACATGCTACCTGTTATGGTTGGCCTTTTGGTAAAGTGAAGGAATGCAAAAAGTGTCTCTCAGAAGAAAACTCCATAAATTTAAAAGAAAATTTTTGAAATTTTCAGGCCCGAAAGTCTTGATTTTCCATATATTTACATCAAAGCTGACCAGCAGACATTCCTCCGATTTATATTCTTGACCCAGTAGAGTTGTTATACAGGGCCCATCTGGCAAATTACATTTTATTACACTAAAATTGCAACAGATGGAATTTATGTTAAAAATGGGTCAGATCTGAAAAGAACGAGTCAAAGAAATATGTCAAATTTTTGTAAAATCTGAACTCATTGTCGCGTAAATGTGGGTCCGAAGTCGAGGAATAGCCCTGGAAAAAACTTTTGTGATGAAAAATATGATTTTAGAATTGTATTTTTGCATCAAAGTTCACATACTTTTGGCACTTGTGAGGACTTACTTTTAAAAGTTTGGTAAATTTGACTTTAGTTTTGGGCCCAAGGAGGGGGTTCTGACCCCTATATCCCCCTTGGCTACGCCCCTGGTTGTGTGTGTTATATATACTGCCAATGACGAATAAATTAGTATTCTATTCTATTCTTCTAGTTTCAGAGAAGCATTATTCTTCATACTAAGCATGTCAGATGCAAAGAAAATGCAAAAATGTTGTGTGACATTCTGTCAAAGCATTTATTAATAATATGTATTCAATCGCTTTCAACTCCAGTCACCTGCAAAAAAAAATTAGTGAGGCAAAGTCAATAAGTCATTTTTGTTGTGATGCTAAATACGGTGTGATGCTAATGACAATTTGAGTAAAAAATCATTGTAGGGACAAGTGCAAAACTGGCAGTCTAGCAATATGTACAAGCAATGGACTTTAGAACACCAGAATCACGTTCACAGTGATTTTGGCCTAGAAATATGCAGTCAGAATAGAGCAGCAAGGCATTTGCTAATGACAAATTGAGACAGGACAACTGACATGCTAACCGAAAAACTGAAATATTTCAGTTTACATGAACGATTCAGAGCTACAGATAATGTAGTTATTTTATAGGGTTCTTAGACAATTTGACTTTGGTTGCTATGGCAACAGATTTTGGATCTGATGAAAATTTTGCAAAAATGGCACGCCCTCGACTTAGATTGGAAAATATTTGAGGATTCCATAAGTATAGCCATTGCCACTAAGTATGACTAGTCCAGTTAATGACACAATAAACACCATATACTAACAATTGAGGCAGTATGATAGGAAGATGTTTTTTGCTAACCAGAGATGCACATGCTATAGGACTAAGTGGCTTACAACATTTTGTGCTGCTTATGTTGATCAAAGTATCAAAGTAATACATTAAACGACTGAATTTTTTAGTGACATTGCCGTATAAATTTAGAGATTAAAAGCCTGCTATAAGGTTTGAAAAAAAAATTAAGACAATGAATCATCAAGTTTAATAATACACTCAGGATTGTTCAATAAATATAGAACATGTAACAAGTACCTTGAGCATAGCGTATTGTCCAAATGTGTGAAGATCTGGAATAGAGAATCAGAATGAGTTTAGTTTGAAATCACAAGCAGATTGCATACAAGGGTTCCAACGCAGCTTCTACAAAATCAATAGTGAACAAAACATTTTTGTCAATCGTTACAAAGTCATCAAGCTAAGAGTAATATCATGAAACCCCTGTTGTTTTATGCGTTCAGATTAAAGACTTTATCTCAGACATATGTTTGTACTGAGAATTATCTCATGAAATAATATATAACTTCAATTAATCAATTCAATTACTATATTCATTGTACCCAGAGTACGCTAATAAAGATATATAATAGTAGGTAATTCAGTACTATTTGAGGTAGATAATGTCTGAAAAGTCAAGTCATGTCTGCTTTTGCCCATTGACATTTTGCTGTTACAAAATTTCACTTTACAGTTATCATTTTTTGTAAGTGTAACATGTAAAATATAATGCTCGCAACCTAGTTTTTGCACTGCAGAATCATTACCTACATATTGTGGAAAAATTTAGCAAGCAGTGGAAGCATTGCATATCTGGTTTCTAAAGAGGGTAGTGTCATTAAGGAACACTTTCAAATAACTTGTTTTTTCATGTTTGGTCAATAGAACTGGTCTCAAAGATGAAGTTTTCATTTTCTTTAAAAATGCTTGGGCCCGATTTCACCACTATGTTTGGATTAGTCCCAACTGTTAGAAACATTTCACCAAAGATGTCCAACGTCTGAGTTGAATAAACTTTAAAGAGCTGAAAGATACAATAAATAAAGGTAATTTAGTTTCAACTGCTATATGTAGAGAGCATAGGTAATTTCTACTCTCAGTCAGTTGAAATGTGTAAAAATATAACTTAAAATAAATTATAATTAAAATTTTTAAACATTTCAAATGGAAAATAGCTGCATGACTTCCATTGGGAAGCTGCAAATACGGGAAAAATAATCCCTTATTTATTTTCACCTACTTTCATGGTCAAAATGCATATAAACCTACTTGGGACATGTCTCAATTAGACAGCTGGAAGAGACTCGAGTCCAAACACATTTCACCAACTTTTTGAACACCAGTCTGAAAGCAAGAGAGACTGGACAGCTGTTAGCATGATTCTTTGGACTTAAGCCTGTTTGTTACTGTTGTTAACTGTTTTGAAGACCTGTTATACATGGTAAAGCAAGCTGAGTATCTGATTGCCTTGCGCACTCAATAAGCAGGAAATTTCAATCGGCAAAGAGGTAGGGGTTGGGGGGTTGCTACCCCCCCCCATCTCAGCATTGACCTTTATACTTAATTTAAATATTTATTTCCTTTTCCATTCCTCAGCCCTCCCCCTTCCAGTGGCGGATACAAGGGCCCCCCTAGACCACTGAGATTAATAATGGTATTAAAATACGCCGCGACGCGGGCCCGCGAATGCTGAAAGACGCTCGGCCCCCCCTAGAAGACCCTGTCTGGATCCGCCACTGCCTTCTGTTGTTTTTCTAGATCCCCCTCTGCATCGGCTGAGATGTTAATCGGCTGCCCCTTGATCCAGTGTCTGTGATGGGCAAATAAAACATCCCTCTTATGGGGTAAATGTGTAACATGTTAAGGACTCCCGCTCTCTCTCCCACCTCAAGAATCAACCCTCGTGAGCACCATGAACTGGGCTTAGAGAGCTGTGGTTACCATATCTATCTATAAATCTTTTCTATCTATCTATCTTATCTATCTATCTATCTATCTATCTATCCATCTTATCTATATATCCATCTATATATCTGATCTATCTATCTATCTATCTATCTATCTATCTATCTATCTATCTATCTATCTATCTATCTATCTATCTTTCTATTCATCTGTCCATCTTATTCATCTATCTATCTTATATATACAGTGAGGTGCGAAAGTTTGGGCACCCTTGGACTGGGTTCATATTTTTTAAAATTTCAGAGGGACTATTTGCAGTATAATTTCAAAGTGAATTGTGTGAGTGAAGGATACCTATGCACTCAACCTCAGCCAGAAAGAACTATGGAAATACAAAAATATAAAAAATGATGGGTCTTTTTGTCCAATGTGACATGTGCAAAAGTTTGGGCACCCCTACAGATTCTGATATATATTTTAACATAACTTTACATTAAAACAACATAAAAGCCCTAAAGTGCTTTGGATGATTATTTAAGTATCCCTGGGCTTCAATTTGTGTGAAATTTGTAATGTTCTTCCTGACAGAATGACTCCAATCTTGGCACATTTGAGGTTCCCAAGGTACAAACTGCAACTGCCAGATTATTAATTTATTTTGAGGCCAGTAGCTGAAAAAGTTGATTTATCACCTTGCTTTTTCATCACCTAAGCATGTTTTTGTGATTGAGACTTGTGATTCAGGTGTGAAATTCACACCAATAATGTATACCAATAACGTATATATTTATATAATACAATTGAATTGAAAATGAATTGAATTAAAACCTCAATTCACAGCCTATCTCAATTCAATTCAATTCAATTCATTGCATTTTTCCAACATGGTCAATTCAATTCAATTCAATTCATAGACTTTTGAAATTTTGAATTAATTCGAATTAATTCAATTCATGAATTGAATTGTGCCCATCACTGGTGTGAATAACATTGAAAAGATTGAGTGGGATTTGATACCGGTCTGTTTGGTCAGTCTCAAAAGTTTAGACTTGTCACAAGTCGGTGAAGTCGGGCCTTGCAAATGTTTTAATTTGGAATCTTCTAATGCACAAGAGATATATTTAGTTATTAGTGACCAGTTTGACCAGTTATTCCAATTTTACCACCAAAATCTAAAAATTGACATTACTAAAAATTCTCTCAATAGAATTTTTTCGTTTTTTGTCTTAAAATATTCTCCTGACCTTCCCCTACAATCGTGAACTTCTAGTTTTTGGATTCAATTGGAGAATTTAAACATCTTTAAAGGATCCTGTGCTTACCCACTAGGGAAGGTCAAACGGTAAAAAGGTGACTCCTTAAATTTATTGTCATGTAAAAAAAAAAACAGCACAACATTAAACCATTTAGTTTCCCGTGGGGGGGGGGGGGGGGTGGAGTTTTTTTAATAAATAATTTCTTGCTCAGTTTTGGTGAAAAAAATAAATTCGTTTTGGGCAGTCTTGAAATAAATTATTTCTGTCAGGGGTATTTCTTAATAAGACTCTGCTTTATTTAGGAATGAATATTCGAAGACTTGGCGCTTGAAATAAATTCATAATTTGAGTCATGAATAGTATAATTTTACAAAAGGAACAATAACAGATTGTGCAAAAATATTTAGGGGGTAGGCTAATGTCAATGATACGATGTTTATATGCATGCACATTTATTTTGTTCCTGATGAGATCCAATTATGTTGAAGACTTAAGACTCCAGATATAATTATTTCTTTCTGAAACTTTACGTAACAGTAAAGAGGGAGGACTTGGAGCTGGCAAAGACAAAAAATGCATCTTCTGTTGTTTTTCTACAAATCTTAGTGATGTATCTTCCATGATATCAGGTCCTTTTGTTGTGCTACTGTCCATGTGGAGTTTGAATTGAGTTAATTAAAAACTGTGTACCTTCAGTTTAGCAATAACTTCTGTTGCAATTGAGTTGGTAGTAATGAAAACTTGTCCATGTAGTTCTGACTGATGAAATCTTACTAGGTTCCAAACCATTTTAGTCAGGTCTTCGTCCTTCGCCAATGCAGTCTCCTTGTAACTGGCATGCAGAGACTGGAAAAAAATGAACAGAAGAACAACTGTCATTAATTGATTGTATGAATGGTATACGCAGCATAGAAACAAGACTATCAATGTGAATGTAATAAAAGAATTAGGAAAAAAGTGGTGTTTCGAATATCAAGTGGTTTTATGGGAAAATCATGGTGGTTTTTGCATTGAAATTGGTTTATCACATCATTTTCGGTTTTTGCCTTTGGAAAAGGTCTCCTCCTGGCTCAGGTAGAATGTTTTGTTGTTTTTTTAACGCATAGGGGAAGCTTGGGAGAGTTGGACCACTTTTTACATTCTTGCACCTCCTGCTAACAGTAATGATTATATAAACATGCTTTATGCATGTATTGTATCTTGAAATATTTCAGAAAAATATCTTTAGGTTTGCTTTGATATTTGCCCAAGAACATATGAGCTACAGCCATATGAAATTGTAAAAAGTTTGGCCCAACTCTCCCCATTAAGTGGGAGACTCGGGCCTTTCAGGGGGGAGACTTGGGTCATTGCAATACATCAGGTTCAGTAAAGCTGTACTTGAGGCCATAATATTTTTAACCTGTAGTGTGGTGGTCATAGAAGTGAGGCCTTTTGCAACTCTAGTTTGCTGTCAGACTTAAGCCTCGGACTGATGGCCCAACTCTCCCCATCTAGATTTCCCGATATCTAATTATATTAGACCATGAATAATCATTAAGGCCTAAAAATATTCAATCTCTGTTGAAAATTGCTCTAGACAAATTCTTCTGTCTTAATAAAAATAAATCTGGGTAAATGCAACACATGTGGCGAGAGTATTAGCACTGTCCCAACTCTCCCCCATTCCACCATTTTTCTCTAAATCCCAATTATGACAAAACTGGTTGTCTGATAATTTTCCAAAATATGTTAATAACAACTGAATAGTCAAGCCTACCAAGCATGCCATAGAAAATTTTCTCAGTCCTTGTTGTCTGATAGACAATTAAAAACTCGTAACATGGCTCAGTTTTTCCTTTTTTCATCCAAATTTGAATTTTCTTCTCTCTAAAGATTGTGACAAGCAAATTAGCCAGAAATGTTACATCCCCTGAAAGATTTTTATTTTTATAAAATTTTGGTGGCTGTAGCTTTCTCAAAAATGTATTAGTTTCCTCAAAAATCAGGCTGGCCCAACCCTCCCTGCGGCCCAACTCTCCCAAGCTTCCCCTACACCTTTAATGACACATTTAGTCATTTACTGTGTATTTTCAGCAATATAAAACAATCAGAGTAGAGGGTTGGGGTGAGTTTAGAATTCAAGATAAGGTATTAAGGATACTTTGTAATTGTCCCCCAACATGATTTAGGATACCATCCTTGTGCAGTCTTGTTGATGATACAAAATGGTCATGTATCTATAGCAGTCCACACCTGCCAAAGATGAGCAGTGAAACAAATATAATATGTAAATGGCACTGCCATGAAATTCGCGCATTACTTCAAAATTTTAGGACTCAAAGTGTTACCATAACTTTTATTTTATTTCATATCAATGTATAAAGGCAGTTATGTAACTGTTTAAAAAAATTAGGAAGACAGATATGTTGAAAGACAGATACATGTAGAATAATAGAGAGATAAAATATATAATAGATACAATGTAGATAGATAGATAGATAGATAGATAGATAGATAGATAGATAGATAGATAGATAGATAGATAGATTAAATAGATAAAAAGGCCTGATATTGATAGATTGATCAATAATTATCTCAATGGTAAAAGGCTGACAATACCGAAGGCTTCCAAATTTAAGTCTAGGTTAGATTGTTGACATTACATAATAGCACAATAGTAATAAAAAACAATAACATGATTATGTAACTTTAATTTTGTTATGTTTTCTTGTTGTCTGTTTTGAAATTAAATTAATCACTTGTTAGTAATTTAATTTAGCTTGTCAAGGCTAATAATTAACTATTCCATAAAAATTATAGGTACAGGGAATATTACCGGAGAAAATTGAATTTTTAAGACACTTTTGAAGATGAATTATGTTATTTGTATGAAACTAAATCATTGATAAGAAGCTGGGCCCACTTGACCTAATTTCAAACTGCGGACTGTTGATGTTGAGACCATCACTGCACAGATTTTAGAGTCCTCTACTGTGCTCAATTTCGTCTGCGGCAATTTCGCTGCATGAATATAATATGTTAGACTGGATCACAGCTTTGATACAACTATGGTAGAATGAGTCTACCCCGGTATTAGAGTTTTTCATGCCATGATAAATTTTGGTCTATGTGTCAATATGTGTACACATTTGTGAATGATCAACCAGATGACCATGCTCAAGAAATTTGCTTGGAGACCATGACTTTTCATTGATCCGGTGATGTCTAAGGACCTAATACCAGTTCCATAAATAAGGAACTTCATGGACCTCATATAAACAACCTTGACACTGGGCTTGCTGAGACTACCCAACTGGGAAAAGAGTCGCACATCAAGTTAAACTTCGTCCATTATGTCTACGATAATCAAGTTCAAGTTCATCCAATGGATCTTCTGCGTCAGCATCTTGGACCATTAGGATCATCAACGTCCACGTATATTGGTTTCATTAATGTTGCACGCACACTATTAAATCCGAACATAGAGGCTGCTTCTGAAGCCTGTGTTCAGTATTTCAACTTGCTTACTTACAGGTCTGCTCCCAAGAGAGCAAAGCCTTCTTCCGTATCACACGTAACGCCGTATATTGGCATGCACTTGTTCTATTGGTTTTTTAAAAAGCTTCTTGGAGGTCATGAAAACACCGAAATGGTGACCTAGGGTTCTTATTGGCTAGAAGCTGGGGAATCTGACCAAGGATACAATTATGCAATTTACATATTTCACACTGGTATGAAAACTATTGGACCCGGCATTGCATCCTTTACACATATTGGATTGGGCTTGGAAATCTGCAATGTAACTTTCATTACTTTCATTGAGGCAAAATTTAGTTATGCCCTATTTTCGAATATTTGGGTGTCTGATGAAATTACGCAAAATCCACAAGTGTCCTTAAAAGCGTTATAGTTTCTAATTATTTTGCTTCAATCATTAGCATTCTATCATTTGTCAACCATTCATGTCAAAACATTTCACTTACATGCTGCCTATGTCATGCAATATGTATTAATTGTCTCCATTGGAATAACATTGATTTTGCATACATTTTTCAAATTTATGCCCCCCAAAACTTTCAAAATGGTTCCGATCATTAAAAAAATTCTTCTAGCACTCACCTTATACTGTCTATTTAGCTCTTTGCAAAGGAAACTGAAGCAACATGCCTTACTTTAAAATAATTAGCAATCAAAAGTTCTTTCCACGACTTTCCATTGGAATAGCAATGTGATTAGTATGTGCAGTTCCTTATTCAATAGTTTGTCAATTTCCAACACACTACTTATCGGTCAGTTTCACCACACTAAATGGAGGGAAAAAGACTACTGTTAAAGGCATTTTCAAAATGATCAGTCCATTTTGAGATTTTGAAGAATTCATGCAAAATCAATCTCATTTCAAAGGAGACAATTAATACATATTGCATGACATAGGCAGAATATAAGTGAAATATTTTGAAATGAATGGCTAACAAATGATAGAATGCTAATGATTGAAGCAAATCATTTAATACTTTAACGTTTCCATGGCCCATGCGGATTTTGTTTAATTTCGTTAGACACCAAAATATTTGAAATATGGCATAACTCAATTTTGCCTCAATGAAACTTAATGAAAGTTACACAGAAGACATTCCAAGGCTGACCCAATGATTATGTGAAAAGGATGCAATGTTGGGTCCAACAGTTTTCATACTAGTGTCAAATACAAAACTTGCATAATTTCGTCAGACACACAGTATATTTCAATTACTATTAATACTAGAGAATAGGGACACAAGCTATGACATCACGATTCAACAGCATAAAAATAACTTAAGATTCCACGTAAATATGACAAGGGCTCTAATAATGAAATAGGCCTACCTTGACTAACTCTGCAAAACTTGGTTCCAGATACAGCTCATCTGTTTTAGCAACCAGTTTCATCATAAGGGAAGGTCCATCCATGGGACAAAGAATTCCGCCTTCATTCAGGATTTCCAAAATCTCCTTGACCTCTTGTTCTATGTCCAACGTTGTCAAATCTTGGATCTTTTCCTCAATTCTTCCGTACCTGTATGAATTGTCAAATAAATAAGTTTGTCACATTAAATAATTTATTTACACTGTCCAATTTCCATAACCACAACACCACACAACCAGGGGTGCCGGAACAGGGGGGGCAGGGGGGCGCAATTGCCCCTCCTGCCCTTGTCCAGGGAGGGCAGGGGGGCAAGGTGTGCCCTTTTGATATTAATAAAAACACATTATTAGGCCTTATTTTACTACTTTTAGGCACAAATTACGTATGTGCAAAGTATATATTCAAGATTATTATTGATATTCTATTTAAAATTTTGTCGCGCGAATATGATTTGCCCTTTTTTCTTCCGGACGCCCCTGCCGCCCGCATATCGTTCCGGCACCCCTGCACACAACTTCATATTATCCCATCAGAAATTATACTGCTAATCTTGGAAGCTTAGACAATTAATCAAAGTAGATTCTGCCACTTTACTCTAGTTACTAAATAATGGGGTAACCGTGAGATGGCCAGAGGAAGCCTTGCAATTTTGTTTATTTCACAGTCCAAGCAACAATCCGACCCCCCCTCCCCTCTATGCAGGGCCAAATGACAAAAAAGTTTGGTTCACAATGTAAAATGAGAACATTACGTAACATCATGGTCAGGGCATAGCCACATAGGCTTTTGTGTAAGGGTGTAAATAAAAGTAATGTAACTCTAAGCCTCATTACAGTAATTGGTGCTCTGACGAAACCCGCCATCTCCTACTTTTGGCAAAATTATTTGTTCATTTTTTTAAAAAATATCAACGGACACCTTAGGTCTGACCTTTGTTTTAGTGAATCTGATACATGTAAAACAATTCCTCACAGCTTCTGCATAATCGAACATCAAATTTAGCCAATTCTTCTTCCCCGATATCAGACTTAGAATTTGAATCTACTTGGTTCACTGACTCATTTCTGCTCCACTGCCCTCAGCTTTGCACTCGACACAGTGAATTTGAAAGCCCTGGTTGTTTTCAGTCAGGACGATGAACCTGTTGCCAATTAGACAGTTCAAGTTTCAGGCTACTATATTTCACATGGCTTCCCGCTGCTGCCCGGAAGTGAAAAATCCAAGCTCCAAAAAGAGGATCCTGTGATCTCAAGGATTACAGACATTTTAGAGACATATGGAATTTAATTTGCTTTTAACTCAGCAATCTCAACAAAAAGCCCATTAGGATCCTGCATCGAAAGAATTGAAAATCTTCAAAGCAATCCAGTCTTTACTAACGTGCAAAACCGACAAGTATCCCTTAATATCGCTGATGCATCTTGTTACCACAACTAGATATGTGCATTTTTAAATAATATACTAATTTATACAAACTGGTTACTATCAGCCTAGCCCATGCATCCGTGCATGAGCTAGGGCCATGGCCCCATGGACCATTACGGTGGCCAGAAAAAAAACTATTTCTGAAATTCACAATAATAATAATATTATTCCCTGATTGTTGCTTTTGAAGTAACCATATTGTTTAGTCAGAATACTGATATGATACAAAGAGTCAATACCGATCCAACACTTAAAAGCAGTATCAATATCCGATAGGTGGCACCACTCCATATATAACCAATGGTATTGGTGGTATTGGCTGCAAATACCACAATCGGTATCTGATCAGAAATGAAAAAGTGGTATGGGGGCATCCCTTAAGTTAAGTGTAACATTTTCCTTTACATCCTGTTTAGTGAAATACCAGAGAATATAATTTCTTTAAACACATTTAAATAAATTATTAGCACCGTTCACCCTTCCTCTTACCTCAAGTGTTTCATTCCTTCAAGAGCATCTTCCTCGCTAGCTCCTTTTTCCTGCAAATGTTTCTTGACATCCTCAATCTTCTTTGCCAAGTTCTGCAATTTCAGTGAATCTAGTGACTGGGAGTCCCTTACAGATTTCTGCCACCAGAGAATCCAGCTGTAAGCAGTCACTTTGTTAATGTCCTTGTTGTTTACATTCTTGACTGTTGGCAATCTGTACATCAGATCCCAAAGTCTGTCAGTGCATTCAATTAATTCTGGTATCTTTTTCCAAAAATCACCAAGTATAATTTTTTCCATAAGCCACTGAAGGATGGTTTTTCCATCTCCATCCACGTAATCACAGAGGGTGGGTTTCGTTTCAATGATTTCAACACAATTTCTCACAATGAGTCTCTTGATGGAGGAGAGGTAACTGGAGTGCCCTTCGATAATGCCACTTGGAACATTCTTGATGATATCATTCAAGATGCTTTGTTTGGTCTTTGAAACTTCCCATTTCTTGAATGCTTCCTCCAGAAAAGTTGAAACTGAGGGCATCAATGTCTCAGAGAGATGAGTACCAAATTTTCCCAGAAATGTAGCAAAAGCAGTATCAAATGGTGGTTTGCCTTCTTGCCCCATCGGGTAGAACATATCTGCTCCTTTTCTGATGAGGAATGTAAGTAAGTCCATGAATACTGAATTCCATTCTACTTCAATGTAACAATAAGTTATGTAGGCCCACAAAACCCTGCAAAAGTAAATAGTGAATAACAATTAATCTCCAAAATTGATATGAAAGAGGAAGAAAAGACATAGATATATATGAGGAATTATGAGGAAAAATATTCAATGATTGAAAGAAACACTAAAAATAAGCATATTCAACGTGTCATCCAGTAGATTTCGACATATTTTTTAGTTTCAAGGTACGTCTCAGAGGGAGATAACTGCAAAAGAGCAAAAATCAAGACTTTATACAGCAGCTTATTTGACAACAAGCATTGGGGTCTTTCAATTTATTTGTTTAAATTTCTGAATCAAGTTGATCTTTGAACCAATTCATGTCCCATGTGAAGTGATCTTGGACTTCAAATTCTTTTCGGAGCTGTAATTCATATGGAAAAACATGGCCTATAGACATGCAAGAGGTGTTCAACTTATTTTGACAAAAAATTCAACGCAACACAAAAACTGAAAAATGTTACTTTTCTTCCTCTCTATAGGTCTTGTCAATAGGGAAAGGTTCTTTGAGTCGGACAGCTGTATTTTAGGCATTTTTAAAAATCGCTATCTTGCTTTGCCTGAGGGTTGCAGCGCATCAACCAGGGCCTCAAATTCAACGTTTTCATTAACTCTAATAGAAAATTACAAGTTGGCATGGTAAGAACACTGAATATTGGTTGAATTCTCTGAAACAGAAAATGGAAGGGGGTATCCTTGAGTCGGACAGTTGTGTTCCCAAAACAAGACATTAAATATATAGCTATAAAAGAACTTTTCAGTCCATCGAAAAAGCCTACAATTGAGCACAAAATAGTTTGATGTGCTTCCTAACTATGTACTTAAAAAATTGAAGTTGAATCAATGCCATAAATCAGCAAAGGATCCTTCAAATCTGGCAACATTTCTCTAAAATATACAATTTTGTGACAAATAATTAAGAGGAAAACGGTGTTTTACTCCATCATTTGGGCTGTAAAAAAACTCATTTAAGTTGGTCATGTCCCGATGATAATTTTTGGTTGGACAAAGCATGCCTTTGGGTACATACTGGAACCAAAATTAATATACTGGTGTAGAAGCTCTCTATTAGCCAGTTTATTTTTTTTATTTTTTTTATTTAGAACATATTTTATATGGGTAACACTGTCAGTCAAAAAACTGTTTTTCAAGTGGCCCATTTACAAAGTGAACAATAAAATCAACAAGCATAAATTAAAACCGGTAAAATCAGGTAAAATAAAGTTTAGCTTTACATTTAAAATCAATTGCATTATTACATTCCTTAATACTCTCTGGCAGTGTGTTCCAAATTATTGATGCCCTATAGATAAAAGATCTCTTATACATTTGTGATTGACACTCTGGAATAACAACATTTAAAGTATTAGCAAGACGAGTATTAATATTATGGGCATCACATGCCATTATCACAGAATTGACTAGATGTTGAGGTGCATTACCATGGATACAATTGTACATGTAACAGGATCTCAAGTTGATATAGAATTCTCAACTTGACATAGAAAGTGAAAAATAGCAGACGATCATTCTTCAGAATAGAATATGGAATCCATACTTCATTCTTGAGAATGGCGTAAGGATTCCATACCCCATTCTTGAGAATGGCGTATGGATTCCATACCCCATTCTTGAGAATGGTGTATGGATTCCATACCCCATTCTTGAGAATGACGTATGGATTCCATACCTTATTCTTGAGAATGGCGTATGGATTCCATACCTCATTCTTGAGAATGGCGTATGGATTCCATACCTCATTCTTGAGAATGGCGTATGGATTCCATACCTCATTCTTGAGAATGGCGTATGGATTCCATACCTCATTCTTGAGAATGGGGATTCCATAATTCATTCATGGAATCAGTAGCTTGGTAACATGTCATGAAGAAACGAAAACACCAAATTGAGTTTAACTTACACTTTTTTAATATATACAGAATTTCTTTCACAATGTATTCAGTAGTTTTGTGATACAGATCATATTTTGCAGCCTCAATTATTTGCACATTGTCCATATAGGCCTAAATTATCTATTTTATGTCAGGTTGCAATAACAAAATTTAAAATATGAAATATACATATGGGCCCATTATTATTCAAACAAGTCTTTCATGTCATAAATTCCCAATTTTGAGTTTTCCCTGTTTAAATGATGAATTAATTATACATGCCGTGTCTTGTAAGATGTGATGTCCAGTTGGATAGAGATACCATGTAGGCCTAACTGTGTGTAAAAGTTAAGAGTCTTTGCAGTTAAAATGCAGGTGGTATGACAGCGTTGCCTGATCTATCCATGGGGCAAGGAACTCCAAGATAGAGTCTGGAGCCACAGAGTTAAGGAACTGTGACTTGACTAGAACACTTGGTGACTTGACTTGGAAGATTTTCATGACTTGGCGATTTACCATGAGTTAAGAGTTCCATGACTTGACTAACTTCAGTGGCTTATTTTTTTCCTAGTAGAGGGGGAAATATCGGCAAATGTAGTTCAACCAATTTATCCCATGTTTTTATAAACTTGAATGTTTTAATAAAATCTTGTAAATTTGCTATCTTTTAAACAAAATAAAAAACAGTCAAATTAGAGCGTTATTGATTTTTGTAACACACACAAATTTTCCTCTTCAGATAAATACACATACAGAGACATGGAATACTCGATAAAAACATTTTTACCAATCTTGGTAATTATTGAACCAATTAAAACATATTCAATTGTTTTGGCTTATGGAAAGAATAGCAATAACATGAAGTTCATTTTCAATATATGAATACATACATGATACTATTATAAAAGAGTAATATTTATTTTCCTTAATAGCAATTAGGTAAAATGAGGGTGACAAAGCTTAAAGAGCTCCAGAATTGCAATTACTGTTTATCGGACTGTCAGTCTGATTCTTTAATTGTACATTGCAGAAGCATTGATGACTTGATTGGCAGTGGCGACTTGATAGCAAAATGATAGTGGTGAGTTAGCCTGGTCAATGGTCATGTTTTGACGACTTTAAACTAACGTGACTGGCGGGGGCTTGAAACGGTGGCGGCTCTGGGCTGTAAAATGGTGCTTTATTGTGGCGTGGAGTCCTGATTCCTGAAGCTGTGAAATTGTCTGGTTGCAGACTTGGTCAAAACTATAGATGATTTTAAATCCAACTGCTGTCCCTTCCCGGAGAAAGAACCTGCAATGATAAATGTATACATACATTAATAAGGAGTTGCCATACTTTGCAGTAGCTGTCTCACTTGGGCAGGGCAGGATAATACTAATACTGCTCAAGCTCATCTTAAAACCTGGTTGACCTTCATAACTGAGTAAGCATTGTTCACAATGATGGTGAACAATAGGGTGGCCCTAAAAAAAAAGAGTTTGAAATTTGTTCGGGCCATCCTCCCAAATTATGTCTATTATGGAAAAAATTAACTGCAAAGTTTGGTTCAAATCGGTTAATGTCTAGAGGTGCCCCCCCGGGCATTGAATTACCTACATTTTAATCAATATTTCGAACTTTTACCGATTCGCGGTATTGTATAACTAAGCCATTTCAAATACAACAGTTTAATTAGGCTCATTGAACAGGGCCAAATGAGACATTCATTTTGAATACCAACTTGGAAGGTCTGCGACACTTTTTCACCAGTCCTAAGACCCAGGTATTTGGTTATCTGATTGAAAATTTTGAAGTTTTGAGATTACATCAAAGGATTCCACCTGGAAGCACTAATTCTAAACCAGACCTTGTGAAACATAGATTGCATATATGCCTGGCCATCACTTTTGTCACACCATTACTTTTTAAGAAATATTCTCAACAATAGTTGGCTGGGGTGAAATTATAAATATTGGTGCATAATACTAATTCATTGCGAAGGCGACGCCATCTATAAGTAATGAGACCATAATCCCTTTAGTTGGGACATAATGACCACATCAATTTTAAAACCATTAAAGACAGCCATTTGTCCAGTGGAAAAGGATGGTAAGGATGAACATCTTGCATGGCCGCCTGTATTCAAGATGATTCTATGAGAGATCCTGAAGATTTACAAAAATGTTAGTATGTATTGTTGTAACAAGTTAGTTTTGTCCATTATGTATAGAAATATTTTGTTAGTTTTGCCAAAAAAGATCTTTAATGAAACAGATCTTATTTATCCCATTTCCTTTGATAGAAATATTATTATTTTCAAGAGAAGTGGTTTGTGACCTCTGTCGCATGGGTTAAGGATATGGTTGGTGAAAACAGCATTTCTTCTGATAATCACATAAATATTGTGTCCCTCCTTCTCAAGTTAGCTCACTTGGGAGTGCTCTTTGCTGCCAACCACTTGGATCCAGGTTTGAGTCCAACTTTGGTAGAGCCACCTGAATCTATATGAAATTTTTGACACAGCAGTTTCAACTTTTATTTGCCACGCTGCTGCATACAACTCCGGTTCAAATTGGCCTGCTGCTGCATAAAAACAGGACATAAAGCCCAATTATTATCCAGTGAAAGTATTTCAATCAGAGGCTAAAACTCTCTGTTTTTGCTCTCTGGTGGGTTTTATAGCTCTGCTAATCATTATCTGTCCTGGAAACAAACCACCAGTATTATTGAAAGTGAAATGAACACGACACACTTCAGCAATTACGCAAATTAGCATTCATAATATCAGAAAATTATGACCTAACATCTCAGACTATCCATGTTGGTATTCAAAAGGAAGCTATTTTAAGGCTTGTTCAGCCTTTCTACTTATATAACTGTCCAACTTGATTTGACTGAGTTACAGAGAACCGCGAATTTGCAAAAGTAGAGAAAAATGCTTAAAATATCAAAACTTCATGGGCCTTGGGGAACCTCTAAATATTAACCGATTTGCACAAAAATTTACGTGCAGCATTTTTTTTCATAATAGGCATGATTTGAGAGGATGGCCCGCCAAAAATTCAAACTTTTTTTTTTACTGTGCATTTGAGGGCCACCCTAGTGAACACATTTTTATCGCCAGTCCTAAAAACTTTGCCAAGACAGCAGAGAGCCATTCACAAGCTGGTGTCAAATAAAGATAGTTGGGTCATTCCATGTCAATTCAACAAATGCCTCCCACTCGACCCCGTCAGATTTGTCTGAAAAAATTCTGAGACAAACCTATAATAGTTTAAAGCATGTGTGCCAAATTTTAGCTCATTATCTTGAATAATTTTGTCAAGAAAAATTATGAAAGAGACAATGTTGTGGCCACTTTTGCGCTTATTTTAGGAGCGTCAAATGAAAACCATTTTTCTAATATAGGCCTAAATATCTTGAGATTCGGTAAAGATACACTCTTTATTTTAACCAGAAATCATATCTATGCTCATTGAAGTGGATTAAAGCTATTTTTAGGAATATCCTACATCTGACATTCTTTCTAAAGGCATTCAAAATGGCCGACCCATTTGGCGCAAAATTTTGTGGAAGCATAACTATGATTTTAATACCTTTTTTTCATTTTGAATACTTTTTTTCTTGTGAAGGTGTCAATAGAAATGCATCCTACCCCAAATATGACCTCCAATCTATATTTAGATAAATCTCTAATTTTTTAAAAAAATCAACTTCACTTATAGGCTGATTTGGTAGGCCTGCCCCGGTGATGCAACAGTAATGTTTTAAAAGAAAGATGACCCACTCTTAAACATAGTAAAAATAACATGCAAGCACTTTTACAGGTGCTTGAAAATTATCTTTCTAGTAGGAATTTGTGGGGTTGCATAGTGTTCTACTGTCTACCTACCAACCTACCTGTCTGTCTATCTATTCTACCTATATATCTAAATAAACATATAACTCTCTGTCTGTTTGTCTATTTATATGGATATACACTTTCACACTAGATCTGCTTATCCATTTTCCTAAATGTTTAATTGGTTATCTTTATAAATATGTCTATCTGTCCATCTATCTATCTATCTATCTATATATCTCTCTATCTATCTATCTATCTATCTATCTATCTATCTATCTATCTATCTATCTATCTATCTATCTATATGTTCCTGCCTTCCTTCGTTCCTTTCTTCCTCCTACATATGGCGTTTTTAAGAGTTCCTTTTAAGGTGGCTCGCTACTCATGAAGGTGTAGTTAGCGCACATTCACGCGCAGTCAGGCAGGCCCTATCTATCGTAGCGTCACCATTGCAGCTGATACTATTTTGGCATCTTTTCAAATTCTGATAATTTCATGCGTCGGCCGCTTCGTTTGCAGACTTCCCGTTTCGAGCATTATATGCGCTATGAAGAGTACTACAAACAGCCAGAGTATCAGCTTGATACTCAGAACAGAAAGTTTTAACAGGCGAATTTCCGCAAGCAGGTCTAATTTCTCAAAAATGACTTGGTGATAAAAAAAAAATTATATCAATTTCAAGTGTGGTAGGAAGTAGCCCTGGGACCCATGCGTAGCAAGGGTCATGGGTCGTCCCATTCAAAATCTTGAGATTTTGACATGGTATCGGGAGAATTGCTCTGGATTACACAATTCTTACTCAAATTTGACTAAATTTTGGATTTTGGTAGCTTACATATTTTACTACTGACGGCACTAGTTTTGAAAACTTTTCCACAAAGATTGACATGGCAAAAATGTATGTTAAATGAGAGAAATGTCAAAAAATTGTGAGAGACCGTCATCAGCCTCACTTTGATATTTGATGTCACAATTGTGACGTCACAAGAATTACCTATGAGATCATAGGTGTTTGTTATGAAAATACATGGAAAAAGAGTGAAAATTCAGTTCTCCCAGATCATGTTCTTCAGATCTCATGACTTTCCAATAAGAGGATTCATGACCCCTTTCCCAGGGGTCCAGGGCTAGGTAGGAAAGGTTGTCTGCAGGGTTTCTGTTGGGGTGCCCAAAAAGTGACCCAGTGAGGTCTAAAAAATGGGTTCTTCGCAGAAATTCTGGGTCCCAGTCGCAGTTGATGTTTTTTTTCTCATTAAATATTTTGGCAATCGCCTGATTTCGATTCTCGAGATATCGGAAGGGGAAAAGCTCATGGACTGTTAGTACTTCTCACTGATGAAGTGGTCTTCTGATTTATAGGCAGGACATACGGACGGCGTCAACAGAAACCCTGGTTGTCTATATTATCTTATTGTTCCCCACTGTTTTTGGAAGTAAATGACAAAGAAATAAAAAATCCTATCCAGTCAATTTATTTTAGCACTATGGTTTATAAAAAAAGTTAAAATTGCCAAAATCAAAACTTTTATTCAAAGGCACTTGGAAAGTCCTTCAAACTAAATATATCTCTTTGAAATTGTCATCAGCTTTTTCATTAAAGTGTCTTCTTTAATTTCATGCTTCATTGCATAATATCGGATTCAGTGCTACTGAATGGCAGGGAAAACTTCACAGTAAAAACATTGAGTTTTTCAAGTGTGCGTGGACTGACTTTCTTGTACATAACCTCAAATATTTTGGAAAAAAGGCTGGTAGCAAATACTTCCGTTTACATATCTACGCTATAAACTATATTTTGGATCACTTTAAACTATTTTTAAGAAATCCTGTCTTGGAAAGTTCACGAGTATCGAGCCACCTTAATAAGGTATTTAATGAAATTGCAAACTCTCCCTCTGGTTGGACTTTGTTGCTACTGTTGGCTGCTGCTATAACTGCAGTGCTCAGGACATTTAAATTTTACAGAAAACACATATTATATTTGACTTGAGTGAATAAAAAATGTTTTGTCATGGAATGACATGGATATGCACCTAAAGTTCTTTGAAGCGAGTTATATTAAAGTTGGCACTGTGTGCTAAGCTTTAATGTGATGTGACTTCAAAAGTAGGGGAGACCAGGGCCTGTTGGTCCCCTTTTTTTATTTTTTGCCTCTCAATCGAAAACGTTTCTAAATATCATGAACAAGAACCCAGGGGTTCAAAATGGAGGTGGTGTAGTGTCGTAAATTGAAGTTCATATCCCCTGAAAATGACTATTTCCCTGAGTGCCCAGTACCAGGTGTTGTTAATATATTGTGTGCTAAATTCAGAATTTCACTAATAATCCATTTTCAAGCCACTAAATGAACAGGTGGCAGATGAGATATGGAAAAAAGAATACATTTCATAAAAGAACTTGGAAAGAGCTTTAAAGTGATGCATGGAAATGTGTGTGATCTGCCATGTAGCTCAACCTCCTTTTTGTGGAAGGTGCTGCACATTCATTTTGGTGAATATAATATGATAAACAATGAGAAGAATCTTAGAGTAAAACATACTCTATCCACTTATAGAATTAACTGTCTCAGTATGGAACACTGGATATAACAGTTACCTACATCGGTATGTACATCCATTAAAATCCAATGGGATCCGACACTGGGCTCAGACAAAACTGAGTTCCAACACAAAATTTACACTAAACTAAAGTATATATGGCTATAAAAGTTACTAATATGTTTAATTAAAATATTTAATATATTTTTTGAAGTTTAACAATTTATTCATTACCATTAATTTGCGAGAAACCAAAATTTAAGAAAAATATCAGAAATCCTAATATTTTTCCAGTTTTTTTGGTTTTTATGAAAACTTCAAAGGATTGGCCCTCCAAATGAGTTTAGTCATTTAAAGAGGTATAATTTAGACACTAAATGCAAAATTTCAGAGGTCTAACTCCAAAATTGATGGAATCATGGAGCATTGAAAAAATAACATTTTTTCACATTTTTGCTGAATTTGTCCTTACTACTTTCTGTAACAGCATTTTAAAAGACCTCCAAAAGGCACATCTAGAGTATTTAACGCATAATATGGCAGATTTTCATGTTCATAGGTACAACTGTTTTGGACTTCTGCTCCGGAAAGGAAAAAAAATTATTATTTTTAATTTCCAATATTTTACAAAAGCAGTACCGATTGCTTAAATATGAACACCAAAAGACACATATATATATTCTACAAGACCCATTCATGTTCCAAATATCATATATACTAGGGCAATAGTTTAGGCACAGTGGCCAATACACAATGTGTGATGTTGCCATTATAACAATAACACTACTTTTGAGGGCGCTATGCTGTTTGAATGGCCCAAGGTCATGTCCAGCAGCCCAAGTGATTCAAAGCAGCACGAGCAGCGCGAGGGCTGCTGTGCAATCACGAGGGCTGCAGGACATGACCGAGGGCCATTCAAACAGCATAGCGCCCAAAAAAAAAGTAGTGTTATTACTATTATTATCCACTTACTAGGTTTTTCTGTTCTGATTTACCACCAAGACCTGTCAACTCAAGATTGGCGTCAAGTGAAATAAACAAGGGCTGTTATTGACTATAACGGCCCTTGGCCTTATAAACAAGGGCCGTTATAGACTGTAACGGCCCCCGACTTTGTAAACAAGGGCCGTTATTGACTATAGCGGCCCTGGTGATGTAAACGAGGGCCGTTATTGACAATATCGGCCCTTGACCTTGTAAACAAGGGCCGATATGGAAAATCAGCAGCCCTCAAAATTTTGCTAATGCTCTAGTGAACGGCCCTGCAAGTGGATAATAATAGTGGATTCAAGCAAGATAAAAACGAAGTCACGTCCAAATAACAACATGCTGGCTATTCATTCCCATGCCAGATGCTTGCTCTATAATCAAGCTAAGGTGCATTCTTGACTCCAAACTTCTCCAAACAAAACGGCCAAGTCAGGGCCCAAAAGACATTCTGAAAATGCTCAAATTTCAAATTTCCCGCCAAAAGTTCCCATTTTGTCAAAGTGACTGCATAGATGGAGATGTGTACACACCTCCATTAAAAATCGATTTACTGGCTGACTTTTTAACATTTACTCTGCCTTTATGGCAAACCAGGTGGATCTGCCTTGTATAGTTGTGGAGACAAATAAATAAATACTTTTTTTGAAGGTCCAATGTGCCCCGGAGCCGGAGCACGTTGGATCGCCATGTGGGGCATGTTGGACCATGGTATAAAACACATTTGTGTGTCATTACAGAATGATTACATTCGAATATTTGCCCGGATAATTATGTTAAGTCTTATTTCAGCTAGAAGGGCTTATAATTGACAAGACTTGTTTGACTAGACCCCTCATACTTAAGGAAGGGTGACATTAGCAATTGAGACTTGCACTTTTTGCAGTGAAAATCAGGAAACTGGGAATGCCAATCATATGTACTTTTCCTTCAATGCTCATGTAACTTTTCAGCTAAAAGAATACTACAAAAGGTCAATACATTGGAGATTTGGATAACATGTTTTATAAAAAAAAATATTGTGGATGGTCCAACGTGTCCCGGTCTCTCCTACTAACTGTTTTATCACCTTTTTACATCTAACGAACATTATCGGCATAGGCGTATCGGAGGGGGGGGGGGCAGGGGGGGCAGTCGCCCCCCCCCCCAAAAGTTTGGGAAACAGTAAGATTCGGGCAAAAAGGCTAAAAAATTTGGGCAGATAATTAAATAAACACTATTGAAAATTAATGATTTCCAGCCAATTTTATTTAAAATGGTATTAAATCTAGATCTTGAAATTCGGGCAGATGTCGCTCGCCCCCCCAAAAATCGCGCGCGCCGTACGCCTATGATTATCGGCTAATAATAATATATTATTGATATTATGTCATTAAGAGTGAGTCTTCTCCAAAATCTGCATATTTCAGTGTTACAAAAATACCTGATTACGGCATTGTACAACTTTTAATTAGTTTATAAATTTACCTGCCTGGATATCAAAAAAAAAATTAATGAATGAGACAAATTAATTAGTTATTTATCTAAATATAGATTCAGGGTCATATTTGGGGGTAGGATGCATTTCTACTGACACCTTCACAAGAAAAGAAGTATTCAAAGTGAAAAAAAAAGTATTAAAATAATAGTTATGATAAAAAAAATTCACACAACCTAAATAAATAAGAGTGCCACAAAGATATCAATGTCAATAGTGGCTATCTATATAGCCTTGAAAATGACACTGGTTTGACATTGGTAACTGGTGTCATATTTTGGCAATTGAGCTTTGAAAATCAAGATAATTGCATTTTCGTCCAGATTTGAGGCCATTTTTCTAGGGAACTATGGGATTGAGGCGACCTCTGACGACCATTCTCTCTTACAGTACTGTAGTACATTACAAACCCAAGATTTGAAGTTTTTAGCTACCATAGTTCAGGAGAACGGATGATTAGAAAATGATGCCACAAAAAAAGTGCAAAAAGTCAAAAACAGCCTCAACCTTCTCTCCTTTAATATTTTTTCTAAGAAAAACGATTTCAGATAATGAGCTAAAATTTGGCACAAATGCCACACATCCTTTAAACTATTATAGGTTTATTTTAGAATTTTTTCAGACAAATCTGAGGGGGTCGAGTGGGAAGATTTTTGGAAATTTGTTGAATTGACATGGAATGACCCACCAGCAGTTACCAGGAAATCTCTGATTTTTTGTCATAAAATAACCTGGTCTTAAATAAACATACCTGCCAGTACCCTAAGTTTTTCCACAGATATTCCTTGACATAAAAGTCAAATGCTAAGTGCAATATGAATCTTCAGTACTGACAAGGATAACTTTCTAAGGCAAAATAACAATTTTCTAAGAGGTACTTTCAGCTTTTGTCAGCCATTTTGAAAGTCATCCTGCAACAAGTACAGAGAGGGACCATAAAAATCTCACTTTTAGCTCAACATTTTAACATATTAATAAAATGATTTTTTTTTTCACTTGCTTGAAAAATTCAGTGTCCATGTAAAAGGCCATCATCCTAAAGCAGCCTAAATTTGAGAAATTACTGGTCAGCTGACCATGGTGATGTCATAACCACGACAATAGCAACAATGGCCATGGTGACGTCACCAAAGCAGTTCAGGGCAAGATGGTGGACAGGGAAGATTTGTTGGTAACTCAAAGCATGAAAAAAAGATGAAAAGCTTTCCCACAAATTAATTTTTGAATGACAGATGACCACTACTATTCTAAATCGAAGCTTGGGTACTATTCTCACCGGTGAAAAACAAAAAAAGTCCACAGTTCCACACAAAGTGTTTTCAGACCAAAACTGAAGAAAATTTGAGATTTTCTGGTAACTGCTGGAGTCCCGTAAGTCCTGGGAAAGTGTAAAATTTGTGGATATTGTTTGTCCTGTTCGATGGGAACCGCTTGCAGTACCTAAACAAAATTTAACAAAGTTTATGCCCAGGTGTTTTTGGACAAATCTAGATAATTTTTGAATTAAAATATCAATATTTCTTGCCACAGGATGGTGTCAAAGTTGGCATGTTTTTTGCTAAAAATGGTGAATCTCCTTTTTGTTATATATATTTTCATATTTATTGACCTTGCCTTAGAAGCCCCTATGCCATAGGCTATGGTCATTACAACCAACTTCCATCACTTAGTTTTCACATACGAGCCCATTTACTTTTCATTTACTTAAAAAAAGTGGTTTTCGGTTGGCAACCGATTGGTCAACCAACCACCCAGAACTAATTCTATGCACCCTAGGACTAATAATATGTCATTACAACCAACTTCCATCACTTAGTTTTCGCATACGAGCCCATTTACTTCTGAGAAATTCCATTTACTTGAGAAAAAGTGGTTTTCGGTTGGCAACCGATTGGTCAACCAACTTCCCAAAATTAATTCTATGCACCCTAGGACTAATAATATATCATTACAACCAACTTCCATCACTCAGTTTTCCAGTGTGGGCCATTTGACTTGTTGAAGTCAGCTACTGGGCGGGTCATTCAACAATAACTAAGACAAAACTGTCACTGGTGTTACAGTATAAGTAAAGAAAAACCATTGACTAAAAGTTAAACTAGTGACCAAATTAATATTTGTTGAAATATTTCCCATTAAAATAAGAATTGCATTGGATTTTCTTCCACCATTGATCACTGGTGTTACCATTGGACTCCAGTGTTAACCATTTTTGAGTAACACCAGTGACGGTAACATCAGTGACAATTTGCACTGAAATACCAATTGCCCCCACTGTGATGCATTGATTTGAAGAGGCGTTGCCACAGGTTGATTTTCGTAAACAGGACACATCCTATGACTGAGGCATATTTGAAAATTCTAGAATAATTGACCATTTTTTTAGGGTAACACCAGTGACACCGAAAAAGAATACTCTTAATTCAAGCACACTGTGAAGCCACCCTGCATGCTAAAACGTATATATATATATGCCAAAATCTGCAGTCATCATGGATGCCTGTCCATCAGAAGATGCCCCCTGGAACATTTGACCTAGGGTAGAAGGGAGCGTTAATTTTACAGTCATACTTTATTTAATGAGTAACACCAGTGACATGTTTTCTGGTGACGAGGACATTTTGTTTTCCACAGTATACGCAGGAGAGGAAAAATTCAGTCGGTCTTGGGATATAAGTATGTGGATTAGTTTTCTAGAGATTTAGACCCACCACAAATGTTTATATTGATCTGACATGGTTTAAAACGTATGGTAAATGAAAGAACAATTTTCTGTGACATCACTTTTTTGGTATATTTCGAATATTGTTAACGTTTCACAATATAAGCACCTACTGATAATTTCCATTTTACAATGAAAATAACTTCTTTAAAAGAGGGGGGAAGGCATATGATTCAAAAGAAAATCATAATTTTATGATTTTGCTGAAAACTGCTTCAGTGACACAAAAAGCTCAGTTACTGTGGAATGACCTGGCCGTGGGCGCTGGCTACTTTTCATTTACTTGAGTAAAGTGGTTTTCAGTTGGCAACTGATTGGTCAACCAACCACACAGAACTAATTCTATGCCCTCTAGGACTAATGATATGGCATTAGAATGGAATTCCAATGCATAGTTTCACATACGAGCTGGTTCATTTTCAAGTAGCTGGCTACTTCGCCAGTTAGCTACTCGAAAAAAAAAGTGGTTTTCGGCTGGCAACCGACTGGTCAACAAACCACCCAAAACTAATTCTATGCACCCTTCGACTTATAATATGTCATTATAACCAACTTCTATCACTTATTTTTGCATGTACAAGTCCATTTACTTCTGAAAAATTCCATTTACTAAAAAAAAAAAGTGGTTTTCGGTTTGCAACAGATTGGTCAACCAACCTCCCAGAACTAAATCTATGCACTCTAGGACTAATAATATGTCAATTATCATTACAACCAACTTCCATCACATAGTTTTCCCGCGTGGGTCATTTCATTTTTTGAAGTCAGCTACTGGGCGCTGGCTTCTTTTAATTTACTTTAGAAAAAGTGGTTTTCGGTTGGCAACAGATTGGTCAACCAAAAACCCAGAACTAATTCTATGCACCCTAGGACTAATAATATGTCATTACAACCAACTTCCATCACTTAGTTTTCGCATACCAGCCCATTTACTTTTCATTTACTTAAAAAAGTGGTTTTGAGTAGTGTAGTATAGTATAGTGCTGTGACTCCAATAAGTTATTTTTTCCTTATTGATATGGAAAAAGAGCACTTCAAGATGGATGTAGATTGCATTTTCATGATTTTTAGAATTTGTATCAATAATTTCTGTTTATGAATTAGTATGAAATTACCTTGTTCCGCGAAGAGTCCCAATAGTAAAAGAGGTCACCAGATCAAATCAAGCTGGCCACTTCTGTACATCTGAAAGGATAAAGATGAAAAACACAATAAGGCATGTGTTTGGATTCAAATGACTGGTCATGAAAACATTTGGTAATGATAATGAATGAAATTTTAAAAATTTATATTTTTTTCGCGTAATTTTTTCCCTAATTTATTTTTCCCCTAATTTGTTTCCCAAAGATGTTTTTCTGCATTTTTTTAAACAAAATTTTTCTTTTCTTTTCAGCTTTAGGTCGAAATCCTTTTTCTTTTGAAATCCCCTCACCCCAATTTTTTCCGCTGAATTTTTTTGCCCCAAATTTTTTTCCAGAATTTTTTTTTCTTGGTCAGTGCCATACAGTCATGGTAGGCTGCCAGCATCATTTTTTTGACAAATTTTCGAAGACTTTTTCCGAAACTCAAGATTTTCAATGGGATGACCAATGACCGATGCTCATGCATGGGTCCCAGGGCTACCAAATTTTGAAATATATAGGAACACATGCTCTCAGATAGCTAATTGAGCCCACAAAAAGTGTCCGACTCAAGGGCCTAGGTGTCACCTTCTAAGTGTCCAACTTAAAGAACATTACCCTAATGTCCAAAAACAGACAAAAATTTTCTTTTTTGGGTGACAAAAAATTGTTTGCGATGTCACATATAATGGGTTACAAGATGGAAAGTAACACAGTTGTGTACATATAATTTATTTCACTTTTCCATAATTCTCTGTATCGTTGTCTTATGAATTAACCAATTTAACGGTTTTTCAGCATAACAATTACATACATGTGTACTCACCAACAGGTTATTCAACTAAATGACAATTTTTTTCAATAATTTTGCAACATGAGGCAGCATGGCTAAGTTTAATTCCTCACTGCATTGTCATTTTGTGCTGCAAAAATTTGTATTATACATCAATTCATTTGCATTTTAATATAGAATAAGATAGAACCAAGAAATTGGTTATTTTTTCAATATTTATGGAGGTGTATTAATCGATCATAAAACTATTATCACCAGATTGGCTGTGAATATCACTGTTTTCAGTCAAAGGGCCAGAAAAATGAATTCCAACAACTTTTCCCTCAAAATTTTCTTTTCTATCTAAATTTTAATTCTTTTTCCAAACTATTTTATTGCCACTTTTTTCAAATCTTTTTCTTTCCCAAAGCCATAGGCATTGGCCTATAAGTTGTACCGGGTATCTTCTTTTTCACAATTTTTTCTTTCTGTTTTTTTTTAAATCATAATTTTCTTCCAAAGTTTTCATTGAGTAAGCCTTTACTATAGAGCACAGTGACATAGTGTGAATGTGACCTTGTCATACTCAGGCTACAGGGCTTCTTTTTTTTTTTTTTCCAAAAAAATGGTTTTCACACCAAAAAAATATTTTAATAATTTTTCTCCCCAAAAAATTGTTTCTTCATTTCCTTTTCCCAATTTTTAGACAATTTTTTTTTGTTCTCATGTGCTGAACAAACTTTTTTCACTGTGAAGTGGGAAACAAACTTCTTTTTTTCACCAAAACCCCTGGGGTGGTCCAAAAACACTTTCTTCTGAATTTCTCTGATTTGAATATTGCATTCGGATCTTATATGGATAGAAGGTTTTGTGTAAAGATTTCAGCAAAATCAATCAATATTTAGAGGTGGCACAAAGCCGTGGAAGTATAACATGCAATTGCCCATCGGCAGACCTCAAAATCATCGGTCTTTGCCAATCTTGCTATAACGGCATATTGTTTTGATCAAGTCACCTTTTTCTTTGTATGTCCAGGATGCCCAATCCATTACTGATATTCTTTCAGATTTAAAAAGTTTTGTAACAGGTCAGCATAGATATTACTGGTACATGGGTCAATTATCAGGCCTTTTTCCCTAAAAACAGGCAAATATTTCACTTACTATGTACATTAAATAAAAGATAACCCCCAGATTTGCATGCAAATTTTATCATATTAATGACTAAAAAATCAGGAAAAATAATTCACTTCTGAGAAAGATCAGAGAAATTGACAAATTTTTCAGTAGCGTGAATGAGGAATTACATTATAAACTTCAAGGGCTTTGTGCCACCTCTAAATATTAACCGATTTGGCTGAAATTTTGCATGGGGATTTTAGGAGATTTGATTTTTCCCATTGAAATGTGGACCACCCTCCCCCTCCCCCCCCCAAAGATCATCTGGTCGGCCCCTTACAATTTATTGTCTTTAAATTAGCCTTTCGGGTACACTGCTGCTGTAGACTTATTTTACTTGGGCAGTAGTCAAATTTATTTTAGCTCTCGTGTGTCTAAAACTATATTTAAGAAAACTATTGCGTGAACTGAGATAAACAAAGGGCTGCTTTGTTGGACTCAAACTTCAGTACTACACTACACTACAGAGAAATTTTTATTGTAAACTATCAGCAGTTCGTACCACCGGCGTAAATCAAAGGATACATATACCAGCATAATGAGTAAATATAATTTACCAACCTTTTCTGTCTTCCTCAGTCTTGAGTTTTCAAATTTTCTGCCTTGCCAGTTCAGAAATTGCAGGAGAAATGAAATGCTGCAATTGTGACGTCACCAACAATGGGCCCATTGTTTTGGCCAGTGATGACATCACAGTGCCATTGTGACGTCAACATTTTGCCAGTTGTTTATCTAGCAGAAATCTCAGCACTGCAAGCCAGCTGGAGAGATGATGTTTAGAAAAAGAAAAAAAACAAATAATATAAAGGTAAGTTTGTTTTTAAAACACTTTTTGTCTGCTGCTGGTACCCTGGAATAGTGGTAGTACAGGCCTGCACTGTATATTTCTCAGATTTATATGACACATGTATCTTGATGATATTATGCTGTCTAATAAAATCCTATATATTTTTTTTTAATTGTTATTAAGCCTACCATAAACGACATCTATTTTCGACACGAGAGTTGAATTCGACACTCATCAACCTGCCTGGCAAGTGATCAAATCAGTCAAGCAGTTGGTGACATTTTGGCCGACAATACAACGAATTATACCCCCAGTTGTAGTCCGTGTGACTAACTTCTTGCTGAGCGTGCCACTGCCGCTGTTGGTCAGGCTCAGACGGACTACTGTACCCCAGTTGTAGCACATATCAAATGAACCTGACAGCCCCCAAACTGTACAGGTCGAATCCAACCGTCGTGTCGAATCTAAAAGTCGCCAATGGTAACTTAATTAAAAGCTATTAAAAGGGCAGAAGGGCAACAAAATAAATTTTAAAATGAGGAAAAAAAAATATGAACATTGAAATTTAATCTTTCATAATAGTTTTTTGGACTTGGCTATACAGCTTTATTTTTTCAATCTTGGGTGGACGAAAGAATTACATATAGGTTTAAGGCCTTCATTCACAGTGGCCTAGCCAGGATTTTTTTCCGGGGGGGGGGGGGGGGTGGGGGGCACACCAACAAGACATTTCTGGATGGAGTAACAGATTACCTCAATCTGGTTTCCACGGCATTATGGCCTTAGGCACCTACTGCGTTACGTCACAAAACATTTCACAATCGGTGACGTCACTTTGATTGTTTTCTCGGCCAATCACAGCTCAGAAAGCAGTACTCCCTGCTTTTCTGTTGATATATACAGACCGGAACTAGATTGGATTACCTGGCAAAAAAAATACTGTACATGTGCAGGTACTTTTTAAGAAGTGCTTTATCTTGAAATATGTCAATAGATACTGATCTTTTAAATTTTAGTTATAAACGGACAGCTCCGTAAAATTAAGCTAGCTGCCTTTGTTTGTTTACACTGTGGCCATTTTTAATGATGCATTGTGGGCACATGTCTCACAAAATATGATTAAAATCAATGGTCATCAAACAGAAAGAATGGTGTTAATACTTTATATTATCCGTCCCCAATTCTCATGCATAATGTCTAGTGTTAATAAAAGGTCCATAAAAGATGTTACAATAACAGAAAGATCTGGTAATCTTTTTTTGTATCGAAGTCTCAACCTATAAATAAAAAAAACTTATATATAAGTATTCTTAACAGTTCATCGATTCTACAAGATAAGGGATTTCGCTGGCGATATTTTTTGCGTGTGAAACGTCATCAAAGATTGTGTACATCATTTTCAATGCAAAACTTGCTATAAAAACCTTAATAAACGTCCGATTTTCAAAATTTAAAAACGTGGATATATCAAGTAAACTCTTCCGATTTAATGCACTTGTTCATTTTGCTCTATTTGCAATATTAACTTCGCAAAAAGCCTTTCGGCGCATTACGCTGAAATGATGCAAAGTTCCAGTGATCACAGCAAACCAGTGGCAGATTCTTTTTTTTTTTTTTTGAAGGGTGGGGGGTATTTTTCTGCCCTGAAATCACACACTGAATAGTACAGGAAAACATGTACACTGTGTATATAGCAATTAACAAACTGATATCCAAACTGGTGGTTTTTCATAACAGAAGCTTTTTTTTTTTTTTTACACATCCTTGGTTTTATAATATTTTCATTAAACAAGGGGAGGGGCTTTGAATTTTTCTAAGGGTAATTATTTCATAGAAATGCCTACTTTAAGATATTAAAATCTTTTAGTACATGCCACATACCCTCAGGTTGATGGTAAGATCGATACAGTACCCTTTTTTAAGGGTACTTTTCTTGTTATTAAAGTCTCCAAAAACCTAAAAAATCCTCCATAAAAAAAATCAAAAAGAAGAGATAAACAGGCTGTATCGGCAGTTGACATATTACACAGACTTCAAATGTCAGTGTCTGTCAGTCCTAAACTAAACAGTTTTAACATTAAATAGTTGGGTAATAATAGCTGAGACAAATAAAAGTTTATTTGGCTCAGATATTTGAGACTCAGATAATAGAAAAAAAAAGAAAGTTTAATGTGTTGAAACTTACAACATTAAACTTTATTTTTTTCTATTATCTGAGACAAATAAACTTTTATTTAATGTAACTTTTTTTCCTATAGGCCTAACAAAAACAATAACTTTATATTTTCAGGCAACCTTGTGATATATACGAAGTACAAAGACAATAAGACATGACACGGGCACTTACATCTGCAGCGCGGACAACGGAATTGGCAGCACAAGAACCACTGTTGTCTACGTTGATATTTTATGTAAGTAAAATTCTTCTCAGAAGACTATAGAAGTGTCATTCAAACTCAGTCATAGAACATTTTCTTAATAAATGCAACATTTTGGAAACTGCCAGCAAAAAATTGAGGCAGTAAAACTGGCTCTCATAATTTCAGCAAGTTCTCGCTTTTCATGGTAGCCTTACCTATATATAATTTACTAACTTTTAATGATGCTGGAATGAAATCAAGTCAATCCATCAAATCAATGGATAGTGAATCGATGACATCATAGCAGCTTATATAGTCAGACCAAAAATTACTCAGACGCTCGCTGTTTTATTATTATTTTGAAGGAATTACAAAGTAAACCAATGAAATATGCAATCGAAAACATCCTTGGCATTACATGTAACCTGCACAAAACAAATTTATTGCAAATTGGCAAGTAATCTGGTGAAAAAGGCTACTTTTGTTCACTCCATGAACCAAAAAATATTCAAACACTTTTACAAAGTTGTAGAAAGTCAACTATTTACCGTTATTTGTTAGTATATATATATATATATATCAAAATACTGTTCATAAACTACCTTGGGACAATTATGACTGCATAGAATGACAGGTGTGACCATCAATTGAGCAAATTAGGATAAATAGAGATAAACATTATGTCCAGTTTATCACATTTTCATGCACTCTTTAACTAAAACATGCCTTGTATTGATTTAAATTTCTTTAGTTTATCTTAAAATTGTATTCTTAAAACTTTGAGTCAGAATATAAAACATTGAGGAGCACTTTTGTAAATAATTGTAAAATTTTACCAAAAAAAAAATATGCCCCCATGTGGTTATAGAGAGAGACTATTTTCTGCCATTGCAAAAATGTGATGTCACCATGGACCAACAATGGATATGACCTCACAATCCTATTGTTTTAGCCATTGTTTTGTTTGTGACGTCATTAGGCAGCTAAAATGCTGGTGATGTCAAAACCATTGTTAAAAAACATCACCCATGAAGGGTGGTTTTTTTTTACAATAATCATAGGCCCCACGAGCACTTGGATCTACATTGATCATGACGTTATGATTATGTCTACATAAGAGTATGAAAGCTCTTTTAGAAGTGAACCTGACCTTACTATATCAAGGATTTCCCCCTCTTGAGTCTTGAGCAGTATTGTAATTTGAGATAGTGCGCTCTCCCCTCAGTTTCACAGCCATGCCATAGAGCATTTAGGCCTAACAGACTGTGCATACATTTATTGTAACTTAATAACGCACCACAAAGGTGAATACTCTGATGTTATCATATTAACATGAGCATTACACATTACAATTTAAACATTTTACATTAAAATTCAATTCAATTAGCTTTTCAGATACAAAAATGCCCTTAATATTTACTTTACATATTCAATTCAGAGCCACTAATGTTGTGACAACCAAGCTGACTGCAGCATGCAGGGGGGCACTATCAAGAAATCAAAATTTGCTGATAATATTGCTCTGCATGTGTCAGCATGAAAATTTAAGTGTTAGCTAAGAATTCGACATTAGACCAGTAACACAGAGGCCTTAATTAGATTAGAATTGATTTTATTGCACATTTCTGAGCAAAAACTCATTATTGATAAAGGGAAAAGTATTGCAAGTGCACTTTCTATGTATAGTTTACTCTAATTCTAAATTGATATACCTGTGGGAAACAATCATGGTTACATAGAACATACTTGTGAATGCTGTGTGGGCATTCATTTATACCAGGGTTCTCACAGTCATGGAATATTTTAGAAAATTGTGGTGATGGAATTGCAAGAAAGAAAAGAATACAAAAAGAATTTATGAAAAATTAAAATTTTCACCACATGGAATTGTTCTAAAATTTCTTTTTAAATTATATTTCTTTAAATTTATTTAGGCCTACATATGCCTGTATATTCCACAAGGCACAAGCAATATTTCGGGGCAAAGAACCATCGATTTTGCACCACAATTTGCATAATAACAGTCACTCTATATCATTCACGTGCCAGCTAATATAAGAGCTATATCCCATATATATGTTTGTCATTTCTAATCACTTTTGTGGGAATACAGTGTCCACACCTGGGGGGGGGGGGGTTCTCGCCCCGAAATATGACGGGGGTGCTCAGCTGAGCGTCTCGCACCCAGACCCAGTAACGGAGTGCCGTGAACCCCAAAATAGGACCCTGGACTAGGGAAAATTTGCCCTCAAAGAGGCATATTTTTTAGGTCGGCTGTGTAATTTTAATTATTTGTGCCAAATAATTTCTTTTTTGCCACCGTGGATGTCTTTCGGAAGGTGATTTTTATGCGAAATTCGGACTGCTGGAAATGTTGGACCATGTCAAGGAATATTCAGACCTCATTTTAGGACCCGAAGCTAGGGAAAATTAGCCCTTGAAGAGCCCTTTTCAGCCGAGCATAGGTGTAGACCAATATTTAGTGAGAACCCCCCCCCCCCAGGTGTCCACACAGACACCATTTTTTTAAATCAAAGAAAGGGAGTAACCCCCTTCTCATCATTTAAATGGTAACGTCAACTGGTCACAACAGGCAGCCCACTTGCTAAAATGTGATATTCACCGAGGCTGAAGGCCAATATCACCAGGTCAGGTCCGTAGAATCTGTTAGTACACCTCCCACGTCCATTCCCTGCTGTGATTGGCTAAACCAGTATAGTAGTTATACCATGGGCATATGTGGTATATGGAGATATAATTATACAGCCGAGGTGGTAAATATAACCTGGCATTTGCTGTCTCTTCATGCGTGACTACAACGTGACTACCTTCTTCTTCTTCTGTTTGACATTCCGCCTGTTCATGAGGCGCACCCAAAATTTTACCAAAAAAAATAAATAAAATAAATAAAATTTCGAAAAAAATAAAATAAAATTTTCCGGAAAAAAACAAATTTTGGAAAAAAAAAATTTCCGAAAAAAAAAAAATTACAAAAAAACCAAAAATTTAAAAAAAAACTAAAATTTGAAAAAAAAAAATAATTTCAGGGAAAACAAAAAAAATTCGCAAAAATAAATTTCTCCAACAAAACAAAAAATTCCCACCCAAATAAAAAGTGAAAGAAAAAAAATAATAATATTGTTAACCAAACGAGTATTTAAATTTCCCGTCTTCTATGCTGTGGCATTATCAATATCATATTATTGGATCCTAAAAAGTTATATATTGGATCCGACACAGACGAACAATCACCTCACTACTTGTTGTTCAGTTGTGACATCACCACTGGTGATGTCATAATGGTGAACTTGTTATTGTGACATCATAACTGGTGACGTCATGAGACCAAACTAGCAATGGTGAGGTCCAGGGTATAAAATAAGCGTGCAACGATCCCAAAATGTGCAGTGATCAATCTGAAATGTGCAGTGATCAATCTGATTTTGTGCAGTGATCAAATTCACCCTTTTATGCTAAATTATGTTACTTTTTCTCATTCACAGAGCTGCACTGCAAAGCCTCTCGCAGTTCATGTCTACATTTTGCTATAATGATTGTCTTCCCCCAATCTGTATCTGTATCTGCATGTTTGAGCCACAGGATTCAGGTTTTAAGGTGGCTCGCTACTCGTGCCAAGTGGTTGTGAACGCACATTCACGCGCAGCCAGGCAGGCCCTATCTGTCGTGACGTCACCACTGTGCTGACACTGCTTCAGGGTCTTTTTTTAATTTTGAGAATTTCATGCGTCGGCCGCTTCGTTTGCAATTTGTGCCACTTCTATTGGGGTTAGAGACTTCTCGTTTAGAGCATTAGATGCGGCATGAAGAGTACTATATACAGCCGGAGATTCAACTTGATACTCATAATAGAAAATTTTTACAGGCGATTTTCGGCAAGCAGGTCTAATTTCTCAAAAATGACTTTGTGATATAAATAAATGTTTATATCAATTTGAAGTGTGGTAGGAAGGTATGTCTATATCATCATGTTGTTCCCAACTATTTTTGGAAATAAATGACAAAGAAATGAAAAATCCTATCTCGTCAATTTTTTTTAGCGCCATGGTTTATAAAAAAAGTTAAAATTGTCAAAATCGAAACTTATAGTCCGAGTCCCTTGGAAAGTCCTTTAAACTAAATATATCTCTTTGAAATTGTAATCACCTTTTCCATAAAAAAGTCTTCTTTAATTTCATGCTTCATTGCATAATATTGGATGCATGACCACTAAATGGCAGAACAAACTTCACAGTAGGAAAAATAAGAAAAATTTTTAGTTTTTCAGGTTTGCGTTGACTGACTTTCTGGTACATAACCCCAAATATTTTTTTTAAAAGGCTGGTAGCGACCACTTTTGTTTACATATCCTTGCTATAAACTATATTTTGGACCATTCTAAACTGTTTTTAAGAAATCCTATCTTGGAAAGTTCACGAGTATCGAGCCACCTTAATATTGTTGTGGCTTGTGCACTTCATAGGTAAAAGAAAGGATTAAAAAGAGATTTTAAAACATTTGCTAGAACTGCAGCTAAAAACCAACAATTTAAAAACAAGACAAGCAGCCACTTCTGACAAGCAATGCTTGCCTGGTTTACATGATACACTAGTGTGGCTTAGAAAAGCCTGGCAGGTTGAAGATTCAAAATGATCATATCTTCTTGTGTCAATGCCTTGAACTCCCTTGCTGGTGCTTATTATCTTCCAGAAAAAACTTAAAGACTGTGGTATTCTCAATGTTTTTAAATGCAGTACAATGATATGTACTTCAGCTGAAATATATTTCAATGCAGGTGCAACATGTGCTATTTTCATGTTTCACTTCTTTTAATGCTAATTATCTATACATTCAGGTTTTTATTCTGCTTTTCATTGTATGGGCCACATGAAAAATATTTCACTGAGTGTGTTTACCATTGTAAAATAAATTCTAAATGAAAAAATAAAGGAATAAATAAATGAAAAAATAAATGAAAAAATAAATGAATAAATAAAAGCTGCCCCGCCCCTAGAATTTTACAATGTAGGGTGTCTAACATGCAAAAATTTGAAATTTTCTTAGTTTTTCCGTACGTATCGTTCAGTACCAGTCACTGCAGCCCCCCAGTCTGGTGAAAATGAGAACTGCAGGCTGCTGCTACCTGGAAGAAAAGTTAGTTTTGTATGCTTCAGCATTGAGCTCCAAAGAAATAGTTCCAATTTCATTGCACATTCATAAAATTTCTATTCAACATTGATGTATACCAGAGTCAGACTCGGCAATAACATTCTCTAAGGAAATAGACAAGGCCATCAGCACACTCAGAAACAGCCCCGGTGTCTTCCAGACAAAATTGTGTGTGTTCGTCTGGTTGAAAGTTGGTGGACGCTCGCAGGAGCTCGCGAAATAGCACACTAATCACTAGGTGGCAACACAAGACAGCATATGTTCTGATCTGTGGCAATGCAAGAGCAGTCCACTTGTAGACAGGCCGCCCCCCATAGGATTCTGTTCAGCCTACGGCTTCAGATGTATGTATAAGCAATGTAGGACATGTTTAACATGTCAATAAATAACTAACTAATGCTTACATCAATTAATTGTAAACCATTCTTACAGCTGGCATTGTTCAAAATAGCAACCACTTTCTTATTTTTACCACAACTTAAGTGATTCTAATATGCTCATCATGTTTCGGTCTACATATTAATTTTACATTTTCAAAATTGTGGAATGCAATAAAATGGTTCAGGATGAAGTAAATCTGTCATCCATTTGCCATTTCCAATATGGCCAACACACACCTACTTGGTCACAGGCACTATTATAATACATTGACAAGTTTGGCATGTATTTTCAAACATAAGAATGCAGTTGTGTAACCAGAGCCCCCCTGTAGCTATCTTTGTCCCCTCTTACCTACCCCCTGTGAGGATTTATAATATTTGGCAATTCTTAATCAATTTTCCGATGGTATGCGTCCACACACTTTACTCCATTCTATTTGGATGTTTTCTGTCTTATTCTGCTTTGATATCACATGTGCTGCTTCTATTATTAATAATATGATGATGCCAAAGCATAGAGAGACCGTCAGAGGATTATCCAAGCTTTGGGATTTGTAACTATGGGTTCATTTTTTAAAGTTATACTCAAAGCCTTGTCATTTCTTATCTGGATGGAGTCATCAGATTTACATTTATAAGTCGCAATAATAAGCGACAAAATGAAGCGTAGAATTCTGTTGCCCCACAGCCACAGGGACATGCACTAGATCTATCATCCTGGAGGAGGGATTATCTCTAAACTATTATTTCAAGAAAAAGTGATGACTGTTATCAGGGTGGCCTGAAACAAACTGAATTCATCTGCCACTATTTGGCATTGCACTGCTGTTGCGTGAGTTTAGGTCAACGTACTGTACACGTTGCGTCATGATCTATTTATAACTTCATAAATGTGACGTCATCTCTGGCAAACTGCTGTGACGTCATCACCATTGTGCTCTTGTTACATTGAATGACGTCACATAAACGCCGACACTTTTTTGTTTGGCGCATGCAAAAGTTTTCCTTAAACCCCTTTCACACCTAATTCGTACAGCCTCGTATGAGCCTATTATGTCATACGCATGTATAAGAGAAGGAAAACGAAATCAATCAGCAATCATCAGCAAACTGCTCTGGAAAAATTAAACATGTTTAATTTTCTGTTGCGGATTCTGGCGTGTAATCTACACGAAATTATACATAACAGCACGAAATTGTACGAGATTTAAACGAAATAAAACGAGGTCTGTACGAAATACTACGAGGTCTACACGCCATTGAAAGCGTAGTCAGTACACTGGTCCATGGAAATCATGCATTTTTGGTCATTTCTGCCCTATACACGCCACTTTAACTGCGGATTGAAACTGCACAAATACGCCATAGTAGGCCAGGTCATTTCGTCAGTGTGAAAGGCCTATTAGAGTCAAGGATGGTAAATCCGTCCAGGAGGGTAAATCCGTCCACCCCTATTATATGGATATAAATATATCTGTTACAGCTGTGTGAGTTTTATAGGCAAGAGAAAGTCGTTTTTCAACTAATTTTGCCGTTTTTTTGGTGTTTTTAGCAATTTAAATAATATTTCAGGTCCATTTAAAAACAAAGGACAAAATACAATCAAATCCTGTGACGTCATCACAGCCATTTTAAGCTTTTCCGAAGTTGGACTTATCAGTATTGTATGCCTATTTTTGTTATCAAACAATTGCATTTAAGATGAAAATTAGTGAATGAGGTGCAAAATTCAATTATTCTTGCAGGATTTGTAAAATTGTGACTCACTGAAAGGAAATGCAATAAAAGTAAAAGTGGACAGTATTACCATCAATATTTCAGAAGTGACTTGATCTGGGTTTGTAAATCCGTCCACCCACATAAAATCAACTTCTATAGTACTTTTATTACTTTAAATATTTTCCTAAATGACATTCCCCTGATTGCAGAATTTAGATAGAAACAGTTATACCACTTTGCTTGGGTTAAAAGGTTCTATGATTGTAATTGAGGGGGTCAATTGAAATTATTCAGAGTGAACTTGACCTCTATTATTTAATTCTTCCATGACAAGTGTAATCAGTGAAACATTGTTAAAAAAAGTGTCACAAAAACCTTTGTAAGACTTCAAAAATTGCAAAACTTGGAAAAATAACAAGATATGATAGGTGAGGGCTGCACTATGGCCTGTGGACGGATTTACCATCCTTGCTGGACGGATTTACCAGCAGGGTGGACGGATTTAGGTGCCCTAACCTTCAATGTTTGTTGCCATGGTTTCAGCAATATTATTTGAATATTTGACTTTTTTTGACTGCTGACGATAGTATGGAATATGCCCCTTCCAATGAACTAATTTTTATTTTTGTATCTATTACCATTTTCCTGGAAATATAGTTTTAGCCAAAAGTGGACAGATTTACCCTCCTTGACTCTAGTATATCCCTGTGTGAGAAAGCTCTGTCTCCTACCATTTGAAGACCTATGGTCTCTGCGCTACGCGCAGAGACCTGACGGTCTCCATAAGCCAGTGCAAATCCAAAGACAAAAGTGGGACATGTACCTAACTTCAGCCGCGTAGTACCTAACTTCAGCCTAGGATGTACCTAACTTCAGCCACCAGTACCTGGCTTCAATGGCCCAAGTAGCTATTGCTACTCCTACCATTGAATAAATTTATGGCAATAATAAAGGGCAAAAGTAGCAATAGCTACTTGAGCTGGCTGAAGTTAGGTTGTGTGGGGCTGAAGTTAAGAACATGGGGGCTGAAGTTAGATTAAATTGACATATCTTATGCATTACCAAATTCCATGAATAAACAAATAGTAAATATTTTAAAAACCTTAATTTATCGAAGAAAACTACTTTTTCCTTCCTAGTAAGCCTTCTTTGGGTTTCCCCTATTTGGGTGAATTGGTACAGCCAACTCACACAGTTAACGTTTAGCCAAACTTTTTTTTCATTTTGCGTACTAATTGCATTTAAAACCAGCAAAATTCTGTTCACTAAAAAGGCATGTAGAATTCTCGTTTCATATGATGTGATGATCATCAAATTTGGATAATCTATTCTAAATACATTGACAATAACATTAAAATAAAAAATAACGTGCAAGCACTTTAAGCAGCGCAGGCCTGAATAATCTGTCACTGATGAGTTTGGAGTGGCATCCCACTGACCAATGAACAGAACAACTTGGGCTTTAAATTCTAGTAAAAAATGCACTAAAATGTACTAAAACTGCCTAATCTCAAAGCAAACTTAACTGATTGACTTCTAATTTTTGATGTGTATTATTTGTACTATAAGATAGCATACTGGCTACATGGCAAAGTTTGTTCTTTGCTCTGTATATGAGAACCAGGTAAATGTAAACAAGAAAACTCCTTAATTAGGTCACTTGGTGAGTACACAGTGTCTGGCTGTCAGTGCAGCAGCAGAGCAGCAGCAGCTGACCATGTACAATCATTTAAATTTCCCGGGAAAAACTAGCTTTTTAGTTGAGTAAATAAAAAAATTATTGTCCCAGAAGTTTACCAAAAGTTGATGGAAGCAAGATAAACTCATGATGAGACCATATGGCAAGTTTCAGAGTGATAGGTGTAACAGTGCGATCGCCTATATGGTCAGAGTTTGTAGAAAAATGCTAGGGGTAAGAGCAGCTGCGCTGCTAATAAAAACTGGTACCTTATCCACATCAAAACTTAATTACAAGCAGTTTTTCTGCAGGGGGCTGGAGTTGGGAGAGAGGCTGAAGTTAGGTCAACTTGCCCTATAGCAAATGTAAACATGAACTGCAAGAGGCTTTGCAGTGCAACTCTGTGAATGCAAAAAAATAACTGAGAACCATAGTAGATGTCTAAATAAGTCTAGTAGAATACATCGATTGTGGTTGAAAATGTATGATGAATTTAAAGTTGAATCCCACACTTGGCAAGAAATCTAAAATCCATGAGATATTCATGAAACTTTGCCAAAAAGTTCTTCAAAAAGAAAGCTTTCCAACGTAAACAAAAATTGGTGGGCTATCCAACATAATTTTCGAACTATGATCTTTTCAAAATCTTATGTCATTACAATAAAACATACAGTGAAATACTAAAAAGGTGTGGCATTTATAACGAAAATCAGTGACACTCGAACAATTTCCAAGAGATATTTTTGATATATGGTGTACAATATGAGAAAATCATGAAAAACAATTCAACAAAAATAAGTCCCCCGTAAAATAAACTTGAATATCTTAAGATTCCTTCTCCGATTTTTATGTAAGTTGGATTGGATAATAGGCCTATATCGACCCAAAATGTGTGTACAGGGTGTCTACAGAAAAAGAGGACAGTCACTTTTCTTCTTTTTCACACTCATATAAGTTCAGAATTTGGTGATAAGTCTAACATAAGAATGGATTTGATAGTCAGCCATATTAGGTCTATTGCAAATGTGTTTATTTGTGAATTAGATCACTACTAAAGGCAAAATGCAAGCATGATATGCAAAAGTGCTTGCATTGCTCTAAGCTGAAAAAGGTCGTCCTGTTTTCCTCATTCTTGATGAGAAATTTTTCACCATTTATGGTGCTTGTGAGAGTAGGAATGATTCATGCGTGAGTAGTGGGACATTTGCTGATGCTCCAGCTGCCGATAATTCAATTCAGGACCTAACGCTTGGTCTTCAACATGGAGTCATCTGATGACAAGAAAATCACAAAAATGTCTCAAATAAACCATTGACCAGAGTGCCGGAATCAATGCAAATGTTTATAATAACATTCTGAAATAATTTGGGGTGCCATGGCGTCAGACGAGAAACTCTTTTGTAGGCAAAATCATCTTCCTACAAGGTGTAGCACCTGTTCATACTGCGAAGAAGACTCAGGAGTGCCTCAAAACAAGTCTCCTGAGCCAGGTAGAGTGCCACCCCTTGTCTCCTGAGCTGGACCCAGTGGATTATTCAGTATGGGCAAATTGGGAGATAGAATCCAGCAAGTTATCGCAACCCTTGCATTAATGTTACAGGCCTCCGCCATGTCTGCATGGGGCAAAATGTTAGTGGAGAGCAACAAACACGCTTTTGCATCATTTATGTCCCATCTGCAGAGAGTTACAACATCTAGGGGTGTGAATAATGGGTAATTTGACTGTTCTGAGTATACTGTTCATATACAAATCATACCCATTAAAATACCGTGCAAGCACGTAAACAACTCGGTTGCAAAGTGCGACAGACAATATCATGGCATGGCAAGGAGTGCAATACACATGAAGTAAAGACATCACCAAAAGTCCCAGAATGCACTTTAATTTGTGCGATTTACCCTGAAACCATTACAAAATGTGCTGGCAGTTGTTTTTCATGACGGCCAAGAATTTTGTTCACTTGGGACCATGAATGGAGTGGAGAAAGTATGAAGGTTTTGTAGACTTGTTAAAATTGACCAGGATGCGTTGTGTCTTGTGACAACTCATTGAATGATTCATTTGGTACATAGGTCCATGGATGGAGAATTGCAGATCTATGCATCACTTGTGCTCTGTTACTTCAAAGGAGGCTGAATACTTCCCATTTGAACTGTTTAAAGTGTTTTTGCAAACAATAATAATGCACTGCTCTTTTTTATTGTCTGTGATAATTCTTTTTCCTGACTTGTTTTAAACAATGGGGCCTTCAACAAAACACACTGCACCATGCACCCTCTTATCTCAGTGTTGATAGGTCATGCATTAACAGGATTTGATGGGTATTTTTACCCAACTCTCCAACACATGTGGCATGTCACTGGCACCTCAGATTGACAATTTATTGGTTTGTTTTCCCACATCATGACACATGACAGTTAAGCACGTGCACTGTGAAGGATTTGCTGTAAAAACTTACTTGTTCTTGTTTACTGTGACAGTTCACATTGCCTAAGGTGGAGATCAATACGTGCGTCCGTCCGTCCATGTGTCCGTCCGTGTGTCCGTCCGTCCGTCCGTGCGTGCGTCCGTCCGTCCGTGTGTCCGTCCGTGTGTCCGTGTGTCCGTCCATGTCCATCCGTCCGTGTGTCCGTCCGTGTGTCCGTGTGTCCGTACGTCCGTCCGTGCGTCCGTCCGTGCGTCCATCCTTCTGTCCCTGTGTCCGTCCGTGTGTCCGTCCGTCAGTCCGTGTGTCCGTACGTCCGTACGTACGTACGTCCGTCCGTCCGTGTGTCCGTCCATCTGTGTGTCCGTGCGTCCGTCCGTGCGTCCATCCTTCTGTCCCTGTGTCCGTCCGTTAGTCCGTGTGTCCGTGTGTCCGTACGTCCGTACGTACGTACGTCCGTCCGTACGTGTGTCCGTCTGTCCGTGTGTCCGTCCGTCCGTGCGTCCATCCTTCTGTCCATGTGTCCGTCCGTCCGCGTCCGTCCGTCCGTGTGGCCGTCCATCCGTCCGTCCGTGTGTCCGTCCGTCCGTGTGTCCATACGTCCATCCGTGTCCGCGTTTGTCCGTCCGTCCGTCCGTCCGTCCATGTGTCCGTGTGTCCGTGTGTCCGTCCGTGTGTCCGTCCGTCTGTGTGTCCGTGTGTCCGTGTGTCCGTCCGTCCGTGTGTCCGTCCATCCTTCTGTCCGTGTGTCCGTCCGTCCGCGTCCGTGTGTCCGTCCGTCCGTCCGTGTGTCCGTCCGTCCGTGTGGCCGTCCGGCTGTCCGTGTGTCCGTCCGTACGTCTGTGTGTTCGTACGTCCGTGTGTCCATACGTCCGTCCGTCCATCCTGCTGTCCGTGCGTCGGTGCGTCCGTGTCGGTGCGTCCGTCTGTGTGTCCGTCCGTCCGTCCGTCCATGTGTCCGTCCGTCCGTGTGTCCGTCCGTCCGTCCCTGTGTCCGTCCGTCCGTCTTCTTCAGATTCTGACAGGTCTGAAGATTTCATCACTATTTTGGAGCATGTAGAAGAAATATATAATTCCAGTAATTTTTGACAGTGCACATGAGATTCTTGGTAGCAATAACTTGGAGAACACATGTTAAAAACATTTATTTCAAAGCATCGTTTCGTGTGGATTTCAGAAATGCACATGACTGAACTTCTGTCATTCCCGAAGTTAGGCAGAAATAAAGCAACATGTGCAGTTTGACAGCAGCAGGTGCGACATGCGATGAGTTGTGCTAGGACAAAGAGTGTATCCAGCCGTGTGGGCAAATGCAAGTTTAGGCCATGCGCCAATGCAGTACACCGAGTACCTCGTTGTAAAAATCCAACCCAGTTGCTGAATTAAAAAATTTTTTGATTATTCAAATCAGATTTTGGTGTGACTGGCCTATTTGTGTGCACTGTAAATTATCTGAGTGGCAATGAATCACAATGCCATGTCCCCAACAGGGCTTTTCTAGTATAGTATACAAGTTCCTTTATGTATCTGCTCTTCTAAACCAACTTCTTTAGGTTCCACATGGAGAAAACCTTCATACAGAACCCAAAATCACCAAATTGTTACAATTGCATCTGTGACAAAAATAGGTATACAGTGGCCATATTGGAAATGGCAGCTATAGAATTGATTTACATCATCATGGCCAATTTTAATGCATTCCTTATATATGAAAACCTATATGTAGACCCAGACATCATGAGAATATGACAATTACTTGCGAAGTTATGGACCAAAAGAGGTTTACGGTGGCCATTTTGGAAAATGGCAGCTATAGGAATGATCTACTTTATTCTAACCATTTTTAATGCATTCCCCATGTATGAAAACATATATTTAGACCCAAAAATCATGAAAATATGACAATTATTTCCAGAGTTATAGATGAAAATGGGTGTTTGGCGGCCATTTCGGAAAATGGCGGCTGCTGAAGGTATGCTCAGGATTTGCGATGTCTACCCAAAAAAAATTTGAAGTTTAGATACTATAATTCCTATATTTTTTAAGGCCTCCTATAATTTCCTATATTTTGGAAAAAATTCCTATGAATTCCTATATTTTTCAAGTTTCAAGATATTTCGCGCATATATGCACGTTTTTGTCTGCGATACAAAGTTTAAGCGTCTTTTCCTCCCAGATATATGAATTTTTAGACACGTTTTTGTCCGCGACATGAAGTTTCCGGCTTATGGTGGAAGTGATCCCGTGATTTGCCGATGGTTTCGCTGTCGAATATTTCCTATATTGTCTTATTAAAATAGGTGAAAACCTCCTATATTTTCCTATATTTTACGGTAAAAAATTCCTATATTCCTATAATATTTTGTGCGATGTTCGGTGGGCACCCTGCAGATAGGTTAGCAGCAGTGTCACTGCTCTATGCTGTTGCATTCGTTTTATACGGGCAGTTGAACCAGTGCTAAATTCCAGTTCACATGCTACATGAGACACACTGTAATGATGAGATTGGCAATTAATAGCATTAAAAACTTTGTATTAAGTCATATTTTGATGGAATTTTGATTGAAATTGGTTCTTTATGGAGGGGGGAGAGCTTTTATTAAGGGGCGTGCTTTTAATACAGAAAATATGGTAATTGTCTATTATCACCTGGTTGGCTGTGATTATCACTGTTTACAGTCAAAATATCAAGGCCTATGATATTGTAATAAATACCACCCTTCAAGGCGATATTTTTTAACAATGGTTATGACATGACCAGCATTTTAGCTGCCTGATGACGTCACAAACCAAACAATGGCCGACACAATAGGATTGTGACGTCATATATATCCATGGTTGCTCCATGGTGACATTTTTGTAATGGCAGAAGATAGTCTCTCTCCATAACCACATGGGGGCATGATTTGTTTTGGTAAAAAAATTTCCAAATAATAAAAATGTTCGAAAAATAATTATTTCGAAAAAAAAAGAAAAAAAAGTTAAATTTTCCATCAAATTTTTTTTTAAAACATTTTCTTTTACTTTCCATCCTATTTCGCTTTGTCCCAATTTTTTTCTCAAAACTTTTTATTGAACAAAGCTGAATACAAAAAAGAATTTCAAGAAATAATTAGGTAATTACAATTTAGAGTCTTTGAAATTTGTTTTTTGCATTCAGGCGGTTCCGACTTCATGCTTTGGAATTTACATATTACAAAAAGTGCCTCTTAATGCATTAAGGTGGCTCCATAGAAATACATAGAATGGACATGAGGCTCTGGCAGATGAAGCAACCAAATCCACCATCTTGGAACTGCCCTGTATTCTGACACAATGTAACCCTGACGTCACCAATAACAGTGATGTCACTTGTAACAATGGCATGACGTCATATCATAATTAGTCTATTGTGACGTCATGTCTCAGGGCTGTTCCAATATGGCAGATTTCATGACCTCATCTTGAGGTGGCTTCATACAGCCTCATGTCCGTTCTATGTATTTCTATGGGTGGCTCGCTACTCATGGTGCAGCAATGGCTGCGTCACCATAGCAACAACAGTCTGCTGAGCTGTGTGGACTGCTTTTTTGGTTTTTTATAATTCCGTGCGACTACTGCTTCGTTTGCCATTTGCGTCACTTCTATTAGGGTTAGAAACTTATCGTTTAAAGCATTAGATGCGCAATGAACATGACTATAATCTGCCAGGGATTCAGTTTTATAGTCCGAATAGAAACTTTTTACATGCGTTTTTCGGCAAGCAGGTCTAATTTCTAAAAATTGAATTGGAGATATAAATAAATTTTTATATCAATTTCTATCGCGGTAGGAAACCTTCTCTTATGCATTTTATTGTTCCTCACAAATTTTGGAAATAAATGACAAAGAAATGAGAAATTCTATCTGGTCAATTTTTTTTAGCCCCATGGTTTATTAAAAAAGTACAAATTGTCAAAATCAAAACTTTTATTCCGAGCCCCTTGGGAAGTCCTTTAAACTAAATATATCTCTTTGAAGTTGTAATCAGCATTTCCATTGAAGTTTCTTCTTTAATTTCATGCTTCATTTCATAATATGGGATGCATGACCACTGAATGGCAGGACAAACTTCACAGAAAGAAAGATAAGAAAAAAATTGAATTTTTCAGGTTTGCGTGGACTGACTGTCTTGTACATAACCTCAAATATTTTGAAAAAAATGCTTGTAGCGACCACTTTTGTTTTCATATCCTTGCTAAAAACTATATCTTGGATCATTCTAAACTGTTTTTACTTAATCCTATCTCGGAAAGTTCACGAGTATCGAGCCACCTTAAGAGCAATGTTCAGGTATGGCCAAATCCGTAGGAAAGAGTAAGTTGTATGAACATCCAAACTTTAGGTTTTGGTGTACATCTTACCACGGCCCACATATGAGCCTCAAAAATAATTTTTAAAATTGGTTCAAATGGCCCCACCCTCGGGGCCAGTTGAATCATCCATTGGGGCAGTTGAAGCATTGGAATAAGACAGGAAGGATGATGGGTGGAGTGTGGGCAGTCCTTTATTTTCGCTAACAAGTTCAGCTAGGACCATCGCATGTTTAGGCTAAATTTGACATGTCTCACACATTTCTTTCTGTTCAAAGAATAGCCTGGGGCCAGTTAAACCATTCGACGGTTGAACTTTAATGATAATTTGTCCTATGTATTTTAATCTATTGTAATGGGCCACTTAGAAAATAGTTTTACAGAATAGTATCTCTCAATGCAAATGTACTTGATTAAAAATTTGATTTAAAAAATAATAATAATAAACTGCCATGAACTCCTGGTTCAACTGGCTCCACTATGGAACATCACAATTCCAGGAAATAACAATCAAATTTTCCATCTTTACTCACAAATGCCAAAATGCCGAATATGTTGTTCTTTTTAAAGGATTCATGTTTCTTTTTTTTACTTACTGGATTTGATTTGAATATTCAGAGAAAGCACTTTATTCAAGAACATTGTACCAACAGCAAAAAATCACTAATAATTGACATGGAACTCCTCTTGACTCGTGAAAGAAGATATTGCCATATTTGAACGCATTCTGGTGAACCCAGTCACTCCATATTCATCTGCACCTTTTTGACACAGGTCTGTCAGGATAGTCCTAATGCGTTCTTTGACCATCAAACATAAGACTAGACAACATAATTTTATTCGAAAGTTCAATATTTGCGGAAATATTTACAAAAAGGGATTTTCCAATAATGGCGGTACTAATTTGCATATATAGAGATAATGCGAGAAACATTCTTTCTACTTTCTAATGAAGTTTATTGTTTTCCAATTGATATTTTCATTCAATTGCAATTAAAACATTTTTGTATTTTGGGTGATAGGAGCATTGATGAACTGTTGATGGTAAGCTTGCAAAGTATGGCAACTCCTTATTAATGTATGTATACATTTATCATTTCAGGTTCTTTCTCCTGGAAGGAACAGCAGTTGGATTTAAAACCATCTATTGTTTTGACCAAGTCTGCAACCAGACCATTTCACAGCTTCAGGACAGGACTCCACGCCACAATAAAGCACCATTTTACAGCCCAGAGCCGCCACCGTTTCAAGCCCCCGCCTGTCACGTTAGCCTAAAGTCGTCAAAACATGACCATTGACCAGGCCAACTCACCACCATCATTTTGCAATCAAGTCGCCACTGCCAATCAAGTCATCAATGCTTCTGCAATGTACGATTAAAGAATCAGACTGACAGTCCGATAAACAGTAATTGCAATTCTGGAGCTCTTTAAGCTTTGTCACCCTCATTTTACCTAATTGCTATTAAGGAAAATGAATATTACTCTTTTATAATAGTATCATATATGTATTATTTCCCAGTGGGCACACGACGTAAACCCCGACGTTGCTAATTGGTGGAGGGCTGGTCTGTTGGTCACGTAAATATGTATGGTAGAGATTATGTCGCCCAAACGTGAACACGACGTCGGGGTTTTTTTACAACATTGCCACAATGTCGCAAGCTAACGTCGAACTCCTGACTCTGCCTCACAATGTTGTAAAACGTCGCCACAATGTTGCATGCTAACGTCATATCTTTGACGTTGCTTCACACCGTAGTGACAGCGTAATTTTAACCATACAATTCATTTGACGAAAAGTGTGACATTGTGTTGCGACGTTGCTGCAACGTTGATGTGCCCATGGGGTTTGGCCTATGAATGAGCCTGTTTACTTGCATTTGACATAGTCTGACTTCACAGTTAAAGTCTGAGTGCCCCCTTGATTTGGGCAAAATTTGCAATCCCACATATTAAGAATGAATGATACACTTTTTTCATTCCTAAGTCATAGTCAAGCCAGAAAACATCATTCTATGCTGTTACATAAGATTAATCATACCAACTGGATGCGGAGTGGCACGCCATATTTTGAATTTAGCTGTCAGCTGACTTCACCAGCAGCTGAGCAGCTAAGCTAAAAATAGCACAGTGATGTCACAATGGTTTCCCCAGGCAGCTCTCTGCTGCTGCCATGCTGCTGTTGTGTCGTAACCGACATTTTCAGCAGTGTTCAGTTGTCCAAACTTTTCAAGTTGGATTAGACGAGATACCATTGACCTGAGGTCACTTCACTTGGCAGAAATAATGTAATTATTTGGTATGTAACCTTGCAGCAGATAGAGAGATTAAATGTGTTTGTCATAATTCATATCAAGGGGGCACACTGACTTTAATTAATCATAAAATATCTTAATCATATGTTGAAAATGAACTTCATGAAGTTGATATTCTTTCCTAGGCCAAAAACAATTGAATATATCTAATTGGTTCAATTACCAAGATTGGTAAAAATGTTATTATTGGGTATTCCATGTCTCTGCATGTGTATTTATCCCACGTATAGCTACATTTCTTACCCGATACTGATCAGTTGCCCTGGATAATATTTTATAAGCTAGGAAAATATGGGGTGATATATGGACGAAATGAGCGAAAATATATTACCGAGAGATACTGGAAAATCAGTGAATCGAAGAGGGAAATTAGTGTTACAAAAATCAATAATGCTCTAATTTGACTGTTTTTTATTTTTATTTTAAAGATAACAAATTTACAAGAATTGTATTAAAACATTCAAGTTTATAAAGACACGGGATAAATTGGTTGAACTATATTTGCAGTTATTTGCCCCCTCTATTCAGATAAAGTAAGCAACTGCAGTTGGTCAAGTCAAGTCGTGAAACTCTTAACTCATGGTAAGTCGTCAAGTCATGAAAGTCTTCCAAGTCAAGTCACCAAGTACTTTAGTCAAGTCACAGTTCCTGACTCCGGACTCTAACCATCTTGGAGTTCCTTGCCCCATGGATAGATCAGGCTATGCTGTCATACCACCTGCATTTTAACTGAAAGGACTCTTAACTTTTACACACAGTTAGGCCTACATGGTATCTCTATCCAACTGGACATCACATCTTACAAGACACAGCATGTATAATCAATTCATCATTTAAACAGGGAAAACTCAAAATTGGGAATTTATGACATGAAAGACTTGTTTGAATAATAATGGGCCCATATGTACATTTCATATTTTAAATTTTGTTATTGCAACCTGACATAAAATAGATAATTTGACCTATCTGGACAATGTGCAAATAATTGAGGCTGCAAAATATGATCTGTATCACAAAACTACTGAATACATTGTGAAAGAAATTCTGTATATATTAAAAAAGTGTAAGTTAAACTCAATTTGGTGTTTTCGTTTCTTCATGACATGTTACCAAGCTACTGATTCCATGAATGAATTATGGAATCCTTACGCCATTCTCAAGAATGAAGTATGGATTCCATATTCTATTCTCAAGAATGAGGTATGGATTCCATACGCCATTCTCAAGAATGGGGTATGGAATCCATATGCCATTCTCAAGAATGGGGTATGGAATCCATACGTCATTCTCAAGAATGGGGTATGGAATCCATACGCCATTCTCAAGAATGGGGTATGGAATCCATACGCCATTCTCAAGAATGGGGTATGGAATCCATACGCCATTCTCAAGAATGGGGTATGGAATCCATACGCCATTCTCAAGAATGGGGTATGGAATCCATACGCCATTCTCAAGAATGAGGTATGGATTCCATATTCTATTCCCAAGAATGATCGTCAGCTATTTATCACTTTCTATATCAAGTTGAGAATTCTATATCAACTTGAGATCCTAATAATCAGATTTTGCAGTTGAAATATATCGTAATGGCGAGGGTAACAACAAAAGCCTTTCGAGGGTAACACCATTTTCAAATATTGTCATTGTGAGGGTACCACCCAAAATGACTGTTATGGAATTGCGTCTTTTTCCTGTTTTTCAACGATTGCTATAGTGTGATACAAAAACAGCAATGGTGATGTGATGAGATTTACTAGTTAGAACAATTAGATAAGATTAGATAGATAGATAGTTAGATAGATAGATAGATAGATAGATAGATAGATAGATAGATAGATAGATAGATAGATAGATAGATAGATAGATTGATAGATGCTCGTCATTGAATTATTGTATCGCAAATCTTTTTTTTGGAAACATTTTAAAATTATTATCTCATCAGAAAAAAATAAATCATGATGGGAAGAGAGATGTTATAAGTCATATGTAGTTTCTGTAAAAAAAGGCACTGAAATTTGTCTTTTTGCTTTTAAAAACGCAGATGAGTCAAAACAAGTGGGCACTCATCTCAGTTAAATGGCATTGACCAAGATATACTCAGTTTGATTCATGATTTTTTTAGCAACCTTAAAAAAGTAATAACATTTTCTGTAATTTACCTCTAATTTCCCTTTTCACACTCATATAGGTCTATCTTAATATAGTCAAGTAAGAATCCAAGCACCCAGAAGATGTCTCGTGTTATATTAATAAATGGCGAGCAACACACTGTTTCCAAACTTTTGGCTTGCAGTGTAGACAGATAGATAGATAGATAGATAGATAGATAGATAGATAGATAGATAGATAGATAGATAGATAGATAGATAGAATGGTGAGTAACATTTAGAAAAGTTCAGTTTCCCGAGGACATGCTATTCTTACTTGTTGAATATTTATTCATTTTTTTATCAACAAATGAAATAAGTGTCTACGAGTTTGTAAGCAGCAAAAATACTGTGTCTACAACTTGGTAATATTATACTGACCAAAAAGTCTGTGTCAACGACTTGGCCATCCCAGTAAATTTGTTGTCTGTCAGTTGGTAGTCCCTGGTGTCTACCAGTTGGTTGTCTATTAGTTGGTGGTCTACCAGTGTACGACTTGACTTGATACCTTCCCCCTTACCTTACCCCTTTTCACTTCTGCCACCCTCAACTACCCTCAGCTTCCCTCAACTACCCTCAACTTAACTCAAGTAACCTCAACTAAACTCAACTAAACTCAACTTACCTCAACTAAACTCGCCTCCCCTCAACTAAACTCGCCTCCCCTCAACTAAACTCGCCTCCCCTCAACTAAACTCGCCTCCCCTCAACTAAACTCGCCTCCCCTCAAGTAAACTCGCTCCCTTCAGGTAAACTCGGCTGCCCTCAAGTAAACTCACCTTCCCTCGACTAAACTCACATCCCCTCGCCTCCCCTCAAACGAACCCGCCTCCCCTCAACCAAATTCGCCATCCCTCAACTACCCTCAGTTACCCCATGACAAAACAGTGGTAACCCCAGGGGGTTGAGGGTGTATCTTGCCATGAGGCCTTGTAATGATTTACAGAGCTATGCAGCCTAATACAATACCCAAAACTTAACTAATTTGTTTTGAAAGTCCAGTTTAAATTCATACATATTGGAAGTGCAGTCAAATGCATACAAACACATGTCACCACGCAGGGAGGGCAGAACAATTAAACATGCTTAATTTGAATGCATCAGAGCTGCGTTTGGTCTTGTATGCAATGATATATGCAAACAGGTTTGCAAGCCTATGTCAAGAAATGCAGACTTATGCAGAGATGTTGCAGACTTATGCAATGCCTGTGTATTGATAAGCATCAAAGCAGCAGTATGCATTGATAAATGCAAGTAAACTGCAATTTTAATACTAATTTGATGAGTTTTACGTGATGTTAGTGGCTATTTTGCAGATGAAAAGACTGCAAAACGCAGGTAAATGTATCAATATGTATCAGTATGCAGTGCATTTGTGAAGTAAATGCAAGGTTAATTACACCAGTTGCAAACATATGCATGGTTCTGCAACTGCTCTGCATCTGAACAATTAGCATGGGTATTCAGGCCCAAAAGAAACGCATACCTCAATGCATATGTTCACATTTTCTGAATTTTACCATTATGCCATAAAACGTGACTATATGCATCCAGTGGGAAAGGGGCTTTATAAGCAATGCAAGTCCATTTGTCATACAAGTATATATTTTACCTACTTTTACATTGTTTTATTCCTTTACATTGTTAAATTCATAAAAAAAGTACCATTACGCAGGTTTTTCCATGTCTTGGTGCATTTCTTTAATATTGTCTAAATGAATCTATAGTTTCTGGCCAAAACAGATTGGTCAGGCCAATCACATAACTTTGACACTTTTTATTGCAACTAGGTTCTTGATTGGAATTCCTGATTGCTTACTTCACAATTGCAATCATGACATTTGTGTCAGCACATGCTCTGATCTTGCACAACAAAGAAACATTGAATTAGCTGATTCATTAACTTGACTACCCCTGACTAAAACCATTCGCTATGCTTGCTTCTGTCTACATGTCTTGTGTTACCCTCACCAATGTTTATGGAGGTTACCCTCGCCAACCGGAAGTGACCCTCGCCCTAATCTTGCAGTACCCTCGCCACTTCCGGGCTGGTACCCTCGCCATTTAGGTTGGTCCCCCCGCCATTTTCGGTTGGTACCCTCGCCAAAATGCTGGTACCCTCGCCCCGCCATTTTTCGTTTTTTGTGGTACCCTAACCTCGAGTGAATTCGAATTTCATAAATATCTTACTTCATCTTGCATGTTTGAGTCTGGCACTTGGCACAGATTCATTCCACAAGCCATTTAACCTATCTTAACAGTTTGAAGACCTCGTACCCCTTACATTTTTTGCAATTTCACTTTAAAATCACGAAGTGAGATGTGTCATGGCCACCCTGATGGCGAGGGTACCCCCCTCGTTAGTGCACAGTGCTCCTTACCGCAATGATCAGGATACGGCAGAAGTGTCCAATAATGTGTTTTTTTTTTAACTTTGTTTTGTGCTTAGGACTGGATTGGGATATTTGTCAAGTTCCAAGGGAGTGTGTTAATATAAACTCTCATCCTTGGGTTATTAGCATAATCAGATCAGAGACAGCACGGGAGATTCCTATACGAATAATATAAATTTATGTCCTTTATAAATACATCAGCCCCCTTTCAAAATACATGTATAATATGCAAGGGTGTGATTTGCTGGAATCTAAATCCATTGACTTAAAAACATTATCATAGACTTCTGGGTTTAAAATGAGAAACATTCTCCAAAATTTGGGCAAACATGCTACCTATTATGGTTGGCCTTTTGGTAAAGTGAAGGAATGCAAAAAGTGTCTCTCAGAAGAAAACTCCATAAATTTAAAAGAAAATTTTTGAAATTTTCAGGCCCGAAAGTCTTGATTTTCCATATATTTACATCAAAGCTGACCAGCAGACATTCCTCCGATTTATATTCTTGACCCATTAGAGCTGTTATACAGGGCCCATCTGGCAAATTACATTTTATTACACTAAAATTGCAACAGATGGAATTTATGTTAAAAATGGGTCAGATCTGAAAAGAACGAGTCAAAGAAATATGTCAAATTTTTGTAAAATCTGAACTCATTGTCGCGTAAATGTGGGTCCGAAGTCGAGGAATAGCCCTGGAAAAAACTTTTGTGATGAAAAATATAATTCTATAATTTTATTTTTGCATCAAATTCACATACTTTTGGCACTTGTGAGGACTTACTTTTAAAAGTCGGGTAAATGTGACTTTAGTTTTGGGCCAAAGGGGGGTTCTGACCCCTATATCCCCCCTTGGCTACGCCCCTGGTTGTGTGTGTTATATATACTGCCAATGACGAATAAATTAGTATTCTATTCTATTCTTCTAGTTTCAGAGAAGCATTATTCTTCATACTAAGCATGTCAGATGCAAAGAAAATGCAAAAATGTTGTGTGACATTCTGTCAAAGCATTTATTAATAATATGTATTCAATCGCTTTCAACTCCAGTCACCTGCAAAAAAAAATTAGTGAGGTAAAGGCAAAAAGTCATTTTTGTTGTGATGCTAAAAACGGTGTGATGCTAATGACAATTTGAGTAAAAAATCATTGTAGGGACAAGTGCAAAACTGGCAGTCTAGCAATATGTACAAGCAATGGACTTTAGAACACCAGAATCACGTTCACAGTGATTTTGGCCTAGAAATATGCAGTCAGAATAGAGCAGCAAGGCATTTGCTAATGACAAATTGAGACAGGACAACTGACATGCTAACCGAAAAACTGAAATATTTCAGTTTACATGAACGATTCAGAGCTACAGATAATGTAGTTATTTTATAGGGTTCTTAGACAATTTGACTTTGGTTGCTATGGCAACAGATTTTGGATCTGATGAAAATTTTGCAAAAATGGCACGCCCTCGACTTAGATTGGAAAATATTTGAGGATTCCATAAGTATAGCCATTGCCACTAAGTATGACTAGTCCAGTTAATGACACAATAAACACCATATACTAACAATTGAGGCAGTATGATAGGAAGATGTTTTTTGCTAACCAGAGATGCACATGCTATAGGACTAAGTGGCTTACAACATTTTGTGCTGCTTATGTTGATCAAAGTATCAAAGTAATACATTAAACGACTGAATTTTTTAGTGACATTGCCGTATAAATTTAGAGATTAAAAGCCTGCTATAAGGTTTGAAAAAAAAATTAAGACAATGAATCATCAAGTTTAATAATACACTCAGGATTGTTCAATAAATATAGAACATGTAACAAGTACCTTGAGCATAGCGTATTGTCCAAATGTGTGAAGATCTGGAATAGAGAATCAGAATGAGTTTAGTTTGAAATCACAAGCAGATTGCATACAAGGGTTCCAACGCAGCTTCTACAAAATCAATAGTGAACAAAACATTTTTGTCAATCGTTACAAAGTCATCAAGCTAAGAGTAATATCATGAAACCCCTGTTGTTTTATGCGTTCAGATTAAAGACTTTATCTCAGACATATGTTTGTACTGAGAATTATCTCATGAAATAATATATAACTTCAATTAATCAATTCAATTACTATATTCATTGTACCCAGAGTACGCTAATAAAGATATATAATAGTAGGTAATTCAGTACTATTTGAGGTAGATAATGTCTGAAAAGTCAAGTCATGTCTGCTTTTGCCCATTGACATTTTGCTGTTACAAAATTTCACTTTACAGTTATCATTTTTTGTAAGTGTAACATGTAAAATATAATGCTCGCAACCTAGTTTTTGCACTGCAGAATCATTACCTACATATTGTGGAAAAATTTAGCAAGCAGTGGAAGCATTGCATATCTGGTTTCTAAAGAGGGTAGTGTCATTAAGGAACACTTTCAAATAACTTGTTTTTTCATGTTTGGTCAATAGAACTGGTCTCAAAGATGAAGTTTTCATTTTCTTTAAAAATGCTTGGGCCCGATTTCACCACTATGTTTGGATTAGTCCCAACTGTTAGAAACATTTCACCAAAGATGTCCAACGTCTGAGTTGAATAAACTTTAAAGAGCTGAAAGATACAATAAATAAAGGTAATTTAGTTTCAACTGCTATATGTAGAGAGCATAGGTAATTTCTACTCTCAGTCAGTTGAAATGTGTAAAAATATAACTTAAAATAAATTATAATTAAAAATTTTTAAACATTTCAAATGGAAAATAGCGGCATGACTTCCATTGGGAAGCTGCAAATACGGGAAAAATAATCCCTTATTTATTTTCACCTACTTTCATGGTCAAAATGCATATAAACCTACTTGGGACATGTCTCAATTAGACAGCTGGAAGAGACTCGAGTCCAAACACATTTCACCAACTTTTTGAACACCAGTCTGAAAGCAAGAGAGACTGGACAGCTGTTAGCATGATTCTTTGGACTTAAGCCTGTTTGTTACTGTTGTTAACTGTTTTGAGGACCTGTTATACATGGTAAAGCAAGCTGAGTATCTGATTGCCGTGTGCATTCGATAAGCAGGAAATTTCAATCGGCAAAGAGGTAGGGGTTGGGGGTTGCTACCCCCCCCCATCTCAGCATTGACCTTTATACTTAATTTAAATATTTATTTCCTTTTCCATTCCTCAGCCCTCCCCCTTCCAGTGGCGGATCCAGGGCCCCCCTAGACCACTGAGATTAATAATGGTATTAAAATACGCCGCGACGCGGGCCCGCGAATGCTGAAAGACGCTCGGCCCCCCCTAGAAGACCCTGTCTGGATCCGCCACTGCCTTCTGTTGTTTTTCTAGATCCCCCTCTGCATCGGCTGAGATGTTAATCGGCTGCCCCTTGATCCAGTGTCTGTGATGGGCAAATAAAACATCCCTCTTATGGGGTAAATGTGTAACATGTTAAGGACTCCCGCTCTCTCTCCCACCTCAAGAATCAACCCTCGTGAGCACCATGAACTGGGCATAGAGAGCTGTGCTTATCATATCTATCCATCAATCTTTTCTATCTATCTATCTTATCTATCTATCTATCTATCTATCTATCCATCTTATCTATATATCCATCTATATATCTGATCTATCTATCTATCTATCTATCTATCTATCTATCTATCTATCTATCTATCTATCTATCTTTCTATTCATCTGTCCATCTTATTCATCTATCTATCTTATATATACAGTGAGGTGCGAAAGTTTGGGCACCCTTGGACTGGGTTCATATTTTTTAAAATTTCAGAGGGACTATTTGCAGTATAATTTCAAAGTGAATTGTGTGAGTGAAGGATACCTAGGCACTCAACCTCAGCCAGAAAGAACTATGGAAATACAAAAATATAAAAAATGATGGGTCTTTTTGTCCAATGTGACATGTGCAAAAGTTTGGGCACCCCTACAGATTCTGATATATATTTTTACATAACTTTACATTAAAACAACATAAAAGCCCTAAAGTGCTTTGGATGATTATTTAAGTATCCCTGGGCTTCAATTTGTGTGAAATTTGTAATGTTCTTCCTGACAGAATGACTCCAATCTTGGCACATTTGAGGTTCCCAAGGTACAAACTGCAACTGCCAGATTATTAATTTATTTTGAGGCCAGTAGCTGAAAAAGTTGATTTATCACCTTGCTTTTTCATCACCTAAGCATGTTTTTGTGATATAGACTTGTGATTCAGGTGTGAAATTCACACCAATAATGTATACCAATAATGTATGTATTTATATAATCCAATTGAATTGAAAATGAATTGAATTAAAACCTCAATTCACAGCCTATCTCAATTCAATTCAATTCAATTCATTGCATTTTTCCAACATGGTCAATTCAATTCAATTCAATTCATAGACTTTTGAAATTTTGAATTAATTCGAATTAATTCAATTCATGAATTGAATTGTGCCCATCACTGGTGTGAATAACATTGAAAAGATTGAGTGGGATTTGATACCGGTCTGTTTGGTCAGTCTCAAAAGTTTAGACTTGTCACAAGTCGGTGAAGTCGGGCCTTGCAAATGTTTTAATTTGGAATCTTCTAATGCACAAGAGATATATTTAGTTATTAGTGACCAGTTTGACCAGTTATTCCAATTTTACCACCAAAATCTAAAAATTGACATTACTAAAAATTCTCTCAATAGAATTTTTTCGTTTTTTGTCTTAAAATATTCTCCTGACCTTCCCCTACAATCGTGAACTTCTAGTTTTTGGATTCAATTGGAGAATTTAAACATCTTTAAAGGATCCTGTGCTTACCCACTAGGGAAGGTCAAACGGTAAAAAGGTGACTCCTTAAATTTATTGTCATGTAAAAAAAAAAACAGCACAACATTAAACCATTTAGTTTCCCGTGGGGGGGGGGGGGGTGGAGTTTTTTTAATAAATAATTTCTTGCTCAGTTTTGGTGAAAAAAATAAATTCGTTTTGGGCAGTCTTGAAATAAATTATTTCTGCCAGGGGTATTTCTTAATAAGACTCTGCTTTATTTAGGAATGAATATTCGAAGACTTGGCGCTTGAAATAAATTCATAATTTGAGTCATGAATAGTATAATTTTACAAAAGGAACAATAACAGATTGTGCAAAAATATTTAGGGGGTAGGCTAATGTCAATGATACGATGTTTATATGCATGCACATTTATTTTGTTCCTGATGAGATCCAATTATGTTGAAGACTTAAGACTCCAGATATAATTATTTCTTTCTGAAACTTTACGTAACAGTAAAGAGGGAGGACTTGGAGCTGGCAAAGACAAAAAATGCATCTTCTGTTGTTTTTCTACAAATCTTAGTGATGTATCTTCCATGATATCAGGTCCTTTTGTTGTGCTACTGTCCATGTGGAGTTTGAATTGAGTTAATTAAAAACTGTGTACCTTCAGTTTAGCAATAACTTCTGTTGCAATTGAGTTGGTAGTAATGAAAACTTGTCCATGTAGTTCTGACTGATGAAATCTTACTAGGTTCCAAACCATTTTAGTCAGGTCTTCGTCCTTCGCCAATGCAGTCTCCTTGTAACTGGCATGCAGAGACTGGAAAAAAATGAACAGAAGAACAACTGTCATTAATTGATTGTATGAATGGTATACGCAGCATAGAAACAAGACTATCAATGTGAATGTAATAAAAGAATTAGGAAAAAAGTGGTGTTTCGAATATCAAGTGGTTTTATGGGAAAATCATGGTGGTTTTTGCATTGAAATTGGTTTATCACATCATTTTCGGTTTTTGCCTTTGGAAAAGGTCTCCTCCTGGCTCAGGTAGAATGTTTTGTTGTTTTTTTAACGCATAGGGGAAGCTTGGGAGAGTTGGACCACTTTTTACATTCTTGCACCTCCTGCTAACAGTAATGATTATATAAACATGCTTTATGCATGTATTGTATCTTGAAATATTTCAGAAAAATATCTTTAGGTTTGCTTTGATATTTGCCCAAGAACATATGAGCTACAGCCCTATGAAAATTGGAAAAAGTTTGGCCCAACTCTCCCCATCAAGTGGGAGACTTGGGCCATTCAGGGGGAGACTTGGGTCATTGCAATACATCAGGTTCAGTAAAGCTGTACTTGAGGCCATAATATTTTTAACCTGTAGTGTGGTGGTCATAGAAGTGAGGCCTTTTGCAACTCTAGTTTGCTGTCAGACTTAAGCCTCGGCCTGATGGCCCAACTCTCCCCATCTAGATTTCCCGATATCTAATTTTATTAGACCATGAATAATTATTAAGGCCTAAAAATATTCAATCTCTGTTGAAAATTGCTCTAGACAAATTCTTCTGTCTTAATAAAAATAAATCTGGGTAAATGCAACACATGTGGCGAGAGTATTAGCACTGTCCCAACTCTCCCCCATTCCACCATTTTTCTCTAAATCCCAATTATGACAAAACTGGTTGTCTGATAATTTTCCAAAATATGTTAATAACAACTGAATAGTCAAGCCTACCAAGCATGCCATAGAAAATTTTCTCAGTCCTTGTTGTCTGATAGACAATTAAAAACTCGTAACATGGCTCAGTTTTTTCTTTTTTCATCCAAATTTGAATTTTCTTCTCTCTAAAGATTGTGACAAGCAAATTAGCCAGAAATGTTGCATCCCATGAAAGATTTTTATTTTTATAAAATTTTGGTGGCTGTAGCTTTCTCAAAAAATTTTTAGTTTCCTCAAAAATCAGGCTGGCCCAACCCTCCCTGCGGCCCAACTCTCCCAAGCTTCCCCTACACCTTTAATGACACATTTAGTCATTTACTGTGTATTTTCAGCAATATAAAACAATCAGAGTAGAGGGTTGGGGTGAGTTTAGAATTCAAGATAAGGTATTAAGGATACTTTGTAATTGTCCCCCAACATGATTTAGGATACCATCCTTGTGCAGTCTTGTTGATGATACAAAATGGTCATGTATCTATAGCAGTCCACACCTGCCAAAGATGAGCAGTGAAACAAATATAATATGTAAATGGCACTGCCATGAAATTCGCGCATTACTTCAAAATTTTAGGACTCAAAGTGTTACCATAACTTTTATTTTATTTCATATCAATGTATAAAGGCAGTTATGTAACTGTTTAAAAAAATTAGGAAGACAGATATGTTGAAAGACAGATAAATGTAGAATAATAGAGAGATAAAATATATAATAGATACAATGTAGATAGATAGATAGATAGATAGATAGATAGATAGATAGATAGATAGATCAACATGGTATCCACCTCATATGGGTATATATCTCATATTGTAAAGTGGCTCTGCATATGGGGTTAAGGCCCATATGAACAATGATTTAGGCTATATTTCCATATGCGGATAAAGCTGAGTTCTACATATATAAGTCATAGCGGTAGTAGCTGTATGGCTGACTGTTTGGCCGTAAAGTTCCACTAGCAGCACAATAATGGCCTGAAATATGCTCAACTCATTAAATCTCATTACAGTTTGGGCCAATTCATCTGAGGAACACCTGCAATATCATGCCTTCCTCTTAAAGAATTACCGCTAGGTGGCATCTTCGCATGATTATCCACTCTGGTGTGACACAGGGGAACTATGCAATAAGAGCGCGGTAATCAGTGATAATCCAAGCAGACATTTTGGATGAGGAAAGTTTTGATTTGTTTACTCATGGTTTTGTCTTCAGCAGAATCCAATTAGTCCTGGTAGGCCTACTAGTATTAGCTGAGCTTCATGGCTCGTTGGTTCTGTGAAGATGGTACAAGGCAAGCCATGTGGATTGCTTGTCTGAGATTTGATCTCAAGACATTACATCTCAGTCATGTCAGTGATTCTCACTGAAAACATGACATTGTCTGAGACCGTGACAGCTGCCTGAAGGCTGAAGACAAAACCATGACGAAGAGAGAAATTCAAGATTGTATGCCAGACTCATGGAAGGAGATCCTTGCCAGCTGTACATCAAGGTAAGCATACACCACCAAGTTTGTACTACTCGAAATTAGTATCATTACAAACCAATTTGAAAACCATGGCATGCCATGAATTTTGCCATGGCTTGCTTGCCAGGGCCGTAGCCTGCAGGGGGAAGGGGGGGGCAGCTGCCCCCCTAGAATTAGACTGACATTTTTTTTGACATACAAAAATCTCAAATTGTCTGCGGTTTTCCGCGGTTCGCATGCCTCCGGACCAGTCACTGCCAGTCTGCCACCCCCTAGGATTCAGCCCAGGCTACGGCCCTGCTTGCTGCTGGCGACCTACTGTTTGTCACGTCAAGCATTGAGACAGAAATTTAGCATTGTTTGTACAGTCCATCAAAATCAACAGAATGAGATAGGAAGTTCTGGGAATGGTAATTTGACTAGAACTATGTCTGAGGTGGCACTGAAGTGCTCTTTTGTGATGTCACAGCCCATTGTGTGTCAGATTGGCAGCATTACAAATGACAACATTTTGCCTAATTGGATGCAATATTCACAAAATGGCAAATATCGGACAAAAACAGGACAAAAACGTCGTGAAAATGGGATATTCGTATTACAACACAGCTAAGCTACACAAAGGTAGGTGTATTTCTGCTGTACGACTTCTGGTTGCTGAGATATCTGGGCAAACGTCTGTCCTCTGCTTGACGTGACAAACTTCTTTTTTTTTATATATTGTACACATTTCTGGTCTTCATTTTAATTTTAGCCTTAGTTCTCTGGGAATAGACTGAAAACTACGCTGACTGGTCTTAATCCTGCACAAGTAATTAGTGGTCGGGAATGCAACCCAATTGTACACATTCTAGTCCCACTGACAATGTTGCCAGGGCAGTTGCCTGCAGGGGTATGGGGGCCCCGGGGGCGGACCAGATAATGGACTTCATCATTCTGGAATTATCCCTACAACATGATAAATGAACAATGTACTCCCCCCCCCCCCCCGACCTCATGCCTTACAATTGCTTACATATATTATTTCCTGTAAATTCCTTAATCTCTTGTCTAGCTACATTTCTTCCCTGATACAGCACTTTTTCCCCGGGAAATACGAGCACCAGTGGGAAATACAATTGAAAATACAGAATTAATGAGTTTTACAGGGTGATATAACAATAACATGACCTGTGGACGGCATGGGTGGTTGACAGGCAATGACAGCCTAAGAATTCTTGTCAGCCCGAGGTTTTGTTGATTCCATATGGATTTCAAGCGAGTTTCGACAATAAATACTATATATAATTGTAAGCCTTGAACATTAATTCATAAGATATCATACGATATACAATATACCGGTGCACATATTGACGTTTAAAAAAGATGGTTCATTTTGATACAGTCACTGAGTGTAGGCCTATCACGGTAGTTAGCACTACTACATATTAGGGTGGCCCTTAAATGCTTGGTAATAAATAGTGATAGGCCACCCTCTAGATTGATGCCTATTATGGAAAAAAATTATGCTTGCAAATTTTCAGGCAAATCGGTTAATATTCAGAGGTGGCCCACCGCCCTTGAATTTTTAATGTTTCTAGCGCAATTCTCTACTTTCGTCAACTCGCGGTTCTGGTCATTATTGCAGCCTGCTCTTACCTCCATTCTATATTTCAGAGTTGCTGTCTAGGTCAGCCTTGCCAAAAATCACTTTTTTAATGCAAGTTATTTAGTGCTTTGGTACTGTTTTAGGATTATTTGTTGACAAAAATTGAGTACTATTGAGAAATTTGAGATATATGCAGTGAAAGTTAGAGATATTCTGAAGAATTCTAGGTTCCCATTGACAAGTTATAAAAACATCGGTAGAATGAAAATGGTGAGAGATTTTGTATTTCCGACTTCAGATTCAGATTCCTGAAAAATTTTTACATAAGATAGACTATGTTTCAGACCGATTTTCAAAACTTTTTTTTTGGACCAAAATGTCTCTTTTGTCCGACCTTGAAGTAACTAGCACAGGAGAAGAAACATCATTAACTGAGATATGACACCACTAATTTTTATGACTTAATAGCTGAAAATGGTATCATATTTAGCCCAGGACCCCTGGAGAGCAGCTTCTCTTTGATGTACCATGTATGTCGCTCTAGCCCTCATTAAGCTGCACCCCTCTAATTGCTGATCTCTGGAAACCCCCAACCCACAGGAGGATCTAACTTTTTGAGGCACAAATTTTGATCAAAATTTTTACCATTACTTTGTGTATTTTAAAATATAAACCAGTACTGTCTTTTTCCCAGTAAAATATGACCATTTTTCAAAAAGTTACATCAAAACTTATATTTTAAAAATGAAAAAACATGACATCTTAATCATCAAATTTGACCAATTTCCCCACATTTGGCACTGATGACACTTGGCATACTATCTGGTCTCAATGTCATCTTAAACATACCCTAAATTTTATTTTGTTCCAAAATGTTCCAAAGACCTAAAAATCCAGTTAAAAACTTGCTATTTTGGCGCAAATTTCGTCCTGATTAAGTCCTATAAAAACTTCATTTAGAATCATATCAGTACCACGAAAATTTGTGAATTGGATCATTTTTAGCTAGCCACCGGCAGCTTATACAGTGGGTCTGGAAGGGACTGAAGCTGAAACCATAAACCACAAAACATAAACATGTAAACATGTAAACAGTACCAGTGCTTGCTTGCAGGTGCTGCCCTCTTGTGTATAGTTTGTGAATCAGGTAGTGTCCAACAGAATTGCCTGATGCATGTAAATGCTGTCCCACAGGCACTGAATGGTCACAACATCTCACTTTATATATATCACTTTGTTTATAATGAATGAATTGATGGTAAAGTGTTTATTTAAACCAAAGAACAGCTGTACATTTATGACTAGTGACTCTTTAATTTTAGAGTTATGAGGAATCTGCACCAACAAAAACCAATTTCACAGTGACACAACTTTTTACCGATAGTCATCATGAAAATAATACATTTTACAAATTAGCCACACAAAAAATGTTTATGTTGTGATATAAGAAACTTTTTCTGCTTTGATATCATCACTAATAGTTATATTCTTTTCTACATTTTTCATGATCGATTATACCAGAAAACAGTTATCATTATCTGGTTATTGGCAAGCAAATTTATAAGTCATTTCCTTTTACTAACTCTGGTAAAGAGTCAGCATCAACTACTAGAGAAAACTACATACACAGGTTCATTGCTATTCATTTGTGAACTATATGTAATCAACTCAATTGTGTGTCATTCTGTCAACCTATTTGACCTCTTGTAAGCTAATTGCAATCATGTGAGGTATCTTTTACTTGTCCAGCATAGACACTGATACAAGGGGCCACCAATTTAACATCTCATCCGAATGACATCTAGTTGGGATTTTGCTCATGAAGGACTGAAGGTGCATTGAAAATTTCTTGTAAGGTGTTATAAGTATACATTGTACAATATTGTCTTCAAAAGTAAAACTTATGCCTTAAATTAGCATAAAAGTTGAAATTAAAACTCCTCTCAGATATGAATTTCATGGACACTTTTCTTAATAGGGGTAAAATTCTTGAGAAGAACAAAGGGAAAGATGAGAGAGAATGGGTGGGTCATGTGGTCATTAAGACCTCATAGTGACGAACATGGAACATCATAAAACTATTGCTTGCGCCTCCTGTGCTAGTTACTTCAAGGTCCGACTCAATTCTTGAACCATGTCAACTGCAAATTTGCCGAAAACCTCATGTTTGCCTGACAGAACACAGTCTGCTGAATAAGCAGGCGAGCGAGGCTGCAGACTGACGAAATTCAAGTCGAATTGGGTACCGAATGGGCATGTGGGTCACTGGGACTGCTCCCCCTAAAGTCCGTGCTGCTGCCAATCAGGTCCGCGCTCAGCAGAACACAGCAGAACTTCACTGGGCTGCTTCAAAAATGCATGTGTGCGAGGACGTGAAATAGAACACCAATTCTGAAATGTTGTAGCCTGCTCGCTAAATCTCGCAATTGCGCAACTAAAGCAGCCTGCTGTAGCCTGCATGTTTGCTTGATTTACCTTTAACATCAGATGATTTGTTCATTGGGGAGACGATGATTAACAGAGTGTTATTGGGTGGAAAGGAGCAAATGCAGTGAACTTTATCTTTAGATGAAAATACTTTAATAATATAATGATTAGGGCTTTATATCCCACATTTATGTAGCTGATGGGCTAATTATTAGGACAGAATAAGTATGAACGGAATGTTTGAAACTGCTGCAAAAATTGAATATGGGTTTAATTGACTGCCAATGTTAGATCAATCCCAGTGTTTGGAAGCCCAGAGCTCTCCCAACAGAGCCTACAATACTCCCCCAAAGCATTCTAAGGGAATTTTGCAAAATCTTGCAAATATTTTGTAGACCTGAACAAAACCTGCATGCCACGCACTGGTCTAGCAGTTTTGAAGGGACTTGCCAGTCAGGAGTAATGAACAACCAGATTCAAATCAGTACCAAATTTGTGAAAGAATAAAAAATAACAAGAAATGCTTCAGATCTGACACAAAATTAACCTTCTGACTCTCCTGTTGGAAAATCTTAAAATTTTGATAAAAGAATATGGGAAAATTAGATCTTGCTGTGATTTTTTGTCAAAACCAACACATTGGTAATTGACACATTGGCTCCTCCCGTACATTTTTCAAAATCATCACGGCTTTCATGAAATTATTCCTACCCTCACCATGCAAGTTTTTTTTCATTATTTCCTTTAAACAGTGATCAGAAAAAGCGGCTGTCCTCATAGGTAATCCGTTTTACAAGATTGAATTGGAGAAATCATATATCAAAACAAACAATTTTGAAAATAACTCATGACGTATGACTCTTGGGGTTCATAAAGAATTGTCATAGACCATCCAAGTTGGTATTCAAAATGAAGCCCTCATTCAGCCCTGTTAATAAAATCTAATTATATTGTTGTGTGATTTGAAATGGCTTAGTTATACAATACCACGAATCGGCGAACGTAAGGAATCATAACTGAAATGCTAGAATTTCAAGGCTCGTGGGCCTCCTCTAAACGTTAACCAATTTGTCTGAAATTTTGCACAGCGTGTTTTACCATAGAGGCATCATTTGAGGGGGTGACCCATATAAATTTCAAACTTTTTTTAAGGGCCACCCTACTGCATATGTCATGTTGCGGACTGTTCTTGTATTATTCTCTTATTTATATAAACATTTTTTGAGGTTTGATTCAGGAATTCTGCGGCATAACAGCCTACAATTTCCATATTGGGCTGGACACGTGATATCTGTACATTGCTCATTCCTTCTTATATCCCTGTGCTGTGTATTGGTTATTTGGAAGTCAATGTTTCATGGATGTTGGTTAATATGGCCATTAGCGGTCAGATTTTACAAGGCCTGTATTTCATATTTGACTGTGACCGAGTTTTGGGGAATGGAATCTATTTTCTCGAGAACTCCCATATCCCATGATGGCGTGGCGTATGTGGCATATATATATGTGACTAATCAGCCAAACACAGCGTAGGATTTTTGTTAGTCATAAGATATATATCTATTTTCATTTTAACCTGGGCTTTGTGCCAAGGCTTTTCTTATCATCCATGACTATATATATGCCTTAATCATATTAAAGTTACCCTGAATGATAAATTCTTTGCTAAATATTGGTGATTTCCTGTGTAGTATAATATTAACTTGTGATAAATAATATGTTTGACTAATTTATGAAGTAACACCTTCATTACATAAATTATTTAGATATTCTATGTACTTTTTCTTGATAGTTGCTCCAACCTCTAGCACAGCCATTGTAGATGACGTCACAATACCTATTTATAAAAATATATAGCTACAAGTTAACAAACTCTGCCAATACTGATGACGTCACAAAGTTAATTGCTCTCGAGACCAGTTATTTTTTCCGTGCGTACCCGTCTACCCGAAATAAATCTAGGGGCCATTTAGAGCATTGTGAGGGTCAGTAGAGGTATACATTCTAATCCTACATCAAAGAAAATTTACACATCAGGCAGTATGACCAGGATACATAAGAAAATGTGAAAATTAGACCAACTTTCTTCGAAAACCTGACCTATCATTCGGGGTAACTTTAATGGCAAAATGAGAATTTGGCCTCTTTGCCATTATTATCGCAAAGATATTTAAATTATCATAATTGACATTGTTCATATCACATAATTAATTACTTGTTGTGTTAGCCTTTAAGCTATTCATTTGATTTAATTCTGTTTTTCAGAGAGCGCAAAAGTGCCGAGTCTATAGGTCCGCATAGACCTGGGCTACAATTGCCGGTGCTAAATTTTGAAGAGATCAGCAGTCAATTAAAAAAGAGGAAACCAGCAAAGAAAAAAGTTACCGAAAAGAAAAGGGTGACATATTGTCACACCAGAAGCATATATGGGACTAGAGACAAACCGTATCGTCCAAGAAAACAGAAGTCTGCAACGGCAGCATCGCGAAGTAGACCTTCCGCTTCCACTTCAGTTGAAACGCCTGCCAATCCAGACACTCAAGCTGTTACTGACGAGATAGAAGTTCTTGACATCCATCAACAGGCTGCTCGTAAGTTATATGACAAGCATCAAATAAACATGATTTTGATTTAGTTGAAGTTCCATTTCATCCCTGCAGCAAGGCTAATTTTATTGTCATAGTCATACATATATATATGCAGACCTTGAAGTTAAGTTTTGCAATTGCTTGCCCCAGGGGCAAGTGATAAATTCACTTGCATTGGTACAGTCACACTTGCCCGCACCGATTCGTATGAAACCGTTTCATTTTGGCAATTATTTAATAAGATCAAGGATTTCTAAGATAAACCAGGTAGGCTTCATCATTGGCTTGTCTGTTTTCTTTGAAAACAAAGAGCTATTGTTGTCACTCGATCGTCATTGTTGTTGTCGTGTCGGTTAAGGTTTGTGTAGTGTCAATTTGTGACCTTAATATTTCACAGAGAGAAAATGAAGCATGGCACTATGAGGGATAATTTATTGTGAGATGTATTAAATGTATATGTATCAAGCCTATTTGTATAATCATTACTGTCAGCAGGGGGTACAAGAAGGTAAAAAGTTACCCAACTGTCCCAACCTTCCTGTATGTAGGTACTCGTCTTTTCTTTAAAATTGTAATTTGTTTCTCTTTGATGAACATATAATTAACATATTTTAGGAGATGACCTTTTTGCACTTCTGCAAGAAAATTATGACCAGCAAGAAGGAAGAACCTGGACAGATCGGCAGCAGAAATCCGATGTTCAGTGGGACAGCGTCAGGAGCAGGCTGCGCAATGCCACGTTATTCAAGGAATTGCCATTGAATTCTGATACATGCTCCAGGTGCGATAATTCTGCCACTACGAGGTAAGTATTTACTGTGATTGGTTCATGCCAGTATGTACACCAGTGTTAAAATATTTTTATTCAGTCCATGGGTCTAACTATATTCTCCTAAATGGTAAAAACCAAGCCTATTTGAAAGTGTTTGAATGTTTACTCTGTGTTATGCACCATAATTATTTTAAATGTAAATTTTAATGTATAATTTCGTAACAACAAATTTCAATGGTAAATACCTGTTTTGCTTGACAATTGACATATAAGACCAGATCGCATTAAAATAACCTATTTTCGAAATTTACAAATTCGATTCTTTTAAGAACTTTGTCATCAATTGAATGCATAAAAAGGAAAACTGGCTTTCGTCGATTTACTATTATAGTGTTAGCTCTGTATTTTGGACTTGTGAGGAAGCCTCGAGAGTAAAAATTTTGTCAGTGTTTGTATTTCAAAATCAAAAGGGAGGCTCTGGAATCCCTGTTACACCTCACAGTCTAAGTCATTACTCAAGTCACTGGTTGATACTTTTATTCTGAATTTCAGATGTACAGACTGCGGTATGCACATGTTGTTGTGTGACTCGTGCGATACAGATATCCACAAATTTAATGGTGTCCATGACCGCCGACACATGGTTGACAGGTACGCTCAAGGAAAATCTTGTGAAGGTATGTCCATTTGCTTATTCTGCATTGTTTTTTGGTATTTTAATAATTTAATTCTTCTTTTTTTTGCCACAAGTGCCTCAGAAAAGTTTTCTGAATGTTGATTTAGAGTCCACTGGTGTTTTTTTTTTCTAGGCCTCTTTGTAAGTGTCAGAGGATATGGTTCCTGCCCCAACTGCCGCACTGGTGAAGAAGCAGAATGGATCATGCTCGGTTATGACATTGGCAATGTTGTCGTCATCACTACTAAAGGTAAGGAACCTGGGAAATAACCATCACATGGGGACTATTGTAATTCCGGCTGAGTCCTGGCCCTGACAGGATGATTCAGTGTGTCAGGTGCCCGACAGATTCTACCTCATTTTGCGAAATTATACCGTGTAGTCATCACCATGACTGTACTTTACTCTTATCAAAAACCATTTGGTTATTTTCTTTGTTATGTAATAGAGCTTGTCAAAATTTACAAAGGCAGTTGAGACCTAGATACATCTCCATGCCAAGTTAAACAGTCATAACAGCATCGGTTTTTTTAAAATTGCCTGTCAAAATGATTTTTAGCACAGTCATGGGTGGCAGTCATGGGGGGGGGAGGCTCTGACGACTTCAACAGTCCTGGCAAGATTATAAGATAAAGACCATTATGTACACATGACAAACAATTAGCCACAATAGATTTTTTTGGTCCTGAAAAAAGTCTTTTGGTTGTGATGTTTTTGGTTACTGCTTTCGTTAGTGCTGCAACGGTTCACTACCTCATGGTTCGGTACGGTTTTCGGTTTAAGAGCCACAGTTCGGTTTTTTTACGGTTCACTGTCAATCGGCAAATCCAGCCATATCCATGGATTAATGAAAGGACATATCATGATACCTCGGGGACATGACATTTTACATTAGGGCTATTTGAAGTGAATCTCAACTTTCAACAATAAATGTGATATTTGGCCCATGTTAGATTATCAATAAATTTAATATTGTAGGCCCAATTGTGAAAAAAGAATTGAGGCCTACCATGAAATTGCACCAATTGTCTTAAATGTATTTTAAAGAAACTAAGTTAATAACAATCCGTTTCATTCTCAATGGTCTCCCCATTCATTATCTTTTACTCACTCATTACAAGTTAAATTGCACTTCACCTTTCACACCTCTGCCCCTGTAATTGGTCTTGGTAGGTGTGAAAGGGGGTGAAATATCAATTGCCATTAGGGCTGCCATTACCAATCTATTGTTTAGACCAATAAGTACTTGTAGCCCAGTACCAATTGTCAATTGCCTGATTGCTCTGCTCTCTTCAGCATCTGTCACTGCTGTGTCAGTAGATTAAGCTTGTGCGATGGTAGCGCCACTATAGTGCACTAGTGGCCAAAATCGGAACTACGGTTTACCGAATTACTCGTCGGCCTCACGGTGCGGTGAACCGTGACGCCTGGAACCGCGGTTTATTCGTACCGCAATAAACAGTTGCAGCCCTAGCTTTCGTCACTAACTTTTTAAAGATATATCCCACAATAGGCAGTGAAGTTCTGGCAAATTTGCCCTGTGATTTCAAAACACAGTAACTGCCACTTCAGAGATTTTGAGAAAAACGCATTTCTTTGTTTGCAACATTGTGACTGTTATATCTTAATCTCCAGATGAAGCACCCTCAAGTCAATGCTTCAAATATGAAGAAATATAATCAAAGTATATGTGTGTATACACTTTGTCACCCAAAACGACTTCTTACAATTATATTAGACAACATTGTGCTTTTTAATGACTTCCTGTGTTTTGAACGAGAAACTTTTGATTTTCTCTTTGTGTCATTGCAGAAGACACCTGCTCAGTTGAAGTGAAAAAACAGTATCTCCCGGTTTGTGTCATGTCAAAACACAGTAACTCAAAAATTTGATTTTGAGATACTGTGTTTCAAAACAAAATGAGTAAACTACTGTTTTGGCCTGACATGACATGTCCATTTTGATGTAAACAGTTGATACTGTGTTTGTTTATCATGGATTTGTGGGGTAACTAGAGGTGATACAGGTATGAAATTTGGCATGGAGGTAGATATTATTAATAGGATTGAGAAGTTATGCTCAACTCAGTTACTGTTTTTGGTCACTTACTGTGCTTCAATTTCACAGGGCAGAAATTTATTAAACACCATGTGATTCACACTATGTGGTTCATCGTTGTGAACCACATGCATCTCATTATCTGACGTTGTTATGCAAACAATTGGCAGTGAAGTGATGATTTCACAATGTTTTGAGGCTCTGATTGGTCGGTGTGGTTGCTAGGGATCTTTTTGCGGCCATTCAAACAAAATAGTGCCTCTTGAAATTATTAATTCTTTTTACTGGAGGTCTATTTTTATTGTGGGATATAAATAAAACTTAATGGGAGTGTGGTTCACAGCAATGAACCTCACTCATGTCAGGTCTGCTGCAGAATAAACGCTCGTCCTTCGGACTCGTGTTGTATTCTTCCGCGACCTGACATTCATGAGGTTCATTGCTGTGAACTACACTCCCATTAAGTTTTATTATGGAATAAATTTCATGACTGTTAGTATATAATTGACAGTCATGTTGTTATACTTGTCATTTTGAGACACAAAAGCACAATTTGTAGGCTTACAAAAGTACCATTAAAAACTAGCATGGCCATTTTGGCTGGCCCTTCTACGTAGCTTTGTGGCTAGACCCCGAAGCCGCCACCACCAGCCGCCAGTTGCGCCATTAAAGATGAGGGTCCACCTGTAAAAGAAGCCAGTTGAGGCAACCATCATTCTGACTCAAACAGTCAGCATCTCCCACTTTTCTCAACGAAAATCATTAATATCTGCCGTAATACTGAATGAAATTAAGACACATGCATAATGTATGCATCTTGCATATGTGGGTAGTTCGATGCAGTGGGCTCCCCAATGCCAATGTGCCTCAGGCAGACAACCTACTCGAATTATAGCCCTAGATAAACCTATTTGTGTGTGTTTTATTTAATTGCAGGCCGATTTGATCTGAAGATGCCAAAATTACACTGCAAGGATTGTGAAGCTGGACGCCCTCCAACGTTGGAGGAACTTGTCATGTCCAACCTGTGGCCAGGACATCCTGAAGTTGTTAAAGGTATTTTAATGTTCAGATACTGCCTTTGTGAAGGAAAAGGTCATTGTTACCCAAACATTCAAGTGTATGTTTTGAGCACCAATTCTACCAACATCAACTGTCTTGGATTTTGGTTGTTCATAGCATCTTAAAATTTTGGTTTTTGATTGAATATGGAGTCAAATGTAAGTGTCCCTTGCACTTAATGAAGAAATTTATATAGTACATCTAGTATAAAGGATTCGGTCCGATTATCACTTGGGCTTCATTATAAGTGTTGTCATCGCACAAATATGATTTCAGTTTTCGATCTGATTCTTCATCCACATTCTTTAGAAACCATCCCTCAAAAAATCTGCACACAGAATTAACCTAGACAGGTTACAACAACAAAACTGATCTGGGTAGCAAGAAGAGTTGAAAACTAACAATCGGTTTTACTGTTTGATCATGGCAAGTAAAAAGACACAAGACATGTCATCAACAAAAACTTTTAAGAAACTAAAATTTGTGAACATATGCCATTGATTCTGGAACAAACTGCTGGCATATCTTCGGAGAAACATTTTTTTAGTTGAAGGAAGGAATCCAGACACTGTTCTTATTTACGTTATAGAAGTGCCCTACAGAGCAATTGGCCTTTTGCAAATGTATCTTGTCCTGTTGTCCACTCTCCATTGTCACAAATTAAATTTAACGTTACGCACTAGTATCAGTTTCCAAATTTATACTTTCAGGGATGTATGTCATTCACACAGATGTCCTTTGGTTATACCACAATTTGAAGATGCACAAACCTGGACTGTCCACGAGGTCATTCATTTCAACACTTGAGGATGCTTCAACCCTTAGCGGAAGGGTAAGAAGTCATTACTTGCATATGATAAAAGACTTTAAGTCAGTATTTCAGACTATAAGTCATTGTCTCATAATAGCTGGTTTACTGTTTATGCCTCCCCCACATTTAGGAGGCGTTTTTCCCATATCGCCTCTTGATCTGTCTGTCCCGTGTGTTGCTGAATACTGAAAAACTTGTGTACAGGCCCAGAAGCGATGTGAAGTAAGTGTCATATTGTGACGTTGATGAGTAATGCAATACTTTCAGAGACAAGATTAAATTTGAAATTGGCTGCATTGTCATCAAACATAGCATTTGCATAAGCATATCAGTTCGGGAAAGTGCAGAATTCGGGAGCGCTCCCGAATTCGGGAACAGTGCTCCCGAATTCGGGAACTGCTCCCGAATTCGGGAACATACATCACTCTGAACAGTGAAAACTGTTCATTTCGACTCAGCAGAGGCATTTACTACAAAAAAAATACTGCCTATCTATCTATACAGACCTACTATCTATCCAGCCATCTGCTGACCTTGCTATTGACCTAGGTTTTTGACCTGTCTGTCTCTCTATAATTATTTAATGAATCTCTCTGACTCTAGGTTAAAGACTTTATTTGCAAGATCTCCAAAATATTTGTGACATGAAAATACAATACTAATACGATGCATGATCATGCAGTTACACTGAGAATGAGGAGTATGAACACCGTATAATGATGAGTGAGGAGATGACTGTGAGACAGGCACATACCCTGTTATTTCAGGGATCTCCACTTCTCCAGGTCTTTCAGTTGGCCCAGCAAAGAACACTGGATACAACCCTCCTCCATTGTCTCATGGGCTTAGACCAAATTGAGTTCCAGGATTGGGAGCCAAACCCACAACGTCACAGCCAGACTGGTAACACAGACAAGCGCCTTTAACCATTAGGCCACGGGGAACTCATTCAGAATTTAGAAGTGCCTGTCTCTCAAATAATTTCTTGAAGATCATTGGTTAAAAATTTGAATTGAAGCTGAATTTAAATTCACATTTAGCACACAGATCAATTCAGTTCATTTAGTTTATTTTGTTTTAATTTTTTAATGGAGAGGTAAGTATATTGGACCTGTGCCCCCCAGGTGCCTCCCCCCCCTATGAACTTTTCAACCTTGGCTAAAATGTACAATTTGTATTATGGGTGTCCCTTCAGAGAATCGCATGCCCCCCCCCCCGGTTGCCCACCCCCAGCTCGAGACCCCCAGTTATGCCACTGAATCCAAGGTGCATCAGATTATCTTCTCTATCAGGTTCAATTCTGTAACTAGTATGACGGAAGATTTCCACCCATAGCGTATTTTGTGATTCTCTCTGTCCGTTGAGCAGGGGCGGACTGGCGACATTTTGGGCCTGTGGCAAAATGAGTTGATGGGCCCCCAAATTCCTATTTGCGGACAAATTGTGGTATTACCCAAAGGTGGAGGGGCCCATTTCTATATAGGGCTCTCTCACTTTTGGACTCTAACCTAAAAGTTTATTGTATCACAACGTCACAATTCACTCGCAAATTTTTGTCACAAAGATTGAAATTTTGGCTTTTTTCTTGACATCCAATTTTTGGCACCACAGGCATTATAATTTCTTACAAAAAGCTCACATTGCTAAAAGTATCCTGTATACAATACATACAATAAGTGCATTGACAAGCTTTTTTCTCAAAATGATTGTAATGCCTGTGTTTGGCACATTGAATGGGCTCCCTTGAGTGATTGGGCCCGTTGCAGCTGCCACTCTGCCACATAGGCCAGTCCGCCCCTGCCGTTGAGTGTCCCGTGTCCATCATGTTGTGGGCTTTGATTGGTTCAAAGGAAGTGCATGGGTACATTGGGTACTATAAGTGAAACCTGCCAAATATTGCAGCTGTCAGAGAGGTCTCCCACATGTTTTATAAGTAGCTCACATGTCTCTTTATTGCGCATAACTTTCTTGTCTGTCTGTCAGTTTAGATGTCAGTGGCTGCGTGGCAGTGGCGGATCCAGACAAGGTAGTCTTGTTGGGGGGGGGGGGGGGATGTCGTATCAGCATTCTTGGGTATGTGCATCTCCCCTTCCCTGGATCCACAACTCCAGCAATGTGTGGGACTCAGGAGAGGACAGGCCAGGACAAGACAAGTGGGACAATTCAATCATCTCTCATAGCACGGGATATATAGATAGATAAATAGATAGATAGATAGATAGATAAGAAGCTGCTGTAGCAAATCTCATTAATTCTTTTCACTATACCTGCACTGTGTGAGTCGAATTGTATTTATTTAACAGGGAAGTATAAAATGTATTTAAAGATAGATCTCCTTTGGGAATTGGGATAATCGCATATTTTAAAAATGTATTCATAATTAGCCATATAAATGAAAATATGATCTGAGCGGACACTTAGAGGGTGTTACCTTGAGTCTGACACTTTTTTTGGGGCTATATTGACCAATTGAGAGCTCCTATACCTATGTGTTTAGTACCAATCTTTAGCTTACAACTTCCTTTATCTGTTCAGAAAGTATCAGCATAATACTAACAAATAAAGTGGGGTTTTCATGGCCTAATAAATGCGGTAAAAACCCCGTTTTTCTCTCACTTTTACGTCAGAAATTTGTGAATTTTAGTGGAATTTTGTCTGGTTTCAGGTATCTTTTGCTGGCCTATGGTATTGATTTGACTTCAGTTTCTTTGTCATTCATTTAGGAGTAAGCTTAACCTCTTCTGTGCTCTAATATGGGCTTTTTTGATTGAAAGGACGACTCTAAAGCATTTATGTCTTTGATGTCATGTTTTTAGAACACAAGTGTCCGACTCAAAGATGCCCTATGTCATTCTTTATTTCAGAAATTTAATCACTAATTTAGTTCTTGTGCTGTGCAAGTTCTCAATTTTCTGTTAGATTTAGTAAAAACGTTTAATTTGAGGCCTTGCATGGTTGACAATAAATAACTCATAACCAAGCTAGATATCACTTTTTTAAAATATACACAATATAAGTGTCCGACTCAAGGAACCCTACCCTACTATACAAACTTTATTTAAAGTCAAATGAATTCACACCCTGGCAAGATTCGGGTAATAAGTCAATGGAAATTTAGATTAAGGATAGAATTAGTCAACTTGCAAAGTTTGATTTGCTCTGTAAAGAAAACCACAGCAAGGAATTTTTTTTCACAGGGTAGAATTCTTAATTGCCTCTCAAACAACCAGCCTGGCCAATAAAAACCCATCCGATCTTAATACCCAACGTCCGAGGGTCCTTTGAAGATTGAACTCCCGAATTTGTAAGCACTTTTGTTCCCGAATTTGGGAGCAGTTCCCGAATTTGGGAGCACCTTAGTCCCGAATTCGGGAGTGTGCCTGAATTCTGCACTTTCCCGAACTGATATATGGGGGTTTTTGTCAAATATACTGATAATCATTAATATTTATTTTTTGGAATTCATGTGAAAAATTTATTGCACTGCTTGTTATCTCAAGTAAAAGAAATTTGCTAGTAATCCTGCAGCTCTAGTATAGGCTAGCTCATGCATGCTGAATATAGGCAAGATCCTATTAACAGCAATTACTAACTAATTACATCAATATTTGACGCATGTGGATTTTGGCTGACCTCCTTTTGAAGGTCATGGGGCTCTAAAACAAAGGATAGTTCATGAAGTTGATGCGAATGCCTCAAGTTTGGCTAATTGGCTTCCCATATTTCCAAAGATCTATACCTTTTCTCTCTCGACCTCAGACACAACTGAACTTGGATGACCTTGGCCAACTAATGTGCCTCATGTGGAGGTTCCTGCTTATGGAAGGGGAGGCATCAAATCAACCCGCAGGGTCATACAATTCTAGTTCTAATGAATCCTCTGTGGTCCAGAGTGTTCCCATGAGATGGCAACACTGACTTAAAAATTAAAAAATCACATAAATTATATGTAACACTGTAGCAAATGCTAGAATGTTATTAATGTGCTTGTCATTTTTCTGCATTCAGGTCGCCTCAATTAATCGCTCTGTATTCACTGTGTGCCTTCGAGAGTGGAGGGACTCTCAGCTCTTGCTACATGGAGAAAATGATGTTTTCAGTATTTGTCCAGCTTGTGATACTAAGCCACATGCCATTCATGTAGATGGCAACAGAAAACTGTACAGATTCAACAAGTCCAAGTAAGTTCCATTTGTTGAGAAATACTATGAAACAATTTGAGAAATGCAACCATGTTTGTAAGATGTAGTTACTTTCTTAAAAATACTTCATTGCAAATTGGCGAAATGATTTATTGGCTTTACACAGATGTGTAGAACTGAAGCAACTATTCAAGCTGATGAAATTATCCTGTTTGTCTCTTATTTTGCTATTTCCAATCTGTTTGTTATATGAACTCACTTTAAGTATATGAGGGGTTTTCCAAAAGTTCTGTCCAAATAGTCATAATTTTATCTAGATTTGATGCATTTGATGCAGACACATGATTTTTGTGTTAGTTAAAACTGACTTAATTTACAATTAATATTCAAATATTAGATCACAAAAATAAACATGATGGTTCATTGTGTTGCCATGGAAACCAGAAGTCTTGAAATGCTTATATGACCCAAAATACAAGCAGTTTTGCTGAGGATGTTTAGCATTGATGCAATGGCACCATTTCATGCGTATCACTTACCTACAGGCGGCACTGTATGTTTCGTGGAGCAAAAAACCCGTAAGTTTTGTCCAATTCTGGTGGTGCAGTGAGTTACATCACAAAGCAGCCATATACCCAGTTTTTGGTGTCCCAAATTATTATGCAATTGCTAGAGAATTGCCCCTAAACCACCAAAACTATATAATAATTCTATTAACACTTATTGATTGCCCATATTTATATGGGGCAATCTCTGTTTTCATCCTGTCAGCAGTGCACGCCATGGCGTTCACATTATTTTGTGGTCCGCATTCGCCAAAACCTTGAAAGATGACTGCAGCATGTCAGTGGCAGTCAAGGATAGCCTGTCCAAGCCAAATAAAAAATGTAATTAAAATAAAAAAATCAAACTCATTCTCCTCATTATATAAGATTTTCTTTCAATATATCCAAGTGATTTTTTACCTGTAGAGACTTTCACCAATCCACTCTGGATGGCTTCCTCAGTACAAATGGTGTTGTTGTTCCTGAGTATTGGTCATTCATGAAAAAATTAATATAGAATGAAATTGTCGGTGCAAAGACACAACAGATTACACAGATTTATCAAAAGGGTAAGCATGAGCAATACATTGCAATTTGGTACATTTGTTGTAATTTGTGACATGGTCCAACACGTTCGGGAGGAGGTAGAGTTAGCTCAATTAGTAATGGAATGGGTTGCCAATCACTTGGTCCTGGATTTGAATCCCACATTGGCGAGGTCACCTTTTCTTGTGTTGGACAGTAGTTTCAATAATCTTTTGCTTCATTACCATGTCCTCCTCCTGTCCTAATTGGCATGCGTAAATAAAGGGCTTAAAGCCCCAATCATCCATCCATCTGTCCAAAATATCCATGCAAATCTGACATAGGATTTCACATCATTTCAGCTCTTAACAAAGTCTAGATTGATAGATTGAGTTCGTAATGTTGGCAGTCTACAAGTTGTCAAGTATTCTAAATTTACCCCATTTAAGGAATCCTTTACTTGCCCAGCACAAACACTGAAACACAGGGGCTGCCAATTAACATCTCATCCAAACAACATCGGTGGCCACATGTTTTCAGTCGGAACTCCTGAGGGTCTTTCTTTGTAGCTTTGCCTGGGTTTGAACCTGTGTCCGTCAATTTGGAAAATTCAGTTTACTCTCAATATTGTTATGTCTCGCAGAGTTGTTCAACCTATGATCACCCATATCTATCTATCTATCTATCTATCTATCTTAAAATACCTGTCTGAATAGTAAGGCAGTGTGGTACAAATGATCTGCCGGATTCAGGGGATGCGAACTTAGACACCACACCACCTCCATTTTGAACCCCTGGGTTCTTGTCAAATAATTGTGTTCAAAACATTAGTGTTACATCATTTGGCAACTATTCATATCATATTTTGCTTACTTGCTGTCACTGCTAAGCTATATGCATAAATTGCCTCCATTGGAATAACATTGATTTTGCATATTTTTTTCAAGTTTATGCTCTAGAAAATCTCAAAAAAGTTCTGATCCTTTTAAAAATGCCTTCAAAAGTTATCATCTGATATCAATTAAGTTCAGTTAAACTCAGAGATAAGTTGCGCATTGAAAATTGACAAACTTTTGAATAAGGAACTGCACATCATAAACACAATGCTATTCCAATGGCAGGTCAAGCCTCAAGGAAATATTCTTTGATTACTAGCCATTTCAAAGTAAGAGGTTTTACTTCAGTTTCCTTTTCACGCAGCTAAATAGACAGAATTAGGTGACTGCTAGAAGCAAGTTTCAAATGATTAGAACCATTTTGAGGTTTTGGAGAGCATAAATTTGAAAAAAATATGCAAAATCAATGTTATTCCAATGGAGGCAATTTATGCATATTGCTTGGCAGTGACAGCAAGCAAGCAACATTTTTTGACGTGAATAATAGCCAAGTGATGTAACGCTAATGTTTTGAGAAAAATTATTTTAAATTAAACTTTTGTACTTTCTTTCCACTTACTATAGGTTGTTTTTGTATAATTTCGTAAGACACCAAAATATTCAAATATATGGCATAAGTCAAATTTGCCTGAACGAAACTTGATGAAAGTCGCATGGAAAATTTCTCAACCCAATCCAATGATGATGTGAAAAGGATACACTGTTTGGTCCAAAAGTTTTTGTACCCCTGCGAAATAATCTACTGGCCTAATTTCATCAGATGCGGTGTATGGAAACAAACTCGAGTTACTCTAAGAGTCGTCCGAGTCACTCGTGTTACTAGTGCAAGTCTTTCCAAAAACGCCCCAAATGTGACAAAGTTGAGGTTCCTTCTATGGTTTTGTGGACATTTGCTTGGGTCTTTTCAATAAAATATTTATATCCGAACATGCCCTACAATACCGCATGTGTATCTGAAGGCAAAATATCGTGATATATTGAAATTTCGTGGCACCTCTACTTATGGTGTATTGGCTCTACGAAATGTACATCATCATGTGTCACGGATGTCAAAATACGATAATTGGTTTTTGAGATATCGCAAAAAAAATTACTTTCTTAGTAATGTGCAACTTACTGTAAAAAATGAAAAAAATTATGATTACATACTTGTTTAAACTTTGAATCATTTTGGTGAAAACTATCTTAAATGTCACTAATTACTTTTTATTTCAGACACGTCTCTAAGAATATTCTGGGTACCAGATACATTCACCATGATGAAGAGGTTGACAGCTTTGTTAAAACCATTCAGTCAACAGACAAAAAGGTATACATACTTGATATAAATAATGTGTTTTACAAATTATGTCAAATAACAGCATTTGTGATTTTAGCAGCACAGCTGCTCTTACCCCAAGAATTTTATGCAAATCTTGTTAGCACTCTGGAGGTCGATCTCTTTCACCAATCTCATTCAAATTTATTGTACATTCTCCATAGGTTTTTATCTTTCGACCAGTCACTTTTGGTGCCCTTCTGTGATGAAAAAAAAATTAATATAGAAACTAAATGGACTGGCTTCCACGGGTCAAAGGTCAACTATGCCTTCTTCTTCTTCTCCTCTCTTAGAACCACTCTCTGTGCTGCTTAAAGTGCTTGCACGTTATTTTTTAAATATCTGGTTTGGTCCTTATCTATACTTTTTACTTGGGAGAGTTGACTGATCTGCTAGCTCACAGATACCTGATCATTGCCCTAGTGCCAAAATCAAGTTGCGTTTACAGAATAATTAGAGTTAGATAGGAATTGTTTTCTTTAACCCTCCTACGGTCTACAGGGGCCTTGGAGGCCCCCCTCTAACTTTGATGCTCTGTCTTTGGAACACAAATTGACTGACAAGTTTTACAGGCAAATGTCATCTTTCCTTAGTTGGATAGGAATCAGATGCAGTTTTAATTTTAAGTATAACAATAATAACAAATATCCCATGCGTACGGCCAGCGTAAATTACAGCTGACCTAAAAATCGGCACGAACAGTCCACAGGGGCCTCGGAGGCCCCCTCCTCTGCCCATTTCCTCCATGTTAGCCTTTTAAAATTTCTAATCACTGATGATACCAATGTTGCCTCTAAATAGCCGACACCGGTGCTGATGGGGCGTAAAACACAAACTCACTCACTCACTAATCACTGATGATGGCTCAAAATATTCCTTAGGACTTTTACAACTAAGATTCATAATGGATTTGTGCACATATTCATATAATAAGACACAGAAAAAAATTAGTATCAATCTACAAATATTCATTTTGACAGTACCATGCAAAATCAGAGCTAAAACGGGTTATTTTACAATAATGTTAAAGCACATAAATCTTTACACTACTGTTCCCCAATGATCTTAATGAGGCTGAGTTGTCATGAATCCAAAGAACAGTATTTCACCTTCTGGAATCTAAATTAATAGTGCTTCTGGGCATAAATAGAGGGGGACCTCAAAGGCCCCTGTGGACCGTTCGTGTCACAGAATGACGCTCGGTCCCCTGCTTGTACGGCACACTGAACATTGTCAGTCCGCAATTTAGCTCATGGCATGTCCCTGCTCATGGTGAGGCTGTGTTGTCACAGTGGTGTCACCAGTGTTTGCGCTAGGCCTTTTCAAAGTTGGGTCCATGGACCCGACACATAAAAAGCTGGCCCACTGAAAACAATCTGAGTCCAACTATTATGGTAGATCACGTAAAGTAGCAGACATCAGACATCAGACTTCCAACTTCTAAATATAATTAAAAACCTCTACATAATAGGCCTACTCATCCTATTTCCAACAATAAAAGTCATATTCTTATTTAATTATACATGAAGAGACTATACATAAAGAGTTTAAATATGGTGTTTGCATAGCAGGCCCACCTATAACTCACTGTTGATGGGTGACAAATGAAATAAAAGTTGTCAATTTATGAACTCTTGCCCAGTTGACAGTTTTTCGTGCCTTTCCCATCAGAACAGGAACAGAGCTGTTGAGCTCTCTGAAATCCTGAGCTCTTTGTGATGAATCCAGCAGATAAAATTTTTAAAATCAGACCAAAATAGAGGAAGTTACGCCATTTTATTGCCAGAGAAAGTTTTGAAATTGACATTTACGCACTTTTACCACAACCGCTAGGCCACATTTTACTACGTGACATGCTGGTAATGGCCCGCGTTTTACGCACGACGTTGCAAGTGCAATATGGGTACACACGACGCAAGGACAAGCAGAATTTTGCGTCCTGGTAGCTTGTTTTGCGTAAAATACGCAGTTTTTTGTGTTAACGTAAACACTGGGTGTCACCATGGCAGCCTGTACATTGAGCCTCATACTGAATCACACAAGTTAGTTTTGATTCAGCCTCATTTTCAGTGGTTGCCATGGTAACTAGGTAATTGGTGGAATGATTGAAGTAAATCAGCTAATTCATATATAGGCCTAATGTCTGAAAAGACCTGTTCCTCATTTGTAACAATTTCAGAAACATAAATTAAGATACAGCACAATCCCTTTTGAAAATTATTCCTGATGAAGAATTAAAAGCACCCCCTGTTCACCACCCCACAGATATTTACGTGTCTAGGGCCCTGCTGGTGATGATCTGATTATGTCACTAAACGTGAGAACTTGTGTACCTGGATAACTACATAAATTCAAGGATGCTTTACTCTCCTCAACCTAGACTAATCATTACTCAGGCATGAAAATTTGCGAGCAGCTTTCTTTCACTTCCAACAAGAACTTCATCTGGCTTTTGTCTTATAACACATTTTCCTTATAGGTCCGCTATCAAACCAGTTGAGATAAAGGGCCGGCCCCTAAGCCAATTGCTTAGGAGCAACCTATTATACCATAACCCACTAAACTATAGTCTGTTAAACTTATACTTTTTTTTATTTTAGTCATTTCTGGCCCTGCGTCATTATTATGTCTATTCTCCAATCATGCTTCAAAAACAGTCTGTAGGCCTATTTAATTTGATATCTTTTTTACCCCACTTCATGAGTACAATATTAGTTACCAGAAATCATTCTTATTCTGGCTTGCAATGTAGGTGCAGTTTCTGTTCACAAATAATGTTAAGTGGTACCTCTGTTCAGAAAATAAGTGGTATCTCTGCAAACCTGACAAGGCGTTCCTATTTCAATCAGTACAGTATGAGCAAAATGGGAAGTTCATCACTTTGCAAATATTTGCTTATCATACATACTGACTGCATTGAAAAGGTAAAATAAACGAAAAAGGTTCCTTGAAAAATGAGTTTCATAAGCAGGTCATAGAGCAATAAACATATCCCACTTTTAAAAATCATACTTAGCACAATAATAATTATTATGCTAAGATTGCTAAACCCAGTGTTTGAATCCTCGGATTCTTGTTGGAACTTATGTGAAAACGTAAAAATATATGTACCGAAATTGCAAGTGCTGTAACAATGCAAATTTTCAGACTCATGTTTTGAATAGAATTCAGAAGTGTAAGGCCAAAAGGCAATTAAGCTTCCAGCTATAGAAAAAGCCGTCTTATCAAAATGTCAATTGCTTATCCTGTATATATTTTAGGTATATATAGATGATTACCTCTGAAATGAGTTTGATATTCAGCATCATTCAATAATGCAAATTTCTAAGTGATTTGGGTGACTTATGTCCTTTCTGCTTGCTTCTTACTTCTAGAAATATTATCCTTGGCAATCCATTAGTCTCAGAGGCATCTATTCAGCTCTTGCGTTGCAGAATTATAGTTTTGTAGAAATTTTCAAAATTATTCAGCTTAAGGTGGCTCGATACTCGTGAACTTTCCAAGATAGGATTTCTTAAAAACGGTTTAGAATGATCCAAAATATAGTTTATAGCAAGGATATGTAAACCAAAGTGGTTGCTACCAGCCTTTTAAAAAAATATTTGGGGTTATGTACAGGAAAGTCAGTCCACACAAACCTGAAAAACTAAATTTTTTTCTTATTTTTCTTAATGGGAAGTTTGTTCTGCCATTCAGTGGTCATGCATCCCATATTATGCAATGAAGCATGAAATTAAAGAAAACACTTTCATGGAAAAGCTGATAACAATTTCAAAGAGATATATTTAGTTTAAAGGACTTTCCAAGGGTCTCGGAATATAAGTTTCGATTTTGACAATTTTAACTTTTTTTATAAACCATGGCGCTAAAAAAAATTGACGGGATAGGATTTTTCAATTCTTTGTCATTTAATTCCAAAAATAGTTGGGAACAATATGATGATATAGACAAGCCTTCTTACCATGCTTGAAATTGATAAAAACATTTATTTATATCACAAAGTCATTTTAGAGAAATAAGACCTGGTTGCCGAAAATCGCCTGTAAAAATGTTGTGTTTTGAGTATCAAGTTGAATCTCCGGCTGTATATAGTACTCTTCATGGCGCATCGAATGCTCCAAACGAGAAGTCTCTAACCCCAATAGAAGTGGCGCAAATTGCAAACGAAGCGGCCGACGCTGGAAATTCTTAAAATTAAAAAAAAGATCTTGAACAGTGCTAGCGGAGTGGTGACGTTACGATCTATAGGGCCTGCCTGGCTGCGCGGAAATGTGTGCAGGTGACGTAATTTCGTGGGTAGCGAGCCACCTTAAGACTTAAGAAGTATTTTGCAACTATTTGAACAATTGGCATCAGTTTTTCAAAGACTATTCTGCCATACATGCATTCAGTTAAAGGTGCTACTTTTACTTAATAGCGATGAACCGATGAATAATAGTGATAAGTTGAATTTCCATATTAATCAGTTTACTTAAAGCCATTTTGTTCGACCTTGGACTCCGTGCCATTTTCATTATGGCTTAATTGTTGTACGGCAATCTAAATTCTAAACAACTCGCAAGATTGTTCTGACTAGATTTGTTAATAAGTGCAGAAAAAGCACTGGCTAGTGGTCATAATCGATAATTAGAAATAAGGCCATAGTCGATCAATAAACTGATTATTTTTATTTATCCACAGAGCCCAACTTTTTAAGTATCACAGGAACAGTGGGAACAATTCATTAAATAAAAATTGTAAATTTACAGAATTCTAAATACCCTGATCTATTTCAACTATTTTTTGATTATTAACAAAATCCAATCAGCAGGATTTTCCCCAAAATGACTGGTGAGTGATTTGAAACAATGAACGATGCAAAAATTTTCAGCTAAACAGCCATGGAGTTTACAAACTTGTTTTGCAATCCATGGATTCTTGGCTTGTTCATTTACTGTGTGAATACATCGCCAGATAGATGGATAGATAGATAAATAGACGAGTAGTGATAGCAATGCTATGGGCAATAATGGCAATTGTTGAGAGCTTAGCATTGTGTGGGCTGGAACCGGCTGCCTGGCTGAGTACTCTCCCAGGAGTTGAGAAAGGCTCATGCTTGAACAGGCCTGTTGAGGGTTTAAAGCAAAAATTAATGTAACTTATCCAGCCCACTCTACAATTCTCTTACACATGATGTACTTTCATGATATGGTATTTTTGATTGTCTAAGAGCATGTTTAGTATTAAATGGTATGTATTTTGCCTTTCAGAATGTGAATGCCATGTGCGGTCCTTCTCATTTCACAGCGGCCAAAGCTAAAAGCAAAACTATGAGAAATTTGGATGAAACCGGTCTTTGTGTCGCATCCTGCAGGCACTGTGTAATTTTACATGCAATTAACATGCACCAAGGAGAGATCTTTCCTTATCCACTCTTTGTACTGCAACACTTGAAGAAGACCAATGACATCAAATTCTTTTGTCAGGACGTGATCTGCAAGTTCTGGCCTTGGCTAAGATGTCTCAGTCAAAGGCTTCCAAGTCTCCAGAATCTCATCAGTGAATGCAAGCCCTTCTTGAGTGTTATGCATGGCATGACACATGGCTGGACTTGTCAGGTAATTTGTTGAACAGTATTTCATAATTTTCTGACATGGTGTAGCTCAATAATGAGCCAATTTCAAAATTCAGTTTCTTCAGAAATTATAACAGATTTTTAATGGAGGTGTGTGTGTACACATCTCCATTTATGCAGTCACAGTGAGACAAATGGACCGTTTTGGCGGGAAATTTGAAATTTGAGCATTTTCAGAATGTCTTTTGGGCCCTGTCTTGGCTATTTTGTTTGGAGATGTTTGGGTCAAGAGATCTGTATAACTTGATTATAAAGCATGCATCTGGCATAGGAATGAATACCAGACATATTGTAATTAAGATGTGTTTTCCTTTTATATCTTGCTTGGATCCACTGGGGGCGGCTGCACACAATGTGTATTGGCCGCTGTGCCTAAACTATTGCACTTATGTATATGATATACAACATATATGTGCATTTTGGTTTTCATATTTAAGCAATTGGTAGAGTTTTTATAAAATATTGAGAAAAAAAAAAAATTGTTTTCGTTTCAAGAACAGAACTGAAACGGTTATACTATGGGCATGAAATTCTACCATCATAATATGCATTGAATAACCTTAATGTTCCTTTTTGGGGTCTAAATGCTCTTACAAAAATTGATAACAGTAAATTCAGCAAAAATGTTATTTTTCAGTGGTCCATGATTCCGTCAATTTTGGAGTTACACTGCGGAAATTTTGCATTTAGTTGTTTAAATTATATCTCTTTAAATTACTAAACTCATTTGGAGCGCCAATTTTAGGAAATTTTCATAAAACCAAAAAACTGAGAAAAAGGAGGATTTCTGATATTTTTCTCAAATTTTAGGTTTCTCAAAAATTAATGGTAAGCAATAAATCGGTGAACTTCAACAAACATTTACTTTATCATATTAGGAAGTTACTTTTGTATCCATATACCTATATAGTTAAGTGTACAATTTTGCTTGAAATGGATTATTTTTAAAATTCTGAAATTTAGCACACAAGATGAACAACACCTGGTTCTGGCCGCTCGGGGAAAGTCTTTTTCAGGAGATATGAAGTAAGACACTACACCACCTCCATTTTGAACCCCTGGGTTCTTGTTTGATGTACATAGGATGTTATAAAAATTCCGAATGATTTTTTGGCCGATCGTTCCATTCAAAGTAGCTAAATTAAATTTCACAGATGATATATCAAGGATACTGAATAATAGGGTTGGGTATTGCCTTGGGTTGAGGGATCCAATACTTATCATGATACTACTTCTAGAATTCAACACCTCCACCATACTTATCATGCATGCATCATGCAATCCAATAAAGTGTCACGTTACTGACATGAGATACAATACTAAATCCCGATACTTCAAGGGCAGGGCTTGCTGCTGTGCACACTGTATTTGGTGGGAAACCACTGCTTTACCCCCCATAATGACAGTTGAGAAGACAGCTAAGGGGGTATCCCTCTACTAGTGGGTTACCCATGTACCTGTGGGATACCAATACATTCACATTTCAAGCGCCAATGAGCAGTTTACTGGAATTGGCGCTATATAAGTAATTATTATTATTATTACCAATACAAAAATGAGATGCTGGAGGACACACAGTGGGATTCTCCCATCAAGACAATGGAGAAGACAGCTAGTGGGTTCCTCATTACCACTGAGATACCCATCTTCGAGAGGGCTACACATACAGGAATGAGAAACTGGAGGACACCCAGTGTGATACTTCTACCTGTGTGATACCCAAATTATGAAAGTGGGATACCCTTCTACCAGTGGGATACCCCAACCCCAAAAAGAATTATATGTGTGACCGCATCCTGTGTTCATACTTGTTTCAAAATCAAACAACAGTAAAATTAAAAAACATTATTTTTAAGACTCTCAACAAACAAAAAACCTTCGCCGCTGATTATTATTGCTTGCAATTTTGTCACATTTCACCTTGGTAATTTTCTGCAGGTGCTGTGGGGAGGTCGTTGGCAGACTGGCGCTGGTCTCACTACGGGTGAGGAAATGGAGCTAGTTAATGCCTATTTATCTACTGCTGGTCATACGACCAAGTACATGGCAAAAGCTGGTAAGCTGGTTAATGATTTTCTTAATGACTTATTTTAAACATTTGAACATACATACTTGATATTTTTACATCGCCTGTAAATAACTCCATGAAAGAGACATGCCAAGAAACCGACATTTTTGTGTGTGCTTATGCAACACACTTTTTTTTTGTGCCCATGTTCATATAACTGCTACTCAAAGAAATAAATTAAACTGTCAGCTGACTTGAAATTGGCACCGCCTTATGTGAATCATTCATCTGTGTGATTGTAGAGATCAGAAAGATGAAAATTTCTAGGTCTGTGTCAGTTTTCAGTCAATAACAAAGACTCCCAAATTTTCAGAAAAGTTCAGTTTTGTTAAATTGTCAATATTTGATTTTCTGTGCTAAAACTATTCCAATGGAAGCATTTATGAACGTATAATAAACTCTGTTCAATGTTATTACATCTGACAAAATCCTTCATCCACCAGAGCAAAGTCTGGCCCCTGTGAGTTTCATTGTATTAATCCATTCTTTAATTTTGTTGACTCCCGGGCTATTTGAACATAATTAGTTGGTCACAGGAATGCATCTGGCATAGAAATGAATAACAGGCATGCTGTAATTAGGACTTGACTTCCTATATCTTGCTTGGACCCACTGCGGGCAGCATCACACAGTGTGTGTTGGCCACTGTGCCTTAACTGTTTCACTTGATGATAATTTGGTACATGAATGGGTCTTATAGCATATATGTGCCTTTTGGTGTTCATATTTAAGCAATTGTTACTGTTTTTGTAAGATTTTGAAATTTAAAAAAAAAAATTGTTTTCATTTGTGGTGCACAACTCCGAAACCGTTATACTTATGGGCCTGAAATTCTTACCATAATATGCATTACATGCCCTAAATGTGCTTTGGCAATGACAATAGTAATTAAGTGTCTTTCATTTATGTAAACAAGAATCAGTCATCTTTTGAACTTAAATCTGTGATCATAAGTAATGTCACTGCATCGTCAGTCTGTATGTGCAATCTTTTACATGAGTATGTTTAATTCACATAATTGTCATATATATAGGCCTATATAGATATACACATGACGTCTGAGGAGAGTGATGTGACTCACTAATTAATCAAAATTAGTTGTATTAAACACTTCAGAAGAATATGTAATTTAAGCTGTTAACCAGGAGTCAGGCAACTCGACAAAATTTTAATATCTCAGTAGGTATACCAATGATATTATGATTCTGTGGTGCGATTAACTTGTGTTCATACATTTTTTGTAATATTGCAGCAAGGGAAGAAGAGCTCACCAGTCATATGATTTGGTGGAATGCCAGGAAAGTCCGTGGTATGCCCCAGCTACTGGCAAGGAAATTTGCCAAAGTTTCAAAGGAGCTACAAAGGCTACTTGAAGAAGTGCAAGAAACGTGCATAAATCAGAATATAACTGAGGAAACCATGGAAGCCTGGAAAACAGATGTCATCAATTCAGCTAGAGGTAACAAATCTGTACTGAAAACTGCTTTTCCCATAGTTGTGTTATTAGGATAACAATCCTGTTGGGGTTCATGCCTAATTTATAGAATAAGTGTAAAATACCAAGTTACATATAAGAAAACGTAAAGATAACAGGTAATTCTGTGTCATTTCTGCGCATTTGAGATCATTTTCCCATTGGACTGATTCAGAAGGCCTTGAATACTTTATACTTGTTAAAAAATATAACCAGCCCTCCTAGTACTTTTCCTACTTTTTTAGAAGTTTTCCTACTATTTTTGGCTAGTCCTACCTTTTTTAAAATCCAGAAATTGTAAATTTCAGTCAACTGGCAAATCCTGTCTCATCATAGGACAAGGTTCAAGCTTTGAATCAGAAATTTCGAACATTTTACTGAAAAAATCCTGAAGGCTCATTATACATTCTTTGAACAAGATTTGGGACTTATCTTTAGGCTGACTGATTTTTGTTTACATGTTTTTGGGCAAAATGTGACCGAAAACAGGCTCCTACTTGCCCGCAGTTTTCAGGAGGGCTGTGTGTATGTGCTTTTTGTATAAATCGGCTATGCACGAGCAAACTTGCATGATTTTCATGACAAAAAAGTATTATTATTACTATTATTATACCAGAATGGATGTTTCACGTCAGAAAGCAGGAATCCCAAGTAATGCATTATTTCTTTGATAATTTCCCTGGCGAAATTCCATTACTAAAAAAAAAAAGAGATTTTCATCCAATTTTTTAAGTTGTGAAATTTGAACTGTTAGTACTTCTGTCTACAATTATATCACTTGAAGATCCTTGAATTCTGAAACCTGCTTTTTACATTGTCTAGGTTTTAAAATGCACTATTCAGCCACCTCAGTTCATTTGCCTCAATTTCACAGCTTCTTAAAGATCCCAGACAATTGTATTCTCTTCTCAGCTTTGTGCCCGAAATTACTAAGTAAGGTTATGAAGTGGCCAGTTTTACTTCTTTTTTCCTTCAGTGAATGAAGTTCGAAGAAGGTATTGAAATCACTTGGGTAAAAATGCTGTCCGTCCGCCGGGCGGGCGGGTGTTCGGGCGGCGGGCGGATAGATCGTTTCCGGGCCAGTACTCGGCCTCTATTGCGTGTACACATGGATGAAACTTGGTACACATATAGCTTGTATGGTCTAGTTGTGCCTTTTGATGGTCTGATTGATAGGTATTCCATACATTTTGAAATAATTTTAAAACTATAAAAAATATTTTTGTTAGTTTCCGGGCCAACACTCGGTCACTATGGCATGTACAAGGACGAAATTTGGTACAGATGTGGCCTATATGGTCTAGTTGTGCCTTTTGATGGTCTAATTGATAGATATTCTATACTTTTTGTATAAATGAGGAAAAATATAAAACAAATTTTTTTTGTTTTGGGGCTAAGACTCTGCTCTATTGCATGTAAATGGATAAAGTTTGGTACACATATGGGCCCATATGGTCTGGTTGTGCCTTTTGAAAGGTCTGATGGAAAATATTAAATGCTTTTTGAAATACTGAAAAAAAAAAAAAAAATTATTTTTTGTTTCTGGCCAAAGACTCGGTCACTATTGCATGTACCGTAATATGGGGTGAATTGGGACACTGGGGTGAATCGGGACAGAACAGGGAAACATTTTATTTGCTCACAGGCACCAATTTCTACTTGCCCTAGGAATTTCATTTTTGGCACACTTTTAGTAAACATAAAAGCGCATAATGTGATAGAATTTTGTATTTCTAACTGCATGCAGTGAGGAGCTGCAGTACCTTAAACTTGGCCCTGCAGAAATGACATTTTTACAGGTGGTCAAAACTTTGTGTGTACCATATAAAGTATAAATATTACAGCCAACAAACTTGCAGCAAACTTTAAAATCAGTTTAAAATAGTCATAGAGGACCATGATAATAGACTGTATATGAGATTGTGATTGTTTGGTTCTGGGTTCAGATCCAGGTCTATGGCAAAGTTTCGGGATTGAACGAAATAACCCTATACTTATTTTCATATGAGTTTGCTGTCGTGGCTTTTTGATGAATATTATTGAACTTGGCATCATTTATGGTGGATTTAGTCCAAATTTATCAATTACTTGCAAAATTCGAAGAAAAATACAGTTTTCAAACGTTTTCTGTCATTTACTAAGTTTTTATAAATCTGCATATTATCAATGAAATTGATTTCAAGTCTCCTTCAAAAATTTTTTTTTGCATATTGAATGTGTTTTCTACTGTTTATTCACAAGTAGAAATCACTCAAAGAAGGTGGGGAATTTTGATTGTGGAAATAATTGAGTGTCCCGATTCACCCCAAAGTGAGGGGTGAATTGGGACAGTGGTTTTCTGGGCCCTGATCATTGGAAGTTTAAGATACCACTTGTAGCTCCAGGGGATAGTTAGACCGTCTGCTTGGACACAATTTGACACCATAGTTTAATTTCTGGGTTGATTTTTGGCCATTCCATGACAGAAAAACGGCCAAAACTGTCCCGATTCACCCCATATTACGGTACATGGATAAAGTTTGTTGCACATACAGCCATGGCCGTTAGTTTTCACTCAGCTGCTATGCTTCACCATGGTGCTATAATTTTGACCGATCATAACATAGCAAATACTTGCTCAATCTTCACCAAATTGTCAGGAATTATAGTCTGTACACAGTAGCAGGTGCTCTGATAAAATTTAGTTGAAATAAAGAATGTTATATAATAACTGTAAAGCAAAATGCTAAATTAGTTGCAAAATTTGAGCATATAATCAATTCTGATGTAAAATATCATTTGTATGATGGCAATAGTCACGAAAGTGTCTGGATGTGTTTAGCACAGACCAACTTAAGCATTCATGACAAAATCACAATTAATTCTGCAGATTTAACATTTTCTCATCGGATTTGCTGGAATTGTTTATAATTACAAAAATTATTAATTTTTCAAGTAAGAATAAAGTAGGAAAAATATTTTCTTCCGATAAAAATTTTATTTGTTTTATTAAATTCCACATCTATGGTAAGCGTTTAACACAATTTTCTGTTCAGATAAGGCGAAGTTCTATCTTTTTACACCTACTGAGAATTTGGCAATATTTAAGGCCAAAATGGTTTCTGTAAAATCCGACGAATCAACAGTCAAGCTATGTATTTATTTGTAATTTTGTCATGAATGATTAATTTGATATGTACCTAACACATTCAGACACTTTGGTGACTATTATTGAGACATAAAGCATCAGAACTGATTATATGCTTAAATTTCCTCTAATTTAGTATTTTGCCATACAATCATTATGTAACATTATTCCATTCAAATTTTCTTTATCAGAACACCTGCTACTGTGTACAGACTATAATTCCTGACAATTTGGTGAAGATATAGCAAGTATTTGCTTTGTTATGATAGATCACAACGACAGCACCTTGGTGAAGCATGGCAGCTGAGTGAAAACTAACGGCCATGGCTGTATGGCTTATATGGTCTAGTTGTACATTTTCATGCATGGACTGACTGATAGATAGTCTGTACTTTTTGCGATATTTATAAAAATATAAAAAAAAATTTTTTTCCTATTGGAGCCAAAACGTGCCCACTATTGCATATAGAACAATGACATTTCCATCACCTATCGCCTTTACAATGTAGCAGCGCTACTTGATGTGTATTTAACACTTTTTGAATTATTGCAAAAACTTGAAAAAATATAGCTGCTTTATATTTTGAATTTTCAACCAACAGCTCAAAACCTATACTTCGTACAAGCATAAAACCGTGCCATAATATGCGGAAATTAATCTAATAAGGCCTTTCCCTAGTTTTACAAACCCTGGCAAACAGACGGCCAGACGGCAGGGTAGCAGGCAAATAGCGATAATAGATGACTCGACCACTATTGCATACCTATAATTATTATATATGCAATTTGGTAAACAAACAATTTTATGGTGTAGTTGTAATCTTCTAAAGGTGTTATTCGCTGAAGGTTTGCTGCTGCGCAGCCTATGTTTAGTTCTGAATCCATATATCTTCAAGAATATCTTCCATGTAAGCTTGATATTGTCAATGTCGATAGAAGTCATATCAAAGATCCTTCAACTTTGATATCGTCGGCCTACATGTAATATAGGACCCACTCTGTAGCCAGGCTGTCACGTTGTAGAAAGGATTTTTGTCACAGCATTTCTGGCAAAACCACATTTGTTACACCCTATAATGCCATTCCAGTTTCTTTTATGTACTGTAACTAAGGTCCCAGTGCCCTGAATTTACATGTATCAAGAATCAGCAGTAAGGGGGTGACCATTTCATATCCAGGGAGGGTGAGGGCTTGGATTTTTTTTTTTCATGCACCAGACAATCCCTTATCATATGCTGCATCTAGTTTCTACTTGTAATATTAACTGAGAAATTAGGGGAAAAAAATTTTGATGATGATACTGCAATTTTATCGCCATTTTCTGAATTGTTAGAGTGGAGCCATTGTTGAATTTAAACAACGGACTCAATTACCCTATTTCATTCAGGTAATTTTTAGCACAGCAATAACCATGATCATGGGAGCCAGGAATATCGCACAGATTACGATATTGCAATATCTCCCTCCTACTGATATTGCCTATCACAATTTTTTCCAAAATATTTCCAAGCCCTACTAAAAATAGCCAAACTCCGACACTGGCCAAAATCCTTCATTGAATGAGGATATTTATATCAAATAATGTTATGTAGCAACAAACAAGCCATGAGCTGTTGTTTGCAGTAAGTACCTACATTCCTACAATATGATTCATGTAGGGCTTTAAACAGGAGCCTGTCATCTTAGAAGGTTATTGAAAGTAGCAGTTGCATTTAGAATATCATAAAAAATTACATAGTTTTGATTTGCTAACTTTTCTTCCTCTTGATAGTCATTGTATACTCTTTAGGCCAATACTATATATACACATTTTTACTAACTCATTTTCTATTTCCTATAAATATGATACTTTGCTTGTTTCAGTATTTGATTCCCAAGGCCAAATACGCTCTGGAAATGCTGATCTTGCCGCATTAAAACTTGGCATTCAGAAGGCTTTCTTGACCATTCAACAGGACCGGTATTCCATCAAGAAGGTTGCTGGTAAAGTATTACAAATACATTTTTAAACAATGTCAGTTACCTATGTTGAAGCACGGGATTCTGGGGACTCTCATAAACTGATTGGTTTCCGACATGTGAGCTGTTCCTGTTGTGCACAGCATGAATATTGTTTCCACAAACCCTGCTTTTATACCAGGTTCCCGACCTTTAATCCTCTTTTCTAGTAATTAACAAGCGAGTGGCATATTTGCTTGGTCCATTTAGCTAGACATTTTGTGCCACAGTAAATACAATCAAGAATAATGGAAAACAAAAGGCTTCACTTTGTTTTGATGTTTGGAAACATACCATAATGATATTGTAGACATTTTTGAATGATTACTAACAACATAATGGTATATCGATCTATCTATCTATCTATCTATGCATGTCTGTACAGATCTGTCAATCTTTATCTGCAGAAGATTAGACTCTCAGGATGTCAATGTAAAAAGTAATGCTACTAAACCCCAACCATAAGTACAGACAATTGGTGTTTCAGATGGCAGCCAACCACGCTTGAAGCTTCGGCGAAAAATTGACAAAGCCAGAAAAGACCTTAAGACACTGATTGAAGCATACAATCAAAATGAAGCAACAGATTCTGAAAGCAAGATCTCCGAAGAGATGGCAGATGAGGGGATTTGGCCTTGGTTGCTAGGTATTCATCTTGAATTAATTAATTACCAGCTCATGACCATGCTGTGCTTGAAACACCTTCATATATATAGTATACCGTAATATGGGGTGAATAGGGACACTGGGGTGAATCGGGACAGAACAGGAAAGAGTTTTATTTCCCCCAATAACCACACCTTCTACTTGTCTCAGGGTTTTGATTTTGGTACATATATAACACACAAACTAGCGCGTATTGTGGTGGGATTTCATCCCTCTGACTGCATGCAGTGAGGAGCTGCAGCACTTTTAACTTGGCCATGCCGAAATTGATTCTCGCAAGTTGGTCAAAACTTTCCTTCTATCATAAAGTAAAAATACCAGAGCCATGAAATTCACAGTAAACTTTTTATTAATTTAAAGTAGTTTAACGGGATCAGGAGAGTAAGCTAGATATGGGATTGTGTATGTTTGGTCAAGGGTTCAGATCCAGGTCAATGGCAAATGTTCGGGAGTGATAAAAACTTTACTCTACCAATTTTCATTTGAGTGTACTGGCGTGACTTTTTGATAGATATTATTGATATTAGCATCATTTATTTTTGATTTAGTCCAGAATTATTAATCACCAGCAAAATTAACAGATAACATCACTTAGTTTTTTGTCATTGATCACATTTTTTAAAATATGCATATTATCAATGGAATGGATTTCAGATTTTCCTCAAAATAAATATTTTGTATATTGAAGATGTTTTCTAATATTTAGTTCTAAGAAACTATCACTTAAAGAAGCGGGGAAGTATTGATTGTGGAAATAGTGGATTGTCCCGATTCACCCCAAACTGTGGGGTGAATTGGGACAGTGGTTTTTTGGGCCCTGAGCATTGGCAATTTAAGATATCATTTCAAGCTCCCATGCAAACTTAGATCTTCAGCTCAGACACAATTTGACATCGTATTTCGATTCCTGGGTTGATTTTTGTCCATGCTATCACAGAAAAACGGCCAATTCTCTCCCGATTCACTCCATATTACGGTACTATAGAGGCTACCTACACGTTTTATTTCATGGCATCCTGGTAAAAAAATTGTGAAAAATTTCGGTGTGGTTGCTAGGGATCTTTCTGTGGCCATTCAAACGAATAGGACTCTTGAAATTATTAATTTTTTTCAACTGGAGGTCTATTTTTATTGTTGGATATAAGTTAATGGGAGTGTGGTTCACAGCAATGAACCTCACTCATGTCAGATCTGCTGCAGAATAAACACTCGTCCTTCGGACTCGTGCTGTGTTCTTCCGCGACCTGACATTCAAAAAATAAAGTTATATAATGACCAAATTATTTTCCCAGTAAACCTGTTAAAACATAAGTTATCAGAGTTGACCACTTTAGGATAACCCATGTTAAGCATTCATACAATATGGCACAGGAGAAGCCCATTGGAAGTGGGCGAAAGCTCCTGGTGGAGGAAACTGGCACAGAAACATTGCAAAATAAGACTAACAAATTACAAAATAGCTTATCTAGTGTCCATTTATGACCTTGGTATTGCACTTAAAGAGTTATGAAATTTGGTATATACCTGTGGGTATGGATCTGGAACATGTCCATAAATCCAAGATGGCTGGCAAAATGGCCACCGCAAAATGGCTGCCATTCTTGAACTAGCTGCAGTGACCTTTGATATTTCGCTTTGAGTTACAAAATTTGGTACAGGTATTGGCCTGTGGGTAGGGGAGAGTGGGGCCAGTTGAACCAAATTTTAGAAATTGCTCCCCTGTGTGCATACCTTTACAGCTTTCTGGGAGAACAGAGATGGAAAACATAGTTTGAAAAGTTGTCTAAACATCCCAACTTTAGGTTTTAGTATATATCCTACCATGACCTACATATGAGCCTCCAAAAAAAAAAATTGGTTCAACTGGCCCCACCATCGCGGCCAGATGAACCATCCATTGGGGCCAGTTGAACCATTGGAAGGATGATAGGTGAAGTGCGGGGCTGCAGTCCATTATTTTTGCTAACAAGTTTAGCTAGGAGCATAGCATGTTTTTGCTAAATTTGGCATGTCTCGCACATTTCTTTCAATTCAAAGAATAGCCTGGGGCCAGTTGAACCAGTTGACGGTTAAACTTTAATAATAAATTTTTATTTTTATTTTAATCTATTGTAGTTAGCCACTTAGAAAAACAGTTTTTGAAGTAATCACTGTTTTTCTGAGGTGAATAATAAGAATAGTAATAATAATAAAAGGTAATCGAAGAATATCAATATAATCCCCCGCCCGCAAGCGGCGGGAGATTATAATAAACTGCCGTAAACTCCTCTGGTTCAACTGGCCCCACTGAGACCTCCATGTATCTCTATATATAGCCTGGTTGTACCCTTGTTGTGGGACACCATTTTAAGGAAATGGGTTTGCATCTACACATAACCTTATCCTATGATGACATGACATTCCTGCAGACCAAGTAATTTAAATGCTATGAAAGCTCCAATCTCAATATGAAAAACTACTATTTTCATGCAAAAAAACGAAAAAAGTGTGATAGTTTCGTTACCATGTGTCTCAGAGCCAAAACATCCAGATGGAAAAGACTAGCTTAATAAGGCCTAACACAAGGCTGTATGTATGTTCCCATGCCTGCTCCACCCGGTTAAAAATCAAGGGTGGTTCAACTGGCCTGCCGGTTCAACTGGCCTGCCGGTTCAACTGGCCTGCCGGTTCAACTGGCCTGCCGGTTCAACTGGCCTGCCGGTTCAACTGGCCTGCCAGTTCAACTGGCCTGGGATACATGTACCACAGACATCGAATAAAAGGGGGATCCATGTTCCTTTAAAGTTATATTTGAAACAAGCAATAGTAGCTCACCTTTTTTCCACCAACCCGTCTGCGAATTGGCTGAAAAAATTATAGACTGTTTGCAGTCTCAAAGGATGAACTTCCTGAAAATTTCAGCCCATTCGGTCAATTTTCCAGGATTTGGCAGAGGTTTGAAAATTGCTGATTTGATCAGTTTTTCAGACATCGGTTTGACCACAATTACACTTTTTGCTCAATAAATCTGTTAATCCTCCACCTAGAACATTGAAATTTTCAATCCTCTGTCAAATCATGAAAAATAGACTGATTAAGCTGAACTTTTCAGGAAGTTCATCCTTTGAGACATAAAACAACATATAATTTTTTCGGCTAATTTGCAGACGGGTTGGTGGAAACCACTTGTTGATCTGACGCGGAGTGACCCTTTAACAAATTGACTTCTTGATACAATATACTTTTTCTAATATTCCAGGCTTCATCTATATATTGGCTCAGTTTTTGATATTCATATTTTCCTTCCAAAAACACTCAAAATGTAGCTCATCTTCTGTTAAATTAATATCACAAACTTCGCATATTCTATCCTCTATGGGTATATTCCTAAACCTGCCTGTCTCAATAGGCAGTGGTAAAACCCCTAATCTAAACTGAAAATTCACAAACATCTTTCTCAACACACACTGTCATACAGTCTTTCTAAAGTAACCATGGTCATGATATCTTTAACTTGTTTAGACCAACCAATTTACGCTATGTCTTAATTTACAATTTGTCCAACATGAGCTTTTGATATTTCCAGGGGAGCAAACAGAGTCGCTGAAAAGAAAGCAGCGTGTGGCTGATCTTCATGAATCATTGCTTAGGCACAGAGAGGAGATTTCACTGCTTCTGAGAGAAATGAAGACATTTGTTGTCACTCTTCAGGGCCGGAGAGCTCTGTACCGAGAGAAAATTGACTCTCTCAAAAAAGGTTTGTTTAATGGTTTTTAGATTTTCAAAATATGGCATCAAACTCCCGAGACAGCTCGAAACTTTAAAGAATTAAAAGTGATAAATTGGTATTTTTCATATATGTTCACAAGGTTCTGAAACTTGCAGTACTACATTAATTTGGACACCAATTCAACTGCAAAGTGCTTTTTCGCCCATTTAAAGATTTGTAGTTTAAATGTCCAGTTTTGATCTTAGTATTTCACTTACAGTTATGAAATTTGGTAAGGTAATGGCCTGTAGCCTGAGGGTGTTGATCAAGAACATGTTAAGAAATCAAGATGGCTGTCAAAATAGCCACCGAAAAAGGCCACCATTCTTGAATTTTGTGCTGTGACGTTAGAATTTCACTTAGTGTTGTGAAATTTGGAATGGATATTTGCTTGTTGGTGTTATGACATTTAAACATTTGGTCAATACCTGACAGTGTAGTCTGTGTAGATCTAGAACATTTAAAAATATCAAAGGCTGTCCAGACGACTGCCACCCATTTATTTGTCATGTCTTCCAGTCCAGATCAAACCTATGCAGCTGTTATAACAAAGTTTAGAAAGATATTTAATGCACCGTTTTCTTTTTCTTTTTGCAGTTTTGGAAGGTGATGACAGTCCAATATGTCGTGGGGACTTGGCGTTAAGCTACAAGCTTGTGGACTCCCTGACTGCCCTACTTGTAGAGGCTTCTTGTGCTTTCCGAAAAGCTACCTCTGACACAAGAAATACATTTGATGATGATGGGTACAATTCTAGCGATTTGGAGAGTGATTTGGACTGTGATTTAGATGACTAGACTAGGTTTGATAATGAGGACCAACAAGAGTTCGCATGAGCAGTACACATTCTGTATCGTAATTTTGCTATTTATTCTCAGGACTTTCTGTGAAAAACAGTGTCTTATGATGTCATTTTTACCCTCAGCAAATGGCAATGTATACATGTTGTCAGGTATTGTGATTTTGTCTGGCGGGCGGTCGTGCATCACTCGACTCAATGCCATGCTTTCGTTATATTTGGGTCAAGATTTGGCTTTCAAAGACCTAGAAACTGACGTTAAATTGGTAAAATTACTAAGTATCGCCACCAAGTTTTTCAGCTGCATCACAACTGTTACCCGAATCACAAATATTGCTGTCATTGGCTACTGAGTTAAGATACTCATAGAAAAATTTTAAAAATCCTGCTGGTAACAATTATGAGGTGGATGTTGCCATTGGTGGGTAACGGGTGTGATGCTTCTTGATAACAGTTGTGATGCTAGACAATGATTATTGCATTGATACAACTGGGATGTTGATTGAATTTTTATAAATAGCCACTTAATTTATTTTTCCACAAGTTACAATTCGATATGACACGATGCATATTACCGTAAATGGAATTTGTTTCAGAAACACTGAAAAAACTGACAACTATAAGGGCTATTCCATTGAAAAACCTGGGGGTGGGGTGGTCGGGCTAAGTTTTTGACCAACCTCCCCCATACATCTGAACCGAAATTGCGGGTACCCCTGCATACATCTTACAAAAAAAAACCCCTAGGGTTTTAAATGGAATAGCCCCCTAAATAAAATTATATTCATCATGACATGTTATAACAATGTAACAATATGTAATAATATATAGGCCTATTCAAAACATGTCTAAAAATTTAAGGAAATATTACAGATTGTGCAATAAGGAAAACACAATATATACAGTTGTATTATTTATAAAACGGATAGCTGTTGGGAAAAATGTATTAAGAAATCTTGATGTTCTGCTAAACAGTTTGTCAAATCTAACTCCTCTTGAGTCTTGGTAATTAAAATACTGATTTAACGGATGTGATTCATCATTAATTATTTTACAAGCAATTGAGCAATATATATATATATATATATATACATTTACTCCTATGAATAATGTCAGGATCATCAATGACACTTCTGTTCTGTTAACGACGCCACAACTTTCATGACAAGATGAAAGAGCATACACAAGGACACTTGATATAATTGCTCTGTAGAATAAGCACATAATGGTGGAGTCTAGATTTAAGCTTTTCAGACAACGAAGATGTAAAGTCGTTTAGATGCTCAAGTTATGAGATGCTTAAGTTATAAGCTATATTACATTGTATTCTGCATTCATTCCTTGTGATTTTCAACAATTTACAGGCAATTTCATTAGTATGCGATTCTAAGCCTTTTTACACACTAAATACATAGCATTTTTGCTTAATCTGATTGGTTTAGAAACAACAGAACGTCACACAGCTAATTTATCAAACGTAGCAAGTGTATACATTGCATTGATCCTTACAGGCAACTGTGAATGACCAGAATCGCATGGTAATGAAATCACCTGTAATGGTGCTCATAACCTTTCTTGTGAGATTTAACTTTGCTACCATGAGGATGTTTGTGCTGTACTGCATTTTCATTTTGATGTGTGTGCTGTTATCTGTATTAAATGAAGGAGGACATTTTAGATCAGAGTGTATAAGGAATGCTTACTTTGGAAATGCTATGATCTCAAGTTGTTGCAGATTGTTTCATTAATGATTTCTGCAGAGAAGGAGAATGCTATGAACTGTAGATATGTATCTAACATAAAACATCCACTTCGTTTTTTCACTTTGGTTGCTGCAAGACTGAACATGTTTCATGTTTATGATCCGGAGTCAGTCTGCTTGTTTTTACACTGGGTTCCCCCAGTGTAATAGAGAGAGAATGGGTCAAAGTGCTTTTCTGTACGGTTTTGTGGAGGCAAACTGGGAGGTTTTAGAGGCTTAAAAACCAACTGGGGACCTTAGTATACTTGGTTTCTGAAATGCATTTTGTAATTTGGTGCTGTATCTGCTGGGGTTATTCAGAATTTAACAAAATTCCAAAACATGTTTTTTTTTCCTCTTTTGGCAGGAAATTGCCGCATTTTAAAGTGTCTATTGTAAGCATAGTATTTCAATTAGAGTTATGAAATTTAGTATAGGGATTGGTTTGAGGGTTTAAATCAGGAACATTTTGAGAAATTCAAGATGGCTGCCAAAATGGCCGCCTCACAATGGTTGCTATTCTTGTTTTGCCCACTGTGATGTTAAATTTTTCACTTAAGAGTATTGAAATTTGGTATAGAAATTTGTTTGATGGTGTGAATCAATATTTGGGGAAATTCAAGATGGCTGCCGAAATGGCTGCCACAAAATTGCCGTCATTTTTGAGTTGCCCACTGTGAGCTTAGTATATCAACTAGAGGTTTGAAATTTGGTACATGTGTAGAGATTTGTTCCAGGGTTTGGATCAAGAAAATTTGGAGAAATCAAAGATAGTGTCCAAAATGACCGCCACAAATTGTCCACTGTGACCTTAATATTCTAATAAAAGTTGTGAGAACATCTAAATCAGCATAACTACATATATGCTATAATCATTCAAATTCTGGCCTGCAATATAGTTGCAATTTCTGTTCACAAATAATGTAAGGCAGTGGCATCACTAGAAAGGCAAGGTTGGGACGGGTGAAGCCCCAGAGTTTAAAAGCGTTGTCAGAGGAAGGTCTGAAGGTTCGAAGCATGAGTTGCCCAAGAATCAGAAAATTTTATGTGTCTGCGGATATATGCACACATTACAAATAGATAAAATGCAAAAATAATGACATATAGTGCACAAAATACTTTGTACAGTGTCTTTTCATGGGCTCTGGTTATTGAATCGCCACCAGTATTACACTAAGAAAATGAATAATCCATTTGGGGGGACCGAGCCCCCCCCCCCCCTGCCAAAGTGACGCCACTGAATTTTAAGTGGTATCTCTGTTCAAAAAATTTAGTGGTATATCTGCAACCCTGACCATGCATTCCTATTTCAATCAGTGCAGTACGAGCAAAATGGGAAGTTCATGGAGTACTTCACAAGATATTAGCTTATGATTTGTGTGTACAAAATTAAATTTAAAAAAAGGTTCATGCAAGAGAAATATTGCTAAACCCAGTGTTTGAATCCTCAGCTTCTTGTATGATTTTTCATGGGAAGAAAACTTTGAGCATTTGGACTTTGTGACAGACCTAATTATGGAAGCAATTGGAAGACCCAACTAAAAACATAATACAAAATTGTTATGAATTTCTTCCCTCCGTATGTCCAGTCTTTGCTTTAATAAACTTGTTCACTGAGAGGCCAATGTTGTCATAAGCACTGTTATATTGTTTGTGCTAGGTATTTTCGTTGTATTTGTTTTCCTTTGACATAATACATGTATTTTGATTGAATGTGTTTACACATAGTGCATTGCTATATTTTAACATACTTGTATGTATATATTATGAATTTATTCCAGGAATTTATTATGTCATGGATGAAACATCAACTGAAATAAACAAACTTTGCATTAGTCATTTTCACTGTAGTTGTCGATTAACTGCTCACTCATTCAGCTTTTTCAATCTCTCAGTTTTGCAAACATAGAAGTACTTTGTGTTTATATATAGATAGATTATTTTTGGCATCTATGGTATATTTTCTCTGCACATTTTGCCATTCTAGTTTATCTAATATGTGACCTGATGGTAAAGGTACTTATGTTGTGGACCTACAGAGCAGGGTTCCCACGGTCTTGAGAAGTAGGGAATTTCCAAAAGCCATTTTCCAGACCTGGAAAAAGTAGGGAATTTTCATCTGTAGTAGGGAATTTTCATTTACTGAAGCATTTTGCCGATTATTTCAAATGTCGATGAGCCACGATATGATAACGTAAATAGTAGGCCTAGTAACACGAAAACCTGTCCTGGGTATAAACTTTTAGTCTCAGATTTTTCTTCACTTGAGGTTTGCTTATTCAGCCTTGTGTGTGAAGAGGTCAAAAGAACTAATTTAATTCATAAACTGATGGTAATGCGCTTGAACAATCTGTGTTAAAAGTTGTGAAGGCAGGAGATATGAGCTAATTGATGGTCTGGAAAAATGACGCATCAGTCTTGAAATAGTCTTGAAAAAGTAGGGAATTTCCATGAGGGAAAATTGTGGGAACCCTGTCAGAGGTATACGATTTGTCTTGATTGCTTAGGAGTCAAAACTTGAGGGGCCGATTTCACCAACATTTAGAGCTGGTCTTAACTCCTTCAAACCTGGTTTAACGGGAGTCCCTTCCACCAAGAGTGCTAAGTGAGTGTGTAAACCTGTCAAGGTTCAGTGAATCATACCATTGTTACTAAACTCAAGGATCAGCAGTCTCAAACAGATTTGGTGTCTAGAAGAGATTAGGCCAATGAAAACAGAACATAAGTTTCTTGGCATGACAGATTAGTATTTTTGGCCTTTTGTCAGTACATGTATATTTGTAAGTTTCGCTGTGATTCAACAGTTACCACTCAAATCAAAGATTTTTTCAAGGTAGATAAGTCATGTCATTAGACGCAAACCAAGAACCCATGTCTACATTGACCACATTTTTGTTGAAGTAACTTGGGAATAAACTTGCCATACACAAGAATTTTAAAAATATATTTTATTTTAGGAAACTATATTTTTGTTGCATTTGCCTATGATACCATACGTCAATTTTGTGTCAGCTGCTGCAAAATGGCAAAAAGCAAGGTGGTGTCATTTCAGTGAATCTGAACGGCATTATTTTTTGTATTATTAAGATAAAGTTAAAGTGACATTGAGAGCAGAAAGCTCGATTCCGATACAGGACGGCCCTGTCACGGAGGGGGGGGGGGGAGGCTATTGCTACTTTGCCCTGAAATTTTAACATGGAAGGGATGTGACCAGGGCGGTGGATCTACCCTGATAAAGGTCAGGATTTTCCCTGATATCCCATTTGCCCTGATGCTAGGGGAGGGGGCTGCAGCTCCCAAACACCCCGAAAAGTACGTCTTTGCTACCAAGAAAAAAAGGCAATGATGTAGATGTTCCCACCGTAACCCAAGAAATGGTTGCTCAATGCCTATGGGAATGCCTGAAAGTGAATTCCAAGAAGGAGATGCTTAATGTTAAAAGGTCCCACAAAGCAACCGGTTGAGACCATTGTTGTCAGCACAGAAACATTGTTGCGGATGTTTTGGGAGATGATGTTTTTGCTACCTAGAGAACGTTTTTGATGATGATGCCTCACTCTAGGATGCTTCAGAGCCCCCTCCCCAAATGAATACAAAGTCAGACAAAAACGTCTGCACAAAAATCAGGACGGGGGCCCTTTGACTCTATTTTATACTGTTACAGGCCTCCCAGCGGCCCCGTCAAAAAATATAGGGATTTTATAGGAAATTTGCAATGAAATTTATAGGGCTTTATGCGGCTTTAGCGACAAAAATATAGGGAGAATAAAGGGCTTTATGGCTTCAAACGTATGGCAAATTAATATTAAATTAACCGGCCGAGTGTTCGATCGGCATATCCGGAGACTATGAACGCAACTTGAGCAATGTTGAGAAATGATATGCCGGCTTGTTCACTCAAGGAAGAAGCTGGCATCCTGAAACTTTTATTTAAAAAATGCTTGGAATCATAAGAAATGCTAAACAGTAACCATAATTTTAATTTCACATGAGTAAAGCCAAATTGCAAATTTAATGCCACAAAAATATAGGGTTTTATAGGGATTTTCGGCAAAAATCCTTGAAAATACAGGGAAATATAGGGAGCAAAAAATATATAGGGAAATATAGGAATTTATAGGAAATATAGGGCCGCTGGGAGCCCTGCTGTTAATTGAGGGGGCAGATATTGGCGGATTCAGGAGGGATGCAGGGAGATCAGGGGCCCATGCCCTTTTAGGTCCCCAAAACAAAAAGTGACATTTTGAAGCAAAATATAAGTAGTTTGAGGATTGAGGAGGGCCCACAAATTTCAAAACACATCTGGGCCCCTCCCAGTCTACCTTGCCTGGAGGTTAAACTGGGCTGGTGGCTCTTACTTTTTTTATTAGCTTGTCAAGCTCTAATTGATGGTATTTTTCATAAGGTCAGAAATTCAATGTTGACTTCTAAGTCTTTCACATCATTTTTCATAATTCTATTTTCTGTTGGGCCCCCTCAGGCGGTGGGCCCCAGCTTGGCATTCAGTTCCCCGACACACTTTTATGACTGTCACAACTCTTTCCTACTTCATCATTAGTCCCCCTGAGGTCATGGGCCCGGGGCAGATGCCCCTTTTGCCCTATGGTTAATACAGCCCTGTGCGCATGCTGTAAGGGAGACCAGAAATAGGCTATCAGAGACAATGCTGATGTCAAGAGCTATGTATTTTGCTTTGACATCTCGAAGAATTTTTTTTGAACCGTCAGACTCAAAACATACACTATAGAGAGGTAGTTTTTATCCCCCTCCACATTTACTGTGGTTTATGTCACTTTAAGTTTAAAACTGACGAACTTCTGATAGTCAGCCATTGACAGATTTTTACATCACCTTGACGTCAGATTATCATGAGAAATGCCTGTGAATTAAAAAAGCTCCAATTAAAATGCTTGCACTTCTTTTTTGGCTACTGTTGAGAAGAGACCTCAACACAAGAAGGGCCAGACAAGACCCATTCACTGGAATTCAGATGCTGCAAAATAAAGATAAACAGTGTCCATTAGAGTTCAATGTTTAATTTTACTAATAATGAAAATGGTTCCTTAGACTGCATCTGTTTCTTGCGTCACAGCTCTGAACTGTACATTAGAATTGGATTCTTGAATTTTTGAAATAAACAGTCGCACAGGTGGTCTGAATGTCATGCCCCTCTTTGTAAAAGCACTGTAGATTATCTCTTGGGCACACAAATGTGTTCCCAAACAATATCACACTTTAATATATATGTTCTAAACTGATGGAATCTGATCATGCTCCTATAACTTTTCTTTGAAATGCATGATAAACCAAGATATGACCAGCAAAAATAAACTTAACAGATGGCTACATAGTATTATGTGATAATGAGAACGTTTTCAGTACGTATTTGATAAAGATAAAGTTTCAAAATATAAAGATTTATGCTAAAGGATGACCTGGCACAAGACAAACTTAGAAACTTACAGATAACCTAAACTTAAATAGATACTGAAGTTGATACCCTAATTGAATCCACATATGATTACCTTGAGAGTTGTATACGAACAACATTTAAAAAGAAACAATTTAAAACTGCTACTAATACTTTTCCTACAAATAAATTGTATGACCAGGAATGTAAGGCTGCTAGGAAAAACGATGTTGTGTATAAAGGAAACTGTAGGCCTATGTAGCATTTTCATACACATGGAGTTAAGAGGAATTAATGCACTAGTCAGTGACAGTGTGCTATGGGCCTGCATGGTACAGCTGTAAGCAGAATCTGCAGATCGCCTAAGGCTGCCTCCATGCGGCCCCGTTACCGCACACTGGCACTGGCCCCGTCACCGCACACTGCATTGCGCCAGACAAGGTCCTGTCAGACCCTGTAAATAAGACATCCAGTGAGCGCCGGTGGATTTGATAGGTGTAACACATAAAAAAAAAAGAACACAGGAGCAATCTCTCCTGTCAAATTGAAATGCAATTAGGATCGAGATCCTGGTTCAATTGCTGCTTCGTTCAATTGGAAGTTCTATGCAATATTAAAAAGGTTTTGTTTTTGTGCATGACACTTAACTTAAAATTGCAATTAAGTCAGTGAACCGCTGCACATGCTTGCCATTCCATTTATAATGACAGAACTTTTCATGAACTCAAGCTACAATCAAAGACATTAGTTTAATCCTGCTGTTTATCGGAATTTTAATATCAGGTACTAATAGGCTTATAATCCAAACTTTCTATGACAATAATCATTTTTAAACAGTTTTTTTTTGCTGTGTGTGTTTTAAATTAACTATCATTAACTGCTTTGATTGCTGGAATGCATTTTTTCCCCCTTCATTCTACATGTAGGCCTATACACGTATGTATATTTTTGAACCATTTTAAATTAGATCAAGGGAGCTGTAGGGCATATACTCAAACTCAGAAGCTGTCATGCCCTCCTTCTATAATGTTGTCGGTAATGTATTTAAACGATCTAATGCAGGAAAATAATCTGTTATATTAATTACTGTATTAGATTAGCTGCCTAATAAAGATAAGCAAATAGAAAGGTTTTCAAGTGAATGCCTATTTTTCAATTTTGTTATTCCAAAATTTTATTTCTCTCAATTTTGCTTTAATTATTATTGCTACTATAATATAGATAGGCCAAATTGTACTCATTTTATGATGACTATCAGGCATAATGTTTAGGGGGGGGTGGTTTATGGTCTGGTTGTAGCATGCTGGGCTGCCAATCACTGGGTCCAGGGTTCGAATTTGGCTCCTGCCAGGTGATCGAGACGCCTATGTTGGATGGCTGTTTCATCCTTTGCCTCATTTCCGTGTCCTCCTTCTGTAATTTGCCTACAAGTGGCAACAAAAATGATTATCTCATATATATATATAGATGGATGATTGAGACTTGACAGGACGTCAAGTCTCAATCATCCATCTATATATATGAGGTAATCATTTTTGTTGCCACTTAGATTACCCAGCCAGATCTAAATTTGCAACACTTTGACGTAACTGCTTTAGGCCTACTAGGTAATATTATGTGTCTGTTTTCTTGATAATTAAATCTAAAGTATAACGTTTCAAAAATTTACTTTTATTCAGTGATACGTTTTATAAACTTTTAATTGTAGCACAGTTGTGCACACAAACCTGCACATTTGTGTCATTATTTATGCCGCCCAGATGATTAGTCATGATCATGCCCAATACTTTCAATGTCAATTCGATTTCAGGAGATAAATCCCACTTGTTGGTGACCTGCAAATGAAAGGGTTATTGATCTGATTTGTACTCAGTATAATCAGTTCCCTATCAGCGTGCCTCGGCGGCCCAACGTCGGCTCTAAGCTGGTCCGATGCTGCTGACATCGGACCGACGCCGGGCCGACGCCGGACCGCCGAGGCACGCTGACAGGGTTATGACTAATCAAATGGCCTTCCCTCGGTCATGACTAATCAAACAGCCTATCATGAGTCAAGAAGTGCCATTTTCACAGTGCAACAGTTCACTTTTTTAATATAAAAACATAGGCTGCACGGCAGCAAACCTTCCAGACCATCAAAAGGCACAACTAGACCAAAGAGGTATAATATGTGTACAAAATTTAATCCGTGTACATGCATTAGGAGCTGAGTTCTGGCCCGGAAACTATCTATCCGCCCAGACAACATTTTACCAAAGTGATTACAATACCTTCTTCAAACTTTGTTCGCTGAAGGTTAAAATCCAAATTCGATGACACTTCCAGGCTAAAAATGACCAATTTCAAGGACATTAATTTTTAGCATCAATACTTTTGAGATTTTTTATAAATTTAACTTTAAAAAGTCAAGAAAAACAACACTCCGAACCCTGATGAATGTTCCCTTATTCAGGACCCTAAAGGTTATTGTAGTTGATTTTTGATCCACTAGCTCAAAAGGATGCAGGTTCAAACACTGCTCCTGGAACGCAGTTGCAACAAGACAAAACAGGAATCAAGAAACCAGTACCTATGGACACACCAGCAACCAAAATAGAGATAAAAACTCGACCCGTGCATTGGACCTTACCAAAAAAGGAGGGTTGCAACTGAAAAGACCCTAGATATCCCTGAATCAATGAGCTTGTGCCAGTATATCAGCCTTACAATTAAATTTACTAACCCGGGGAACCAGGAAATGCATGGCATAATAAATCAAATCTTAAATCATCAGTGCTTACCATGCACTTCCATGACATTTCATTGAGACATGGTAATACATTTTCGCAGTATATTAACACAATATATCAACACAAGACAAACACTCAATTTCAGGTTTCAAAGTGAAGTCCAATTCTACTGGATTTATTTTTTAACAAAAAACATTATTCAATTCATCAACAAGTCTCAAAAGTACTGCACCCATAACAATAGATTCATGCAAATGGTTATCCAAACCATGCAATAGCAGGGATTGACTGCTGGAGACCATTGCTGAAGCACTTAAAGTAAACATTACAAAGACACTTGAAAGACAAATAAAACATCGTCTTACTATTAATTCAAACTTAATTTCTCTCTTTCAGCAAATTACAAAAATAGAAGTAAAGACATTCTTGAGATGGCACTACTCTTCTTCAGGTTATTCGTAGCAAAATATTCTGCAATAACAATGGGTTTTACATTTGTGTATTTTAATTATCCTTTTTCTGGCTTACTTAGGTAACTAAATGAAATATGAAAATTAGATCAGACTCAATTACACAACTAACCTAATAATACATACGGTTACTCGACAGTTTGGTCAGTCATAATTCTAGACAGTATCATAGGCCCGATTTCACCAACAAAGTTAAGCCAGTTCTAAGCCTTAGACCTGGACTTAGAAGTTCCAAATTTTAACTGAAGGGTAAATTTCAGTGATAGAATGGCAGCACCTCCTAGTAAGCAAAATACTTAATACCAGGTTTAACTTTAAGCCTGGTCTTAGCAATTTTGGTGAAATGGGCCCGAAGACTCCTACAAAATCACTAATACAAATCACAATTCTACTTGAATAAAATTCAACAAAGTTTTATAACTAAATCATGACAAGTAAATTGCATAATCACAAAACATAGTTGACAATCAACTGACATTGTATGACTGATTGATTACTCACCAGATCAAATGACTATCTGATATGAATTAAGTTAGAGGGCCAAACTTCACACAATATCACTAAGGGATAATTTTCACAGTCAATGAATGACGAGAACAAAGTGCATCCAGCTGCTAGTGGAAGTTCATTACCTCACAACAGGCCCTATCCATTGTATTGAAATTCAATACAATGGATAGGGCCTGTTGTGAGGTAATTAACTTCATTGAAATAAACTTTCAATTTGTCATTAGAAACTTGTGATCTCATTGACGTGTGACACATCAAATGACTTTTCCTCATAGCATTGAAGGTATAGGCCTATGCTGTGACCTCACAATTTACTTCCATAGAAACTGACATGGCGTGGATACTAGATAGGGATATGATCTCAAAAGGAGCATTCCAGTGCTCTTCTACAAGCACTTGTCATTTGTCTAATGTAAGTGAAATTATGCAGCAGGAATTCATTGCAGGATTCATTATCATAGGAGTAAGTATATTCTTATGAATTGCCAAACCAGTCCATGCACTGTAACCTAATGATTCATCGGAGATCACTTTGGTATCACATGTGTATAACATTTACAAATTAACAATTCAACCCAAAACACAATCTTCAATCAAATATTTTTTCATTCAAACCTTTCACAAATACAATTAAATAAAACAATAACCCCTCACAGTTGCACTGCACAGATGTATAAAAAAGTATTTGTTTGACATGGCACTATATTTCTTCGCGTTACGATTTGACTGATTGTTTTCAGAGATCTTCCTAGCGGTTGCTTGGACACCAATTCCTTCTGCAAGGGCCATCCTCTCTTTTTACAATCATATCAATATGAAGGGATTAACTTATTTAAAATTCCAAGATACATGTACAACTGGCAATAGAGATGATTTTTTGATAGTTGTGAACAGCGTTCAACCGGATGACATCGTCCTTGTAAACATTTACTTGTTAAAGCACAAGCAACATAACAGTATCAATTAACAACACAATGAAATAACAAATACAGAGTCCTTTATGACAGAGCCATGAATTTAAGTGCCTCAGGCCATTTGCTTTTACAAGTACTATTTTTCAAAGTTACACTACATGGCATGAGCAATGCATGTCATAGCACCAACAATAAAGATACATTTTCACAGCAGTGACAGCACCATAAAAGTAAAGTATTACTGGTTTGTAGAACATAAAAATGACTAGGAACTAATATTTGAATACCAAAAGCCAGCAGAAGAAATTCACAATACAGTAGGACCCCTCAGATATTAGCAACATACTTCACCGCGCAATTTCAAATCACCGGGAACCATTCAACTTTCGTGATGAGGAATTAATGTAGTGTAAAATTGCACATATAATTACACACAAATCCTTCACATGGTAACTTGTACACAAAAAAAATAACCATTTCATACGGTGCATTAAAAAAACAATGTTTCTAAAAATTTCTTCATTATATAAGGTATAAATGGTATGTTTGGAGGCTGAATACATAACTCATGCACAAAAAAAGTTCAGTTGCACAAATCAGTTAGAACTGACATGCAGATTAGGAGCAAAATTAGACTTTCTGCTGTTTGTGCAGATGCCGAATTTTGCTCCGAATCTGCCCCTCAGTTCTATTTTTAAAAGCAGGATGTTCCTGCTTCAAGTTCATCACATCAGCATGGGATACCCTTGCTGATGGGAAGAACTTGAGCAGGATCTCCTCTTCTTCTTTCCGGAACTTCACTCTTTTGTTCCCTGCAAATAAAGATACAAACAGAAAATAATCAAAAATGCAGAACACAAATAATGGAGAAATAATTGTTTTTAGAAACAAATGTGAGTATATAAAAATACACGAAGCAGTGAAAGTTGTGGAAAGCTTTCCACCAGATAAATTTCAGGACAACTGCCGGGCAGTGTGTGTTGAAAGAGAATAAATTGTACATTGAGGAATATGGCACAATGTTTAAACATTATATAGACGGTGGATTTTGATAAAAATGCTGTTCCAATGACGCTGAGGGTGTATTTACTTTTGCAAATTATGACCCAAACCAAAACTACAAAATAACTATTACCTCGTTCAGAAAAAAAAAGCAAAGTTATTTGAAGAAACATAACTCGGACACCGCAAGCGTTGTCAATGCTTGTCTGTTCATGTGAAATCTAATAATCGGAGCACTTGATATTGACCGCTGCATTGGTTGGCACAACGCTACTGAAGAAACTTAAGGGTTTAGTACACAAGTGTAAAACGGGTCCTACACCATCTGAACCTCCCACCTGCCATAGGAAACTGATAAACTTTCAAGCTTCAAAACTAAATTTAAAAAAATTTGGTTGAGACAAGCATTTGATAATTTTTACTTTTAACTCTTAATTTTATCTCTCTCCTTGTATAAATTTTTAACATTATCTACATTTATTCCTATTTCTCTTCTTTTAAACATTTATATTTCACTGTAAAGCACATTGATATTCAATATTTGTATTTTATAGCACTCTATAAGAAATAAATTATTACTATTATTACTATTATTACAATCATACAGACATTTAAAGACATTATAAGAATTGTTAAGAAAATCTAGTTTTGAAAATCACGTTTATCTCACCACTAAATGCCAAAAGCACAATGGCACTCGTTTTACATTAAGTAAGATCCTACCAGAAGATGTTAATAATATAACAAAGGTATTTTGCAGCCCAAGAGCCTCATTGTTAGCCAAAAAGAGTTCTTCGTCAGCCGGAGGTAAGGGTAGCTTAAAGGAGGGGGACCTGCTATAAAAGCAGGGTGGATTGAACCCATGGTCATTCTGTGTCCAACCTCCAAACAGTCAACATCTCTCATTCCTGTACATAAACAATGGAATACAATGAGATATATTCCATATATTTAAACAATTTTCATATATTTCGTTTCATTGTACAATTTCACATAATTGGTGCTATTTCTGGTGTTTCAAAGTTCATATTTCATAAGAAATTAAGGATAATATGGAATTAATACGGATTTTGTTTGGTAACTTTGACTGGCAGGTCATCTTTCAAAGTGATTGGTCAGAAATAAGATAGCTTTATGACCCCCAAAATATCAAAGGTTCTATAGAGCTCTGAAGTTGAAGTATAGCATTGGAATAATTATGCAAATTCTACCCTTCTTTTAATTGGCTAATATCGTTTTCAGGAAGCCAATCAGCTCTCTTGAGCAATTAGGATTTTATGACCCCTATGTCCTTATATGGAACAGCTTACAAATTGACAACCGGTCGGTTTTTGGAGCCTCTAGACCCTCGTCCTTTAATGCATGTCTGAAATATACTGTACGTCAGGCTTAGTGTATTAAGCAAAGCGAAGCGAACTGGCGAACTGGCGAAGCGAACTGGCGAACTGGCGAAGCGAACTGGCAAACTGGCAAACTGGCTTAGCCAAATATGAGACTAGCGTAAGAAAAACAACTGTAGCTCGCTCAATTCTTAACGGATTTTCATAAATGATGGTTTGTTGGAAAGCCCTCTTCCAGGCGCACAACATATCAGAACGGCATAAATACGAAAAAATTATAAAGCAATTATAATTAAAGCACCTGTCAAATCCAAGCTATGACAGATGATCTTTACAAATTCCTCAATCTGGGCTTGTCAAATGTCCCAGCACACAGTAAATTATGCCTCCATTCCCAGTTCGGTAAAATGATGGCATTTCCATCTCAAAATGTTGACAATATTTAACCAACCTTCTTATTCAATTCACAGTGATCTCTAGATTCACTTGTTTAGACCTGTTAACTCTGCCCTACAAAGGTAAAGTACATTAACTGACATTCTGTACTTTACCTTCATAGCCCCTGCAACTGAGAAGGGAATCATAAAATTCCTAACTTTATTGTGAAAATGTTAGGGACTAACTGAGTTTAAAGGGTTACTTTTGAATTTTTACAATTTTTTGTTCCCACCTTTATGGTAGGGAAGTATTAAGATAAAGTGCAGCAAATGCAGTTGGCTTGGGTGGCCGTGTCTGGCTTGAATTATTAGTGGCCGGCTAGTCGGTTTGTTGCAGCTTTATAAACTTTTTAGAGTCACAAGAAGTCGAAAATATCATTTTTACAGAATAACATGCTGCCAGGTGAACACATGTACTTTTTCCTATCAACTACTACAATCATGTAAATTGAAGAAAAAAAATCTTAACACTTTAGAAAGTAGGCCTATATTCAGACAAGTCAGAGAACAGCCAAAGAAAGTCTCCTGAATGGTGCCTTTTTGGTCTGCATAAGCACAACACAAGTCAAGTGAATCTTTTATAACCAGCTGGTGTGTTTTACAGATGATTTCATATTTGTAGACATAAATCAAATAACAAAAAATTTTGCAAAATTTTTGATCTGACATCAGAAAATCCTGCCCAGGTGATTGGTCAAGCTGCATATAGCGTGTCACTTTCTTTCAGTTTGCTTCAAACAAGTGATGTTGGCTGGAAAAATTATGTCATAATTTCAACCAATAAACTGCTGCTTAAGCCAACTTGGTATGTGGCAGTTGTTCACACAACCGCAATCCACATGAACGCCTACATTTTCTCATGAACTGTTGTATTTCACACTCCTGTGTTGCAGTAGATGGCTTCAGTTGATATTAAATCAGTCTCAAGCATTCTGAATGGCTTGAAATCCTTGAGCGCTAAATTATCATGCCTTGACCAAAAGCATTTTCTGTGATAAAAGAAAGGGACTATTCAGAATTAAATTTTACGACTGAATCGAGGGGTGGTTAGTTTCAGGTAACATGTTCCGATCCAGCTTGACCTTGTCTGGTATTGCAGTACAGTCACATGTGAAAGGCCCGTTCATACTTACCTTTACCAGAATTCACTTGAAGTTTTTAACCATTGGCGAACATGAATTCTCAAGATATTTCACCAATGAAATCTTTCTCAATCCACAGTCCTGAGTAAGTTTTGCGAGGGAAATTCAAATCTGGTAATATTTTTTGCATTTTCCAAGCTGAGAAGCTGTCAAATTGTGAAAATCTGCATCGATTTTAGGCAATTCAACACTTCCTAGCTCATGATGCTATATAGCTGATGCCAGATTTGAATTGAACTTACTCAGAAACCATGGATTGAGTCTATTCATTGAGCAATATCTTCAATTTGCAAGTTTGCCAATGGGAATTACATTATATTCAAGTGAATTCTGGTAAAGGTAAGTATTTATAGAATGGGTTACATGTGACTTCTACTATATCTGCAATTCAAGCAGGATCGAAAATATCTGAAAACCCTAGGGGTGGTAGTTTCTATGGTTTTACTTGAGTGGGAACCACCTTTTTTCACATGCTTCTTATGCCAATGGGAAGTTTTCCTGACAGGGTACGAATTTTTCACGCATGTTTCTAAGGGGTACTTATTTTTCACAACATGCTCAATTGTCTAATGAAATTTTAATCAAGGTACTACAAATATTCGTGAAACTAGAGGGGGGTATCACTTTTCACAGAAAATTCCTTCAAAACTCCCAACCCCCCCCCCCCCCGCGAAGATAAAATTCTGAATCATCCCTTAGGATAGGAGGATGATCCAGTGATGTGGCCAACATTCATGAGAAAATCATAATGGAGATAAAACCAGGGTCCCAGCGATTGGTAGCCTGTTGTCATGTCGTCTGGGCTGAGTCCCCCTCTGAGAAAATGTCACATGCATGTGTTCGTTTGTTTTCTGTAAAAATAATCATTATGTGGAACATCTGATCCCAATCCTCTCAATGCATAGTATTACACTTTGAGAATGTGCGTACTAAAAATGTGTGAAACACTAACAGAAACTCTCTCTTGAAACAGCTGCGGTCAGTCCCATTGAGGAGATCAATGGATTAGAATGCCATGTTTACCCATGTAAAACGCTATGTCACTTTTCAGGAGAGAGTGGTGTCATACCTTCTCTCAACCAATGAAAATTCCAGGAAAAATGATGTATTTTCTACCACAAATGTCTACAAATATGAAATCATCTGTAAAAGCCATTTCTATAAAAGCATTATGAAGCTATCTGGATAGCAATTATGTTAAAGAAAAGGACAAAGAACAATATCAGGAGCTTGTTAGAACTCTTCTGTTATCCAATTGCTGATTGTCATCAGGGACCAATTAGTTTAATTGCACTTCAAGTGTCACCCACCAAAAGTGTTAAACTGATGTTTCAACAAATCAATCCAATTGCACAAAGCAGCAATTGAAGCAAAATGGCCTGATTGCAATACAATAGCTTGCTGCTGTATGGTTGCTCTTTATCAGAGCCTGCTTCTGTATAGGCAACTGATGCCAGTCAAATACACCACTGACTGCCGAGATTGGCCAGTTCGCGTCGCCAGCTCGCCAGTTCGCGTCGCCATTTCGCCAGTTCGCGTCGCTTCACTTTGCTTAATACACTAAGCCGTACGTCAGTGTACAAGTATCGGAAAGTAGATACGGCAACGTCAAAACGGCCATGATTAGATGTGGAAAACGGCTACAGGTCTATACAAAAACGGCCATACCACTATACAAAAACGACTAAAGTTTAATACCAGAAGCTTCAACAACAGACAGCCTTTGAAAACATAAAACGATCTGCAAATACTGTGATAAAAAATGACAAGGCGTTTTATGACATGAGACTTGATTGAAACTTGAAAGTGCAATTTTATTTTCACATAGATCTGACAATCTTTTATTGGCAGTGTCTTGCAATCAATGGACTAAATCCATAGACTACCAGTAAATCAATAATAAATACAAGTTCAATTGGATGGTATCCTTAATTGCAATGATTGTTGACTTAGCTACCATTCATGAATGACTTTTCAAAGTAATTCAATAAGCCTAATTGTGTTATTGTAGGGCAATGTAGGCCTATATTGGATTTTGTACTGTAGCCTATTGGAAATAGCCGTTTTTGTAATCGCCAATAGCCATTTTACACTGTCATGTAAAGGGAAAATTAGCTGTAGCCGTTTTTGATAATGGAAAAAAAATCGTAGGCGTTATTGTCTGTTGCAGTTTTTGCTTGTTGGCGTTTTGACTTATTACCGACACGCTACATAAAGAAAATAAACTCAAAGATCCATGTCAAATCAACTACATTCTAGCATAAGTAGTAAATTAAGTATCAAGCTTATATATTTCTGTCATGAACTAACCATTACCTGTTTTTTTTGGGCTTCTCTCACTGTTTTTGGTAGGTTCTGAAAAGTAATGATACACAATTGAGTAACCCCCATATTCAATGAAAAACAAATTAATTTCTATTACATGTCACCATTTTTAATAAATAATAGGTATAATAATATAGCACTAATTCCAGTAAACTACTCTAGTGGAGAAGATTAACTATGGAGCTTCTAAAGAGGCACCTTTTCGTCACTTTTTTAAGTTATCCAGTGTTGTTAAGATTCTCACAAATTCGGGAAGTAATTTGAAAAGTATTGGTACTGAGTAAGAGTAGGCACTATCCTCTACTTGTTTTCACAGTGTGACTGATATAATAACAATAACAGTATAATAAATCGATTGTGTTCTAATTAATTTATATTGATAAACAAGAATCTGAAGATTCAAGGCCTGAGTTCTGTTGGGAATGAGCAATTTGGTTCGACAAGTAAGAGACTAGACATGGGAGTACAAGGTGGATTGCTGTTAGCCTTTTTTATAATGTATACTCAAGCAATAAGACTTGGGCAACACTCGGGGTAAATCCTGAGTAATAAATAGATTTTCTGAGGCAAAAAAATTACAATCCAGCTATCATTGCACCTAAAAAAAGTTATAGGCTCTAATTGTATAGGCCTAAGTATAAGATCCATGGATATAACATCAAAGTAGCACTGCACTGCGAAGTGCAATCAGCTTTGACACCTGTCAGATTGACTGTTCCTCAATGTGCAATTTGGTAAACTGAGGGTGAAAAAAGGCTTTAGAACTTGCAGAATTGCAATTAGCATTGTTAGCTTGCATCTGAGAATAGATGCACTGCAAAAGGCAATTGCATTATTGGCCATCCTTGAAACGCATGGACGATTGTCATGTGGGCGATGTTATAATGGAAAGTCAGCTTGAAAACAGCCTCTCGAGACTCAAACGATCTATGACATATATTACCACAACAAAGCATTTAAAAAAAGAAGAAAAAGAAAAAATTTAAAAAAAAAACCACAACAAACTATTCCCATTCCACAACGCATTTTAGTACACCACTATATGGAGACAAAGTGGCCCACTTGACCACACCTGTATTAAGGCTGGGAAAACCTTTTTCCGAAAACCTCTCAGACTGGTTTTTCAGATAAAATTACCCTGGGGGAACCCAGGGTAAAAACATGACTAAACTATCTGACTTTACTGTTGCCCAGCATGTAAAATTCAGAAAATCAATAAATATGTAATTATTAGAAAACCATTACGAACAATGTAAATATCAATGAAGTGATATATTTTGTAAATAAAGGAGAGAGAAATTTTCAGATTCACCAGAATGGTCACCATGTGTAATTTTCAGATCCATTACATGGCAGTCCTTTGGCAGCTCGGGCAAAATCAGAGTAGTGCCCACCTCTGCAAAAACAAGGTTTCATTAAATTTAAATGAAAAGCACATGTTTCATTAAAATTCTCTTATTGATTAACTCATTCTTAATTGCTACATTTACTAATTTGGAGTCCCTCTGTGGATGTGATTATAAAGCAACAGTCAGAATAAATTTACAATGCTACAATATGTGATGTATATAATGACTGTTTGCCCAGAAATTGAAACAATAATTTTTCATATTTTTGGAAATTTGAACCTAAATAAAAGCTTGTCAACCTACACAGAACTTTGAAATTGATAATTGATGTGTTTTAACCATGAAAATCTGTAAAGCATCTGTAAAGACCTGACCTGCTTGTCTGATGATTAACTGGTTGACATTTAACAAAATTCATCCACAGAACAGGAAAAGAGTGCAACTAACATACCTTGCAAAGATGTAAGGCTCCCTTCTGAACTTGCAACTTGTGACCTCGGTGTCTCACCGCTGTTCCCAGTGTTGATTTCTGTAGTAAAAAACAGAAAAATATTTTATACAATATGTTTCACATCTTTTTGTAGCTTAGAATTATCCAATAAGAAGCTAGCACTTGTCACAGTCGAAGTTCCCCACGCCAGTAATTTATAAGAGAAGGATATCCTCTAGGCCGCAGAATACTTTATGTTCAACATTGCTTTTACGAACCATGGTAGGCTGCCATTATGATCCACATACGGAAGCAGCCAAGTTTCCTGATACCTCTGAGTGGCCATAACCGATGGTTTATTGCAGGATGACTGATTTGGGCTGCACGTCATGTATTTATGCATTTGGTTGAATTATAAGATTCATCGGCACTCACGATTCTCATTTAAATAAGTCATGAAATTGGCTTGCCAGTTAAAAGAAATAAAAACCTAAAGATGTAGAGTAGTACAGCTTCTCAGTGAGGAAGTACAAAATCAGTACAAAAGCAGTACGTAGACCCACGCTGCAAATGGTACTCCATTATACTGATTTTGTGTTTCTACGCAAATTGTATACTGATTTTATTTTTCTAGTGAACCAATTTGACATAATGATTATGTGCTCCTCTAACTTCTGAATTTCATTTGAACATTCCATGCACCGTAATATGGGGTGAATCGGGACAGAACAGGGAAACATTTTATTTGCTCAAAAGCACCAATTTCTACTTGCCTTAGGAATTTGATTTTTGGAACACTTTTAGTGAACATACAAGCGCATAATGCGATAGAATTTTGTATTTCTAGCTGCATGCAGGCGCTGCAGGAATGTATTTTTACGAGCTGGTCAAAACTTTGCTTGCACCAATTCAAGTATAAATACTAGAGCTACTAAACTTGCAGTAAGTTTTAAAGTCTGTCCAATGTGTTTTTAGGAGACCATAAATAAAGACTGAATATGGGATTGTGTATGTTGGGTCCTGGGTTCAGATCCAGGTCTATGGCAAATTTTCGGGATTGAACAAAGAACCCAACTTATTTTCATTTGAGTGTACTGGCGTGGCTTTTTGATGAATAATATTGAACTTGGCATCATTTATTGTGGATTTAGTCCAGAATAATCAATCACAAGCAACATTTGAAGAAAATTACAGTTTTCAAACGTTTTCTGTCATTTATCATATTTTTATAAATCTGCATATAATCAATGAAATTGATTTCAGGTTTTCTTCCAAAAATTATTTTTTGCATATTGAATGTGTTTTCTAATGATTATTCATAAGTTTCACTCACTCAAAGAAGGTAGGGACCTTTGATTGTGGAAATAATGGAGTGTCCCGATTCACCCCAAAGTGAGGGGTGAATTGGGACAGTGTTTTTTTGGGCCCTGATCATTGGAAATTTAAGATATCACTTAAAGCTCCAAGGGATAGTTAGACATTTTGCTTGGACACAATTTCACACCATATTTTGATTTCTGGGTTGATTTGTGGCCATTCTATAACAGAAAATCGGCCAAAACTGTCCCGATTCACCCCACATTACGGTACTGAATCTATACTTCCATGACTTAGGCTGCTTAGATTCAGTCACTTGTGGGTCATGTTCACTTCCAGAACTCGGGGGAAAAAGTGCAAGTGTGTCCAGGTTTTTAATTACAATACAGTGAATTGCAGGCATAATTTCCATAGTAGTAGATACAAATGTTTTACTATTAATAGCAATGAAAAGTTCAAAATTGTTCCAGCTTTCTTTTTTACTATAGGCTTAAGTAACTGAAAGTGTAGTTATTCTAATTACATTAACCAGCTGAGGACTGATATTATATGTGGCCTATAAAATTAACGAAGCATTGATTTTTAGATGTATACTCTAAATGTACTCCGATTGCACTGCAAAAATGCTTCGTGCTCGCATTGACAGCAGCCAGTATGCTCTTTTCATACTCCCTGAAAGGAAGCATTTTTGGAGCGTATGGATTTGCATATCGGGAGTGTAAATGAAGCATAATTTAAATAATTTGAGGGCTTCAAATGTGCTCATTTTGTACTTTAAATATGCTGTGAAAATACAGCATTTCCCAGCGCAAAAAGAAGTATAAAAGCTGTACAGCTTCTCAGTGAGAAAGTGCAAAATCAGTACAAAAGCAGTATGTGGACCCACGCAGCAAGTGTACTCCGTTTTACTGATTTTGTGCTTCTATGCAAATTTTGTACTGATTTTATACTTCTGGGGACACAATTTAATAATAATGTACTGCATATGTGCTCCTCTATACTTCTTTGACTTAGGTTGCTTAGATTCAGTCACATGTGGGTCATGTTCACTTCCAGAACTCTAAAAATGTGCAGGTGTGTCTAGAGTCTTAATTACAATGTAGCCTACATTGAATTAATGGCATATATTTAAAATTTCCGTAGTGTTAAAAACAAACGTTTTACTTAATAGCGGCAAAAAGTAAAAATACCATGCAAAGCATGTAAAGCATCAGCTGAAGAATTAAACATTGCTTAAAATGTAAATGATCTGATATGTTAATTTGTTAAATAAAATGATAGGAGTATCACTATCCATTGTGGCAGGATACTCAGGAATTTCAATTTTATGCACTGTCACCAAATCTGCTAAGCACAGTGACATAGGCTGGAGAAGTGAAAGACCTAGAAATGAGATGGCTTGTGAACAAGTGGGTCTTCTCTGGTGTTGCAAACAAGAAGAAGAAGAAGGAAAACAACAACTAAATAGTCCCCAGAAAACAGATGTTCACCTGAGCTTTCAAAAATGGGGTCTGTCATTTCTGTACACCTAACAGCTGTATCACTGTGGTCATTTAACAGCATTGATTGATTTTCCAGGTGATTTACGCACTTATAACCGCGACCGCTACAGTGCATTTTCGCGATCTACGCTTGAGCAATATTATAGAACAATGTTAAATCAAGGCTGAATAGACCCAAAGTTGCTTTGAAAAAATATTTTTCTATGGCACAATGTCAATTACGCCTAACTTCAGAAGTTTAAATACCTGACAGTCACCTGTACGGCCATATATTATCAATCCAGCTGAAACCTGTCAGCAAACATGAATTGTTGTTCCTCTCGTCCTCCATATTGGAATTCCATGAAATGCCGTGACCTGATTGGCCGACCAATTTTTTTTTTTTTTTCAATAAATTACTGCAAATTATGAAAATAGGATGTAAATGGCTTGTAGTAGGTGTATAGTGACTGTGTCAATGATGAAATATTTAAAATCAGCAAATCTTATGAGAACCGCAAAAGAAAGTTTGATACTTCGGGTGTTTTCGTCATGCCGAAGTTGGCCGAAATCCAGTTGACAAAAAATGGCGGACGGAGAAGGTTGTGCGCCAAGGGGAGTGCAATAAAATGGCTTGAATCGGAAGATATAGGCACTCGTATGTCCGGAATATAACACTGTCTCGTGGTTAGGGGCTAATAAAGGTCCAGGAGGAATTTGGTTGGTTAACTCGTCAGATTAATAGAGAAATCGTGGACGTTGTGATGTAACAGCCTGCCTGCGACGAAAACGACAATCGTAATAAGCGATCAGCTGTAGTAGCTGATGCTTAAAAATCTGATATGAAATAATTCCAGCTATCTTTTTTTCTCTAGCCTTAGGTAATTATGTGTAGTTATTTTAATTACATTGATTTGGCCGAGGAACTGATATTATACATGGCCTATAAAATTAATGAAACATTGATGTTTTGAAACTTCAAATGTATTCCGATTGTACTGCAAAAACGCTTCCTGCTAGCATGCATAGCTAGTATGCTCTTTTTAATACTCCCTGCGAGGGAGAATTTTTGCAGCGTATGGATTTGCATATCGGGAGTATAAATGGAGCATAATTTAAATCATTTGATTGCTTCAAATGTGCTCCTTTTGTACTGTAAATGTGATGCAAAAGTACTGCATTTGTACCGTAATATGGGGTGAATAGGAACTCTGGGGTGAATCAGGACAAGCCAGGAAATAATTTTTATCTTAAAAAAACAACAACTTCTACTTGTTGCAAAGACTTGATTTTTTGCACGGTTTTAGTATACACTCCAATCATGATTCAGATTATTTTTCATGATTCTACCTGCAGATGGCAAGAAGCTGCAGCACCTTAAACATTGCCCTGCAGAATTTAAATTTTCGCAAGCTAGTCAAAACTTTGCTTGTACCACAAAAACTATAAAAGATACAGACACAAAGGTTTCACAAAACGTCAAGTATATAGTTATGGCCAATTACGGAAAAAATCATAAACTTAGGTACATTTGCAATAACTATATTCAACAAGCACTGATGCACTTTCAGTTTCAGAGTTATTTCAGTGTCATTTTCGGTCCCAGTTATAACCCCAGTTATAACCAAAAAACGAAATCAGTGATAGAATGTCATAAAAATATTGTTTAACCGGGTACTACCATGCTGTAAAATTACTTTTATCTTGTAGAAATGCTATGGGAGTGTTGAACTTGGTTAAAATTGTGATAAATATGCACTTTTGGAACAATACAAAAAATGATGTGATATAACATCACATAAAGGCAGCAAAATAAAGATTTTACAAACCAAATTGATTCAAACAGTTTTAAGAAACCAAAAGAGTTATTTTGTGTGTTTAGTCCTGGGTCCGGATCCAAGCGAATGGCAGAGTTACAGAGCCAGCCCAAAAAGCCTTACTTATTTTCAATCTAGCTCATTTTCATGGATTTTGGGTTGGAATTGTTGAAATTGTCATCATTTGCTGTGGATTTAGTCCAAGTTTATTCATCACTTGCAAAATTAGCAGATAAGTGCATTTTTGTCTATTTACATTGATTTATTTCATTTTGTTAAAAACTCAATATTTTACACAAAATAAAACTCAAATTTTATTAAGAGCGACTTTTTGGGGTGCTAAACATGTTTCCTAAAGTTTATTCATATGTATAAATCAATAAAACAGGGTAGGAAGCACTAGTTATTTAGATTAGTCTCTGTCCCGATTCACCCCAAAGTGAGGGGTGAATTGGGACAGCGGTTTTCTGGGCCTTGAGCATTGGGAATTTAAGATAACATTTCAAGCTTCTAGGGGTACTTAGACCGTGTCCCAGACACAATTTGACACCAAATTTTGATTTCTAGATTGGTTTTTGTCCATGCTATGATAGAAAAACTGCTAATTCTGTCCCGATTCACCCTGTATTACGGTACTTCAAATGTACTGAATTTGTACTTCAAATGCCAATTTTGTGTGACAAAGTCTCTCGACCATTCAAATTGTCAGTCAATACTACTCCGATTCTCCATGTAAATTCTGGTTGGTAGCCTGGAACCTCTGCTATCCACAGCACCTCTTTGTTTGCCTTCGCCGTCCCGTATTTTTGCTGTACGGCGCTTTTATCGGCGATCGCTCAGCTCGCAAAAATGTCATGTTTACAACTTGCTGCTTCAAAATAATCTGCTCATTCGGGACAAAAGATGGCTAGATATGGGATAAAAGGTTATACCATGGGTGGAGGCAGTATATATCCCTGTTATAGTCACCCGAGATCCAGTATTGTCCCGAGACCATAGTATATATATAGTGCACAATTTTGAACTGATTTTGGAAAAATATAGTGAGACTTGGCATTGGTTGATAGGGAAAGATGATAAACGGAAACAGTTAACTTAAAGCATCTGTAAAGACCTGACCTGCTTGTCTGATGATTAACTGGTTGACATTTAACAAAAGTCATCCACAGAACAGGAAAAGAGTGCAACTAACATACCTTGCAAAGATGTAAGGCTCCCTTCTGAACTTGGAACTTGTGACCTCAGTGTCTCACCGCTGTTCCCAGTGTTGATTTCTGTAGTAAAAAACAGAAAAATATTTTATACAATATGTTTCACATCTTTTTGTAGATTAGAATTATCCAATAAGAAGCTAGCACTTGTCACAGTCGAAGTTCCCCACGCCAGTAATTTATAAGAGAAGGATATCCTCTAGGCCGCAGAATACTTTATGTTCAACATTGCTTTTACGAACCATGGTAGGCTGCCATTATGATCCACATACGGAAGCAGCCAAGTTTCCTGATACCTCTGAGTGGCCATAACCGATGGTTTATTGCAGGATGACTGATTTGGGCTGCACGTCATGTATTTATGCATTTGGTTGAATTATAAGATTCATCGGCACTCACGATTCTCATTTAAATGAGTCATGAAATTGGCTTGCCAGTTCAAAAAATACAAGAACCCAGGGTTTCAAAATGGAGGTGGTTGGTTATTCATAGACTGAATGTTAAACAAGAATCTGAAGATTCAAGGCCTGAGTTCTGTTGGGAATGAGCAATTTGATTCGACAAGAGACTAGACATGGGAGTACAAGGTGGATTGCTGTTAGCCTTTTTTATACATGTATACTCAAGCAATAAGACTGGTGTGTGCAAAGTATTGGTACTGAGTAAGAGTAGGCACTATCCTCTACTTGTTTTCACAGTGTGACTGATATAATAACAATAACAGTATAATAAATCGATTGTGTTCTAATTAATTTATATTGATAAACAAGAATCTGAAGATTCAAGGCCTGAGTTCTGTTGGGAATGAGCAATTTGGTTCGACAAGTAAGAGACTAGACATGGGAGTACAAGGTGGATTGCAGTTAGCCTTTTTTATACATGTATACTCAAGCAATAAGACTTGGGCAACACTCGGGGTAAATCCTGAGTAATAAATAGATTTTCTGAGGCAAAAAAATTACAATCCAGCTATCATTGCACCTAAAAAAAGTTATAGGCTCTAATTGTATAGGCCTAAGTATATGATCCATGGATATAACATCAAAGTAGCACTGCACTGCGAAGTGCAATCAGCTTTGACACCTGTCAGATTGACTGTTCCTCAATGTGCAATTTGGTAAACTGAGGGTGAAAAAAGGCTTTAGAACTTGCAAAATTGCAATTAGCATTGTTAGCTTGCATCTGAGAATAGATGCACTGCAAAAGGCAATTGCATTATTGGCCATCCTTGAAACGCATGGACGATTGTCATGTGGGCGATGTTATAATGGAAAGTCAGCTTGAAAACAGCCTCTCGAGACTCAAACGATCTATGACATATATTACCACAACAAAGCATTTAAAAAATAAAGAAAAAGAAACATTTTTTTAAAAAAACCACAACAAACTATTCCCATTCCACAACACATTTTAGTACACCACTATATGGAGACAAAGTGGCCCACTTGACCACACCTGTATTAAGGCTGGGAAAACCTTTTTCCGAAAACCTCTCAGACTGGTTTTTCAGATAAAATTACCCTGGGGGAACCCAGGGTAAAAACATGACTAAACTATCTGATTTTACTGTTGCCCAGCATGTATAATTCAGAAAATCAATAAATATGTAATTATTAGAAAACCATTACGAACAATGTAAATATCAATGAAGTGATATATTTTGTAAATCAAGGAGAGAGAAATTTTCAGATTCACCAGAATGGTCACCATGTGTAATTTTCAGATCCATTACATGGCAGTCCTTTGGCAGCTCGGGCAAAATCAGAGTAGTGCCCACCTCTGCAAAAACAAGGTTTCACTAAATTTAAATGAAAAGCACATGTTTCATTAAAATTCTCTTATTGATTAACTCATTTTTAATTGCTACATTTACTAATTTGGAGTCCCTCTGTGGATGTGATTATAAAGCAACAGTCAGAATAAACTACAATGCTACAATATGTGATGTATATAATGACTGTTTGCCCAGAAATTGAAACAATAATTTTTCATATTTTTGGAAATTTGAACCTAAATAAAAGCTTGTCAACCTACACAGAACTTTGAAATTGATAATTGATGTGTTTTAACCATGAAAATCTGTAAAGCATCTGTAAAGACCTGACCTGCTTGTCTGATGATTAACTGGTTGACATTTAACAAAATTCATCCACAGAACAGGAAAAGAGTGCAACTAACATACCTTGCAAAGATGTAAGGCTCCCTTCTGAACTTGGAACTTGTGACCTCGGTGTCTCACCGCTGTTCCCAGTGTTGATTTCTGTAGTTTCTGTAGTAAAAAACAGAAAAATATTTTATACAATATGTTTCACATCTTTCTGTAGATTAGAATTATCCAATAAGAAGCTAGCACTTGTCACAGTCGAAGTTCCCCACGCCAGTAATTTATAAGAGAAGGATATCCTCTAGGCCGCAGAATACTTTATGTTCAACATTGCTTTTACGAACCATGGTAGGCTGCCATTATGATCCACATACGGAAGCAGCCAAGTTTCCTGATACCTCTGAGTGGCCATAACCGATGGTTTATTGCAGGATGACTGATTTGGGCTGCACGTCATGTATTTATGCATTTGGATGAATTATAAGATTCATCGGCACTCATGATTCTCATTTAAATGAGTCATGAAATTGGCTTGCCAGTTAAAACAAGAACCCAGGGGTTCAAAATGGAGGTGGCGTAGTGTCCTAAGTTGAAGTTCATATACCCTGAAAATGGATATTTCACTGAGTGCCCTGTACGAGGTGTTGTTAATATATTGTGTGCTAAATTCAGAATTTCACAAATAATCCATTTTCAAGCCACAAAATGACCATGTGGCAGATGCAATATGGAAAATACTTTTCATAAAAGAACTTGGAAAGAGCTTTAAAATGATGCATGGAAATGTGTCAAGCAGCTCAACCTCCTTTTTTTGGGAGGAGCTACACATTCATTTTGATGAATATCATATGATAACCAATGAGAAGACTGGGAATCTTAAACATACTCTATCCACTAATAGAATAAACTGTCTCAGTATGGAACACTGGATAGAACAGTTACCTTCATTGGTACATCCATTAAAATCCAATGGGCTCCGACTGGGCTCAGACAAAACCGAGTTCCAACACAAAATTAACACTAAAATAACTTATATATGGGTTATAAAAGTTAATATTATGTTTAACTAAAATATTTTTTGAAGTTTAACAATTTATTCATTACTATTAATTTGCGAGAAACCAAAATATAAGAAAAATATCAGAAATCCTAATATTTTTTGTTTTTTTAATGAAAACTTCAAAGGATTGGCCCTCCAAATGAGTCTATTCATTTAAAGAGGTATAATTTAGACACCTAAACGCAAAATTTCAGAGGTCTAACTCCAAAATTGACAGAATCATGCAGCACTGAAAAAATAACTTTTTTTTCACAGTTTTGCTAAATTTGCTCCTACTAATTTCTGTAAGAGCATTAAGACCTCCAAAAGGCACATTTAGAGTATTTAACGCATAATATGGCAGATTTTCATGTTCATAGGTACAACTGTTTCGGAGCTCTGCTCCAGAAAGGAAAAAAAATTAATTATTTTTAATTTCCAATATTTTACAAAAACTGTACCGATTGCTTAAATATGAACACCAAAAGACAAATATATTCTACAAGACCCATTCATGTGCCAAATATCATATAAACAAGTGGAATAGTTTAGGCACAGTGGCCAATACACAATGTGTGATGTTCCCCGTAGTGCATTCAAGCAAGATAAAAACGAAGTCACGTCCAAATAACAAGATGCCGGCTATTCATTCCCATGCCAAATGCTTGCTCTATAATCAAGCTAAGGTGCATTCTTGACTCCAAACTTCTCCAAACAAAATGGCCAAGTCAGGGCCCAAAAGACATTCTGAAAATGCTCAAATTTCAAATTTCCCGCCAAAACTTTCCATTTTGTCAAAGTGACTGCATAAATGGAGATGTGTATACACACCTCCATTAAAAATACAAGAACCCAGGGTTTCAAAATGGAGGTGGTTAGTTATTCATAGTGTTCATTTCTGTAATCAAAAACAGGAAAACAATATGTCTTCTAGTGTCGCCTGTAAATAAGCGAAACGCATGATATTAACCAAACTGCTTCTGCAAGCATGAATTCTCATCCAACTAGAATTTGTGTCGCAAGCGGAACACATGCGAGTTCACTATGCGTATGTTGTAGATTCTTGGGGAAAATAGTGTAGAATTTGGGGCCTAGATTTTCATACATGATCAGAGAAATAGAACAGACAATAAACTTAGCAGTGGTATCACCAGGAGGGGGGGGCAGTGCAGTAAAAAAGAAAGTACAAGCGGCTTACAACGAATTATGTCAATAGCAGGAAGGCCAGATCTAAAAGGTATTGAGATCAGTAGCATAGCCATTAGGGGGGGGGGGGTGAGAGGGCAGGGGGGACAACTTGCCCCTGAACAGATTTTGGGGAAATTTCTGCAGATGTATTAGCAAAATTAGAAACGAAAATGGGGAAATGGTAAGAAAAATGGAGAAATTATGAGCAAAATGGGTAAATGGTAAGCAAAATGTGGAAATTATAAGTAAAATGGGGAAAAGGTAAGAAAAATGGGAGAAATGGCCAGAAATTGGGGAAATGCTAAAAAAGAAGTGGGAAATTAACAGAAAAAAGAAACTGAAAGAAAAGGGGATTTATACGAAGAGTTTTAACAGATTTCCCAATTTTTTCTGCACAATTTCCCCATTTTTCTTCACTATTTCCCATTTTTCTGCCCCTGAATGATATAAATTTGTAAAAAACACCACAAAAATTTCCAAAAAGGTAACCAGCACCAGTGGCGTATCCAGGATTTTTTTCAGGGGGGGCAAACCACCAAGATATTTCCCCAAATTGTTTTTCGCGACCAACAGCTCTGTCATCATGTGTCGCACATTGTACAATGTTCAAAAAATTTTTCAGACAACATTTTCAGTGCACCTTCATGAGGAAAATCCCAGCTGGATGTCATTCGGATGAGACGTTAAATTGGCGGACTATTGTATCAGTGTCTATGCTGGGCAAGTAAAAGATCCCTCAGATGGGGTAAATGCGTAACATGTTGAGGACTCCCGCTCTCTCTCCCATCTCATCAATCGACCCTTGTGAGTGCCCAGAACTGGGCTTAGAGGGCTGCACTTACCATATCTATCTATCTATCTATGTGTGTTTAAAGAAGGAAGAGATAGAGCTTTAAAAGCTGACAAAATAAACTTGAGACAAACTGAAACTGTGGTAAATTTTACAAATGCTTGTGATAAGTTCTAGGGAGTAGCCAACTTAAAATTATATATTCTAGTGTGCTCTGATTGGCTGGTTCTCATGACTTTATTTGACATTGGTTAATTTGCTCCATACTTGCGAAGTCCAGAACGCATCTTGTGATGGCAGTGAGCCAGTAACTGATATTTTAGAAAGACAGATTTAATTGTTTAGATGGACAAATAATTATGTGTTTCTGTTGTAAGCTCCATGGGAGATGTTGGGGATTGCTTGATAGCAATATGTATAGCAAGGTAGATAGATAGATAGATAGATAGATAGATAGATAGATAGATAGATAGATAGATAGATAGATAGATAGATAGATAGATAGATCAGATATCTAGATAGTAAGCTAGATAGCTAGAATGGTCAGATAGCTAGATAGATACATAGATAGATAGACAGCTAGCAAGATGGATAGATAGCTAGCAAGATAGATAGATTGATAGACAGATCGAACGATAGAAAGATAGATAAATAGATAGACATAGATAAATGTGGTTTAAGTATTTACTGACAGACTAATTAAAACAACTGTGTCATCCAATTCAAGTTTGAACTTCACACCTTTTCCAAACAATAGACCAGCATCAACACCAGGGTTTCTGTTGGGGTGCTCAAAAAGTGAGTCCTGGGGACTCAGTGAGGTCTGAAAAAGTGGGTCCCCAGCCAAATTTCTGGATCCTAGTTTTTTTCATATCATGGCCAAGCGGCCATCACCCAATTACAATTCTTGAATATAAGGGAGGGGGCTAGCCTGGCTGGTAGAGCCTTGGGCTCCCAATTGTTGGGACCCAGGTTCGGAAGCTCTCCACAAAATAGTTTTTGCTTTGCTGAAACAATTCTTTGTCGCATCCCTCAATCTTCAGATATATATCAAAGTAGGAACTCCTAGTACAGGGTGAATTTCCTATAAATCTAAAATGGTAAGTTTAAAAATGTATTTAGGAGTCGTCTGTAGGACTATATTTCTTTATGCATCTTCAAAAATGCCACAGTCTTGTGAAGCAATATTGGCAATAATTTAGTTACTCGATTGATTAAAACTGTAGAAGGCTCCAAATGATCTATTATTGACCTATTGAATATGCAATGACATCACAGTAACACAAGCAGTTTGAAGTAATCACTTGCACTTCCCTGACTGTAACTACTCAAAGGGTGTGACCTGGGTGTCTGCCAGTCCTTGAAAAGCCATGAAAAAATTGCGTTTACCACAAAAGGCCTGGAATCTGCTTCATACTAATAAGAAAAAGAAACACAGCTGAATATTTTGCGATTTCTTGTGACAGTCAGGTCGCAGATACATTTTTACTATCAGAAAAAAATTATCTGCATTTTCTGGAAGATTGGCCTTGATTTTGGGAAAATTTGGGCCAAGAAAAGCCTAGAAAATCCTGGAATTTGATTCCAAAAATGCTGCAGACATCCTGCACTCAAAGAGACTGCAATGCAAGGGCAATAATGTTCTTCTAAAATTTGAGTTATAAAATACAAGAACTTTTCTGCTGACTTGACTTGTGTTGTGCTGGTATACCCCGGCTGACTTGACTTGTGTTGTGCAGTTGATGTTGATAGGCTAGTAACTGTTACTGTATCCACATATTCATAACATTTTGTCAAGGACCAACCACTGGTATTTTCATTTTATGCACAATATTTCATTAACGTCTCTCTACTCAATCACCCTTAAATTAACAAAATATGAATGCACTATTGCAATGCGCTGAGTGAAGCCTGCCTTATTTGGCTGTCCTATCAAGATGTGTGTGCAGAAGAAAATTTTGAAATGCTAATCTAGTGCATTAATAAAGCACATAGAAGCTTGAAAAATGATCTTATAAAATGCCTTGCATTTTTAGCTGTCAACCCCTTCCACAATTTTCCTGAGCTTTTCATTGTAAATAGCTAAAAAGTGAGTTACAAAGACAAAAGTGAGACACCAGTTGGTAAACATATATCAAGATGTACAGCAAAAAACATTGTAACAAAGAGTGTGCAGCTGTGGTTCATGTTAAATTTTAATTGAGTGGATTGCCTCCCCTCAAAGATGGCATTGATTGCTATGAGAAAGTTCACTTTTACAATGGCCTTCAATGATGTGGGACTTCTTAGAAGGTGTTAATTGAAATATACTAACTCAAGGTGTGAATGTAATGGCAAATTGGCTAATTGGTGAAGTCTTGATTGCTATTCTGAATTGCCTGACATGGCAAAGGGACAAATATATAGGCCTATGCATTTTCAACGAATTCTCAGCAATTAATTGAGATATCTTCATGAAAAAACGAAATCATAAAGATTAAGGCACCAGGCTTCAAAAGAGCCTAAAATTCTAATTCTAGCCCTAATAGAAGTGTCCGAAAACTATCGGGAAGACATCGAACCTGTTTCGGCCAATCAGAGGGCAGTAAAACAATAACAAAAATATTTCTATTTCCTGTTTTGCCGTGATTTGGTTGAAACTAAAAACTTAAATTGTAATTAAACAAGACACAAGAGACACACAAAAAAGCAAGACGCCTCAAGTTAGCCAATTCTTCATTAATTTCTTGAAAAAGAAACTTTGATAAGTGCTTCCTTGACTCTCACAAACGATCCAAAATTTCTGACTACCCCTTATTTAACTGGTTCGCTCACAAATGCGAGTGAACTCGCAAATGAGAGGAAAACATATTGGGTCATAAAGGCCAATATATGACGCATGTGGGATAACAACGGCAGCCAATATTCTTTTCTGTAGTTAGAGTTAGGTAAGGGTCAAAGTCTCTCAACCATGCAGATCTTCATTGCGCAATATACAGTTGAGGTCAAAAATTTGGATACAGTTGAACAGAAAATAGTTAAAGATGTATTACATAAATACAAACTGGTCAGGATATCTGGCATTTCTGTCCCTTATTTCCTACATATTGAACTAATGAATTTGGCTGTAATTGGTCAATTTCACCAAATCCCTTTAAAAATTTGCAGCATTAATCTGCATGCTGTCCAAACTTTATGGGTCGAAAGTTTGCATACAGTCCAGGACCATGGTAGCATCATGCCATACCTATGCCTATAATTTATAAATCATTGAGTGTTATGTCATAGTTTGTTAAAACGAAGGTTCAGACAAGTTGTTCTCAAAGTTTTTTGCCACATTTTGTAACTTAAGTCGATGCATACTAAAAGCTCTCGGAACCAATTTTTCATTTTCTACGTAATTCATGATGGGATCATCCAAATAGTATAGAGGAGGCAAAAGAGTGCAAATTATATGATTATGCAAGAATGGTATGCCATTGGGGGCCATTTGGAAGTATTCTGAAATGCCCAAGTCATCCGCAAAGTGCATAGTTGGTCGTTGCATGACTCACAGGGTCAGTGGTGCACTGCGGAAAACTGGACGAAGGTCCAAAGTGACAGTAGTTGACATAACAAGAACCCGCAGGTTGCATAATGCAGGTGCAATATACCAATATCTGGTTGCGTCTGACCAAATATTTCGAGACTTAGAGATTTTCATATAAATCTTGATGATATTGTGTACTAGCAAATGACCTTGAAAAAAGCCAAGGTTAAATCTGACAGTTGATGTGAAAGTATAGGGTTATGTATGCTGTCCTCTGGATTTGCGCCAAAAACCCTAGTTAAAAAAATCAATGTTGGTGAGATCAAGACTGTCTCTGATTATACTAGGGTATGACAAATACTAGAAGTTTGAAAGCAAATGCCTTCTTTTTTCCAATCTCAAAGGGAGAATCGGAATGCTATACATCTAATTTTTTTTCGGCTGTCAGAGAAGCATAATTTTGCTAATAAATGAGAATAGCCGTCTCTTAATACCCTGTACACTGCTATACATAACCCATAATGCACCTTCACACCATTGTTGATGTTCTCCATAAGCGAAAATCTGAAAATTATATTTAAATGACAAGATCAAAGAGCTCCATCAAATCACAAATCCCATCTACGGAACAATCTGTAATCGGACATGGAGCGCTAAAAACATTTCTAAGCAAAATATAGTTATGTCGAATGCCTGAAGTACATTTAAGATAATTTTTTTGTTATTTATTACATAGAAAACAGGAAAAGGCAAAAGGAAATATTATTATAAAAACTTAATTTTGTTATTTTGGTTACAGGCGAGAATATTTTATCTGTCTCTTAATACCCTGTCCATAATCTGAAATGCTCTTATACATCATTGTAGATATTCTCCATAAGTGAAAATCTGACTTAGAAATAAGAAAATGCAATTCAGATGGTAAGATCATGGAGTTCGACCCAATCCACAAAACCCATTTTTCTACAGAAACGATTGCTCAACAGGCCTGGAGCAATAACCAATCGACTTTTCAAAGCGAAAATTGGTATATAGATTGCCTGATATATATTCTCCATATGTTTTTCATCATTCTTAAATGTGGAGAATAGATAAAATTTAATCTTATTTTTGTAGTCATCAGAAGTGCATCATTTCACCTCATATCATGACAAATACAATTTTCTTTCCAAAAATAACCTATACATTATCCAAAATGCTTCTGCGCACAACACTTGGGGTTCTCTACTGACTGAAAATCTGATTTTCAAAAATGAAATATTAGTCGTTGCTATTAAAACAGCAACATTTGTTGTGATATGATATACATATGTTTTCTTTTTATGATAGGATGATGTTGGGTAAACAAAAAATCATTCAATTTTAATGAATTTGTGACAGTTTGATTCTACTTAGTCAATTAATTATAATGTTTAGAAAACAATGGTATGTGGATTGTCAAACTGTTTCAGCATTTTATTCACTGCTTCACAAATTCCTCAGGTAGAAGTATTTGATCCTCTTGACCTTGGATTATTTTTTCTGATTGAATTGACCCAAGTGCTAACAACTGGCCAATCACAATGCCTCTAACAATGAGCAAAGTTCATTTGGGTGTGTCAGAAAAAATTGACAGCCAATTCTAATAAAGACGAGGAAATGCTTTAAGGGCCCCCTTGGTCAACAGACTCAACTGGATCATATATGTAGGTCATTCTGGGCTGCTGAATTTCTCATTGAGGTTCTGGCCTTCTGCAGCACTTTCAACAGGAATAACAAGATGCTGAGGACGCTATTTGAGCAGGTAATGATTCAAAACCTTGTCAAATATTGGTAGAAACTTGTGCTAGCCAGATTAATTATGTTCTCTACATAATAGTGTCGTGGGAAGCCCACAAGTTATCCTTGTTGATTTGAGTGATGGGCTAGTGAGCAACCTTGTCAATATTATTAGAGGTTAAATGTCAGAATCATACCAGAAATTGCCCCAGCCCAAGAATTTGCCCCAACCCCAACCCAACAGCTGTCACCTGTGATTTGAACCATCTTGCTTTCCCGACTTTTTGGTCCGGCTAGGTTCGACACCAAAAGGACCCTAAAGGATTGCAATGTGCAGTTAGTTTTAGTTACCTGCTTTCGCCATGGCCTTAGACAAAATGGCTTTAAGATTTAATTTGGCAGTCACATCTTGTATGGTCGAAGTGTTGGTACGCACATGTAAAACACTTTTTTTGGGGAATCGCTTGTACGTCACCAATACAGCATGTACACCATCACTCTTGAGACGTGCCATCTGAAATAAACAATTACACAAGTAGAGGTATACGCAAAGGCAGATATGTCCTTACAAATGAATTTAACAAATATTTAAAAAAATAGGACCTAATTTGACTGAGAATATTGTAATACAAGAAAATAAATCTTTAAAATCAAGCTTAATTTCTTTCAGTCGATTTTAGAACAGTACTGTTGTCAAGACTATTTATTTTTTGAAGCCAAAAAAAAGTTCAGGTGAGGATAAGATATCGAATAAATGACTGAAATATGTCAAAAATGAGATATTGTGGGATTTCATGATGCCATAAATCAGTCGCTTGTTTCAAACTTTTTCCCAATGAACTTGAAGTAGCATAAGTTCCCAACTGCATTAACAAGAAAATGTTTTCAAAAAAAAAATAGAGGCGATTTTTAAAGCAAATTCAGCTTGTTCAACCCATCTACATTTAATTACGGCCCGATCCCGCTAAATGCGTCCCGTTCCGCAACTGCGCATCCGCGTTTTATTACGAAATCCCGCGGCCCGCCGTTCCGGAAATTAGGCCCTGTCCGCATTTTACTACGACGCTGGCCACCCGTTCCGATGACGAAGTTTCACAGGCTGATTCTTGAATCTTGGAAAAGCCTCCTGTCGGGAGGCCTGTAGCCATCTATACAGAGGCGGATGGCGCCATATAGAATCACTAAGAATATATCTGCGAGAGGCTGATGCATCGCCTCAAAAAAATTAAAACTACTTATTGGCAATTACCGTCCAGTGTCTGTACTCTCCAGTGCGTCAAAGACTCAAAGGTCTACAAACGTATTATGTACAATCAGATCTACGGGCCTGGCAATATATCGAAAATATATCGAAATCAGAATATCACAACATGCAATATCCATATCGCATGATCGTTCAGTGAACGACGTTCACTGATGCAATATTTAAAATTTGTAAAATATACATTTAAGTAAATCATTTGAACTTAGGTCAGCGAACTCATGCGCAGAGTTGGCAAGTTTAGGGCAAGGTGGTTTTTACCGGTAAAAACCGCCTTGCCGAAAACTAGTTCTAGGCACTTTTCCGCTGTAAACTGCCTTAAACCCTAAATTTAGCTCAAAATCCCAATTTTTGCTTGATAGTTGGAAGATTTTCCCATTTCTGAATAGTTGCAAAACTTACATGCAGTATTGATTGATCATATCTCTACAATTAATCTGCATTTCAATCATTACAAGGCATATTTTCCTACTTTTGGGCTTTTGGACTAACCAAATTAAGGCCGATTTGGAGTAAAAGGCATTTAAGGCAGTAAAAGGCGGTTTTTACCACTTTAAGGCAGTTTATGGCAGTTTAAGGCAGATGCCATGCCTATAACAGTTTACGGTTGCATTTTTGCCATCCCTGCCTGAGTCATGCGATGTACTTTTGTCATGCACCGCTTGAAGGTTTCTTATGAATTAACACATCGAAATTTTTCTAATATTGCCGAGCTTCAATTTGTTCAAGCCCTTGATGGCTTGAACAAACTTTATGTAGAAATGGGCTGTCAGTCAATATTGACATTGCAATAAATATTGATATCGCACTTAATATCGATACCGCAATAGATATCGTTATTGCAACTTTTTTTGCAGTAAATATTCCAAGCAATATTTTTTATGGATTTGTCAAAGGCCTTTGACACACTGGATTATCAGGTGTGAATTGCACTTGACAACTTTTCAAAGTGTGAAGCTACACAGAGGCTGCAAGGACAATCAATCAAATCTCGATTGCAATGCTGGATTGCCTGCCATCAAGATTTGAACCCTGTGCTTCTTTTTGTAACCTCTGCGTCCTTGGGACCCACACGGTGTTGTAAATGTGCGTCCTTTGCTAAATTAATGCGTTTTTTAGTGATAGGGATGGCATCAACAGAAACCCTGGTCTGCAGCCTTGCCAACTCGCCTGCCTCAACAGCAGACTGTTGCCAGGCAGAACAGTAGCGTGTTTGTTGAGGTCTGCGCTGGGCAAGTGGAGGATTCCTCATAAGTCCAAAATAACTTGTTTTACTCAAGATCTGCCTTACAGAGTCCCACTTCCTGCGTCGGAGCTCTTAAAGTGTGACAACCTGCCCCAAGTGTGTGACAACCTGCCCCGAAAATGTGACAAACTGCCCAGAGTGCTAAATTCTAAAAAATGCCCCATAGGATGAGTACATTTTGAATGATATAGATATATATTCATCAGAGAGGTTTAGGTCTCTCCCCTTTTAACATTCATATAGAATGGCAGTGCTACTGCATGCTTTATATAGAAATAGTGGCATTTTAAGTTCTACATAGTGTGACAACATGCCCTGGTGACAACCAGCCCCGGTCTCCCCTACCACAATATGTATTCAAATTGCAAAAAATAGGTACAGAATAACTTTAATAGCAAGTTCAATGCCAACTTTAGCATTCTTTTTAAAATTTAATATTTCAAAACCAGAAGACTGCAACCTTTGTTACGGATTTATTAAAGGTCCAGTACCTCAGTACGTTCAGAAAGATACTAATCCGGAAACTCATTTGATGCGTTATCAGCTGATTATAGTTATATGACTAGATAGATTTCTGCTGCGAGATATCAATTTGCAACACAAAGACATGAAATACAAAATGGGAAATTTACTAAATTATTTAATAGCCCATGCAGGATAATTTTAAAAATAATATTTTCACACACACCTAATCTGGAAATAAAAACTATATGAAAACTGAATTGACAGAAAATTAAAATACAAACTGCTTGATTCCTAATTGTTACATTTGCAGTAGTTAAAAGTCTATGTAGTGTGTGATTTCCATCCACTGTGTCTGACACAGCATACTTTATAACACTGAGACTTCTCAACAGCAACAATTATTTAGCCTTCGAGGAGATCCATTGCTCCCACAAATATATTTTTATGATATTTATAATTTATATAAGTATTATATATATACAACTAAGCACAATAGTTTTTTTTCTGAATCTGATATTTTTCAAGTCATGCTTTTACTGAACCACTAAGCTCAAATTTCTCATTATTACATGCAAAAATGTATACACTTTACAGTGCGTACACAGACTCCTTTTCATTGCATTTGTAGCACGATACACAAAAATTATTAATTGTCACTGTGAAATATACAGTGAGGGTTAGGGTAAGGGAGCTGATGAGGTTGTGCTTATTGCCCCATCAGCACACACAAGGGCTATTTAGAGGTATAAGTATGTGTTATGCAATGCCATTATTCCGACAAAGAAATGAAAATACAGCTGTCGGTGCTGTCAAGAAAAAATACAACTGTAATACAATGACTATGCATATTAACAGAAATGGTTATTTTAATTATAGACTTCATCTGACTTAATTTATTAATTTAGGAGGACACAGACCTCCCAACCTCATGAACGTCGGTTCCAGGGTTCCGCATTCCTTTTTAGAGGGTTTTTACAAAAAAATCGGGGTCCAATAGATATATAATTAACAAAATTTCTGTATTGAGAAAAACGCAATTATAGCCAAAACTTCCGATTGAAAAGGTTTTACAATGCACTTCCTGTAGTTTATAAATTCAAGGCTAAAATTACCGCTTCTGATCAATAACAGTAGTTGAGCAGTGGGCATCCTCCTCAAGCTTTATTCTGGGCGGGTTTGACCGTTTGTCATACCAGCTCAACAATTTCGGAGGACAGAAAATAATGAAATCACCATTTAATGGTAATTTTTTAGAGGGTTTTTAGGTTGTCAAAAAAGAGGGTTTTTGCATTAAAAAGAGGGTCAGAGGGTTTTAGGCTAAAAAAGGGGGAAAACCCTATTTTAGAGGGTCGGTTGGTAGGACTGAGGACACTGAAAAATTTTAAGGGTTTGTCATACACTTCACTGATGTACTTTTTTCAAGTAGGCTACCTAGTTCTGGTTATTGTTTTGTGGTCTTTCTACAGGGTACCCACTGAAATTTGGCGAGCAAATTCCCTGCATTTTCCCTGAATTTTCCCTGTTTCACTGGACGTTTTCCCTGACCTTATTCGGGTTTAGCGTTGTGTTATCACGGCAATATCGTCGCTAATCGGAAACCAAAAACAATAACTTTTGTGGTTTTTCATTCAAATAGAGGGCTTTTTTCACGCATTACCAAATGTAAAACCAAATTCCCTGAGTTTTCCCTGAATTTCAGGTCAAATTTCAAATTCCCTGAGTTTTCCCTGCAAGGATTTTTTTTCACCATTTTCCCTGTTTTCCCTGTGCGGTGGGGACCCTGTTTCTAAGTCTTTTTTTCTTTAAATTATGATGAGAACCAGTTATTTTAAATATTCATAAGCTTTTTGAAAGTCCTTCTGCACTGTTATTTATTCATTGACCATGACTTGGAACACTTTAATAATAGTAACAGTTGGGCAGTAAGGCTATTTGAACTTACATGTCCGTGAATGGCGTCTAAAGTTTCTACAAGGACAACCTTCCCTTTCAGCTCTTCCCGTTTCTTCAGCCTTGCTTCCTTCCGTGCAATTGTGGCGGCCCGGAAACAGTGCCCACATGTACATCTGCCTTGAAAAGCCAAGGAAAATTCCTTGGCACATGTGGGACACAGTTTCACTGGCATCTGCAATGATAACATAGTACTACATTGTATAGTTTTTCTTGGAAAAGCAGCTTATCTGTTAGTAAACATTAAAATTTATACCTGGTACCGTAAAAAAATTGTTAAACACTTAAAAGTTGAGCAAGGTGGCAAAAAATTTTAACAGATGATCAAGTATCGATCGAAAAAAATTTTTTTAATTTCAAATGGAATATAAATCTGGATAGGGATGTTTCGATGCCGATACTGTGTATCAGAACCCAAAAAACAACATCGGTATGCTCCATATTTAACCAATGGTATCGGTTACAGAATGGTATAGGTATCGATAACTTGAAGAGCTGCACAAAGTGCGGGAACACGGGAACATTGTTCCCAGGCACATTTTCTGACTTGGCAGGCCTGCACATCATGAAACAAGAAAATAAAAAATGTGTTTCACTAAATTTATTAACTTTCCATAGTAAGCGCAGCACATTAAAGACAACATGATTCATAATCAGATATCAGGCACATTAAAGTTGTCTGGTCAATTGGACATCAGACACATTTGTCGTGTCAGCAAACATCAGGCACATTTCAAAGAAGCATTTGTCAGGCACATTATAACAAAACAGTCTGACTAGACAAAGAAATTACATGAATTTACTGATTCTTGGATAACACAAACAGTTCTATGCCAACACTCTTGTCTTGCTGCTTCAGTGTAACTCATGCCAATGACTGCTTACTTTACAATCTATAATACATTTTCATCTTGTTCAAATGCCTTATACCTGATCACACTGCCAAATTTTGTGCGAATTTGCAAATTTGCCTATGAATTGAAGCGAATCAAGAATTATAGTTTTATGTCACTTTTGGGGATAAATATTACGTAACTGGTTAGAGGAAGTTGAAAAATCGAGATTGATCAAAACGAATTGTCCTCCACTCGTAAATTTGGAGGACACTTCGTTTGATCAATCTCGATTTTTGCAATTTATCAACAAATTCTTTGCATATTTAGAGACTGTTAAAGATTTAGGAAAGGAGGGGGGGGGAGGGGTTGGTTGTTTTTGGCCAAGGGGAGGCGGGATCAAATTTCCACGTCGACCCCAATGGGGGGTACTAAAATAGCACAAATCCTATTGGAGGTATCAATGTTTTTGGACAACTGCTGACAAAACTGTCGTGGTCATAAATTCTGTATGGTCCCTTATGCAAATTACGTTTTTGCTAGATTTGCCAAACATATTTAAGGGGCTGAAGAATTTTTAAAAGCCCCGAGAATAGATGAGGAATTTTTAAAAGAGAACTTTTCTTGAAAGTTTTTAGCATCTCTGTATGGGGTCAGTGTAAAATGCGGACCATGCAGACCATGCGGACCATACATTCTGGCAGCCAGTCTGTTGGTTCAAGTCTTGGACAAACACTGTCCAGTCTGAATGGGGTGAAATCATGCGGACCAAGTGCAGACCATGCGGACCAAATGGATATTAACAGGTCCATAGTGATTTGAAATAAATTATTAGATAAATTTATTTAATAAAAAAATACTTTGTAAATATTTTTTCTTAAAAAGACAAAAGTGCTAAATTATCTAAACGTGGTCAATAAGCGTCCTTTAATTTCTTGATCATAATATTATCTAATGACCTTTAAGATCCATTTTCATAAGATATTATAGTTACAGGTAGGGGAGACCGGGGCTGGTTGTCACAGGGGCAGGTTGTCACACTTTTTATTGCATTGAACTATGGAGTTACACGACTCAACCAATCATTGTATACTGCTTTTATAACCCACTGGAGTATTTTTGAAAAATCTTGACCCCTGGAAGGGAGTTTGGTAGGCACGAGGTCTATTAAAAATTTCCGGACACAAAAAGTAAATTTTTACCCGCAACTTGCATGTCATCCTACTCATTAACAAATAGTTGTTGAAAAAGGTAAAGTTTATACACATACCATGTAAACAAATCTTTAAATAATGATAGGAAGAAATAGTGAAAAATATGATAAGAACAGCCTTGGTCGCCCGTTTTTTGCATTTTCATCAGTCGGGGCAGGTTGTCACAAAAAGACGGGGCAGGTTGTCACACTTTTTGGAGCTGGTTGTTACCCATTAGGACCAGTCTTTTAAACCAAAAAGCTATCACAAATATAAATTGGTAATTTATAAATGCTATTTATGACTAAAGATGTATGCAGATATGGCATAGTGTCAAAGTAAATCGATTTCAAATTTATGAAGAAATTTTCATTAAAAAATTGTGATTTTCCTCCTCCTGATCAGAATGCTTTTCGGCTGCTTGGTAAGCTTTCATTTGTAGCACCCTTGTACAGAGTAGCGAGTTTGTTGAGGTCTGCACTGGACAAGCAGAGGATTCCTCATATGTCCAAAATAACTTAGTTTAGTCAAAATCTGCCTTACGGAGTCCCACTTCCTGTGTCCGAGCTCTTAACCAAAAGTGTGACAACCTGCCCCGAGAGTGTGACAACCTGCCCCGAAAGTGTGACAACCTGCCCCGAGTGCTGAATAAAAAAGAATGTCCCATAAGATGTCAAGATTTCAAATGATATAGATATATATTGATCAGATAGGTTTAAGTCACTCCCCTTTTAACATTCATATACATTGGCAGTGCTCCTGCATGCCTTAAATAGAAATAGTAGCATATTTAAGTTCTACACAGTGTGACAACCTGCCCCTGTGACAACCAGCCCCGGTCTCCCCTACATGTTTTTATAAAAGTAAGTTTTTTTTAACTTGTGTTAGTTTCAAAAGTTCTTTTAGAAAATTGCAGACCAAAATTCTCATCATGCAGACCAAATGCAGACCAGAATTCTCACATTCTGGTCTGCATTCTGGTCTACATTCTGGTCTGCATTCTGGTCTGCATTCTGGTCTGCATTCTGGTCTGCATTCTGGTCTGCATTCTGGTCTGCTCATTTTGGTCTGCTCATTTTGGTCTGCAGGATTTGGTCTGCACTCCGGTCTGTACAGATTTGCCTGTATATAGCTCTGTATTTTGTTGTTGTTGTTTGTTTTTTTTTTCAATAAAAAAATAATTACATAATTTTATATAAAATTTTCATTTAATTATCAGCTAGGCTGATATATGGTCTATATCATGCTATTGACTTGGTCCGCATCTGGTCTGCATTTTCCGATTGATTGGCCTTGTATTATTAGCTTGATTAAACAAGCACTACTCCTCTGCACCCTCCTGCGTTTGTTTTGTGTCTCGTCCGCATGGCCCGCATGGTCCGTTTGGTCCGCATTATACACTGACCCCTTTGTATGTTTTAATGTAAACTCCACTTCTAGAGGTCATGCGTGCAGATTTTCCTCAGTGTGATAAGAGTATGACAGGCTCTGAGCAAAACTTCTACATGTTGTTCTCATTTTCTATCAATCTATTTATCTACCATAATATATGTATAATGTTGCCGCGTGCCAGGCACATTTTGAAGTATGTCTGGTGTTCCCAGGCACAAAAACACAGAAAACATTTTGTGCACCTCTGTCGATAAGTATCGGCAACAAAAAGCAGTGTCGGTTTCGTATCGGAAACACTCATTTTCACTGATTCCATGACAACTAGGCTACCTAGAAGAAAACATTCTAGTGATGCTCGGATAGTAGTGCGGTTCCTTATGTCATCAAAAAAACTTTTGTTGGATTTGCTTGTTGATTTTATAAACTATACATTTCCTTTAATAAAACAGGGTCAAAGGTCAAACATTTGCATATTTTTAGACAATTTGAAATTTCACCAGCCCCTGTAGCCCGTGTGATGTTTTAAAAATTCCAATTGTGCCTCTTTTTGAGACAGATGAGCCTCATTCTGGTACTTAACTCACCGAAGGTCCACAGGGGCCTCGGAGGCCCCCTCTAACTTTGATGCTCTGTCTTTAAACATTGTAAAAACACAAATTGACTGACAAGTTTTACCGGCACATGTAATCCTTCCTCAGTTGGAACGGAATCTGATGCAGTTCTAATCTTAAGTATCCCATGTGCATGATGTGATCGGCCAATGTAAATTGTAGCTGACCAAAAAAACAGCACGAACCATTTTCAATGTTCTTCCATGTTTACCTTTTAAATTTTTTAATTACTGATAATGGCCATGAAGATTCCTTAGGGCTTTTAAAACAAAGATTCATAACAGATTTATGCATATATATTCAGTTTAATAAGGCCACACATAATTAATTTTAGCTTCTCGGATCCTCTCAAAGCACTTTTTCTAGGGTCGGTCGGTAGGACAAAAAAAAAAAGGTAAAAAAAAATTTTTTTTATAATGTCAAAAAAAATTTTTATTTTATTTTTTCAATTTTTTTTTCCCATCGGCAGTGTATCTATTGTGTCGGCGGGTCCGCGAAGCTAAGAATCAATTATGTGTGGCCTAAGACATAAACACAATTACTATCAGTCTAGAAATATCCATTTGGACGACACCATGCAAAATCAGAGCTTAAACAGGTCATTTTACTCTTATGTTAAAGCACATAAATCTTTATACTACTGTTCCCCAATGATCTTAAATAATGAGGCTGAGTTTTCATGAATCAAAAGAATAGTATTTCATCTTCTGGAATCCAAATTTGTGGTGCTTCTGTGTAGGGCTATCACAATAACCGAATTTCAAAATCGATTTAATCTATTGCCCAAAATCGAATCGTAATCGATTAATCACCGTTTTCCCTCCAATCTAGACATAGGGAAAAGTTCTGGTCCTTTCTGCATCATTGTCTTGAAGAAGGGCTTGCACGCTTAGATATTTAATTGAAAATGCTAATTGCAATTAGGACTTCACACTTCCTTATCTGTTATCTACTTCAATCCTGTATAACTAATGCAATTAGCCAATCCAATAGACCAATCCAGTTGCAATTCACTCTGAATATCTGGAATTTGGCAGCCATACAAGTCTTCCAGGTACAAATACATAAATAAAAGATTAATCGATTGACTGATTCGATTGTGTAAACTGAAATAAATTTTTAATAGCTTTTTGGCGGGACGTTATGTTGAATATGTTGTAAAAATCGGGATGACAGTCCGAATTTCGCCGAAAAAAGTTGCGAAAATTGTTGAATTCCTAATAAATGCCGGTAAATCTATATCACGATAATATTGTGTATCGTAAAGGACGTATTACAATATGTATCGTACTGATATTCAGGTCAAGGTTCTCAGCACTATTCCATAACAGGACTATAATTCTGAAGATGGTTATGTACCTATTTAGTAGTTCCATTCATAGGCCTATGTCACGTCTTTTGTAAAATTTGTATGTATATATAATATATGTGACCTGCTCCACCAAAATGAGTTCTAAGTAGGCAATTTATATTTCCCAGAAATTAGCAAAATGTGTCAAAAGGTCACATTTCAATGTTTTTTAGCTATTGGTACCACGTTTTGGCAAAATTAATTTCCTTTGAATAATTAAGACCATTTTACAAGAAATTGATTTTAAATTATCTAAATTGGGTGTTCTTCTTGATATTTTTAGTTGGTTCATTGCAATGGCGGGTTCATTCAAATGCCGTTTTCTCAAAGTGTGATGTATCGTCAGTGTTTGAGGTGCCATATCTTTGGATTGAACGGATATATCAAAACATATGAACCACCATTTTAAAGCCAATTTCCAGCAGAATAAAGTCATTTTCACCACTAAATATGACAAGGGGCCGACTTTGAATCCATTTTGGTGGAGCAGGTCATATATGGATATGTCAAAACAAGGTCCCGCAAGTGATTAATAAAGTATATTGTATCGTATCGTATATGTGTTTGATTCTGTAGTTGTAACATCCTTTTATTTATCATCAACATTTTCGAGCTTTTATTTTTGAGCATCTCGCATATTCCGTTCTGACACCCTAATTCTGCTGGATACCGGATATCATGCAAATTTCAAAATCCGGCCGGATACCTGATATCTTGCCGGATATCCGTGCATTCCTAAAACTTTCTTCACTCCCGTGCTTCTGGTCGTTGTTTATGACTGCTTATCTCATTTCCATGATGTTTTGGGTGATTTATTTTGCCCGATTTTCGGTAATTTTGGACGTTTTCGTGTGAATTTCATGAGACATCAATTGCCAACTTGTTGGAGAATTCAAGTAATTTTACTTGTGATGTCATGACAAAATTAAGTGCCGTGACGTCCAGACTCGTTTCCATCCACATATCAGTGGACTGGCTGGTAGTATGTGACGTCACAAAACGATTGTGAATGAGCCGATGTTGATTACATAGTTGTTTCGACCAATCAAATCACAGAAAGCAGTACTAGCTACCTAAGGTCATTCATCGACCGAGGATTCCAGATTGGTGACGTCACCACAGTTGACTGTGGCGCCACCACCAATTAAAAAGTGTTCATGTTTTATAAGAAGAGCAAGTCAACATCCCTGAATTAACAGGAGCATGTGCCAGACTCGCAGCCTTACAATATGTGCTGCTCCCTAACAAAAGTTAGGTTGAGCTACCCTGGCGATCTTGGACGTGTACACCATAATCAAGAAGCAATCTATTCCCGCTCGCATCCAGGGAGATTGCGTGCATGCACTTGAAAGTACTATAATAATGAATGATAACCGCGCCTTTCGAAAATTTAGGGCAGGGGGGTAGATCCTGGGGGGATGCACTCCCCCGTTGGATGACCCTAATAACCCGGGGGGGGGGGGTAATTACCCAAAATTTGCATATTGATGCGCCACGGCAATTTTAGAAACCGGAACCATTCTAATTGGGAAACCACCAACCATTTTAATCCTTTATAAAAAATTTTGGAAACAGACTTTTAAAATCTATGTGCTTTTTAAACCATTTTAAATCCTCCTTTTCAAGCAAATTCTAATGATACCAAACATGTTGGGATTGGAAAACAGGAACCAAATTAATGTGAATTGCCAAAAAACGAAGACCGTTTTAATCCAAAAAGTCCAAAAAAGCAGAACCATCTATATATTATAAACATCTTTTCATAAGTAGCCCCCCCCCCCCCCCCAGCTAATCAGGGATTGTTTACCGTATTTCACAGTGTTAAATCTTGTCACATCCAAAATGTGACGATCTCTCATTCCATAAGTTCTTTCCTTTACATTATACAAATTGCTTAAATATTCAGGATTTATCCCATGAGTACAATTATAGACAAATATGGCTATATATTCTTCAACCTATTTAACATAAATGTGCTTTGGTTGGTCCTATACAGCTGCTTGCTCTTTTACATAATACAGTAACATGTTCAGTAAATTCAAGTTTGACATCTATGTGCATACCCAGTAGTTTCACACAGCTTACTTGTGGGATTTCAGTATTGTTTACAGTCAGTACTTCATTGCCTTGTGAGCGTCCACCTCTATCAAGTATTATTAGCTGGAATTTTTCTGGATTGGCTTTCATCATATTTACTGTGAACAAGTCAGTTATATTTAGCTGTTTTTGTCATAATACTAAAGTTGGATGTTATTAGTATGAAGAAAGTATACATGCCCCAGGTTGCTCAGAATTTACCTCTGATAATCTAAAATACTTTGGCTTCTGGGCCCTCAGGTGGCCCCCCAAAATACGCCAACAACTGACGACTAGCCATTTTCGGCCCATTGGGTCTCACGCAGTAGCAGGGTTGGCAAAACGGCAACCGTTAACTGCCTTAAAATGCCGTAAACTGCCTTAAAGCGGTAAAAACCGGCCTTTTACTGCCTTAAATGCCTTTTACTCCAAATTGGCCATAATTTGGTCAGTCCAAAAACCGAAAAGTAGGAAAATATGCCTTGTAATGATGGAAATATAGATCATTGGTCAATAGAAATTCTATCAATCAATACTGCATGCAAGTTTTAAATAGAATAGAAATAGGAATATCTTAAATTTTTCGTTAAATCCACGCACTATCAAGCAAAATTTGGGATTTTGAGCTAAATTTGGGGTTTAAGGCAGTTTACGGCAGAAAAGTGCCTAAAACTAGTTTTCCGCAAGGCGGTTTTTACGGTGTAGCACCGCCCGGAAAAAACTACCTTGCCGTAAACTTGCCAACCCTGCGCAGTAGTACACTAACGCTGAAATCATCCACCCCCCCCCTAAAAATGCCACTGAGGCCTACAACACTAATTCTAAGTGATAAAGTCAAAGGCCGATAGCACTGTAACTGTAAGCAGGTCAGGGTCTGAGGTTGGGATGAATCCTGGGGGGGGGGGCGGCCGGGGGGGGGGGGTTGGTGAATCCTTTTCAGATCCGAAAATACGCCAGAAGGTGGTCTGGATCTCTAATACCCCTTTCACACCAACTTCGTACAGGCTCCTATGATCCAATTATGCAATCAGCCATCCTCCTAGAAGCCTTGTAGGGATGGACATCGTTTCACGATAAATCGGTTAAACCGCATCGATCATTCGATACGATAATCGAAATTGAATGATTAGCGATATCACATCGAACCGATATTGCCTCAACCGCGTTATTTTGATTGAAAAATGTATTATTTTGCACAGTTTAGGTTTAAAATGTCACCAAATGTTGAGATACACGTGAGCTTGTTGCCACTTCAGATTCCTGTCTCACGCAAGATCTCATTTTGAGAGGCAAAATGTGAGTTTCGCTGCATAAACTTTCAGTAAAATTAGTTTATGCCACAATTTGTGTATCGCGATACGTATCGAAAACCGAAAATGAGCATCGACGATATGTATTGTATCGAACTTTGCAAACGATGTCCACCCCTACGAAGGCATAGGAAATAATAGGTAATGAATCAGCAATCATCAGCAGTCATCAGCAACTATACACCAGATCCGCAGGGAACAATTAAACATGTTTACTTTTTTCCTGCGGATACTGGCGGTTCAATTAATCCTAGGTTATAGGATATCCCTTGTACGGTAAATAAACACGAAATGTACACAAAGACACAAGATTACAGGAAGTATGGACGAAACAAAACGAGGTCTGTACAGTGGCGTAACTGGGGGGTCTCGAGCGCGATTCTCTGGGGGGGCACTCACTATACTAATTGTATATTTTAGCCAGAGTTAGAAAGTTCATATAGGGGGGGCCCTGGGGGGGCACAGGTCCAATATGGGGGGGCCTGTACCTCCCCCCCTATGCCCCCCCATAGGGACGCCACTGGGTCTGTACGAATTTGTACGAGCCTGTACGAGCCTATACGTGATTCAGAACCTGGCCAGTATAGCAGTAATCTTCAACCAGTCACTGGAAGTTCAATTCCAGTCCATTTTTCGTACTGATCTGCGGATTAAAAATCGCACAAGTCTGCTGTTGCTTGCGTGCTATTATGTCAATGTGAAAGGGCTATAAGAAGAAGAAGAAGAAGAGACTGGTCTGGACTGGAGGCATGCAAGTACACTCCGGGCGGAAAATTTGATTGCATGTACCCGTAATCATAGGCAGGGGGTCGGGGGGGGGGGGGCTGCAGCCCCCCTGGCTCATCAGGGCAAATCCTGACCCAATATCAGGGCAGATCAACTGCCCTGGTCACATTCGCGCCATGCTAAAATTTCAGGGCAAAATAGTCACAGCCCCGGATTTTGCCTAGAATTTGAAAAAAGGTGCATTACGGGCATAGGCGTATGGGATGGCTGTCTCGAGGCCTGCAGGCTATTATATATGTGGTGAGTTGCCAGGTTGCTCTGCAGAAGACAGTGAGTGGCACTGACTGCAGTGCATGCAGCAGTTTTAACCAGTTCAGCGTGCTTAGTCTCATCAATAAAAACATCAACAATGATACAATTTGCCTACAAAGTACATACCTTGTCAAGTTGTAGGACGTCAGACTTCAAATGTGTGGTAATGATATGGTGTGAGAAATAACAAAAGTGCAGAAAACAAGACCAAAGCCAAGGCGAAGCTGTAACACGTTGACAGAACTTCAGAAGCTTCCAAAAGGTTTCCCGGGTGATGGCAGTCGTAATTTATTGTTCTCCCTGGGCTCCGAGGAGGGAGGGATGGGCTCTTGTCTTCTGACTGGCACTTGTCTGTAGAAAGTCTGTGTATTTTCAAATTGTGAGCTGTTGAGAAGATATGAAGTTGCAAATGTCTCGAGTTATGAATGTAAAAGTACTCAGCTAAGTCAGTGTTAGAAGCTCATGATAAAAATATAATAAAATCAAGTGGTTCTTCCTGTATTTCCTCAAGAGGGGGCTACCACAGCTACAACTTCGAGAGTCTCCCTCTTGTGTAGAAAAAAAAGGCCCTACTTAAAACGAGGGTTCAGGAGTTAAGAATAGCGGAGCCCTGTACTGCACTGATACTAGAGAACAGTTTATACTGAGAAAAAAAAACAACCAGCTAATGGGATGCTGTATCATTAATTAGTGAGTGAAAAGGTTAGCAAAAAAAAACCCCCAGAATTTCAGACCTTGTCAAGCCCATTGTGGACAACGGTACCCGGTCAATCCGCCCTGGGACTAGGGGATGGCCCCTACATCCTTACCGTTGACGATATTTTAAATAGAAGAGCAAATTACTATGATAAAATTAGGGTGGCTTGCCTTGGTCCAGTGGCGTATTTAGGGGGGGGGCCATTGGGCCATCTCCCCCCCAGGCCAAAATTTAACATGGAAGAGATAGGAAAAGCCGCCGAGCGCCACGTATTGAACCCATGTAATGGCCCCCCTCAGGCCGTTTCTAGATACGCATCTGCCTTGGTCACATGACTCACATCCGTAACATGTTAAAATTTCAGGATAAAATAGTGAAATCTCCCCCCGCCCCGGAACATCCCATACGCTTATGACCCCGGCCGTGCACAGACTCTATATTGGGCCTTTGCGACCATGAGCATAATTCGGCGTATTTCGTGAGGGGGTTCGAGGGGGAGTGCGGCAAATGGCAAAGCAGGGCAAATCCTGACCTATAGAGCAGATCCATTGCTTTGGTCCATAACATTTCAGGGCGAAATGGCCTGCCCACCCCCTCTTAGGACTGCCCCCCTCCCCCGACCCAAAAGCCTATATATGTCACAGAGTGCTGTTTTGAGACTACCTGCTCACCCCGCTACTCTCAACCCGCTTTTTACTTTTCTGCCTGAAATAGGTCAGACTAAATCACCTACTCACAAGCCATTGAAAGGGGCCAGCCAACTATTGTCTGGCTGCAGTGGCTGGCCCCTAACAATGCATCATTAGAGAGGTTTTGCTACACGTTTCCGTGTGACGTGAGGGTTGCCGTGACAACAATGTAATTAGATAGCACTTGTATACGTATTATATAGATAGTGGATGGTGAGGAGACCAATATTGAGTTTTATTGGCCGAAGCAGTAATATTGGTCGAGGCCGCAGGCCGAGACCAATATTACCTGCTAAGGCCAATAAAACTCAATATTGGTCGACACAACATCCACTATTTGTTATATTCTGCACCACAATTTTCAGACTTATACATATTTGTAAAATACTGGTTTTTCTAAAGATACTTAATTTATTTATATGGAATAAGCTTAATTTTTCCCAATTTTTACAATGAGCATATTTATAAAATGATAGATTGACATTTCAAGAAGTTAGATTTCCTCCTACCCAGGCCCTCCCTTAAGTAACTGGCAGTTAAGTGCATAATTGCTCCTAAGAGCATAGGGGCACACCAATATCACTCTCCACACACCAATAACACTTTTAAGACACCAATATCGTCATTTATTGGCTTGTCATGTGATTGATCTCCTGTTAAATGATTGGCTTTAAAATTTTGATGCAGAATATATATATACGTCACACGTGAACGCGTACGTAGCAAAACCTCTCTATTGTTGTGACCTTTCTCAATTTCAAAAATAATTGCAATGTGTAATGTTCAGGGACAGACGCATGCCCCACTCCTCACCAGAAGAAATTTTTTATATTATGATATATATTAATGTTATCAGCTCGGAGTTGCTCGACTCCCTGTATGTCGGCCTATTCAAGCAAAGGCCTTTCTCAACTCCCCTGCACATATGGGAGTAAAAATCTTGCATCTCCTTGGGGCCCGACAGTGGTTTTCAGTGCACCTTTTAGAGGGTGGTCCGGTCTTTACAAAAGTGGTCTGGTCCAGGTCTGGTCCTAGTCTGGTCCAAGTCTGGTCCAGGGTGAGGTCTGGTCCTGGTCTGGTCCAGGTCTGGTCCAAGGTGAGTTGGTCCAGAAGTGGTCCATCATTTTTGAAAATTATGTTAAACATTAGGGTTTTAACAAGCTATGTTTTGACTAAAACTCAAGATTAATACGGATTACAAGTACGAAAAAAGAAGAACTTGACATGTATTGGAGGTTTGATTTAATGTAAACTTGTCTTACCCCTTGTGGTGCCCATCATGATGACTGCAGGAACTAAAGGTAATTATACAGTGTTAGTGTAGCATTTTTTCTTTTGTTTTATGATGATCCCTTGGCAGCGACATTGAATTGTCATAAAGGGGCACCAGGTTTGAGCATATATTTGAAATATATATTTTTTGTAACTATTATATATATTGTAATTGTAAAAAACTCAAAGAAAATAAATTGATCTAAATCTGAATCTATCACAAGAATTTAAATTTCAAAATATATGAAAAAAATTCAGACAATACCCTTCATGACATGAAAAATCACTGTACAGTGCCAAAGGCAATCCACTGGCACTGGACCGGTTTTTTATAGGTGATCCTGTATTTTGGAGGTCCAGGGCTGGACCACGGACAGGACCAGTCCAAGGCGGTCTGGTTTGCACCATTCGCTACCTATAGCTAATTAAGTACCCATTTACACAGGCCTGGGTGAAGAGACACAAAGAGTTATTGAGGATCTGCTCAGTTCCTCAATGCTATGGTTTGGAATTGAACCTACAACATCTCAATTACCAGGCCCGGTTGCCTTTTTCAAATAGGCCACGGCAACCCCAGCATTACAATCATTCGCGTTTCCTGGTAAAGATTATGATGTTCCCTCGACGTGGTTGTTCATGCTCCCTTGCAAAGATTATTGCATACCAAAGTGAAGATCATCAGGTCCAGGCACAAAGACTAGGCCTTTAAATGGGTGCCAATGTGAAGATTATTGCTGTTCTGCGCAAATATTGGCTGCTGTGTTCACTTGCAATAATTGTCGCATTCCTATTGTGTTCCCTCACAATTTTTCCCTCCTTTTTTAAAACAAGATCATTAATTGCAATAACATGACGGAGAACTGTGTGGCAGTGCTATTCCTAGCAGAACTAACCCAAAAGGACATAATAACCATTATGGAATATCTACATGATATATATAATAGAATCTGACAGAATATCACAAGGGAATGCGATAATTATCGCGATTGAACATTATGAGTGATTGTAATAATTATTGTGAGGGAAATGCAAGGTAATAAGATGATGTGATGATCGCAAGGGCAAGAGAAATTAAATAAAAGTTAGCAAACACTAAAATAAAACAAAATATTGCAATAATCATGGGGGGGGAAGTTATTATTTATATATTTATTCCATGTTATTTTAGTGGCTCCGTAAGAACGAGAAAATGAATTTGATCAAGCTTTCAATTAAATTTTAAGAAAATCTTGTGATCATATGAATTTTTACAAGCTGAGCCAGCCATTAAACCCCGACCATTTGATAATTTATTTGGTTGCAGGACAAACAGATATGCAAAATGCCTGGTAGTTGCGGAGAATCTCATTGGATCTATCTGTATTAACCATGGAGGGTTTAAAATTTTTAATCTATTCCGGAAGTGCCCAAATATTTGTTTTACAGCTGGGCCTAGACCTGTCAACCAGTTGGTCAATCAAATAGGCAGCCAAGCTGCATTTGCAATAGCTTGCAGGACCATGAACAGCCATGAACAAGGAGTGGGAAAAAAGGAAACAAAAACATCTGGCAGGTTGAGTAGCATAAGGTATGCTATTTAGTAAAGTTTAGTTACCTGCTCAGATGCCACCTATATGAAGCTAAAGAAACATCAAACTTGCCCTCTGGTGAGTTTTGCAGGCAATTCTTTCCCTGATTTTATCATTGCTGGCTGGATTTCGGATATATCCCCATATCTTTGCTGATACGGGAGTATGACCAGTATGCAGGGCTTAATTTTGAACTTGGGGTATTTCCACGTTTCTGCGTGGATGACAGGCTGGATAGATAGATAGATAGATAGATAGACAGATAGATAGATAGATTAAATAGATAAGTAGGCCTGATATTGATAAATTGATCAATAATTATCTCAATGGTAAAAGGCTGACAATACCGAAGGCTTCCAAATTTAAGTCTAGGTTAGATTGTTGACATTACATAATAGCACAATAGTAATAAAAAACAATAACATGATTATTTAACTTTAATTTTGTTATGTTTTCTTGTTGTCTGTTTTTAAATTAAATTAATCACTGGTTTATAATTTAATTTAGCTTGTCAAGGCTAATAATTAACTATTCCATAAAAATTATAGGTACAGGGAATATTACCGGAGAAAATTGAATTTTTAAGACACTTTTGAAGATGAATTATGTTATTTGTATGAAACTAAATCATTGATAAGAAGCTGGGCCCACTTGACCTAATTTCAAACTGCGGACTGTTGATGTTGAGACCATCACTGCACAGATTTTAGAGTCCTCTACTGTGCTCAATTTCGTCTGCGGCAATTTCGCTGCATGAATATAATATGTTAGACTGGATCACAGCTTTGATACAACTATGGTAGAATGAGTCTACCCCGGTATTAGAGTTTTTCATGCCATGATAAATTTTGGTCTATGTGTCAATATGTGTACACATTTGTGAATGATCAACCAGATGACCATGCTCAAGAAATTAGCTTGGAGACCATGACTTTTCATTGATCCGGTGATGTCTAAGGACCTAATACCAGTTCCATAAATAAGGAACTTCATGGACCTCATATAAACAACCTTGATACTGGGCTTGCTGAGACTACCCAACTGGGAAAAGAGTCGCACATCAAGTTAAACTTCGTCCATTATGTCTACGATAATCAAGTTCAAGTTCATCCAATGGATCTTCTGCGTCAGCATCTTGGACCATTAGGATCATCAACGTCCACGTATATTGGTTTCATTAATGTTGCACGCACACTATTAAATCCGAACATAGAGGCTGCTTCTGAAGCCTGTGTTCAGTATTTCAACTTGCTTACTTACAGGTCTGCTCCCAAGAGAGCAAAGCCTTCTTCCGTATCACACGTAACGCCGTATATTGGCATGCACTTGTTCTATTGGTTTTTTAAAAAGCTTCTTGGAGGTCATGAAAACACCGAAATGGTGACCTAGGGTTCTTATTGGCTAGAAGCTGGGGAATCTGACCAAGGATACAATTATGCAATTTACATATTTCACACTGGTATGAAAACTATTGGACCCGGCATTGCATCCTTTACACATATTGGATTGGGCTTGGAAATCTGCAATGTAACTTTCATTACTTTCATTGAGGCAAAATTTAGTTATGCCCTATTTTCGAATATTTGGGTGTCTGATGAAATTACGCAAAATCCACAAGTGTCCTTAAAAGCGTTATAGTTTCTAATTATTTTGCTTCAATCATTAGCATTCTATCATTTGTCAACCATTCATGTCAAAACATTTCACTTACATGCTGCCTATGTCATGCAATATGTATTAATTGTCTCCATTGGAATAACATTGATTTTGCATACATTTTTCAAATTTATGCTCCCCAAAACTTTCAAAATGGTTCCGATCATTAAAAAAATTCTTCTAGCACTCACCTTGCACTGTCTATTAAACTTTTTGCAAAGGAAACTGAAGCAACATGCCTTACTTTAAAATAATTAGCAATCAAAAGTTCTTTCCACGACTTTCCATTGGAATAGCAATGTGATTAGTATGTGCAGTTCCTTATTCAATAGTTTGTCAATTTCCAACACACTACTTATCCGTCAGTTTCACTACAATAAATAGACGGACAAAGACTACTGTTAAAGGCATTTTCAAAATGATCAGTCCATTTTGAGATTTTGAAGAATTCATGCAAAATCAATCTCATTTCAAAGGAGACAATTAATACATATTGCATGACATAGGCAGAATATAAGTGAAATATTTTGAAATGAATGGCTAACAAATGATAGAATGCTAATGATTGAAGCAAATCATTTAATACTTTAACGTTTCCATGGCCCATGCGGATTTTGTTTAATTTCGTTAGACACCAAAATATTTGAAATATGGCATAACTCAATTTTGCCTCAATGAAACTTAATGAAAGTTACACAGAAGACATTCCAAGGCTGACCCAATGATTATGTGAAAAGGATGCAATGTTGGGTCCAACAGTTTTCATACTAGTGTGAAATACAAAACTTGCATAATTTCGTCAGACACACAGTATATTTCAATTACTATTAATACTAGAGAATAGGGACACAAGCTATGACATCACGATTCAACAGCATAAAAATAACTTAAGATTCCACGTAAATATGACAAGGGCTCTAATAATGAAATAGGCCTACCTTGACTAACTCTGCAAAACTTGGTTCCAGATACAGCTCATCTGTTTTAGCAACCAGTTTCATCATAAGGGAAGGTCCATCCATGGGACAAAGAATTCCGCCTTCATTCAGGATTTCCAAAATCTCCTTGACCTCTTGTTCTATGTCCAACGTTGTCAAATCTTGGATCTTTTCCTCAATTCTTCCGTACCTGTATGAATTGTCAAATAAATAAGTTTGTCACATTAAATAATTTATTTACACTGTCCAATTTCCATAACCACAACACCACACAACCAGGGGTGCCGGAACAGGGGGGGCAGGGGGGCGCAATTGCCCCTCCTGCCCTTGTCCAGGGAGGGCAGGGGGGCAAGGTGTGCCCTTTTGATATTAATAAAAACACATTATTAGGCCTTATTTTACTACTTTTAGGCACAAATTACGTATGTGCAAAGTATATATTCAAGATTATTATTGATATTCTATTTAAAATTTTGTCGCGGGACTATGATTTGCCCTTTTTTCTTCCGGACGCCCCTACCGCCCGCATATCGTTCCGGCACCCCTGCACACAACTTCATATTATCCCATCAGAAATTATACTGCTAATCTTGGAAGCTTAGACAATTAATCAAAGCAGATTCTGCCACTTTACTCTAGTTACTAAATAATGGGGTAACCGTGAGATGGCCAGAGGAAGCCTTGCAATTTTGTTTATTTCACAGTCCAAGCAACAATCCGACCCCCCCTCCCCTCTATGCAGGGCCAAATGACAAAAAAGTTTGGTTCACAATGTAAAATGAGAACATTACGTAACATCATGGTCAGGGCATAGCAACATAGGCTTTTGTGTAAGGGTGTAAATAAAAGTAATGTAACTCTAAGCCTCATTACAGTAATTGGTGCTCTGACGAAACCCGCCATCTCCTACTTTTGGCAAAATTATTTGTTCATTTTTTTAAAAAATATCAACGGACACCTTAGGTCTGACCTTTGTTTTAGTGAATCTGATACATGTAAAACAATTCCTCACAGCTTCTGCATAATCGAACATCAAATTTAGCCAATTCTTCTTCCCCGATATCAGACTTAGAATTTGAATCTACTTGGTTCACTGACTCATTTCTGCTCCACTGCCCTCAGCTTTGCACTCGACACAGTGAATTTGAAAGCCCTGGTTGTTTTCAGTCAGGACGATGAACCTGTTGCCAATTAGACAGTTCAAGTTTCAGGCTACTATATTTCACATGGCTTCCCGCTGCTGCCCGGAAGTGAAAAATCCAAGCTCCAAAAAGAGGATCCTGTGATCTCAAGGATTACAGACATTTTAGAGACATATGGAATTTAATTTGCTTTTAACTCAGCAATCTCAACAAAAAGCCCATTAGGATCCTGCATCGAAAGAATTGAAAATCTTCAAAGCAATCCAGGGTGAAAGCACAGTAAGCGCCTCAATATTTGGCCCCTATGACCTAATAATTATTTTCATCAGAAGTGCAAGTGTAGTACATCACTTTAAACCTGATAATGTGTAGAATACAGAATTATGTTTGTGTAATAAATCAAGACAGGTATTTGCTGGGCTGCTATGAACTACATTATGAAAGTTCCATGAAAATCTAGGTTTTTCTGCTGAAATGGACCATTGGCTTTTCGACAGTTTTCGCAGATGTGATACGGACAGTCAGCATGAACTGTCACCAATTAAATTTTTGAGCCTTGTCAGCATTCACTAAAATAATCTAAATTTGTCACTAAACATGGTATCCCTGCTTTATTCATGACATACCAGACCTCCAAACATCAGTCCCCAGACTAATTTGAACATTTTTGTGGACGTAATGGACGGACATTTACACTTTTTAGCCTGGTGTCCAGTATATAAGTTAAATTCATTGTGTTTTTAAATTTTTCAGTTGCATACATAGATAGAGAGAGATAGACATTCATTTCTATCTAGGTTGACGTTTTAGCTGGTCTTTAATTCATTTAAATTACCAAAAAATCAGTTGTGGACGTAATGGACGGACATCGATTTTAGCCATTAAAGCTTCTTGTATCTTACAATCATCAGTGGCCATTGGAATTTTTTTTCTTAAATTCATTAAACCAATATCATATCTAGGCAAAAGCACCAAATTTGGCTAATTATTACATAAAAATACCGTCCAGCCAGCCTTTTGAACCCCTGACTGTAAATTTGCAAAAATATGGTTACAAGCAGACCTTTTCTTTGGACGTCATGGCTGCCATAATCATCATATTTAAAAGTCAGCCAATGGTTCCTACAGAAGGCCAGGGAGGTACAGTAAACATATAATGTCACCGGCAGAATGTGAACTAAATATTAGGCTACAGCATTACTGCAATAGATGGCGCTTCAGAAAAAGGGCCACTGGTTACATGCTAAAATTAACAAATAATACCCACTTTAAAGGTCTGCCCAGAGCATGGTTTTAATTGTATGCTCATGAAAAATGTCTAAATTTCTCAGATTTACTTGTTGATCAAGCTTAAATACTGCAATGTTTCTTATTTATGTCAGAAATTGGTTTATAGGACCCTAAATTTACTTTTATCTGATCAAAACGCAATTGAGGCCTTTACTGTGCTTTCACCCTCCAGTCTTTACTAACGTGCAAAACCGACAAGTATCCCTTAATATCGCTGATGCATCTTGTTACCACAACTAGATATGTGCATTTTTAAATAATATACTAATTTATACAAACTGGTTACTATCAGCCTAGCCCATGCATCCGTGCATGAGCTAGGGCCATGGCCCCATGGACCATTACGGTGGCCAGAAAAAAAACTATTTCTGAAATTCACAATAATAATAATATTATTCCCTGATTGTTGCTTTTGAAGTAACCATATTGTTTAGTCAGAATACTGATATGATACAAAGAGTCAATACCGATCCAACACTTAAAAGCAGTATCAATATCCGATAGGTGGCACCACTCCATATATAACCAATGGTATTGGTGGTATTGGCTGCAAATACCACAATCGGTATCTGATCAGAAATGAAAAAGTGGTATGGGGGCATCCCTTAAGTTAAGTGTAACATTTTCCTTTACATCCTGTTTAGTGAAATACCAGAGAATATAATTTCTTTAAACACATTTAAATAAATTATTAGCACCGTTCACCCTTCCTCTTACCTCAAGTGTTTCATTCCTTCAAGAGCATCTTCCTCGCTAGCTCCTTTTTCCTGCAAATGTTTCTTGACATCCTCAATCTTCTTTGCCAAGTTCTGCAATTTCAGTGAATCTAGTGACTGGGAGTCCCTTACAGATTTCTGCCACCAGAGAATCCAGCTGTAAGCAGTCACTTTGTTAATGTCCTTGTTGTTTACATTCTTGACTGTTGGCAATCTGTACATCAGATCCCAAAGTCTGTCAGTGCCTTCAATTAATTCTGGTATCTTTTTCCAAAAATCACCAAGTATAATTTTTTCCATAAGCCACTGAAGGATGGTTTTTCCATCTCCATCCACGTAATCACAGAGGGTGGGTTTCGTTTCAATGATTTCAACACAATTTCTCACAATGAGTCTCTTGATGGAGGAGAGGTAACTGGAGTGCCCTTCGATAATGCCACTTGGAACATTCTTGATGATATCATTCAAGATGCTTTGTTTGGTCTTTGAAACTTCCCATTTCTTGAATGCTTCCTCCAGAAAAGTTGAAACTGAGGGCATCAATGTCTCAGAGAGATGAGTACCAAATTTTCCCAGAAATGTAGCAAAAGCAGTATCAAATGGTGGTTTGCCTTCTTGCCCCATCGGGTAGAACATATCTGCTCCTTTTCTGATGAGGAATGTAAGTAAGTCCATGAATACTGAATTCCATTCTACTTCAATGTAACAATAAGTTATGTAGGCCCACAAAACCCTGCAAAAGTAAATAGTGAATAACAATTAATCTCCAAAATTGATATGAAAGAGGAAGAAAAGACATAGATATATATGAGGAATTATGAGGAAAAATATTCAATGATTGAAAGAAACACTAAAAATAAGCATATTCAACGTGTCATCCAGTAGATTTCGACATATTTTTTAGTTTCAAGGTACGTCTCAGAGGGAGATAACTGCAAAAGAGCAAAAATCAAGACTTTATACAGCAGCTTATTTGACAACAAGCATTGGGGTCTTTCAATTTATTTGTTTAAATTTCTGAATCAAGTTGATCTTTGAACCAATTCATGTCCCATGTGAAGTGATCTTGGACTTCAAATTCTTTTCGGAGCTGTAATTCATATGGAAAAACATGGCCTATAGACATGCAAGAGGTGTTCAACTTATTTTGACAAAAAATTCAACGCAACACAAAAACTGAAAAATGTTACTTTTCTTCCTCTCTATAGGTCTTGTCAATAGGGAAAGGTTCTTTGAGTCGGACAGCTGTATTTTAGGCATTTTTAAAAATCGCTATCTTGCTTTGCCTGAGGGTTGCAGCGCATCAACCAGGGCCTCAAATTCAACGTTTTCATTAACTCTAATAGAAAATTACAAGTTGGCATGGTAAGAACACTGAATATTGGTTGAATTCTCTGAAACAGAAAATGGAAGGGGGTATCCTTGAGTCGGACAGTTGTGTCCCCAAAACAAGACATTAAATATATAGCTATAAAAGAACTTTTCAGTCCATCGAAAAAGCCTACAATTGAGCACAAAATAGTTTGATGTGCTTCCTAACTATGTACTTAAAAAATTGAAGTTGAATCAATGCCATAAATCAGCAAAGGATCCTTCAAATCTGGCAACATTTCTCTAAAATATACAATTTTGTGACAAATAATTAAGAGGAAAACGGTGTTTTACTCCATCATTTGGGCTGTAAAAAAACTCATTTAAGTTGGTCATGTCCCGATGATAATTTTTGGTTGGACAAAGCATGCCTTTGGGTACATACTGGAACCAAAATTAATATACTGGTGTAGAAGCTCTCTATTAGCCAGTTTATTTTTTTTATTTTTTTTATTTAGAACATATTTTATATGGGTAACACTGTCAGTCAAAAAACTGTTTTTCAAGTGGCCCATTTACAAAGTGAACAATAAAATCAACAAGCATAAATTAAAACCGGTAAAATCAGGTAAAATAAAGTTTAGCTTTACATTTAAAATCAATTGCATTATTACATTCCTTAATACTCTCTGGCAGTGTGTTCCAAATTATTGATGCCCTATAGATAAAAGATCTCTTATACATTTGTGATTGACACTCTGGAATAACAACATTTAAAGTATTAGCAAGACGAGTATTAATATTATGGGCATCACATGCCATTATCACAGAATTGACTAGATGTTGAGGTGCATTACCATGGATACAATTGTACATGTGTACACTTAGAAAATAATTTATACGCTGTTGCATGTTTTGCCATTTAAGCTGTTTTACAATTTCAATTCCTCTGACGTTGACTATATCAAAACAACCTGTAATAATTCTAGCTGCTCTATTCTGCAGTCTTTGTATACTATTAACATTTGAATTACTATAACCCCAAATTGTACAGGCATAATCAAAAATAGGTACAACATATGTTTTATATACTAATTCAAGAATATTTCTTGGTACAATATGTCTTAGACGACCTAGCCAAGAGAGCTTTTTTGAAATACTTTTGACAACTTCATCAATGTGTTTATTAAATTTAAGATTAATATCGACATGTACTCCAAGATATTTTGAAACAGAGACATTATGAACAGATTCACCTGAGAGTTCCAGACACAATTCATCCTGATCTACACTAGTTACATTAGAACCTATTAACATACCAACAGTTTTTTTAACATTAAGCACTAGACAATTTCTAGAATACCATTCAGCAGCATCCTCTAAACACTTATTTAAATTTCTAGCAATTTCATTAATATTATCACCATCACAATACAAGATTGTGTCATCAGCATACATAGATACTCTACCATTTTTAATAGAAGTTGAAAAGTCGTTAACAAAGAGTGTAAACAAGAGTGGACCTAAATTTGATCCTTGGGGCACTCCTATTGAGCAACCCAAAGGATTTGACAATTTATTTTTGTAAATGACACTTTGACATCTGTCACTAAGATACGATTTAAACCAATCAAGTTCACTATTATTAACACCATATTTTTTAAGTTTTCCTAACAATAGACTATGATTTATGGTGTCAAAACATTTAGAAATATCCAAAAACGCAACACCTACTTTTAAACTTTCATCAATACTTTGAAGCCACTCATCAATGGTGGTGTGTAGACATGTAGAAGTTGAATGATATTTTCTATAAGCATATTGATCGAGTGATATAAAGTCATGATCTATAAGGTATGACATCAATTGATATTGAACCTCTTTTTCAAACATTTTAGCTATATGAGCTATTACAGAAATTGGTCGATAATTAGAATAATTTGAGACATCACCAGCTCCTTTATAAACAGGTGTAACACGGGAATACTTCCAGTCATTAGGTACATAACCATTTCTTAAGGAACAATTAAACAAATTTGTTAAAGAAGGAGCTACACAATCGGCAGATAATTTCAGTAGTTTACAATCTATATCGAGAATATCCAAAGAACTATTTATACTAAGACTCTTTAGAAGCTTCAAGACAGAGCTTTCAACAACATTGTTAAACTTAAATTCATAAATACTACTTGAACCAACCCAATTTACATCATCAGGTTCAGGTAAATGTTCAGTTGTACTTCTACCAATGTTCGAGAAAAAATCATTAAATTTACAGGCATCATGGTTGTCATCATTTACAATATTACATTTAGTTTTACCAGACAATAATTTTAATTCATTCCACAAAACCTTGGGTTTATGCTTTGCCTCATTATAAAGGTTATCATAGTATTTCTTTTTACCTTGTTTAATCAAACAGTCTATTTCTGATTTAACAGCACGATACTCATTCATCAAAACATTATCAGAATACTTAACAGCTTGTTTATGTAAATAATCTCTTTTATAAATCAATTGTACAATATCTTTAGTTATCCAAGGATTGAATCGATCTTTTAATCTGCAGACTCGAATAGGAGCATGTTTATTACATATATGCAGAAACTCGGCTTTCCAAGAATCCCATGCTTCATTCATATTAGAAGTACTAATAATATTTTTGAAAATCATAGAGTTGATGATATCAGAACGAAATAAGTTAAGATCAAAATTTTTAAAACAACGAAACCTCATTTCATTATGTCTATTCTGAGCTGGACATTTTGTATTATCAACAGATGTATAGTCTAAATAATGATCGCTATCGCTCAGTTCAGCCTCAATAAAAGTGTCTGACTCAAGGTTACCCTACTGAAGTGTCCGACTCAAGGGAACCAACCCTATAAGACATGTGTATGAAATATGTTGGAACAGTTTGCACAATTTTACTATATACTATTTGAAATATCGATAAAAACTATGAAAAATTATTATTTTCGTTTCCTTGGCTCCCATTGCATGTACTATACATATCGCCTATATGCTCTAGCTTTGTCTTTTGTTGGTCTTATTGAGGGATATTTCATACTTTTTATATATGAGGAAAAACATAAAAATATTTTTTTCCTTTCCGAGCCAAGATTCGACCACAATTGCATGAACATAGATAAAATTTGGTACATCGATATGGTCTTGTTTTGCCTTTTTTATGGTTTGATAGACCAATATCCTATACTTTTTTAAATACATGTGTTTAGAAAAAAAATTTTCAGTTCTGCGCCAAGACTCAGTCACTATTTTATGTACATGTATGAAATTTGGTACATATATCATCTATATGATGTACTATTTTGTTCTGCCTTTTGGTGGTCCGACTGATCTGTATAATAATTTTAAAAATATTGAGAAACATTTTGAAAAATTTAAATAAATTTATTTTTTGGTTTCCGGCCAATGGCTCACAACCTATACCTGGTACATGCATGAAACTGCACTATGATATTGTGTTTAAATTAATCTAGTTGTGCCTTTTCAAGGTTTTACATTCTTCGGAAGCAGGCGTATAGATCATTTCAGGCCACGGCTCGGCCATTCATACTATTGCATAATACTTAGATGCCGTGCCATTTGGTAATATGTCACCTTTATGGTTTAATTTTGTATTTTGATGGTCTGATTGTTGGATTTCCAATAATCGAAATAAATGTGGAACAACTTATTTGGTTTCCTGCCCATAGCTCTCCTCCTGCATGCATGAAACAATGAATCTGTACCCAAAGAAATTTCAACTAGTCCTAACTTAGGACACTATGTACACCACCTTTATTTTGAACCCCTGGGTTCTTGTCATGTTTTTGAGGATAAATAAATTCCCATGTCTTATGTCTATTGTACTTTGTCATTTTTGAAGGAACTGCACTGTAGTACAGATTAGTCTATACACTGAAAATATTTCAGATTTTGACAAGTTAGACATTTTGACTAAGGTGGTCAAAAAGGCTAACTTATTTTTGACCTTAGTCAAAATGTCTAAGAAAAATTGACCCTTAGTCAAAATGTCTAACTTGGTAGTCAAACCTGCACATGCGCACTAGGGTGGGCTAAAAAAAAATCTTTTTTGGAATTCCAATATGCCAGTGATATAGAAAGTTGGTAATGGCCAAAGAAATTGGTACAAAAAAATTGTAGCATGCAACTTGTGAAAACGCATTTTTTCTGTCATTTTGCATGCTTTTTCAGACAAATTTTGAATAAAAATGCTCAATTTATCTCTGGAAATTAACTGTTACCATTTTAAAGATAAGTGAGGGGGAGAGGCCTGGGGAGTGCAGGGCGTGGTAGTGCAAGTGTGAGTATCAGATTGGCAGCACATGTGGCACACGTTGGGAATACAACATTTTTATTTATTTATTTTTTCAAAAATATTTTACAAGGCTAGTTTGTTGAGTAAATTGAACCAAATAAGAATGCAGTGATACATGCAGTGATGCTGTCCATAATAGAGAAGTTTGAGCTGCTGACTAAGATATGGGTTGTTTTTCAATCGGGGTACATGATTTTGTCTCAAGGGGGTCAAAAATAATGGTCTTTTTTTTCACCAAATTTTCTATTGCAAACTATCTTGCCTTGAATTTCTGAAAATTTTAGGACTACAAGTAATCTGAATTTTTTTTTATTTGATCTTTTGTGTTGTGGTATTTATAAATTTGTCCAAAAACAACTATCATGTCCATCCCTCTATTACTGGATTATAGTGTTCCTAGTTGCATGGGCTTATGCTGAGTTGGTAGATAGACATATGGCAATGAAAAATAATCTTACTTGCTTAATTTTGTCCTAGAACTTTGTCTATACCAAGAAAAACATTTTGGGAACCAATTTTTCAATAACAATACTACATCTTCTAAATAGGAACTCCTATCTGCCATTGACCCCACATTTTCACAGACTGACTGGTCTGCAAGAAAAATTTGAACAACTCCACCAAATTTCAACAGTTTATTCGTACTGATAGTCATGGGATGACCCGCTGAATTTAACAAATACGACAACATAAATTCATTTGGAGAGGACACTTATTTTGACATGACAACGTTTATAATATAAAGTCTCTGTGGCATACTTCTCGCAGTTGTGGATGAATCAGACCATAGGCCATAGCCGATACATATATATTGTACTCAAATGAAACAAGGTTGCTAACTCCTCACCTTGCCGAGTTTTCCAGGAGCCCAGCATAACCACAGACTGACCTGACCCAATTCTCTGAGCTTCTCTGATTCGCTCAGTATAAGTATAAGTATAAGTGGTTCTGGACGCAGGATGGCTCCTCTATATCCAGATCTTCGTAAATTTGTAGTAGTGCGCAAGACTGACGATAAAATCCCAAGTTAAAACGTGGGAGGGGCCGCTACTGCTGCCTCCTCCATTATAAAATTTGGGATCGGGGGGCCGCTACTGCTGCCTCCATGATCAATTCAAATTAAAAACTATTCAAGGGGCCGCTACTGCTGCCTCCTCTGCATTAAAATATGACTAGATACCAAACCAGTGGTCAATCGACAAGCAATAAAATGAAATAAATAGAATTTTCTTTTTTTGTAAACTTCATTTTCAAGATATATCCTTTTTTTTCCTTTTCATCCAAACATTAATCGAGCTCATATAATTTTGTACAACTATTTACAGGACTCAGGATTGGGCCGCTACTGCTGCCTCAATCCCTTGAGTAAGGAGCCGAATTAATCTAGCATTGCAGAGCACTTGAGTGTGGGTAATTCCAGTTATCTCCACCATCCTTAGTCACCAAGCAGGGGCCGCTACTGCTGCCTCCTTCTTGGGTTAGACCAATCCTTCGGTATTGTATAATTTGCCAGTGGATTTCCAGTACTTGTCAATTCTATTTTTAAAACTATTTAAAGATGGAGCCTCGACTATGTCCGCTGGCAGGGAGTTCCACAGATCGACCACCCTGTTGGTAAAGAAATGTCTCCTCACATTTAGAGTCAAGGATCTTCTCTTGAAGAGCTTAAATGAATGTCCTCTTGTAGATGTAGTGGATCTTGTGAGAGGTGGTACACATTGGGGATCATAGATCTCCCTTAGAATCTTGAAGACTTCAATCATGTCGCCTCTATCTCTCCGACAAGCCAAGGTAGGGAGGTTCAAGATTTTCAGTCGTTCCTGGACTGTTGAGATAATGGCCTCAAAGTTCCCAGACTGTTCCCAGACTGTTGAGATAATGGCCTCAAAGGGTTGCACCATAATGACAGTGTTTTTGTATTAACATGATTAAGGGGCTGTTTTGGTGTTGATGTTTGCAGTTAAGGGATTAGTATAGATTCATCCAAAAACAAGCTCCATTAAATCTTAGAATTTGAGGTTGCCAATTTACACATTGTGGTCACTCACACAACTGTGGTAACAAAAAACACAGGATTGAAAAATTGCTATTTCACACAAAAAGATTACAACAAACAGGAGCCAACAAAACTTGAAACAGAAAACAACAAGCTCTTATAATTAAACCCTAGAAAATCCCTCCCTTCAGGGCCTTCAGGGTCAAAGGTGACCTTGGGCTTCTGATAAGATCACAGAGAACAATTAGCTTTTGGTTACTGCTACACCTTGTCAATATGTAGGTATGTATTGGTATAATCTCTTGTTGCAAACCCAAACAATATAACTGTGAAAGGCTAACACCTGTGATCAGACTTTGAAACACAATTTTCGTCATAGAATTAGGTGACAAATTCTGACATGCAACAAAAATCATGAATCAATGAGCGAGATGGGGTCCTGATGCATATTAATTGTTTCTGTCGATCCATACATTTGGAGAAAGCTTATACACCAAGGATTCTTAAAGCTGGTATTTCCATATATTATTTAATTGGCTATGGCGGCCATCTTGGAGTTTCTCAAGATGGCCATCCGAAACACCTTTCTGCTTGTATCATCGGATCTATTTGGGCCAGAGTGATGATTTTTGGGTCAAAATGTTTGTAATCAGGGCAGGGATATTCAGTTCATTTTCGCCTTCCACTGCTAGTTGGCCATTATCCACAAACTGACAAAAGCAGTGCACTTTAATTTGCTGGGAAAAATTGTCAAATGACATAGTTTTTTGAGGATTGTGTGTTCCTGAAGTACCAAAAGGAATTCAGAGCTTTTGAAATCAAAGTAAAGTGCACTGTTCTGATTGTATTAAGAAAGCTTTCTTAGCCATATAGTATTATTGGTGTTATGTAACAGAAATGGATGGTAAGGAGGACAGAACAGATTTGTAGTTTTAAGAAGCTGTGTCAATTATAATAACAAATTGATAATAATTGTGTAAATTGAAGTTCAACAATGCACAATAAAGCTGAATCGACTGCCTTTTTTTTCCTGTGTTATAATACTGATACACGGTAAGTGCAACCTTCTAAGACCAGTTCTGGGAACTCAGGCTTGTTGATTGATAAGATGGGAGAGAGCATGAGTCCTCAAAATGTTACACATTTAGGTATTCAATGTGAGGGATCTTTTGTTTGTTTGTTTGTTTGTGTTTTACGTCTCTGCAGCACCTTAGTGGGCATATCGAGGTGGGCGATCGCCATATGATGATGAGATGAGAAGACTGAGTCTGGCACATACCCTATAAATTCAGAGATGCCCAGGGTATTTCAGTTGCCCCAGCATAGAATACTGGATACAACCCGCCTCCATTTATTGTCCCATGGGCTTGTACTAAAGTGAATTCCCGGGGTGATAGATGGATAGATAGATATTGTAAGTGCAGCCCTCTAAGCCCAGTTCTGGGCGCTCTCGAGGGTTGATTGATGAGATGGGAGAGAGAGCAGGAGTCCTCAACATGTTACACATTTACCCCATGTGAGGGATCTTTTACTTGCCCAGCATAGACACTGACACAAGGGGCCGCCAATTTAACGTCTCATCCGAACGACATCCAGCTGGGATTTTGCTCATGAAGGTCCATTGAAAATTTTGAGTTCCCCTCCCGGGGTTCGAACCCATGCAGGCAAAGACCTTCAGCGGAGCAGGCGGGAACCTTAACCACTTGGCCACCCAGCTGAGATTTGAACCAATGCCCTCAAAGCAGGTTGACAAGCGCACTTACCAATTAGGCCACGGGGGAACTGTGATGGAACTTTTACTTACTAGACACTGATACAAGGACGGCCAATTTAAACTCTCATCCTAACAGTAACAACATCCAGCTCAGCTGGGATTTTGCTCGTGAAGATCCACTGAAACAGTTGGGTTCCCCATCCAGGGTTCGAACCCATGCAGGCAAAGACCTTCAGCCTAGATAAGACTGCTAATACAATGTAAAAGTTTCTTTTCATAACACAATCTTCTTCAAACTGAATATGACAAATGCGTTTTTGCAATAATCCTTCATACCCAAATTTGATTAAAAGTCTTAATATTCGGTTCTATTCACAAAAAGAAAAAAAAAGAAAACCCAACATCATATTGAAAGGAACAGGTGTGACACCAACAGGTAACTTGACATGTTTTCAACTGTTAATATTGTACTTGTGTTCATATTTTTAGTATGATTAATACACCACTGCTCATAAATATGGAATACTTCAACATTCTCCATTGAAATGGAAAACTTTAGCAACTTCTGCGTGAGCACATGATGGTCTGATTCAAAGGTAACTACTTCCAATGACAGCTAAAGGGAAGAACATGCTCTCGTGTAAAACGCATGCTGCAGTGTTAACCCCTGGAAAAGTTACAGCAGCACACAAAATATGGAAATTCTGGGGTTTTTTTAGGGTGAGGTGCATTCAACCAAAAATCAGAAATTCTTGCAAAAAATGTAGTTGAGGTTTTCAAAGAGTGATTAGAGAAGGTAACTTGACCTTTACAATGGACCTTCCTTACATTCACACTCTATAATTAACTTTTATTTGACACTTTTTTTCCAAAAAAGTATTCCATATTTATGAGCAGGAGTGTGTATATGTTTCATATCTTTCAGAAAAAAATAATTAAACAGCAAATTTTCACATTTCTCATCAGATATATTTACGAATATTTATGGTAATTAACACATGTATTTTAAGTGTTTGAAATTGATCAGAATCAGATTATTGGTTAATTGTAATAAATGTACTCCATATCCGCATATAAAGTTGTAGTTCTTTAGAAATTAATTTTGGAAAATTTGCCTTTGGTATCTTTTTTCATAAAACATATAAATACACAAACTGTTACAGAGCTGCCTGTAAGTAAGTCGAACAGGTGATGTTTTGCCAATGGCTGAATGGTAAAATTCCTCAACCAAACCATTTTCTGGATGCATGGATTCTCATCTGATGAGATGCAATTATATTGAATTATAAAGGGCAATGTTTGAGGCATGTGGGATGCAAATAGCTGCCAATTTTTTCATCTATGATGAGGGCAGTTCACTTATTTATCAAAGATTTTGACTCATATGTAACTGTTGGCAGAGCGAAGAAAATAGGCAGCCAATAAGCATATTTTATGTATCGTTTTGTGTATCTACTTGCCTCAAATATGATCCTTTATGACCCCAAATATTTTCTCATCGGATGAGCACCCTTGTTTTTACAATCAGTTTGCTTGAGGATGCTAGCATTGTCCGAAAAAGACAGCACTGTAACCTTTTTGTACACTTATGGGTTTTTTAGGAAAAGTCAACCAAAGGCAATTAAACCAAATAATAACTACAACTTTATATGTCCACACGAGGTGCATTTATGGCAATCAACCCAAATTTTGGCAAATTTCAAAAAATGAGTTAATTTACAGTAAATGGTCCTTTTGGGTGTCCAATGGCTCTCAAAGCTAATTTTTATTGCAAGATATAGCTTGCATTAAGCATATTTTCTGTATTGTTTTGTGTTTTAAGAAACATGTATTACTAATAAGAAATGTGAACATTTTTGGGCCATCGGTTTACAAAAAAAGAAAGTTATAGAATCATGTTTTACTCATAATATGAAAAGACTTATGAAAATGTTAATAAATCATATACAGATTTCATTAAAACAAACAAAATAGTAAGAAAATATGTAAAATACTTTTTGGTGGCACACATGTTCCTTTCGATATGATATTGGTTTTACTGGTTTTGTTTATTTGTGATTCTGAAAGTTTGATTTATGATAAAAGTAGGAAATTTGGGCATTAAGGATTATCGAATAAAAGCATTAACTTTATTGATATGGCTATTAAGTTGAAGGAAGGTAATGTGTTGATGTATACATTTACAAGAGGTTTTAGCAGTTTTATCATTGCCACTTATATTCAAAGTAGCTCCTTCATATTGCTTGGAGTCCCTTATATATATGACCTACCTTTTTAACAAGCATGATGTAATTAATAATCTGTAGTAAGTATGAGTTGATATATCTTCTAAAAATAGTGTCAGTGATGTACAGGTCAGTAGCCTGAAAGAAGCTATGTACTTCACTGACCCTCAGTATTATGCCACAGGAAAAAAAGGGCAGTTGATCCAGTGTCATTGTGCATCGTTGAACTTCAATTTACACAGTTATTGTCAATTTGTTATTATAATTGACACAGTTTCTTAAAACTACAAATCTGTTCTGTCCTCCTTGCCATCCATTTCTGTTACATAACACCAATAATACTATGTGGCTAACAAAGCTTTCTTAATACAAACAGAAAAGCACACTTTACTTTGATTTCAAAAGCTCTGAATTCCTTTTGTTACATCAGGAACACACAATGTATCCTCAAAAAACTATTTCATTTGACAATTTTCCCCAGCAAATTAAAGTGCACTGCTTATGTTAGTTTGTGGATAATGGCCCACTAGCAGTGGAAGGGGAAAAAGGACTGAATATCCCTGCCCTGAATACAAACATTTTGACCCAAAAATCATCACTCTAGCCCAAATAGATCTGATGATACAAGCAAAAAGGTGTTTCGGATGGCCATCTTGAGAAACTCCAAGATGGCCGCCAATTAAATAATATATGGAAATACCTGCTTTAAGAATTATTGGTGTATAAGCTTTCTCCAAATGTATGGATCAACAGAAACAATTAATAAACATTAGGACCCCATCTTGGTCATTGATTCATGATTTTTGTTGTACGTCAGAATTTGGAAATATCTGTATTTTGACAGGAGCTGTACCATGTATGCACAATATCTAAGGATAATTCCTATTTCTACTAGATGATAATAACCTGTTCTATAGTTAAGCATCATATTATTGGCAATATTACATGATTGGGGTATTTTGGAGGGTGTTAGATGACAAAATCTGTTATTTTTGGATTTTTTGGTGTTTGACCTTGACCTTTGATGATCAAAATAACCCCATAAATCAGTTCCCCATATCTGAAAACATAGTAATTGACACTTTATTTGTTGAAATAGGGGTGTTATCAGCTGAGATATGAATGTTGAATTTTGTGGTTCCGTCATTTTGCCTCAAAATTGTCCGTTTTTGCGTTTTTTATTGTGTCGATTACGAAAATATACGAAAAAGTTCCACCGGGCGGACAGTGGTTTTTGGAGGTTCAAGGCATACCTGAAGATGCACCCTAGGTCACTTTTCCAAACGACGCGCCCGGATTTGAGAATTACATCGTCAAAGTTGGGCATTTTTACTATATATTTTAATTTAAATATATTTTGGGTAGTTTTGACATCTTTTTTTGAATAGGCCCAATAGCATGGAAAAATTTGTCGGATGACAAAACGGACTTCACCAGTCCTCGTTAATCTATTTGAAGGTCATTTGGTGAAAATTTCATCAAAATCCGAGTCGGGCCATCCGGACACCCCCGCCTGATTTTCTCAGAGACAGCTCATTAAGGCAAAGACAAGCAGAAAAGTACAATGGCTTTTTTTGTCAAACATTTGTCCTCTCCGCCTTCATTCATGTGTTAGGGTGTACCAGGTAATGATTAAATTAATTTGAATGACCTAACTATAAAAGAAATAACAAGGCAATACATCCATGAGAACATCACAAGGTAGTGGGGTATTTAAATCTCTCTTTTTAGCAATTGAAAAAGAAAGATGTATATCAACCATGTTCTGAGGAGTCCACAGGAGGTGGCACTTGAGCATTTGAGCAGTTAAAAATGACTCAAAATGACAAATTGCATTGCATATTGTGCACATACTAAATATCAATGGCTAGGGACAGCAATTAGCAAGATTATGCCCTTGGATATGATACCACCAAAAAACCCAACTTTTGGTTCGGAGAGGACAATGACATTTGACAGGCTCAATTCAGCATAGGCATTAATGTTAGTGAGATGTACTTTGTCAGTGTCTCAAAACCTATTAGCACTAAAATGTCAAAGTCTTAAAAGTCAGGTAAATCCTTTTGTAAGGAAATAACAGCCATTTTTCACATTTTTCTGAGAGGAAAAGATTTTTAACGGAAAGCTGTTTTCGACGTTTTCCACGCTACGAGTATAGCGCAGTTGGTACAACTGAAAGGAAAAAATTTAAAAAACGTTGTCTAATCTATTGAAGGAGTATTTCTGTAAAATAAAAATACTATTAATTTGATTTTATCACTGTTTTAGCTGACCCAATTTCGGAGAGGACAGTATTTCACGGAAGTGACCTTTAAGTATTTAATGTAGGATTCTGAAGAGACTAATCACATTTGTTGCATGTAATTCTAATGTTGAAATCTCGGGACCATGTTGAAAGCATATTCTAATTGATTAAAACTTACTGTTAGGTGAGGACTGAAAATTCTGAAGCGATATTTGCCTAATTTGCAAATGAGACAGTCAATTTTGGTCAAAATGACACAAATACATTTTTTTCGGGCAGTTATCAACCGATTTGAATAATTTTTTCGCTACTGTAGGTCCGTCTCAGTATGTTTAATCATTCTGTGTAACGTTTTTTCCACATATATGCATGGTATTTCTGGTATTTTGGATCTCGTGTCACTTTCCAGAGCGTACCCCTATTGAAAAACAACCCATATATAGACAGAAAATATATAGATAGATACATACCTTGTTGACAAATCAGCCTCCAAACAAAGGAAAATCTGGAATATGAATTATTAGCGACGTTATTTTTAAAATCACAAGATTAATAGGCCTACATATTTGCAGACTTTGATTTTTCATAACATTTCACATAAAAATGGCAGTATCATAAAAAAACTGTGCTGTGTTGTAGAGTAGTGTTAGTAAGTTAGGATCACATGCATTTCATTTTTCACCAAAATCCATTTCCTTGGAAAATGTGAAAAAACTAAATTTTGCAAACAAAAAAATATTTGCACACTTTAGACAACAGCCAGAAACTGCATTTTTAATGATGATACTAAACTTTTTCTTCAGATCTGCTGTTGTTTATGGTATCTTTAGCTCATTTACATCAATCAGACACTATTTGGAGTTCACAGGTGGGATTACAGGTGTTACTCAAGGAGTACACCCATTTCCCATTTTTTTCTCCTACATACAGGTATGAGAAATTAATTAAAAATAGCAATTGTCATGAAATTGGTCTGTCGAGTCCTTTAACATAGTGAAATTGTGAAAAGAAGATAAACTATGCAGGTTTTTGTGAAGAACTATGTTTAGTATCACATCAGAAAATACCCAAAAAAAGGCGCTTGGTGATTTTGTGCTGAGATACAACTGATAATTTGCCTCTGACGAGTTATTTAACCACTGGCTTATAAATAATTATTAAGAAAGAATATTTGAAGTTTTTATTCATATTTGCTCACAATTAGGCTATTATTCCGATTTTAGAACATTGTAAGTGTGGTATATTGAATGCATTGTCTTGCATCAATTATTAAGATCCACTTAAGCTTGTCTATACAATAATATGACCTAACTTATTATGATATTATAGCGAATAGTGTTCATTGCTATGAGCTTATTTTTTACTAAGGAAACCCGTTATTGTGAAATTTTCACTAATTGAGGTCCTTCATTGGGCTACCCTATGAAGCAATACTTGTTGCAGGCTGCACAATGGTAATGAAATAGTGCAAAATTCGAAAACGACTTGTCTTAATTATCTCAGCTGACTTTCTCCAAAATTTTTACAACCTCTCGGCAATAAAACTACTTTTTTAGCTGGATATAGCGTTATTGAACCGAACTGAAAGTGCTTTGAAAACCGGTATGGGAACCGGCCAGACTGTACCGGTACGGCCAGTATTTATCGAACCGGTGTAGACCCCTAGTTTTAAGCAGTTAAGGGGTTTAATCAAAATTTCACAGATTTATTAATTTTCAATTTTAACGAATATTTGAACATTTTCTAAGCTACGAACTTCTTATCTAGCTGAATGAACAAGTCTCTCCAAGTCGCATCTATTGGTGCAAAAATTACGCTTCTATCATTATTAGAAGCCCTTCAAACAAAAACAAAAAAACAGCCCAATTCACTTACTTCTATGAAAAAAAATCTGCAAATTCCGAAGATGTAAAGAAGCATTCTGACACAGATCTAATCAAGACAAATCCATATTTGGCAGAAAACCGCTCCACAAAGTCTAGAAATTGATAAAACTAACTGTTTGTAGCAGACGATTTTCATATCCCAGTAACTTATGCATACGGTGACAAAAGTCAGCCCCACCCCTTAATTCAGCCATTTTCCGAAAAAAAAAAAGAATTTTGGGTGCAATTCACAATGCCAGTCATCACAAATTGTTTTCTACCACTCTTAATCATTATTTCCCTGGACAGGTGGTTGCCTAGAAGCACTAAAACTGTATCTTCAGTGGTTGTTTAGGTATTTATACTAATAATCTTGCACATTGTACAAATGATCTATCAGAAGAAACAGTTGAAATACAAGGTTTTTTTTTTTAATAAACTAAGCGAAACAACTTGCTCAGTGATGCGGCACAGCTAACCATTGCATCCGGGCAAGTTGTGCCACTTGATCTATCTTTTTCGAATTCCTAGCATGACCGTCCCAATGGTCCGGTTGCCCTGAAACTTGGCTCGATTCTGGCCACCGTATTATATATATTTGATAATATTATCTGATCATGATTAAGCTTTGGTTTTTTGGAAAATCACCCTGAAGCTAAAAATGGCACAACTTACCCGGTCTCCCCTTTACAGTAAGTTTTTACGTAAAATGTTGATGAATTGAAGTTGTATACCTTGAGCTTGGCCATGACTTCGTTTGCCTTTGATGAACTATCAATTAAGATCCATTTGCCTGCTTCAGATGCATCGCATGCACCATATCTTAATTGATACCACAGCACTTCTGCCAGATCTTCTTGGGTTGCCAGTGCACTTGCCTCATTTCTGGGATGCAGAGTCTGGAAACAAGAAAATCTTCTTTTTTTTAATATAAACTGGTCTGGAAACAAGAGAATCTTTTTTTAAAGATAAACTGGTGTGAATAAATAGATGTAGTGGATGGTAGCAAAGGGAAGATGGGTGAAAATGAGATGACAATGAGGAAGTAGTGGGATAGCCCCAATGCAACTCCAATGCCTAGCTAATTTATTACGTTCTATTATATTACTAGCATTTACCCGTGATAGAGGACTGTAACTGAAATGGCAGTGAAAGTCTGCAGAATGAAAGTTTTATGACAGAAAATGTTTTGATGCAGGGGAAAGGTCATATTGCGGCCTTTGTTGGCATGTGTTATCGTTTTCGTAATAATTATCATACAGCACCCTTGATAGTTCAATAGCGATATAAGACACAGAAAACTGTGGCTATAGATAGGCCTACATATCATATTATGCTTGCAGGCTTAGGGGTAATTGCACTTCACCATGAAAGAAACTTGACACTTAACACTTCCAATACCAATCAGGGTAATGAAGGTAAAATGACTCTTTTGATTGATTGATTGATTTATTCGGAATCACACACAGTCATACATTTACATTCACACAAAATGATATGAAGGGATGAGTGAAGGTGATCCCGGGATGACACACTAAAGTCTACTGACTTATTTCCAGTGCAGTCCCTGGGTGGTGAGGAGAAACATGATGGCGTTATTGAAGAATGATTAATGTGATGAGATGGAAAATAAATATAATAAATAAGTTGTAAATAAATAAATAAATAATACAGAAAAATAAAGAGACAGTAGAGTAAGTTACATAAAAATAAATTCATTAGCCTCTTCAGCCCGAGTTTGTGTTCTCAGGTGAGCCTTCAGTTTCCGCTTAAAAGTGTCTTTGGATTGAATAGCTTTTAGGGTCTGAGGCAAACTGTTCCAAAGTTTTACTCCTTGGTAGGAGAAATTGCTGATAGCCATACCCTGGGGTCTGTACAAAAAGAAATTGTGCTCAGCCCTTCTAGTGTTGTAGCGGTGGGATGTAACAGAAAATTTTTCTGTTAAGTAGGAGGGGGCTATGTTGTTGTATATGTTGAACATGTGGCCAAGTATCATTTGAGTTGCTCTGTCCTTGGTGTTCAAGAACTTGACCACATCTAGTTCAGACTGTCCAATATGAGCACGGGGCCCAAGATCTAATATAAATCGTACCAGTTTGTTTTGGGCAACTTGAAGCCTCTTTTTGTTTGTTTTGGTTAGTCCCATATACCACGAAGAAACAGCATAATCAAAATGACATTGAACCAAAGCACAGGCTAGCGTAGTTCTTGCTTTAATATTTAAAGCATCTTTGTGTCTATAAAAGAATTTTAATCTTGAGGTGGATTTGCTTACGATGTCACTGACTACCGAATCCCCAGAAAGATCGCAGTCTATTTTAAGGCCAAGGTATTTGACACATTGTTTTGGAAGAATAGTGTTGCCATCAATACAAATTTTGAATTCTTTTGTTTGGTGTTTTTTTCTTTTAGATGAAAAAATTATTACTTCCGTTTTGCCCTTGTGCATTGACAATTTGTTATTCGTCAGCCAGTGATAGCATGCCTCAGCGGCCTGGCTTAACTCATTAGACACAACATCAACATTACGGTGCGATACCAATAAGATTGTGTCATCTGCATATAATATGACTTTACAAGTAACACATGATGGCATGTCATTGCTGAAGATTAAATAGCACCAGGGGCCTAGGATACTACCCTGTGGAACACCACAGGTAATAGACTTTCCTTCGGAATGGTAGTCATTGACTTGGACTGATTGATTTCTATTACTCAAATAGGATTTGAACCACGCATTATCTATACCCGCAAGCCTGATCTTTTCACATAGCATTGAATGATTAACACTGTCAAAAGCCTTTTGTACATCAAGCATCATCAAACCAACAAAATTGCCCCTGCTAATTTCTGATCTTAGAGTATCATGCAAGTGCAATAAACAAGTGTCAGTGGAATATTTTTGTTGAAAGCCAGATTGTAAAGGATAAATAATTTTGTGGAGTTTACAATGATTGTCAACTTGTACATAAACAGCTCTTTCAAGTATCTTAGATATCGATGTCAAAATACTCACTGGCCGATAGTTGCCAACTTCAAGTTTGCTACCTTTCTTATGTAAAGGAATTACCTTTGCTGACTTAGTACAATCAGGTACACATTTTTTAGTAATTGACAAGTTGATCAGATAAGTTACAACCGGTGCGAGACAAATTGCACCGTCTTTAAGAAATCTTGGACCAATGTTGTCCAGACCTGTACTTTTGTTAGGTTTCATGTTTTGAAGTTGTTTTAAGACAAAGCTACAATCAATTTCTTGAAGGATTAGATGACCAGGTGTAACCCCAAGATTTCTATAGTAGTTGCTACAGAAGTTTGTAAAAGCGCTGTAGACATCGGGTAAGTGTGGAAGATTTGAGACCAAGTTGTTTCCGACATTGATGAAAAAATTGTTGATGTGTTCGGCTATTGAGACAGGATCGTGACAAGTTGAGTCATTGATATTCATGACAATTTGATCTTTTGATTTAGATTTGGTTTGGTAACCAAGTAACTTCAGACTGTCCCATATTTTCTTGGGATTGTCCTTGTTACATTCAATTTGGTTCATTATGTAATCTTCTTTGGCAGCTTTTATAATGCGCTGCGTTTCATTTCTTACTTTACAAAAACTTTGAAAGTGATCTTTGTTTCCAGTTGAATGGAATAATTTCAAATATTTGTCACGTTCTCTTATGCACTCAATAATCTTACTACTGATCCAAGGTTTGTTAACAGTTTTGATTTTACATTGTCTTTTGGGAGCAACAGTATCTACAATAGAACTTAGTATGGTTTCAAATAGTTTCCAAGCTTTGTTTACGTTTGTACATGATAAGACTTGATTCCAGTCAGTTTCATTCAATTTATCAACAAGCAATTCTCTGCTGTAGTTCTTTAGGGATCTGAGTATGACAGTTTTTTCTACACCAAGATGTTCTCTGGATATTTTACGAGTACAGTACACAAGGTTGTGATCGCTAAAACCGACGGGTATTGTGCCACTCTGTGAGATCTTATCAAAATCAGAAACAATAATATGATCTATTAGAGATTTAGAGTTACATGTAATTCGAGTAGGTTCATTTATTATCTGTGTCAATCCACTTAACCTTAACATTTTTTTAAATTCATTAAATAGACCACAATGATTATTGTCCAAATACATGTCAATGTTCGTATCACCAAGGATAAAGATTTCCAGAGATGTTGCGACTGTGGCGATCAGTTCTTGTAGATTGGTGACAAAGTCTCTTTTTGTAGGGGGTCTATAGACACACCCTATAACGATAGAGCGAGTCTTTTTCAGGAGTAGTTCGATCCATGTCGATTCGGTTTCGGTCGTACTTCCGAGATCTCGACGCTGGTTGAATGCCAGATGGTCTCTCACGTAGAGGCATACGCCGCCCCCATTTGCGTTACGGTCTTTCCGTTGGATGTTGTATCCTGGGAGGGATACTTCGACGTCCGTTATCGATTCGTCTAGCCAGGTTTCCGTTACAGCTATGATGTCTGCGTTGGTCTTCTCTGCCAGTATGCTGAGCTCTGTGGTTTTATTACGTAGGGATCGTACGTTAATGTGTATCAGGTGTAGCCCCTTTCTGCGAAATACGTCATAGCTCTCGTCATCAGGAGTAGCTGTTGGAGTACCGTCATCATTCGAGTAGCTATCAGCAGGTGAATCGTCAGACACACTTGAATCGTCAAACACACTTGGGTCAGGCAGTTCCCTCAGTTGACAAGGGCTGCAGCTGTAGTTGATTGCTTCATTGGATCTAACCGCATTTTCGTATTGTGCAGAAGTTATCACTCCACTGCACTTTATGTGAGTCCATTCATCACAAAGATCACAACTTACAGCTTTGCTTCTTGATGTCACAGCTTTGCCACAACTAGTACATGGGTATTTGATGGTTCTTGATATGGGCCCGGGATCGCTCTCGATGTCACCACAACAGAGAAGTAGTGCCATTAAGATGTTTTCCATACTGTGTTTAGTTGGACGGCGCCCCCTGAGCGATAATAGAAGGAGTTCAGTGTTGTGAAGTCTTTTCTTGCTCAGATCGTTCGTAAAGCTCAACGTTTTCGTACTTCTTGGCCCCTCGTTAGTTTCATTTGATGTTATTTTCAGCATAGATGATAATTCTCCAAAGCATAACAAGTTGATCTTTGCAAAAACACAAAAAATCAGTGCCGAGATCACAATAACATTCTTCAACGACGCCATCTTGTTAGACCTGTCAGCCACTCAAGTGGATTTTGCTGATGCTTGAATGGCAATCAGAGGTTTGAATAGCTTTACTGTAGAGACATGCATGGAAAGTCAATGGCATGCAGTGTATATTTCTCATGACGCTGGTAGAGCGCGAATTGTTGATCACTTGGATCACAACAAGAAAGGTAATATGGCGGATGACGGCCCTCGCTAGGAAATGCATCGTTGAGGTATCATAAAAGGTACAGGGTTAATAGGGTGTAGTTTGGTATTTTTGAATAGATAAAATTGCACTGCATCTGCAGGGTTATGTTAGATACCAGGAAAATGAAAAGAAATGGCCGAAATAAAGGGAAATCCATGATCATATGATGACGTGAGTCATATGACGTCATGTATCCCAGGTTCCATATTAATATATTAGATGATCAACTGACCATATATGTATATAGCATATTATACATATAATGGATGATGAGGGGTCCATCATTATGCAGTTATCGCACAGCACCGAGTGCAACATTAGTCACGGAGGTGCCATAAAAACTGATGTTGCACAAGGTGATGTTCATATACCTATTGCAAACAATGCCAGATTCAACAATGTACTTGGGTTGGGTCTGCTTCTTCGAATCTGAGGATGGAATCACTTAACTTTCAAGACCTGCTTTTTTCAATGACATATGCTCCTGGTATTCTAGCACAGGTGACTCGAAAAATTTCATATTTTTTCTTTTTTGGTATTATTCTGTCCTGCATCATATTTTTTTACCCTAATTTATTAATTAAGCTGCGGCAAGCCAACCAACCGGCCACTACTAACTCAAGCCAGCCGCAGCCACTAAAGGTGATGGCTAAACTGCAGCAAACCGATTATACCTCTAAGCCAGAAAATTTTGGGCTGGCCGGCTGGCTGACAGGTCTAATCAAATCAAATCAATTCAATTGCCGGTAATTAATTTTTCTACAGTGACAATTTCCACTTGCAGGGGGTGTAAAATACGGGTATCAAGGAGCATATTTTCATCAAAAGTTTTCTCTAAGATATCACAGTGAGCACAAGACATATACTATAATTCACAGTTTGAGTCACTTGATTAATTTATGAGCACACCATCAATTCTCCAATAATTACAGCGTGTGTTACACATAAATCTTTCTCTATTAAAAGGAGCATATTTTCATCAAAAGATGATCCAAACAGCATTTCTATAAAACATTACAGTGAGGGCAACACGTATGCTATAATTCACAGTTTGGGTCACTTGATTGATTTATGAGCACACCATCAATTCTCCAATAATTACAGCATGTGTTACACATAAATCTTTCTCTATTAAAAGGAGCATATTTTCATCAAAAGATGATCCAAACAGCATTTCTATAAAACATTACAGTGAGGGCAACGTGCATGCTATAATTCACAGTTTGAGTCACTTGATCAGTTTATGAGCCCACAATCAATTCTCCAATGATTACAGCATGTGTTACACATAAATTTTTCTCTAAATGAGCATATTTTCATCAAAAGATGATCCTAACAGCATTTCTATAAAACATTACAGTGAGGGCAACACGTATGCTATAATTCACAGTTTGAGTCACTTGATTAATTTATGAGCACACCATCAATTCTCCAATAATTTCAGCATGTGTTACACATAAATCTTTCTCTATTAAAAGGAGCATATTTTCATCAAAAGATGATCCAAACCGAATTTCTATAAAACATTACAGTGAGGGCAACACGTATGCTATAATTCACAGTTTGAGTCACTTGATTAATTTATGAGCCCATGATCAATTCCCCAATAATTACAGCATGTGTTACACATAAATCTTTCTCTAAAGGAGCATATTTTCATCAAAAGATGATCCAAACAGCATTTCTATAAAACATTACAGTGAGGGCAACATGTATGCTATAATTCACAGTTTCAGTCACTTGATTAATTTATGAGCACACCATCAATTCTCCAATAATTACAGCATGTGTTACACATAAATCTTTCTCTAAAGGAGCATATTTTCATCAAAAGATGATCCAAACAGCATTTCTATAAAACATTACAGTGAGGGCAACACGTATGCTATAATTCACTGTTTGAGTCACTTGATTAATTTATGAGCACACCATCAATTCTCCAATGATTACAGCATGTGTTAAACAATAAACATAAATCTTTCTCATTCATTGCCCTCTAAACAGCAGCACATCTTAGATTTGTAATCTTTACGGCTATGATTATTCCTATTTCTTCATTCGATATGCACTCATTTAATTCTGCATTTATTGCAGCAGGCCCAATATCGTGAGTGGGTAAAATTTCAGTTTTTGCCCAACATGGCATTTTTTGTCATATCTCAGCTTTCGTATTTATGAACGACCATTCCCAATCTACTTCACATTCAATTGAGCTGTAATCCTGAACATAGTTTATGTGAAGCAACCTCAAAAGTTTTTCATGCAGTTGAGAAGGTTGGACCTCATCATGAGCAAGAGGTTTGGATTGCAGTTCCGTTGCAAAGCCAATATTCTTATGGGACATCTAGTAATTATATAGATTTAAACAAAGGCCTACCTGAACCAGCTTTGCATACGAAGGTTCCTGATATAGGTCATCCATTTTACCAACAAGCATTTTCATAACGGAAGGTCCATCCATTGGGTAAATGACATTTCCGTCATCCAGGATTTCCAAAATCTCTTTGGTCTCTTGTTCGATATTCCATCTCGTCAAATGTTGGATCTTGTCTTCGATTTTTATGTATCTGAATGAATCATCAAAGGCATAGGTCTTAATATTACATTTAATGATAGTTTTCAAATTAAAAGTCTGGAACACTGCAGTGCTGGATTCTTCGTACATTTTTTAACGCTAAAGTTTGTCAAAGGCACTGTGCTGAAAGATGATAAAGCCGGTTTTACTCACCTGACTTCACCTGGGGGCTTCACAGCTTCTTCTTCTTCTTCTTGCGACTCCATGTCCAGAGCAGACTGATGTTTACTCCTGCAAAGGAATGTTGGCAATAGATCAATGCCAAAATGGTAATTAATGTAAGAAAATTGTTCTTTAGGCTGTGGTTTTTTTTCACAGTTGAACCATGACATCATCGGGGTAACAATGAATGTCATTGGTTTAATCCTTATTCAGGCATTAAATAAAAACTATTGAAAATTATTGATTTCCAGGCAATAAATAGGAAATGGTATTTTTAAAATGTAGATCTTTAAATTCGGTCAAATATCGCTCCCCCCCCCCCCAAAAAAAATCACACGCGCCATGCGCCCATGCCCCTGGCTTCTGGACAAAAGGCAAATTAGGGCAAATCCTGACCAATATCAGGGCAGATCAACTGCCCTGGTCACATCCCCTAGAAGATGTTAAAATTTCAGGGCAAAACAACGACAGCTTCCCCCCCAGGTGCCCCCTATATGAACTTTTCAACCTTGGCTGAAATATACAATTAGTATTGTGAGTGCCCCCCCAGAGAATTGCTCCCCAATCGAGACCCCCTAGTTGCGCCACTGAAAACAAGGCCCAGGCTTCCTGGACAGGAATAATTACATTATTGTGTATGCTGAATTGTTTCATTTCTGGAAACCTCTAACCCTCCTGCCACGTCATAATTAGTAATAGGATGCATGGAGCAGAAATACAGTGTACATGTTGTTAGACCATGTTATATATTATATTATATTATATTATATGCTAGCTTATAATTTAGCTAGCAATTACATACACACAAACATGCAGGTTATTATAATATCAGGAATAACGCATAAAGGGCGTTGGTTAAAATATAAATTAACTTACATAATGAAAGCTTATTTATCTCATTAAGTCATGTTGAACAGAGCCAAAAGAGATCCTGGATTAACTCCATCACTATCAGCTGGAAAGGAAGAGATGTGGTTATTCAGGATTTCTGAAATAATAGAGACAGTTCAATTACCCTACAATGAAGGGATACTGTTAAAATAAGGGGAGACCATTTGATGTTGGGGGGTTGGAGTTTTTTTTTTTAATAAATAATTTCTTGCTCAGTTTTGGTGAAATAGATAAATTCTTTTTGGGCCATCTTGAAATAAATAATGTCTGCCAGGGGTATTTCTTAATAAGGTGTTGCTTGATTTAGGAATGAATATTCGGGGACTTCCATGCTTGAAATAAATTTAAATTTACTATTTAAAGACAGGCACCCAGAGAATCAATAACCTAGACGGATCTCCACACATCAAATTATCATAGAATTATTGATTATACGCATTTTGTGGCCTGCACTTTATATTTTTAACGCCTCATTTGACACGCTTCTTCACAAAAATGACAAAATAGCTTTGTACACTTGACATGCCCAGAGACTGCTTTAATCTTAGGCAGTGCAAACATTGCACTGTCACCATGAATTGGCCATGAAAATGAGACAGGAACAGCATGCAAATGAGCAAGATAGGGTTACTAATCTTCAAACAAAACCATTTTCTTTTTAAGCGTGGTTTGTTTGTTTGTTTGTGTTTTATGCCTCTGCAGTACCTTAGTGCAATAAGATTGAATGATAAAGAACAAATGTTTGTAATTTCAAGTCATCAGTGCCAGCTGAAAGTTATCAAGTGGCAATGGGAGAAACAGGTCAGAACAGCATAACACATTGTAGCGGGGCAGGTATGTAAAAAAATAGTGCATTTATACATAGAAGCATGAAACTTGGCAGACACTTAAAAAACATCTCTATAAATATAATTGCATAGGGAGCCACCTCAGATTAAGCATAGATAGCTACTGGCAGCCATTTTCCAAAATGCCCGCTAATTCTTCCATTTTGCTGCTTTCTGTGTAGTTCCTATGAATAGAATGCATGCAAATAGTGTTTGTTATTCCTTCTCTAGGTATTCAGAACATTTCTACAACATTTTTAGTAGCCTCAACTATTTTCAGGCTTTCTAGAATCCATTTTATCAACTCAAATACTGTATTTTCGCGGTTTTGCGTGGTTTCGCCAATTCTCGATGAATATAAAAGAGCTTTCAAATGAGAACCCGCATTAAGCATTAATAGGTTACGTAAATTTGGAGTGGAAATGGAAAAATGAAAATTTTAAGTTTTTTTAAGATTTCGGTTCTGAGGTTCATTTTGACAAAGAATTCACGGAAACTAGTGATGCTACCATTCATTTGAAAGCTCTTTTTACAAGGAATTCAAATATGTGGTCTATTTAAATATTAATTGAGATTCCATAGAATTATGGAAAACCGCGAAAATGCTGCATTTTCTTCAACAGTTATGACAAAACGGACCCTGACCACCTTAAATTCCTTAGTTCAACTCAGGAATCAATTGATAGTGTTTATTAGATCTTTAGAAGAAATAATGACCACTATTTTCATATGGTCAAACTCTAGGCACTTCACAGAAAGTAGGAAAATTGGAGAATTAGCCACCATTTTGGAAAATGGCTGCCATGGGTCGACCAGGTCAAATCTGAAGTGGCTCCCTATCTAAATTTATTCTTTGAGATGTTTTTAAATGATGTGCCAAGTTTCATGCTTCTATGTATAAATGAAATATTACTCCCCTATTCACGACCAATCTGCCCCGCTAATTGGGGAAATTAATCAATCAACATGAAAACATTATGATTTGTAATTAATATAAACATTCTTTGTAAAGACCAATTTCTAGAGTTCCTCTGACACTGTATGCATTCAGATGCAACTTATAGCTTTAAAATAAGCGGCTTACCAGTTCTATGGGCCTTGAAGTCATCTCTCAGTGATCATTTTGGCTGGAGGAGGTGCTTTGCTTGAGTGAAGACTGGTCGATGACCCTACAATATCATTATATCATGATTAATAATTTTTCCAAAGCAATTGTACAACAAGTAATAGATGACGCCCTCGTTCGTGATTATATGCAATTTATCGAGGCTTGTCGAGATTAATGGTATATCATAACAAACAAGGGTGTTATCTAACTTATATCAACAAATTCATTCTAAATCTCTTTGCTGTTAATACTTGTCATTTGACAACCTTTGATTGTACCAGTTTGCAAATGAAAGTCCATCAGATCATAAGCTGAAAGACAGCCCTCGAAGCAACAGGTCAGAATTCTTTATCATCCCTGCCGGGTATAAGATGCAAAAATCATGGGTGACATGCTCACACCTGCAACAGCTAAAAACTCCTCCCCGAGCAATGCCACTCGCCTAAACTGTCCATCTATCCTTATTGCTCTATCCTCTCCTTCTGATAACAGCAAATAACAGTGAAACAGCTCCCTTATTTACGTTTTCTGCCTCTACTGTTTTTCCCCACCAGGGGCGCATGCATCTCCATCGTAGTTCCGTTATTGCTCACGTTTAGGACTGGCGCCACTGTCTGCCTTCCCGCCAAAAAGATCTACACACTTCACTCTCACCTATTACAACCTCAGGTGTAAGTACACTTGACTGTACCTTACACCAACACATATGCAAGTGCATTTCTAACTTAAATTCCTCTACCACCAATCTTTACTTATATTACAATTATTACTCAAATGCTATTTCAAATGGTCAGCATGCAACACGGGGCCAGATGCCCATGCAGGTAGAGGGGGGGGGTTAATTATTCCCCTTTATAGTCCTGCCCAAATCATGGGTAAATCTAGTTTTGAAATATTATAACACTTTTATATATATCAATTTAGATAGATAGTAGATAGATAAATGGATTGACAGATATAGATAGACACAGATAGATGTAGATAGAAATATATGGGCGATAGATAGACAGATATATGGACACAGATATATAGCAATAGATATATAGTTAGATAGATGAATATATAGATAGATAGATAGATAGATAGGCAAATAAATAGGTAGATAGATAGATAGATAGATAGATAGTGCAGTCCTCTAAGCCAAGGTCAGTTTGGTGAGGCTGATTAGGGTGGCCAAACAAACATTTCGATGGTGAAAGTGCAAAACCTCGTATGTCAAAAAAAGCCATTTTTCAGAAATTGGAAAAAGCTATCACCGATCTTTTTTTTCTGGTAATGTTTATCAATATGTGAGTTAGGCTCAACTTGATTTATAGAAAGTGACACCCTGTTTTAGCATAACTTTTTGTCAGAGGTCGTTGACCCCTAGCATTGATGTCACATCAGATATGATTGAAAATGTTGACTTACAAGGTTTTGCACTTTCACTTAGTAAGGTGCAAAACCTTGTAACTCGACCATTTTTCACATTTTAAAGCAACTTGCAGTATTCAATGTACCTTTAATCTATAGGTAAACAGTAAAAAATATAATTTGACCATGATAAATAACAACAGCTAATTTTAATTAGTGGCTGCAATGGCAAAAATGAGGAAAATGACATTTTTTTCAAATTTTTGTGCACACTTTTTTTCAATAGCCTATATCACCACAATAAATATAGGGAGGTAAAAAATTTTTAAAAAGGAAATTTCCTGTGAGCCATAAAAAACGTACCATAATCATAATTTTTCAAAAAAGGTTGAAATATCCTAAATATGTGCTTCAAAGTTCTGATTTGAGTTACGAGGTTTTGCACTTTCACTTTTTGGAACAAATCGACATACAAGGTTTGGTGAAACCGTGGTTAAATCATTCTGTTACAGCTTCCAAAAATAGCAAAGAGGCAAGGTGAACAATTGACAACATGTATTGGATATTGAATCAGTCATTCCACTCAAAATCTAAATATAGCAAAATTTTGACATACGAGGTTTTGCACTTTCACCATCGATTTATTTTGACAATACAAAATATATACATTAAAATAATTAATAGAAGCCATGTAGCAGGGGTTTGGGGGCAGCAGCACCCGAATTAAGAGGAAAAAAAAATTATTTGAGCTTGCCAAATAGGGCCAACATTTTTGGTCTGCGACTCAATTTTTTTGCAAGCTTGACTATCCAAAATGAACTTATTTTTTTCAAGAAACCTAAAAGTTGATTATTATTTCATATCAGAATACATTGATAAAGGTCTAACAAATGTGAAAGCGGATTTTTCATTAAGACCAATTAAAATTGTGCTTGTTTTAATCTTCCTTCTTGTTCGCCATTTTTGCTGTCCATTTTTAAAATACTTTGTTGGTCATTTTGTTCTGGTGTTTCCTTCAATATATCAACATGTGGTCACTCAAGCATGCAATGTCACGGCAAGGTGTATGATTTGTGATATGCATTATATCAGAGTGAATTCCTGGCTTCTGGTTGGCCAACTTGAAAAAAAGCAAACAGTGGTATAATCACAGATGTAACACAATTACAGATTATAAATTTGCAGACCCCCCTCTCAACTCCTTCCCCATAATTAATGAAACAACTGTAACTTACCTGGAACTTTTCTGACTATTGGCTGTCATATTTGACCTGCTTCCAATTCATGGTCAACCTCTTCCAAAACTGTTGTTCACAATTTTCCAACTGCACCAGGGCATCATTTCACATCCATCCACTGCAACTGTAAATGTGCAAATGAGGTAAGCTGGTATCCCTCTAATCTGTTCATATCCTGGAAGCTAACTTTCTGGAAATTTATGTGACCCACATCTCTAGTTATTGTGACAGGCAGATGATAGATAGATAGATGGATTATAAATAGATAGATAGATAGATAGATAGATAGATAGATAGATAGATAGATAGATAGATAGATAAATAGATAAATAGACAGATAGATAGATAGATAGATAGATGAATAGATAGATATTAGATAGATAGATAGATAGATAGATAGATAGATAGATAGATAGATAGATAGATAGATAGATAGATGGATAGGTAGGTTTGTTACACAACTGATTCAATTTATAAACTATATTAATGCAGTAGTGATTGAATTGTAGGCTATAAGTCTGTTTGTTACAGCCACATATATACTCAAATAAAGGCTGCCATTGAATAGAGGCCCCCCTTGGATAGAAGCCTTGGGTAGGTGCTTGACCAAAATACTACATGCCTCCCTTGTGCAGCCGCCTGCAACATAGGACATAATAATTATTGTGGAACCACATTTATAACATAAGCCCATAATAGTTTGTAGAATTTTACAAGTGGGTGAATTTGTGTAATGCGTAATTACAAGCAAGTACACAAACGTGATACTAAGTCTTGTAAAATATTGCCATTCACTAATATGTCCAATTGCAGTTGACACATTACAACCAATAAATTTGACTAAACCAATGCTCAAATTATAACAATAAACCCTAATTTGGTAGAACTACCAAGCGTATTAATAATGGCTTAATTGTAAGGGCTTGTAGCATGGTATTGTGTACAGTGGCATTTTTTCAGACTGGAAAGCTTATTATTTCAACATGATATGTTATTTGGACATGGCATGCATCTGATTGACTAGAGGAGAATGTGCAGTTTTCAGAAATATATGGTTTGATATGTGTTGGTTGATTTGCCTATCACCATAAATCAAAATTCTGCTCAAAAAACACATTTTTTACCTTGTTTATAGCTCATTTACAAATAGTATTGCTTATAAATGGTAATGATTTTGATATTTTGACAATTTTCAAAATTAAATAATTGATTCAGTATCACAGACTGAAACACAAAGAACATATTTAGCTAAAAAAATTATGGTTTTACAGTGTTAGGGTTCACCAGGGGAATTTTTTACATGGAGATATCACTTAGTTTGAAAACCATTAATTTTCTTACATGCACTTTTGATCTCTCCTGGAATATATATCCTCTATATCTGGAATATTGCTAATGGCTGTGTGGAAGCCCCATAGTATCCCTCTTTCAGACCAAAACTTCTTCAGTTCCTGAGACCATTATAAGAGCACATTTAGGATATTCTTGCAATGCTTATGCAAATGTTCGCAAGTACGTCGCGTTTTACAAATTCGTAGGTCTAGGTGTCAAAGTTTTAGAGGTAAAGTTGAAATTTTTTTACAGATATTTATGTATCAAACTGCGATATAGGACAAAATATTAAGTCTCTAACAATTTTATTGAACTTGTTAGAGCTGATCTTAGTGCGTTCACAAGTACGTCGCGTTTTAAGAAACAGACACTTCCTGCTGCTACCTCACCAGGGTCATGTCAATTGCATGGATACTTGTGAATAATCATTAGAAAACACATTTAAGAAGCAAAAAAAAAATTTTGAGAAAAATCTGAACTCAATTATGGGCAAAATTAGCATATTTTTAAAAATATGATAAATGAGAGAAAATTATCAAAAACCATATTTTTTCTCTTAATTATGCTATAGACAGGTAATTCTGGATTAAATCCAATATCAATAATGCCAATTTGAATTATTTTCTTCAATGGACGATGCATATATTTTCAAATGAAAATTAGTAGGGCTATTTTGGGGAGAGTCAAAAATCTGCTATTAACTTGGAACAAAACCCAAGACCCGACATCCTAAATCAAATACTATGTCTAATAATTAGGTTCCCTAGAACTATAACAAACTGATTTAGAATAGAATTTCCTTATTTTGATGCCTTCATCTCTATATTATATCGCATGATTTCTTGTTAATTTCAGGGAAATTATCTTATCGCAATATGAAGTGTTTAATCATTATTTACCAATTTTAAAAGGTTAAATTGATTTTCCACTATGTTTTAACCATGTTCATTATTCATTTCACATTACTAGACCCCCAATTTGGTTTTTTGTGCTGTTATTAATCATTTATTTTCATCCGAAAATGACACTGAAATTGACTTTGGCTTGGTTTTTGTTGAGTATAGTCAATGCTATTATGACTATGGTTACCATTTTTTCCAAAGTTAGTCAACACTATATCATGAACGTTTCCTGTTGGTTTGGTGGCTTTAATACTTATACTTTTTGTGGCACAAGTGTTTTGACCAGGTGTGGAGATTTCAATTTTTGCAGGGCGAAGCTTAAGATGCAGCTCCTCACTGCCTTCAGTTAGAAATACAAAAGCCCATCAAAATATACTCCAGTATGTGTATTATAAGTGTTCCAAAAATTATCTTCCTGGATTAAGTTGAAGTACTTATTTTTTTGATGAAATAAACCGTATTCCGGTTCCGTCACGATTCATCCCAGTGTATCGATTCAACCCATATTACGGAACAACGAAAGCTCATTAAGCTCAATCCTTTTGGATTTAGTTTCCCTAATATATTAGCTATCAAAATATAAGAAGTAGTTAATTGTGCTATAACTTTCATTTTTCATCATCGTTGGCCAAAATGTGTACACAATAGTGTGCTACAAGCCTAAGAGACAAATCAAGCAAATGCAAGAGTGCTAGTTTGACATATACAGGGGTATTTAAATGCTCATTTTTACAGCAGCACAAGTTTGTGTATATACCAAATGTTGAAAACATGCATACTGGTGTATAATCATTAATAACATTGGGAACTGATTATGCAATTAACTGCTTGTAATTCATGCAAAAAAGTTATGAATACATTTTAATTCAATAAGTCATGACACAAATAATGCCAGCAGGTGTTAAATTCATTTTAAGTGAGCACTACGCAATCTGGGCCGCATTTCATGACTTCTGGTTTCCATGGCAACAGATTAAGCATTTATTTGTATCGGTATGTCCTGATTTTTTGGGTGTTGTTTGCAAATTACGGTAGTATTGTCAGACCCAAATATCATGTTTCTACATCAAATCTAGCAAAAGTTAAGACAAGTTGGACAGACATTTTGAAAACCCTCATAGTACAGGGTGTATATTACTTAAGATGTATACCAATAATACTCCATAGACAATACAAGCATATGCAATTCGAATTTGGAGATTGCAGGAGCAGAGCCATTTTGCAAATAACACACAGATATGGTTCAAATGCAATAGTTGACCTTGTACCTCTCACTTATTTTGATAATTTTCAGGCATGCAAAGTATTTTTTCTTTTATAGTATTTGCATATTTTAAAGAAATGCAAAACTGGTGGGAGCCTATGTCAAAGTCACATGACAAATTTCAATTAGAATACAACCATAGCAGTGATCACAAACTGTTATACATTGTTTGTCACTATTTGTGCGTTGAGCAGTTAAACATGAGATATTATACAGTTATCGCACAGCACCAAGTGCAATATCAGTTTTTATGGCACCTCGGTGACTAATATTGCACGAGGGCGCAGCCCGAGTGCAATATTATTCACCGAGGTGCCATAAAAACTGATATTGCACAAGGTGATGTGCAATAACTGTTATATCATATCGTTTTTTTGTGTCAAATGAAAAGAAAAGGGCTGGAATTCCTTGTCCAAACTTTTTTTGTGTTTCTTTTGATTCGCCTTTTTATAATGTATCTCGTCAAAAGGCAATAAATTTTTCACTCACAAAAAAAATGTTCACACTTTCGGAATGGAAAAATGATTTACTTAATGATGGATTTTATTTTAGATTTTTTTCTGAAACTTTATAGCAGACTTTAGACCTCTAAACACAAAAAAATCGGCATAAATTCTGTTTTTCGGTCACTTATTGCTTTATTCTGGAAATAGAAATAATATAATCAGTACAAAAAATAGATATCCTGATAGCCCTTAAAAAGACGCATCTTTTGCCGCAAAAACGAGCTTTCTAACTGCCTCCGTTGCTGTACAGTGCACTTTTTACTAAAATCAGAAAACACAAATTGTTTGCCAGCCTGTGGCTGCAGCAGCTCTGAAACGTTGTGCTTCCTCTCAGATCCGTCCAATCTCTCACATTAGTCCCTCACATGAATCCAAAAAGATGCCTAGAAGTGTGATTTCGTTGACCCCCCCTGTTTAGCCAGGTTTCATGGTACCAAATTGTAGCAAATTTAGTATAGATTCTATTTCTGCCTGTTACCAAGTTGGCAAAATACCTGAAACATACTCAAATTTTAAAAAATGGGACAAACGTTGAAAAATATAATTTTTTTTATATTTTGCTCCTAAAAATATTTAAAATTCAGCCCTGATCTTAAAAATTGTCTGAATATCATGATTTTTTCAGAAGATGATCACCAAAGAATTCTACAAAAGATAGAAGAACTAATTTCTACCTAACTTCAAGATGGCCACCAAAATTAAAGATGGCCGCCTGATAAAAAATATGATTTCCCTCTATTTTAGCTATTTTTCCGAAATAATTTTTTTATTAATATTTCAAATGGCTTCAAACTGGAAGGAAGTGGTTGGCTACCTTCAATTTATTGTATTTTACCATTTTGTGAATACAGAAATGATTTAAATGCCATACTTTCCATTTTATAAGGGATTAAAGTTGGCCGCGACATGCAATTTGGTGTGAAAAGTTGCTGTGAACGGACCTGGGATTTTCATCTAATTGGGCTGCTTCATTGATCTCCCCCAATATTTAGTCAGGTTTCTTTATACCAAATTGTTGAAAATTTAGTATAGATTGCATTTCTGCTTGTTGCCAATTTGACAAAATACCTGAAATATGCTCGAATATTCAGAAATTGCCGAAATGTCGGAAAAAATTGATTTTTTTTCATATGTTGCTCCAAAAAATATTCAAATTCAGCCCTGACCTTAAAAATTGTCCAAATATCATGATTTTTTCAAGGACAGAAGATCAAAGTATTTTACAACAAATGATGGAACAAATATGCTTTTATTTTCAAAATGGCCACCAATATTCAAGATGGCTGTCTTACACCAAATTGGATTTTCCTGTATTTTAGCTTATTTATTTTAAATAATTTTTTTAATTCATACTTTTAATGGCTTCAAGCTGGAAGTGAGTGGTTGGCTAATATAGATTGGTTGTATTCTACAATTTGGTGAAGACAGAAATGATTTAAATGCAGTACTGTCTATTTTAAAGGGGGTTAAAGTTGGCCCGGACATCCAATTTGGCGTGAAAAGTTGCTGTAAACAGACCTGGGATTTTCGTTTAATCCCTTGGGTCCAGTTGGGCTGCTTCATTGATCTCCCCCAATATTTAGTCAGGTTTCAATATACCAAATTGTTTAAAATTTAGTATAGATTGCATTTCTGCTTGTTACCAAGTTGAAAAAATATCTGAAATATGCTCAAATATTCCGAAATTGCCGAAATATCAGAAAAAATGATTTTTTTCATATTTTCCTCCAAAATATATATTTAAATTCAGCCCTGACCATAAAAATTGCCCAAGTATCATGATTTTTTCAAGGATAGAAGATCAAAGTATTCTACAACAGATAATGGAACAAATTTTGTTTTTATTTTCAAAATGACCACCAATATTCAAGATGGCCGTCTGACACCAAATCAGATTTACCTATATTTTAACTTCTTTTTTTTAAAATAATTTTTTTCAATTCACACTTCAAATGGTTTCAAGTTGGAAGTGACTGATTGGCTAATATAGATTGGTTGTATTCTACCATTTTGTGAAGACAGAAATGATTTAAATGCAGTACTTTCCATTTTATAGGGGGTTAAAGTTGGTGCTGACATCCAATTTTGTGTGAAAAGCTGCTGAAAATGAATCTGGGATTTCATCTCATTCCGTGGGCCCAAGTGCTGCTTCTTTGGCCTCAACCCTCTCCCGCCATATTTAATCAGGTTTCTTCATATCAAATCATGGCAAACCTTAGCATGGATTTTACTTCTTCATGTTTCTAAGTTGAAAAAATACCTGAATGATGCTCATATCTAAAAAATAATCGGGGAATTGTTGAAAATAAAAGGTTTTTTTTTCCACATTTTAAAATTTTACTCCGACTGTCGAGCATCTTGATTTTTTCAGGTCAACAATGTAGAAGGTCAATCAAAATAACAATGTAGAAGGTCAATCAGAATAACAGAAGATGGGGAATTCAAAGGCCATCAATATGATATGTATTAGACCTACTGCCCTTGATGTCCCAGATAAATACCCAGCCCTCAGATTTATGTGTCAAAAAATTATGAAATAACTTTTTGGGATCTGGGTAGTTACATTGGTCATAGAAGGTCAATCAGTATATGAAAAGATTGGGAATTGAGTGGCCATCAATATGAAATGCATTAAAGCCCTTGATGTAGACCCAAAAGCCGCTGCGAACAGCCGTCAGTTGCCCCATTAAGGCCATCAACTGAAACTAGTTCTTAATTTCTGCAGCCATAACCCAGCCAGCCATTTGCGCTGCAGCTCAGTCAGTAGATAATTTAAGTGATATTAAAGGCACACAATAGTGCAATTTTTTTATTTGTTGAGAGCTTCACATGCACTATTTTAAGAAACACGGTAGTGATCCTTTTGAAATTCTCTCAAAATAAACCAATGAAATAAATTATTTTATTCATTGATTTTGGCCAAACTTTTGGCACAAGCAAAAGCGACTCCTGTAGGGAGAAACTGATCAAGTCACATAGGACTGGGTAATGAATAAACAAATAGATGACCTTTTATGACCTCTGGAAGTACGAAAGAATGGTGAGGCCTAGCTGTGAAATGTTTTATGAACAAAGAGATGAAGCTTAAAAAGCTGACAAGGTAAAACTCAGACAGGCTGAAACTGTGGAAAATCTTGCAAAAGCTTGTGATAAGGTCTATTTCACAGCCAACTCCGCCCCAACTGTCATCCATACGAATAATTATAAATTCTAGGGTGCTGATTGGCTGTTTTTTTGTTGGTTTTTTTAAAACTTTATTTGGCACTGGTTATTTTGCCTCATAGTTGCCATGTCCAGAACGCATCTTGTGTTGGAAACAACTGATATTTTAGATAGACAGAATGTCAAGATGGACAAATATGTGCATAAACAGACAGACTGGATAGATAGATAGATAGATAGATAAATAGATAGATAGATAGATAGATAGATAGAAAGATAGATAGAAAGATAGATAGAAAGATAGATAGAAAGATAGATAGAAAGATAGATAGAAAGATAGATAGGCCTAGATAGATAGATAGATAGCTAGATAGATAGCTAGATAGATAGATAGATAGATAGATAGATAGATAGATAGATAGATATAGTGTATCTTGGAAGCTGCATGTGGGTGTTGCTTCATCATTATTATCATACATTTAGGCCCTAATTGTACATTTTGCGATCTGGTCTTGCAAATTGTGGTCCAAATCAGTCACTGCTTACTCACTCAACCTTTAGAGAATCAACCAATCAGATTTAATTGCATGGCTAAATGATTGCAAGTTGTAAATTGTTTTATTCTGTTTTTTTTACACCTATTGTCATTTGCACATAATAGCCTCTTCCCAAGTGTAGGAAATTCACAGCTGGTATTATATCAAGAAATGTTTCTTTAAATTCCTTGACAGTTTGTCACAGGTATATCAGGTAGACAAAATAGAAGGAGTCCAGACCTCAAATTTGTTCAATTAATTAGAGGAGAGGGGGAGGCCCACCCTACCCTACGTCACTTATCAGCTGACTGAGCATGCAGTAGGGACACTAAATATTGCTCAAATTCCAATTTCATATATTTTTCCTGATCTGTGCTTAAAACCAATCTTTTTTAGGGTTGACAGGATGCACTTGCAGTAGGCCATTCTTTTAATAGGAAAAAAATGAACGAAACTGTCATTTTGACGAGTGTGGCCCTTTAAAGGCAGCAGTGAAGTCAATTGCAGAACCAGCCTAATCAGGTAATTGTGCTTATTGCAATCCTGGAGGTCACATATATGTCTCTCTCTCAGTTGAATTAGTAGCAATCAAGGAGTAACACTTGGCATAGGCATATTTTGCGGAGTGTCAGGGGGGGCTGCTTGCATCAGGGCAAATGGCCCATCAGAGCAAATCCTGACCAATATCAAGGCAAATCCACTGCCCTGGTTATATCCATTACATGTTAAAATTTCAGGGGAAAATTATTATGAATATATGTTTATAAACTGGTGTTTATGTTGCAGGCCTTTAATTTCCCCATCTTTTGATATGCTGATTGATCTTCTATGATCAACATATATACCCAGTTCCCAGCCTCCAGACCCTCGCTGGCCCCCCCGGGCCCCCTGGGAGGTACTTCGCTCAGATTTTGGTGGAAATGCTAGGTTGGGCCTCGAAAGTGACCCAAACCGAATCCTGGAATATATGACTGGCACCAACAACATTCAAATTTAAATTTACTGAAATTTAATTACATCTTATTTTAAAGCAGTCCTTGCGTTATTTGGTAAAAATTTGTATGTGAATCCTTATTTTTGAAGGCCTTTTTCAGCTCTAATTATCATCCAATTTCAAGATTTTTTTTCAGACTGGTGAAAGGAAGGACAATAAGATTGACTTCGGGAAATTTTGGAGGTCAACAAGACTCATCCAGGGCTGAAAAATGAGGGTCAAAAATGCAAAGCTTAGGTAATAGGTATACAGTCCAATACTTTTGACAGGGCTAAACATAAATGGACAGTATTGCATAAATATAAATCATGTCTGTCTTTGCCTAGAATACAAACAAAAAATACTATCTTTGCCTAGAATACAAACAATAATAATTTCCCAACAGATCCATATGAAATATAAAATAAAGAATTAATTTGAAAAAAAAAAGTTACAAGAGAGGCAAATCAGATTTGCCCTCAGGTGGCCATCTGCTATTTTAGTGGCCATCTTGAAAACCGAAGAAAAGAAGCTATTTTATTGACCCTTTTATTTTATTGAACCTTCTCTTTCAGTCAATGTGAGAGAATGGATCAGGTCCATTTTTCTCACGGTGCCTCTTGCCACAGGATGAGGACTTGCCACACCTAGAGTTTGCTTATATGATAGCTTAGGGGGTCTAGTATGTTGCTTCATGGCACCAGAGTCCTGCACTACTGTCAAGTGCTAAACTTGACTTGGCTGTGTCAGTTTTTCTGACAACATGGTCACTGCCATGGCCTTTTGAGTAGTGGTATTAGTCCTCAGCTGTTGCGGAGGGAGGGATGGGCCACTGTCATTGACTGGCCCCTGGATCAGTGGGTGTTGATTATATGTTGTATCAGTTGATCTGTATTCAGAGCCTTTAGGCTGGGCAGAATCAAGGGGGCTGAGACTTATACAGCGGCTTTCGGACCCTGGAAAACTCCAGAGAATCTGAAATTTTTTACATTCAATGCACCTTCATTAGCCAAATTCTTTTGGGAGGGGGGGTCCTCAAGGGGTCCTCCAGGTGCCCAAATGCATGCATGTCTAACACCGGTGCTTGGGCTTAGAGCTGCTATGCATGTAAAATTGGTCCCATTCGTAATGCCGGATAGATATTGTAATATCTATACCTCTGCCCACAGGAGCACTTGTGACAAGGTGTGAAATTCTCAAATTAGAATACACTGTACTTTTGCTGTCAATGGCTATCATAATAGGTCAATAAGTCTCTCTTTCAGTCTTTGAATTATCAAATTCTTTGTCTTCAGCTTTGGTAATCCACAGCCTAAATAATCAAACATTTGGACAATTTGCAAGATTACGCCTGCATTCTACATATTTTTGGAGCAAAATGTGAATAACTAATATTTTTTTCAACATTTCTGCAATTTCTGAATATTTGAGCATCTTTCAGGTATTTTGTCAACTTGGTAACAAGCAGAAATGCAATCTGTACTAAATTTGCAACAATTTGGTACAAAGAAACCTGACTAAATATTGGGGGAGATCAATGAAGCAGCACAACTGGACCCAAGGAATTAGAAGAAAATCCCAGTTCTGTTTACAGCAACTTTTCACGCCAAATTGGATGTCCGGACCAGCTTAACCCCCTATAAAATGGAAATTACTGAATTTAAATCATTTCTGTATTCACAAAATGGTAGAATACAACGAATCTATATTAGCCAACCACTCACTTCCAGCTCGAAATCATTTGAAGTATGATTTTAAAAAATTATTTAAAAAAATAAGCTAAAATATAGGTAAATCCGATTTTTTTCAACATTTCGGCAATTTCTGAATATTTGAGCATCTTTCAGGTATTTTGTCAACTTGGTAACAAGCAGAATTGCAGTCTATACTAAATTTTCAACAATTTGGTATGTGGAAACGTGACTAAATATTGGGGGAGATCAATGAAGCAGCACAACTGGACCCAAGGAATTAGACGAAAATCCCAGATCCGTTTACGGCGACTTTTCACTCCAAATTGGATGTCAGCACCAACTTTAACCCCCTGTAAAATGGAAAGTATGGCATTTAAATCATTTCTGTCTTCAGAAAATGGTAGAATACAACCAATATATATTAGCCAACCACTCACTTCCAGCTTGAAACCATTCGAAGTATGAATTAAAACAATATATTTTCAGAAAGAAGCTAAAATATGGGTAAATCCGATTTGGTGTCAGACAGCCATCTTGAATATTGGTGGCCATTTTGAAAATAAAAACAAATTTGTTCCATCATCTGTTGTAGAATACTTTGATCTTCTATCCTTGAAAAAATCATGATATTAAGACAATTTTTAAGGTCAGGGCTGAATTTAAATATATTTTGGAGCAAAATATGAAAAAAAATCATTTTTTCGACATTTCAGCAATTTCTGAATATTTGAGCATCTTTCAGATATTTTGTCAACTTGGTAACAAGCAGAAATGCAATCTATACTAAATTTTCAACAATTTGGTAGAAAGAAACCTGTCTAAATATTGGGGGAGATAATGAAGCAGCACAACTGGACCCAAGGAATTAGATGAAAATCCCAGATCCGTTTACAGCAACTTTTCACACCAAAATGCATGTCGGGGCCAACTTTTAACCTCTATAAAATGGTAAGTATGGCATTTAAATCATTTCTGTCTTCACAAAATGGTAGAATACAATCAGTCTATATTAGCCAACCACTTCCTTCCAGTTTGAAGCCATTTGAAATATTTTTAAAAAAATTATTTCGGAAAAATAGCTAAAATAGAGGGAAATCATATTTACTATCAGGCAGCCATCTTTAATTTTGGTGGCCATCTTGAAGCTAGGTAGAAATTAGTTCTTTTATCTTTTGTAGAATACTTTGGGGATCGTGCTCTGAAAAAATCATGATACACAGATAATTTTTAAGGTCAGGGCTGAAATTTAAATATTTTTAGGAGCAAAATATAAAAAAAATTCATTTTTCGAACGTTTGTCCCATTTTTTTAAATTTGAGTATGTTTCAGGTATTTTGCCAATTTGGTAACAGGCAAAAATATAATCTATACTAAATTTGCTACAATTTGGTACCATGAAACCTGGCTAAACAGGGGGGGTCAACGAAATCCCAGATTTTGGCCCTCAAGTGAGGGACTACATGTTAAAACAAGAACGAACACTCAGAGAGTGTATACGTAGGCCTGCCAGCCTGCCGAGGCCTAGGCCTATCTATCTATGTATCTATCTATGTATCTGTCTATGTATCTATCTATGTATCTATCTATCTATCTATGTTTGTATGTATGTATGTATGTATGTATGTATGTATCTATCTATCTATCTATCTATCTATCTATCTATCTATGTGTCTGTCTCTCTAGCTGTCTGTCTGTCTACCTCTCTAACTCTCTATCTATCAATCTATCTATCTATCTATCTATCTATCTATCTATCTATCTATCTATCTATCTATCTGTCTATCTATCTGTATATCTATCTATCTATCTAATCATTCGATACCTATGTATTGTATAAGTGAGAATCGTGTCTATAAATTTACTCGGGTATCTATCTGACTTTTTATCCCTAACTTCTACTCTAATAAATTGTTAATGAAGGTGGTGTTTGGTAAATGCATTTTTCCTTCTTTCTTGCCTTCTTTCTTTCTTTCCTTCTTTCTTTCCTACTTTATTTCCTTTTTTCTTTCCTTCTTTCTCTCCTTTATTAATAAATATGTAAAAACTTGCTGTAAATAATGGCAAGAAAAATGGACACTGTGCAGAATGGAACAGGTATATTTTCAATTAAATAGCTAAATAAGTGACGGAGGCCAGCCAAATTCGAAAAGAGCCTTGAATGACCCACTAGTAAGAATACTACGAATAATCAGATTCATACAGTACATAGTTTTAACAGGATCTTGTGCACAGCGTCATACACACAGAGAGAGCTTGACTCGTCACATAAGCCCTGCTGCAGGCAGGCCTAATGACTGTGCAATATAATGAGTGCAATGTCGTAGAATATGGCACGGCTGTCAGCCAATGAGAAGCGAGTAGTTCCGCTAGCCATATGATATAAATGTATAAGAATCTGCAACTAACAACACCCAACAATAACTGTGAATTTTGAGAAAATGGTTTTCATAGTCAACTGTCAAATTTGATAGATTCTGTGACAAATATATCAAAACATGCATGTACAGGGCATTTCTTTGACTTGTCATATGCTAGTATATGGATGGATTAAATCTGTCTACAAGATCTGACATACTATGTCTATCAATGACTGGCACTTCCGCTCATGTGTATATTACTTGAGATGCGTACAACTAAGTCAGAAATTTTTCACCAACCTTATAGCAAGATGTACCAACAGGTGATGCATTTCTAATAGAATTTGCAGAGGACAGTGGACAACTGAAATAGGCTACATGAATATCCTCTTGCAAAGTGTGTCAAACTAAAAAAAATCATACATGTTTCAACCCAATAAATGGCCTAGTTACTCTTTATTATTTCCTGGTAACAGGTCCTTTTAGAGAATAGCTATTTTTGCTTTGTGTATTACAGATGTCTGAGAGCAAATCTCTTGTATCAAATTAAATCCTCGTGGCTATTGTTGAAATTGCAATTTGTAATATTGCAAGATCTTGAGATCATAAATTTCAATAACTTTTCTGTTCATCCACAATATTTTTTTATCAGGATTTACGATTTGAGTTGCTTGAGGGGATGGAAAAAAGTGATATTTGACCCAACCACAATTAAATTAGTGAAATTTTAGTGTCCATGCTAACCTGCCCCCTACAGGAGCCTTTTGTTAAAATCTTCAAAAAGGATGTTTTATTCACATTTTGTTGTGGAATGATTGTCTGTGTTTTTGTTTCTATCCAGGGTATGCCTTATAACCCCATTGTTCAGTAGTTTGGGTCCATAAGCTTCATTTCCAGATACGGACGCCTACAGCCATGGCCGTAACTTTTCACTCATCTGCAATGCTGCGCTATGGTGCAATTATTGTGACCAATCATAACAAAGCCAATACTTGCTCAATCTTCACTAAATCGTGAGCAATTTTAGTTTGTACAGAGTAGCAGGTGCTCTGGTAGAAATAATTGCATTAAATGATATTTTCACAGTAATAGTGGCAAAATAATGAATAAGTTGAATTTTGAGCATAAAATCAATTATGATGCTATATGTTAATCCATGGTACTAACAGCCGCCAGAGTTTGTGGATGTGTTGTTTACACGTAAATTAAGCATTCATGGCGAAATTATTATAAAATTCAAGATTGAATTTTTCATTCATCGGGTTTTACAAGAACTGTTTTTTTCTTTAAATATGACAAAATTTTATGTAGGTATAGGAAATAACCGCACTTCTTCTTTTGAAAGAAAATTGTGTCAAATACTTTCCATGGATGTGGAATTTTATGAAACAAATTAAATTTCATAATAAGAAAAACAATTCACTACTTTATTCTTACATCAGAAATTAACAATTTTTCTAATCATAAACACATCAAGCGAAACCCGATCAAGCAACGTTAAAGTTTCGCATTTAACTGTAATTTTGTCATGAATGCTTAATTTCGTGCGTGTCCTACACATCCATACACTTGGGTGAATATTACCATCATGTGAATGATAATATAGGATCAGAACTGTATGGCCATATGCTTAAATTTCAAGTAAATCAGTATTTTGCCTCACAGCTATGAATGTAACATAATTCCATTCATCAATTTTTTTCAGAACACCTCCAAATACACACTGACTATAATTCCTGACATTCTGGTGAAGATCCAGCAAGTATTTTCTTTGTTATGATAGGTCAAAATTATAGCACCATTGTGAAGCATGGCTTCTGGGTGAAAACTTACGGCCATGGCTGCACATTTTGAGTTCTTAATTCAAAATCTGCTATATCATCAATATTTAAAAAAATGTTCATGGCACAGCTTCTTGAAGTCTTGTGCATGTTTTGTGAAAATTTCATTAGGTCATTCCCATCCTCCAAGTCACAAAACCAACATTTCCATTGTCGTATTTTCCAAGTGAGCGCAGTCTATTGATGTTTCAGACAGAGCTCACTAAAATGAGTAGTGTGTAGTGCGAAATCAACCGTTTTTCATGATTTTTTCCACAGTTGCTCATAGGATCATACATGAGGTCTGTGCCAATTTGATGATTATTGAGCTACAGGGATGTGGTAAATTTTGTTGTTTAACAATGTTGCGTTTTTAATGGCGCTCAGTGTAGATAGATAGATAGATAGATAGATAGATAGATAGATAGATTGATAGATTGATAGATAGATAGATAGACAGATAGATAGATAGATAGATAGACAGATAGATAGATGGATAGATAGATAAATGGATATATGTATAGATGGATCCAGATGGATCCCATATGGTATGACCACCCCTGAACCCTCTCAACACAGCCGCCTAAATTTAGATTGGCTGCATCTATTCTGAAAGTGAAAGTACTTGGCAGTCTGTGCTGGCAAAATGTTAATTTCAACAAGCATGGTGAGACAAGTTCTGTTATGGGAGTCACATTTAAATGTGTTATAGTTAAAAACATTGAAATGTGTTTTAAAAGTTTTCTCATTCCTGCAGAAACATGTAAACAAGAATATTGCCAACTCACCTGAGAAGTCAAGAGTCAGTTAATTGAGCGTCAAACAAACTCCAGTAATTCTTTTCATTGCAGTCTCCAGCATGTCTGTATACATGCTAGGCCTATGGCCAAAACAGATGAAATGGTTGTTGCTGGTTACATCAGGGAGATTGTCCCACTTCCATTGAAATTTGCTGCTGACCTCCTTGCAGTAACCTAACCAGGATCAAGGATCTGTCATGAGCTATTTACAACTGAAGTGCATGCAGCATTCTTAGCGGATCCGGGGGGGGGGGGGATTTTAGGGGTTTAACAAATCCCTCCACCCTTGGGCCTGTAGATTAAAAAAAAATTACATTTGCATTTTCATTTGTAAACTCCCCCCCCCTTCCGACAATAATTTTTGGTTCCGCCCCTGCATTCAGTAGCAATGGACAAGCTGTCCCAGTTAGGAGAGAGGATTTAACAGACGGAGGAGGGGGCTTGGATCTTTTTTTTGATAAATAATTTTTTGATGAAATAGGTAAAATATATCTTGGCAGTCTTGAAATAAATAATTTCTGGCAGGCATTTTTTTTTTTTGAGAGGGTCTTGCTCAGTGGCGTCAGTGTAGGTGATGCTGGTGGGGCATTTGCCCCACCACTTTTTGGCCAAAGTATATATGTTTGTCAACCAAAAAATATATAATTTTTCCCCTGACATCTTCCAAGAAGATGTGACAACTATTTGCCCCACCACTTTAAAATGAAACTGACGCGGTGGGCCCCTGGTCTTGCTTGATTTAGGAATAAATATTTTGTGCACTTGAAATAAATAATTACTGGAGAAATAGTAAAAAATTGGGCAAGATTTAGAGATTGGCTGCAGTAGCATGACTATTTCTCCTTTTGGCTAATTATTTTAACAATTAGCAAACTATATTCCCCCTCTGGACAAACAAAATCCTTCAACTTTGCCCAAAGGAAATTCGCTATTCTAATTATTGGCAACCTACTGTTCCTATTGGCCCGCTTTGCCCAAAGGAAATTCGCTATTCTAATTATTGGCAAACTTTGCCAATCTCTAAATGTTTTTTCGGGCCACTTAGAACATTAACAAATAGTTAAATCGTGCCCAATCCTGCAATTATCGCCCACCTCCGATGTCAAAATTCGTTGCAATAGAGCAGGATGGCCGGAGATGCAGGATTCGGTTTTTTGCGATATGCGTGACTTCTAAAAAAGATGAAGACCTAATTTCTTACGATCAAATTCGGCCCGAAAAAATAGCTATTTTTGGCTCGAGCTTCGGCGAGAGACGTTTGGTTTGACCAAAGTCAAGTGATTTTGCCATAAGACAAGCTTGCTGATTGGTCCAGCCATGACCACGTGCTAGCCTGGTCTGCTGGTCTGTGTGATAGGCCAGGCGCGACGTAGGGGAAGCGGGGGTCAGAAGTCACAAAATTCAGAAAAAGCCCCAGAACAGAGCAGGTGTTTGTTAGATCTGAATGACCTTTGGCACAATTATGCAGTATTTAGTTGACTATAGTTGTATCACATGATAGCTGCTCTGCTGTAAATAGGCTTTAGTCAGTTCACGATTATTTAAGGCAAAGTCCGATGTGACTTTTTACCCCATATGTGCACACCATGTCAGGGTCAAGAAGTCACAACCATGGGGTAACAAGTCACATGCAATTGTTGTGAACATACAACACTATATGAGGTAATATGCAGGCCTAGACTTGAAAGTCATCCTTGTGCATGAAATTTATAGTGAGCCTTCCAAAGCTATCAGCATGCAATGACAAGGCACCACCATCAAAGCCTGCGTCAGAAATTGCCCAAAATTTGCGAAATGAAATTTTGCTGCAATGCTCTCTCATCAGTACTATTGATGATGGATGATAATAAGATTGTAAGCTAAAAGCTTCTAGTACAGAATATTTTACTTTCCTTAGCACAGAATACTGACTTCCCAGTACCCTATGGTAAAATATCACAGTGCTGGGGTGAAATGTCACAGTGTGACATTTCACCCCTCAGCTGTTTTTTAAATTCAACGCATCATCATGGCAACTTGGTGACCAAATGGCCAAAAATGGGTTCACAGCATGAAAGACAATTATCCAAAAGACCTTGAAACACTAGCACAACTTCCTATGTCACAGTGACCAGACATTAATAGAGAAAGTTCAGAATCAATAAAACCTGTTTGGGACACCAAAAAAATGCATGAGGTGGATAAAAATCCACTTTGCAACATGAGTATAATTTTCATATTCCCTGCAGACCTTCTTCTCATAAAAGTGTCCCAAATTATGATTTAAGCTTAAGAATTAGGTCACTGCAAGTTGGTCAAAAAAACCTGTGACTTTTTACCCCTGTGACTTTTCACACCCTCTTCCCCTACTTTTAGTAGGTCAAACAAAAGCATCAGCAGCAGCAGCTCTGGACTGGCAGGACTGCAAAAATGTACTCACATAGCAGACCACCAGACTAACCACGTGCTTGTGTCGATCCCATTCACCTACTTGAAAAAGTCTTGAAAAGTTTTTAATTTCTTTTTGCAAAAAGTATTGAAAAGTTTTAAAATTACAGATTGTCATACAAATGTTTTTGTATTTACATATATTGCCATGGGAGGTATTAACAATAATGCAATCTATAATCTATAGGCCTATGCCAAAACAAGTTCTTCCTTCTTTCCTTCCATCTTTCTTTCCTTCCATCTTTCTTTCCTTCCATCTTTCTTTCCTTCCATCTTTCTTTCCTTCCATCTTCCTTCCTTCTTTCCTTCCTTCATTTCTTCTTTTTTTCCTTATTTTCTTCCTTCTTTACTTCTTTCTTTCTTCTTTCTTTTCTCCTTCTTTTTGTACTTCTTTGTATTCCTTCTTTTCTTCCTCCTTCTCTTTCTTCTTTCCTTCCTTCTTTCCTCCCTTCTTTCTTCATTCTTTTCTTCCTTCTTCACTTCTTTCTTTCTTCTTTCTTTCTTCTTTCTTTTATCCCTTCTTTTCGTACTTATTTTTATTCCTTCTTTTCTTCCTTCTTTCTTCCTGATTTTCTTTCTTATATTCTTCCTTCTTTATTTCCTTCTTTTCTTCCTCCTTCTCTTTCTTCTCCTTTTCCTTTTCCCCAGGTTGATTTTCCATTCCTTTATCATTCTTAAGATTTACACGCCTTTCAAACACGTTACTTTTTGCCAAGGTCATCATTTTAATATCTACTAGTAAATTGCCCGTAGTTTGGAGGGAACATAATAGTAACATGGCGCGCGTCTGAGAGAATGAACAAATTGACATTTTGCTGATTATTTCACCGTTTTCTTAATAAAATTGGATATTACTGAAACACTCGGTTGTTAGATTGAACTTCGGTTTGGTTTCGGTTTTTCCACTACAACCGAAACTGAACCGAAGTTCAATCTAACAACAAATTATGGGAACCGGCACAACACTGGTACCTCAGTGGGCACAAGATTTTGCTGGGTCACTCACTAATATAATAGAGTCACTATCCAAATTGTATATTTAGCCAAAGTTGGATATTTCATATGGGGGCACAGGTCCAATATTGGGGGGGGGGCATTTACTCAGTAACATTCGGCAAAAAGTGCATGTGTCTTGACTGTAACATATAGATGTGAAACTTTCGTTACCCTAAGAACTCCAAAGCACAAAACCACTTGTTGAGGCTGTACTTGTGGGTAAGGATGGAGATGGCTTAGAGCACCTCTGATAGATCGTTTCTGGGCCAGCACTTGGCCTCTATTGAATGTACATGGATGCAATTTGGTGGTCGGACGGATAGATATTCCATACTTTTTGAAATACTTAAAAATATATATATATTAATTATTTTTGTTCGTTTCCGGCCAAAGACTCAGTCACTATTAGAGCCCGGAGTCACTGAGTTTTGACAACATGACTTGACTTGAGTGCTTGGTGACTTGACTTGGAAGATTTTCATGACTTTGACATTTACCCTTGAGTGTTTCATGACTTGACTGAACCAACTTAATAATGCGAATAATAGGGGTGAAATTACCAGTACTAACAGATATGTACCAACATTTCCTTATGAGGTCATGTGACTCATATTTCTATACTTGGTATGTTATTCTTTATGACTGATGCGCCATAAGTCAGGTCATATCCCAATTATCCCATGCAAAAATGTCAGTGAGACATAACACTTACCAGTGAAGTCACACAATTGATGTCTTCAAACTGCTGAATGTTAGCACTTGTGATTCTTTAGCTGTAGCTGCTTTTTAATCTACCATAACATGTATTAAATACCCTAGTTGTGCCTTTTGGGGGTCTAAATGCTCTTACTAAAATTGATTACAAAAAAATCATCAAAAATGTAAAAAAAAATTGGTTTTTTCAACCCTCCGTTATTCCATCAATTTTGGGCTTAGACATTTGAAATCCAGCGTTTCGTTGTCTAAAATCTAGCCCTTTAAACTACTTGAATCATTTAGAGGGTCCATCTAACGAGTTTTGTGTAAAAACCAAAATACTGAAAAATGATCAATTTTTTACATTTTTCTTGAATTTCGGTCCCTCAAAAAAAATATATTATATAAATATTGGATGGGAGGGAGTCCAATATAGAGTATAATTGGATGAAGAAAAGTTATATTGGATGAGGCGCACTATTAGAGCCCGGAGTCACTGAGTTTTGACAACATGACTTGACTTGAGTGCTTGGTGACATGACTTGGAAGATTTTCATGACTTTGACATTTACCCTTGAGTGTTTCATGACTTGACTGAACCAAATTAATAATGAGAATAATAGGGGTGGAATTACGAGTGCTAACAGACATGTACCAACATTTCCTTATGAGGTCATGTGACTCATATTTCTATACTTGGTATGTTATTCTTTATGACTCATGCGCCATAAGTCAGGTCATATCCCAATTATCCCATGCAAAAATGTCAGTGAGACATAACACTTACCAGTGAAGTCACACAATTGATGTCTTCAAACTGCTGAATGTTAGCACTTGTGATTCTTTAGCTGTAGCTGCTTTTTAATCTACCATAACATGTATTAAATACCCTAGTTGTGCCTTTTGGGGGTCTAAATGCTCTTACTAAAATTGATTACAAAAAAATCATCAAAAATGTAAAAAAAAATTGGTTTTTTCAACCCTCCGTTATTCCATCAATTTTGGGCTTAGACATTTGAAATCCAGCGTTTCGTTGTCTAAAATCTAGCCCTTTAAACTACTTGAATCATTTAGAGGGTCCATCTAACGAGTTTTGTGTAAAAACCAAAATACTGAAAAATGATCAATTTTTTACATTTTTCTTGAATTTCGGTCCCTCAAAAAAAATATATTATATAAATATTGGATGGGAGGGAGTCCAATATAGAGTATAATTGGATGAAGAAAAGTTATATTGGATGAGGCGCAGCCGAATCCAATATAACTTTCTTCATCCAATTATACTCTATATTGGACGACTTACCATTCGATATCTGTTATATTCTCCATCCAATATAACTTATATTTTCCTTTTAAGTCGACTTGCTGCCAAATGGTCAAAAAACCATGACAGAGCAGTCAATGGTGATGTCACCAAGTCCATTGTCAGTATGCTGCCATGATGTCATCAGTTGTGATGTCACAATGAAAAGTTGACCATAATGACATCACCAGTGTTGACGTCACAATTGAACAACAAGTATAGAGGTGATTGTTCTTCATTTAAAAACTGTCTCGGATCCAATATAATTTTTTTAGGATCCAATATAACTTTTCGGGATCCAATATAACTTTTCTCAGCATAATATAGCAAGGATATTATCCAAGAATACTCGCTTGTGATTGGCTGACACAATCCGAGTGGAGAATATAATAACTATATTGGCAAAAACCAAATCAAAATGGAACTTTTATGGCCATTATGTAGTTTATGCACTTTTTAGAAGCGACAGAACAAGTTTAAAATTCACAAAAATGTGAAAGTACCCACTTCCTGACCATTTTGTGTCTAATAATGTTCTTGAATATGAACAAAATGGATAAACATCAATGAAATACATGGTTTTCGCGCATATATCTATTAAACCATCAGATATTTGAATATGAAGAAACAGAAATTGCTAAAAATAGGCCAAAAACTGTAGTCCGTTGAATTGTTACATTTCAGTCAATTTTTGATCTTGGTTACTCAAAGTGCCATACAACGTGTCCCAAGTGTAATTTTTGTTATCACATTCTTCCTCAAAATTTATGTGTTTCAATATAATAAAATATATAGACAAATAAGATTTATGCTCATAGTGCTGACTCAGGGGCCTTACCATTTAAAACTTTTGACAAGAAATCTCAAACCCCCACTTGTTACCCTTTTGCTCAAATCTAACCTCAGTGATGTAAATTAAAAACAAGAAATTAAAGTAATGTCAGCCTGCTTTTATTTATATAGATTATTGCATAAAAACTAAATGTGATCATTTCATGATTGCAGAAATGATGCCACTAAATACAGGGTTATATAGAAATTAACTTGGCATGCAACAAAACCTATTTTCTATGAATTTAAATATTTAATTTTATATTTATACAAAGACATTATTGTATTGGACAAATCTGTGTTTTAATTCATTACAAAACTCACCACAAGCATATTTTAGCACCTTGAATAGAACAAGTGTCAAGATGGAAGGGGGTGCAGCTTTTGTTGGGCATTATGTAACATGATGTCACTGATCCTCTCCAATGACCTAACCCAAGAACAAAGGGGAGGGTATAGAAGCAGATGCATACAGTGTAGTACCCTCACCTTCCTAACAAAATTCCCTGTTTTTCTTGGAAGTGTGTTCAAACAATGATAGTTTTTTTTTTTCTAAAACAAATAATGAAATTTCCAATTTCAATCAGAACTAGTGGACGTAACCGCGAGCGGTAACAAAACTTCACCTACTGTGGTACCAGTAACTCGAACAGACACAAGTAGATGAGCAAGTAAAAGGTACATGGAAAAGTACACAGGAATCATACATAATTATACATACAGACAGGAATACAAGAATGTTTCCTGTACATTGAGTACATGCAAGTATGCACAGAAAAACGAGTACATAAACCAGTACATGAACCAGTGCATGAACCATACATGAACCAGTATATGAACCAGTACATGAACCAGTACATGAACCAGTACATGAACCAATACATGAACCAGTACATCCACCAGTACATCCACCAGTACATCTTCTGCTATTTCTGAGAACATCGATTTTTCAGGGTCATGTGATCTCTTTGACCATCAGAAATACATGAAATTTTCAGGGTCCGGCGATCTTTTAAACCGTCATAGCTACGACAAAATGTTCAGAAGATGAAAACTAGAGGAGAATTTGGCCTTTTCAAATCTGTTTACAGATTCTCTGTATCTTAATAAGAACCGGAGTTATCGCAGATTGAAAGTATGGTACAATTCAGGAATATGAACTTTAGAAATACCTGAAAAACTGTAGTTTTAACTTAAAATCACTGTATAACCAAAACGGTTCAATGAAAACATATATAATTTTCCAGGTTTATGTAAACAGATGTTACAAAGAGGTCCAGGCAGGTTGATAAAAAAAGGATGATTCCTTCCATGTCAAAATAATGATATATTGTGAAAATTTGACAAAAAACATGAAATTTTCAGGGTCCGGCGATCTTTTTAACCGTCGGAGCTACGACAAAATGTTCAGAAAATGAAAACTAGAGGAGAATATGGGCTTTCCAAATCTGTTTTCAGATTCTCTCTATCTTAATTAGGACCGGAGCTACGGCCGTTTGAAATGACGCTATCTTTGAGAAATGTGAAAAAAAAATCATAAATTTTTCGCTCGTTTTTTGACCTTTTGACCTTTACAGTGCAACGTAGGTCAATCCGAGGACCTTGAAAATTTACAGGAAGCCTCTAAAGTATTGTAGCAAGTATCTCTACTATTTTTTTAACAATATCTTGATTCCTTCTCTGTTAAAAAATATGAAATGTCAAAAAAGTAAAAATTTTTGTCATGTTTGACCTTGAGTTTGACCTTGAAAAACATTTTCTAGGTCAAAATAAATATGATTTTCATAATTGCATTATGTGACAAAGGGGGGGTCAGCCATGCATTGTAACCCTGTACAATCAATATTTCCTTGTCAAAAACGCGGAAATGTGTCATTTTTTAACATTTGTCAGTTAGCAATATTTAAAAAATTTTCATAAATCCGGGGAAGGAGGTAGTTAAAATATGATTAGATATTATGAATAAACAGGCCAATGTTCATCTGTCACCTGTGAATCACGCTGATATCTTAAAAATAACATGGTAAAAAAAATTGCTGAAAATGGCACCTTTTCAAACTTTTTCGGGTCAAATGACCTTGAAAAATGAGGTCAAGGTCAAATTTAAAGGTCATTTTGGGCTTATTAGGTGTATGTTTGGGGGGGTTTACTATGACATGTTATGAGCTAACATCGATATTTCAAGGTAAAATTCTCAAGGTCACTGGTTTTGGTGACACTGTATGACTTTAAAGTTACGTAACTCAAGAACCGGTACTGCCGATGGAAAATAAAGGGCCGGGCAGATGTCCCGTGAGTTTGAGCACGTTTTGGCACCATCGGTTTGATTCTACGACTTACGGATTCTGAGATCCCGCGATAGACCTCAAACCATAAAAATGGACTTTGTACAATGTGACCTTGACCTACTTTCATGAAAGTAGGTCAAACTGTGAAGAAAGTGTCTGGGACCTTTCCATGTACAGGAAAATGAAAACCGGCAATAACCGGATGAGGTACATGCATTTCAAATATTGCAAAATCCGACTTTGAAAGTCTCTGTGACCTTGAAAAATAGGTCAAGGTCATTCATATTCAGAATTTGTAAAAAGGTCATTGTAGGCTATGTATATGAATTTTTTGAAAACTCTCCGATGAGTTTGAATAAATAACTAGAACCCTGTAACTGACCAAGGTCAGTGACTAAGAATTTACCATGCACATGATTCCAGTTTATGGAGCAGAGGCAAAAGAACTTGTTAGAAAACTACGATATTTAAAATCCAGTGTTGGTAAAACTGTGCCACCATAGTGATGCACAGAGCCACAATGATGTACAGTGCCACAATGATGCACAGAGCCACAATGATGCACAGTGCCACCATGATGCACAGTGCCACCATGATGCACAGTGCCACCATGATGCACAGTGCCACCATGATGCACAGTGCCACCATGATGCACAGTGCCACCACGATGCACAGTGCCACAATGATGCACAGTGCCACCATGATGCACAGTGCCACCACGATGCACAGTGCCACCATGATGCACAGTGCCACTATGATGCACAGTGCCACCATGATGCACAGTGCCACCATGATGCACAGTGCCACCATGATGCACAGTGTCACCATGATGCACAGTGCTACCATGATGCACAGTGCAGCCATGATGCACAATTATGATAACCCTGAGCACATAATAAGAGTGAAAGCTGATGCTCCAGTCTCTGCAGAGCTGCAGTCATTTGCTAAGGTTTGGGAAAGATGAATTTTTAAGGGTTCACCGATCTTTTTAGCTGTCAATGTTACAGGAAAACATACACTAGATTAAATTAAGAGGAGAATCTGAGCTTTCCAAAACTGCTTATCTCATGCGTGTAGCTTTATCAGAACCGGAGATAGAGCCCATTGAAATAACGGTAAAATTGTGATATTTCATCGAAAAACGATCCCTGAAAAATGTCAAATTTCGAATTTCAATTTGCTCCCGAAGGCAAACGGTTTGCAGGAGAGACTTGAAATTGCACAAACTACTGTAAATGTGTTAGGACTATACCCCCAAATATTATTGAATTTTTTGAAGATGGATTTCTGAGTTTAAAAAATGCAAAGATGTAAAATCATGACCGAAAACATGAATTTTTCAGGGTCGGACGATCTTTTTAATTAGTAGAGATACGTTAAAATGTTTAGAAAACAAATACTAGAGGAGAATCTGGGCTTCCTAAATCTGTTTTCATTTTTCCTGTAGCTTAATTAGAACCGGAGATACAGACCGTCAAAGTATGGGTACATTTGCAATGTTGACAAATGAGCAGGTCATTTTTCAAGTCATTTCTTGACCTTGTGACCTCAATTGTGTAATGTAGGTCAATCCGAGGGCCTTCAAATTTTGCATGGGGCCTCTAGGGTATTATGGCACCGAATTCTGAAGAGATAATGCAAATCCCTCTATTGCTTCTCTGTTAAGAAAAATGTAATGTCTCAAATGTCAAATTTCGCCCAATATTTGACCTTAAGTTTGACCTTGAAAATACCTTTCTAGGTCAAAACCAATATTTTCCCCAGATTGGCAATGTGTGACATAGGGGGGGTCATTTAATTGTTGGAACTGTGTAGGACCAATATTTACCTGTCATCAGGGCAAAAATAGGGTGTTTTTACATGTGGCGCGGTATGCAATATTCGTGATTTTTTAACAAATCAGCATGAAAAGATATCTGAATTCCGATTTCAAGCATGAAACAAACTGGCTGGTGGCTTCCAGAAACCAGAAGATGAGACTGATATGTGAAAAAAAAGATAATTTTCAGAATTTCTGAAAATTGCCCATATTTGAACTTTGAGGGGTCAAATGACCTTGAAAAATGAGGTCAAGGTCAAATCTGAAGGTCAGTATGGGATTTTGGGGATATGATAAGGGTAGTTTGTTATACATTTACATGACCTAAAATGACTCCTTCATGGTGTTCTGAGACCCATACCCTGTACTACACGTACTAATTTCACTAAAATGGCCGCCGTTGCCGAACCGTTGCTGATATCTGGATAAAAAAGTAACGTGCGGGTGGCCCCAGATGCCACGCATCCCCTAGTATATTCAGCGTCTCTCTACCTATTGCGGTTCTTGAGATTACGTGAATAAACCTAAAACAGTGTTTTTGCTCTAGCTCCGGTTCCGCTTGAGCGATTCCAAAAATGTTTGCGCCTAGATACAGCCTAGTACTTTTGACTTAGACATGACCAGTACAATGATGCTACCTGTAATGGTTTCCGAGAAATAGGCCATCAAAATTTCCAAAATTTCACGTTTGAAAGGCCCTGTGACCTTGAAAAATAGGTCAAGGTCATGTTTTTCGGGTGTGGCCCAGTTTTAGTCCTAGAGGCACCTTGTGACCAAGTTTCGTGAAAATCAGAGAAAAAAAAGTGAAATAATAAGAACTAGAGCCCTGTAACTGACCAAGGTCAGTGACTAAGAATTTACCAAGCTTTTACCAGTTCATGCAGCATAGCCCAAAGACAGCTTGCAACAATATTGTGGTGCACAGTGCCACCGTGGTGCACAGTGAGACGGTGGCGCACAGTCACTGCTCTGGACACTGCCAATCTGGTGCACAATGCCACTGTGACTGTGACTGTAACTGCGGTGCTAAACTGCCACTGCGGTGCACACTGTGGTCCAAACTGCCACTGTGTTGCACACTGTCACTGTGTTGCACACTGACACTGTTGTGCACACTGACACTGTGGTGCACAGTGCCACTGTGGTGCACTCTGCCATTGCGATGCAGCCTGCCATTGTGGTGCAGCCTGCCATTGTGCCACAGTGATGCGCAGTGCCACCATGATGCACAGTGCCATAATGATGCACAGTGCCACAATGATGCACAGTGCCACAATGATGCACAGTGCCACCATGATGCACAGTGCCACCATGATGCACAATTATGATAACCCTAAGCACATATCAAGAGTGAAAGAGGGTGTTACAGTCTCTGCAGAGCTACAGTCATTTGATAAGGTGTGGGAAAGATGAATTTTTCAGGGTCCACCGATCTTTTTACCTGTGGGTGTTACAAGAAAATACACATAAAATTAAATGAAGAGGAATATCTTAGCTTTCCAAAACTGCTTTTGTCATTCATGTAGCTTAATTGGAACCGGAGATATAGCCCATTGAAATAATGGTAAAATTGTGATATTTCATCAAAAAATGGTCTCTGAAAATGTCAAGTTTTGAACTTCAATTTGTTCCAGAAGGCAAACAGTTGGGAGGAGAGACTTGAAATTGCACAAACTACTGTAAATGTGTTAGGACTATATCCACAAATATTATTGAATTTTTTGAAGATGTATTTCTGAGTTTAAAAAATGCAAAGTTGTTAAATCATGACCGAAAACATGAATTTTTCAGGGTCGGGCGATCTTTTTAACTAGTAGAGATACGTTAAAATGTATAGAAAACAAATACTAGAGGAGAATCTGGGCTTTCCAAATCTGTTTTTATTTTTCCTGTAGCTTAATTAGAACCGGAGATACAGACCGTCAAAGTATGGGTACAACTGCAATGTTGACAAATGAGCAGGTCAATTTTCAAGTCATTTCTTGACCTTGTGACCTCAATTGTGCAATGTAGGTCAATCCGAGGGCCTTCAAATTTTGCGTGGAGCCTCTAGGGTATTATGGCACCAAATGCTGATGAGATAACGCAAATCCTTCAATTGCTTCCCTGTTAAGAAAAATGAAATGTCTGAAATTTCCAATTTCACCTAATATTTGACCTTGAGTTTGACCTTGAAAAAACCTATCTAGGTCAAAACCAATATTTTCCCCAGATTGGCAATGTGTGACTATGGGGGGGTCATTCAATTGTTTGAACTGTGTAGGATCAATATTTACCTGTCATCGGGGCAAAAATAGGGTGTTTTTATATGTAGCGCGGTATGCAATATTTGTGATTTTTTAACAAATCAGCACAAAAAGATATCTGAATTCCGATTTCAGGCCTCAAACAAACTGGCTGGCGCCTTCCAGAAACCAGAAGATGAGACTGATATGTGAAAAAAATGACAATTTTCAGAATTTTTGAAAATCGCCCATATTTGAACTTTGAGGGGTCAAATGACCTTGAAAAATGGGGTCAAGGTCAAATCTGAAGGTCTGTATGGGGTTTTGGGGGTATGTTAAGGGTAGTCTGTTATACATTTACATGACCTAAATTGACTCCTTCATGGTGTTCGAAGACCCACACCCCATATCCCGCGGACACATTTCACTAAAATGGCCGCTGCTCCGTAACCGTTGCAGATATTCGAATGAAAATTACGCATGCACACCCCCCTAGATACTGGCCATGTTTTAGAGCAATCAGCCTTTCTCTACCTGTTGTTGTTCTTGAGTAAACTGAAATAAACCTAAAACAGTGTTTTTCTCATAGCTCCGGTTCCGCTAGAGCGATTCCGGAAATTCTTGTGCCTAAATACAGCCAAGTACTTTTGTGTAAGACATGACCTGTACAATGATGCCACCTGTGACGGTTGCCGAGTATTAGGTCATCGAAATTTCCAAAATTTTGTGTTTGAAAGGCCCTGTGACCTTGAAAAATAGGTCAAGGTCATATCTTTTGTGCATGACCTAGTCCTAGTCCTAGAGGTACCCTGTGCTAAAGTTTCGTGAAAATCGGAGCAATCTGAAAAAAGAATAATAACTAGAAATCGGGTAACCGCGATGCGGTGACAAAACTTCACCAATCATAGTAATTATTGGCAATGAAATGAAAGTGAGAAAACACAGAAATGATATTGGAAATGACATTGCACATGAACTTGAACATGAACATTAACTCGCACATGAACTTGCACATGTACTTGCACTTAAACTTGTACATAAACTTGTACATGTATGCAATTGCATGCGTCTTGCACATGTAACATTACATGCAATATCACACCCAATATCACATGTAATATGCAATATCAAATGTAAAGTTACAGAATCATATCACATGTAATATTAATTTATCGCCTGTAATTTTGCATGTTACTTTGAATGTACATAGTGTGCACAGATATATGGAAGTACTTACAAACTATCTGTCCGTGGACTAGTTGTGATGAGACATATAGTCAGCAGACGGATAAAGCCTTACTGTAACATGTCAATCGGTTTGTGGCCGTACACTGACTGATTCGCAGACTGATACACTGACTGATACACTGACTGATACACTGACTGATACTGTCTGATACACTGTCTGATACACTGTCTGATACAAAAATATTTGACCGAAAACATGTAATTTTGAGGGTTTGGCGTTCTTTTAAACCATCATGGACCAGTACATGGACCAGTACATTGAACATTCCAATGACCAGCGCATTGACCATGCATCAACCAGTTCATCAGCCAGTGCATCAACCAGTGCATCAACCGGAACATCAATCAGTAAATCAACAGTACATCAACCTTGGAATTTTAGGAATGCATTGGCTAAGATACTTCTAGTCCTGAAAACATATCGAAATGACTGCAATTTCTGAAAACATACATTTTTCAGGGTCCGGCGATCTTTTTAACCATCAGTGATACAAGAAATTGTTCAAATACAGAAACTAGAGGAGAATTTGTGCTTTCCAAATCTATTTTCATATTCTCCGTAACTTTATTGGGACCGGAGATAAGGCCGATTGAAATTATGGTTCAATTCAAAAATGTTGACTTCAAAAATTTCTAAAAAAATGTAGTTTTTCACTTAAAATTACTCTAGAACCAAAACGGTTCAATGGAAACATATATAACTTGGCAGGATTATGTGAACGAACGATGAAAGTATGCTCAAATAGCTTCATTGAAATAAAATGATTATTTCCTTGTCAAAATGATGATAAATTGTGAAAATTTGACAAAAAACATGAAATTTTCAGGGTCCGGCGATCTTTTAAACTGTCAGAGCTACGACAAAATGTTCAGAAAATGAAAACTAGAGGAGAGTTTGGCCTTTCCAAATCTGTTTTCAGATTTTCTGTAACTTAATTAGAACCGGAGCTACAGCCGATCGAAATAATGCTACCATTGAGAAATCTGAAAAAATATCGTAAATTTTTCCCTAATTTTTTGACCTTGTGACCTTTACGAGCTAACGTAGGTTAATCCGAGGACCTTGAAAATGTATACGATGCCTCTAGACTATTGTAGCAAGTATGTGTGACATTTTTGTAACAATATTTTGATTCTTTGCCTGTGTAAAAAAATCAAATGTCAAAAAAGTAAAATTTTTCATCATGTTTGACCTTGAATTTGACCTTGAAAATGAGTTTCTAGGTCAAAACCAATATTATTTTCAGAATCAGGATGGGAAAATGGGGGTATCAATTAATTATTGTAATTCTCTCGGATCGATATTTCCATGTCAAAAACGCAGAAATTTGTCGTTTTTTAACATTCTCCGGTTTGCGATATTTGGAATTTTGTAGAAAATTAAGGTAAAATGTTGCAGGACTTTGGGTTGCATATTCTAAATGCACATATTTTTGTCTGTCTAGAGATAATATATCAAGGTGATATCATGAAAAAAACATAATTTTCAGAATTTTTGAAAATAAGCACTTTTTGCACTTTGAAGAGCCAAATGACCTTGAAAAATGAGGTCAAGGTCAAATTTGAAGGTGGGTATGGGGGTTTTAGGGGCTACTTTGGGGGGGTTCACTATACATTGTTATGGCCTAAAATCGATATTTCAAGGTGAAATTACCAAGGTCACTGGTTTTGATGACGCGGTTGTTATTCAAAATTACATAACTCAAAAACAAAGCATGACATCATCACAAAAATTACTTCTTTACCTGGACCAGACATTTGGGCATCATTTTGCATCAATTTTGGAACCGTGTGGCTTACAGATTTTGCTATCATGCGTGACAATCTGCAGCACTAAAAATGGACCTGTTCGAACTTGACCTTGACCTACTTTCTTGAAATAGGGTCAAGTTATGTAATGTACTTGTAGCACATAATGCACAAGTGAAAAATGAAATATGCATGTAATTGCCTGTGATATGCTCTCAAGAAATATATGAAAAAACCAACTTTGAAAAGGCCTGTGACCTTGAAAAATAATTCAAGGTCACTGAAACTGGGTCAGTGTAATAAGGTCATGTACTACTATATATGTGAATTTTTTGAAATTTTTTTGAAGAAATTTCCGTACAGAAAAATAATAATAATAATAACTAGAAATCGGGTAACCGCGATGCGGTGACAAAACTTCACCTTTCATAGTAATTATTGGCAATGAAATGAAAGTGAGAAAACACGGAAATGATATTGGAAATGATATCGGAAATGATATTGGAACTGACATGAACTTGAAAATGAACATGAACTTGAACATGAACATGAACTTGAACATGAACTTGAACTTGAACATGAACTTAAATATGAATGTAATTGCACACGTCTTGTGCATGTAATATGCAATATCACACAGATTATCACTTGTAATATACAGTATCACATGCAAAGTTACATGCAATGTATTAAACATACAATATCACTTGCAATATCATGCTAAATCATATCACATGCAATATCAATTCTTTATCTGTAATTTTGCATGCCAATTAAAATGTATATAGTTTGCACAGATATATGAAAGTACATATAAACTATCTGTCCATGGACTAGTTGTGATATGACATATAGTCAGCAGACAGATAAACCCTGCAATAAACCCTAACTGAAACATTTCAATCGGTTTGTGGCCATACGCTGACTGATGCACTGACTGATACACTGACTGATACACTGACTGACTCAAAAATATTCTGAGGGACAGGGTACTTTTAAACCGTCAGAGTTACAAGAAAAAATTCTGAGAATGAAAACAAGAGGAGAATTTGAGCTTCATGAATATATACATAGAAAGTAACATGTACCAGTACATGGACAGTGCATGGACAGTACATTGACCTGTACATTGACCAGTACATAGACCAGTACGTGAACCAGTACATCAACCAGTTACATCAACCAGTTACATCAACCAGTTACATCAACCAGTTACACAACCAGTACATCAACCAGTACATCAACCAGTACATCAACCAGTTACATCAACCAGTTACATCAACCAGTTACATCAGCCAGTTACATCAACCAGTTACATCAACCAGTTACATCAACCAGTTACATCAACCAGTTACATCAACCAGTTACATCAACCAGTTACATCAACCAGTTACATCAACCAGTTACATCAACCAGTTACATCAACCAGTTACATCGATTAGAGTTACTGCTGATTGAAACTGGCACCGTTCTCATATTGCAATTTTAGGAATTTCTTGGCTAAAGTACTTCTAGTCCTGAAAACATTTGGAAATGACTGCAATTTCTGAAAACATACATTTTTCAGGGTCCGGCGATCTTTTTAACCGTCAGTGAAACAAGAAATTGTTCAAATATAGAAACTAGAGGAGAATTTGTGCTTTCCAAATTTATTTTCAGATTCTCTGTAACTTTATTAGGACCGGAGATAAGGCCGATTGAAATTATGCTACAATTCAGAAATGCGGACTTCAGAAATTTCTGAAAAAATGTAGTTTTTCACTTAAAATTACTCTAGAACCAAAACGGTTCAATGGAAACATATATAACTTGGCAGGATTATGGGAACGAAAGATGAAAGTATGCTCAAATAGCTTCATTGAAATAAAATGATTATTTCCTTGTCAAAATGATGATAAATTGTGAAAATTTGACAAAAAACATGAAAATTTCAGGGTCCGGCGATCTTTTTAACCGTCAGTGATACAAGAAATTGTTAAATATGGAAAGGAGAGGAGAATTTGTGCTTTCCAAATCTATTTTCAGATTCTCAGTAACTTTATTAGGACCGGAGATACGGCCGATAGAAATTATGGTACAATTCAGAAATGTGGACTTCAGAAATTTCTGAAAAAATGCAGTTTTTCACTTAAAATTACTCTAGAACAAAAACGGTTCAATGGAAACATATATAGTGCTGCAGAGGGAAGCACCAATGCGGCTGTCCACCTAAACCCGAATATACACAAAAGGCTGCCTACCTGAATGCACTCCCAAAGACCCAGTGGTCATGGAACCACCGGTAGCAAAACTGGATTTTGGGTGCGAAAGTGGCCATAGGCCATCAAAGTTAGGTATGTCAATAGACGTTTTTTGCACGAAAATCACTAGCGTCAATGTCAATTCCAGTTCATAAGTTGTCATTGCTCCCTTAAAATTTACTCTGTGGCATAATATGACCAACCAAATTAATGCCAAAGAGTACCTCATTGTTGTTATAGTAATACCATGCTTCAATTCGCCTTCTATCAGCTTTTACGAAGGCCAAAATAAACCTGAATTTAATTGTCAAAAGTTATTTCTCGGAATGACACTTTTCAACTGTTAATAATGTTTTATAAGATACCATCTGGTGCCATACTTACAAAATATCCCTTCAATTTACAGTCCATATTTTTCTTTCTCATTTTGCATCTTGATGTGCATATTAATTTAAGATTCTATTTATAAAAATGATTTATAAACAGTTGTCTGAGATCGCAAATTGTTTCACATGTAAAATGCGTATCAAGTCAGCAATGATAGTCACTCTTCCTTATGCATTACTATGAAGCTATACTGCAACTAAATGGATATTAATAAATTCCCAATTTTTCAGCTTTAATTGGTACTCTGATTTGGATATCTGATTTTTCAATTACCCATTTATAATCACAAAATATTGTGATACCAGCACCATTAATATTAGGCCTACATTGAGAAAATGGGACAATCAATTTTTTCTCATCTTGCAAATCTGGAGATCACTTGACAATCACCATATAACTCATTCCTAACCCATCAAAATGGATGTGGATGGATAGCCCTTGATGTAGGCTTTCATTTGGCACCTAAGTTTCCTTATTACTGAAACTGTTAACCCTCCAAAAGCTGAAGAAATATTGCTGTCAGTGTTCAAAATCTTGTCGGAAACATAAAATTCTCCCATGAAATTTCAATTCCTCCTGTGCTAATCACCATATAACTCATTCCTAACCCAACAAAATTGATGTGGATGGATGGCCATTGATGTAGGCTTTCATTTGGCACCTTATTTTCCTTGTTACTGCAACTGTCAATACTCCAAAAGTTGAATAAATGTTGCTGTCAGTGTCTAAAATCTCGCCGAAAACATAAAATTCTCCCATGAATTTTAAATTCCACCTGTCCTAATCACCAAATAACTCATTCCTAACCCATCAAAATGGATGTGGATGGATAGCCCTTGATGTAGGCTTTCATTTGGCACCTTAGTTTCCTTGTTACTGCAACTGTCAATCCTCCAAAAGCTGAATAAATGTTGCTGTCAGTGTCTAAAATCTCGTCGGAAACACAACATTCTCCCATGAATTTACAATTCCACCTGCCCTAATCATCATATAACTCATTCCTAACCCATCAAAATGGATGTGGATGGATAGCCCTTGATGTAGGCTTTCATTTGGCACCTAAGTTTCCTTATTACTGCAACTGTTAACCCTCCAAAAGCTGAATAAATGTTGCTGTCAGTGTCTAAAATCTTGTCGGAAACATAAAATTCTCCCATGAATTTTCAATTCCTCCTGCCCTAATCACCATATAACTCATTCCTAACCCATCAAAAATTGATGTGGATGGATGGCCATTGATGTAGGCTTTCATTTGGCACCTTATTTTCCTTGTTACTGCAACTGTCAATACTCCAAAAGTTGAATAAATGTTGCTGTCAGTGTCTAAAATCTCGTCGGAAACATAAAATTCTCCCATGAATTTTCAATTCCACCTGTCCTAATCACAAATTACCCATTCCTAATCCATCAAAATGGATGTGGATGGATAGCCATTGATGTAGGCTTTCATTTGGCACCTTATTTTCCTTGTTACTGCAACTATCAATCCTCAAAAAGCTGAATAAATGTTGCTGTCAGTGTCTAAAATCTCATCGGAAACACAACATTCTCCCATGAATTTACAATTCCACCTGCCCTAATCATCATATAACTCATTCCTAACCCATCAAAATGGATGTGGATGGATAGCCCTTGATGTAGGCTTTCATTTGGCACCTTAGCTTCCTTGTTACTGCAACTGTCAATACTCCAAAAGCTAAATAAAGTTGCTGTCAGTGTCTAAAATCTCGTTGGAAACACAAAATTCTCCCATGAAATTTCAATTCTACCTGTCCTAATCACCATATAACTCATTCCTAATCCATCAAAATTGATGTGGATGGATAGCCCTTGATGTAGGCTTTCATTTGGCACCTTAGCTTCCTTGTTACTGCAACTGTCAACCCTCCAAAAGCTGAATAAATGTTGCTGTCAGTGTCTAAAATCTCGTCGGAAACACAAAATTCTTCCATGAATTTTCAATTCCACCTGTCCTAATCACCATATAACTCATTCTTAACCAACCAAAACAAATGTGGATGGATAGCCCTTGATGTAGGCTTTCATTTAGCATCTTGGTTTCCTTGTTACTGCAACTGTCAACCCGCCAAAAGCTGAATAAATGTTGCTGCTAGTGTCTAAAATCTCCTCGGAAACACAAAATTCTCCCATGTTTTTTTTCAATTCCACTTTTTCTGATCACTGGATAACTCACTCCTTCCAAGCTATTATTAGGATACCCAAAACACTTGGTCCAACTTACTATTCACATGGGTGCTGAGAGACCGTCTGATCTGCCCAACTAAATTTTTGGCCAAATAGACCGCCTACAAGTCAATGGTTATGTAAAATTGTATGTTCACCAGAATATAAAACATCGAACCAACTTAAAATGCTGATGATATTGGCTAGCTGGCTGTATGAAGGTTGTAGTTGAAGAATGGTTCATGGTCTATTTCTAAACTAGTGCAAATGTTCCTTTCCCAGTTTTGTTGGGAGGGTTGGTCAAGTGGTAGCGTACTAGACTGCCAATCGCTGGGTCCAGGGTTCGAATTCAGCTCTTGCCGGGTCACCGGGCCTATGTTGGACGGCTGTTTCAATCATCCTTCACCTCATTGCTGTGTCCTCCTCCTGTCCTAATTAGCCTACCAAGTGCATGAATACAGGATGTAAAGCCCCAATCACCCATCCATCCTTTCCCAGTTTATTGTAATTCATAAAGCAGGTTCTCACCCTTCTCATTCACATAACATAAAATCACCTTTTAGTGAGTACTTACCAGGTCTACAACTAAGGTGCCAATAAAACAAATATTGTATGTGCTGCTCATATAGCCCTGTCATGTCTTATGGCTAACTTAAGGTCATTTAAAAAGCTTTTTATTTGTCTTGGTTGCTTGCATTTCATTCCAACAGCACTTTCAGGTAAATGAATTCTGGTGTATTTCAGACTCTGTCTCAATATTGCCTGAGTATTGAAGGGGTAATTGACAAACTATACATCCAAATCAAATGAAAATAAAAGCTGGTAAATTAAAAATTTGCTTACACCCATTTAGTTGCTGTATATTTGATCTTTATTCATACAGAAAAGTGAAATTTATGGTTTATTTCATGCTGCATTTACTCGGAAGGCAATTTGCGAGCCCGGACATCGATTTGAAAATTATTTTTGTATGACAGGAATTTGAAATTAACATCCTTATCAAGGTGAAGAGTGACTCAGAACAGCATGGACTACCAATTGGTGGGATATTTTGTAACTTTGGAACTATATGGTGTGTCATAAAATGTTTTTAACATTTAAAAAATGTCATTTTGAGAAATTATTTTTGGTAAATGAATATGGGTTCAGGTTGGTCATCAAAAAAAGTAGTTAGGAGACAGATAGAAGCATAATCTGACCACCAATAGAAGGAGAAACTCTTTGGCATCAATTTGGTATGCAACATGATGCTATAGAGTAAAATCTAAGGGAGTATTGAGTAATCAAGAACTGTTAGTAACGTCGACGCCGGTGTAAGCGTCACTTTTAAATTCCTAAACCATCTCTCATTTTAAGCCAAATAACTCAGTTCGCACCCACATTTGAGTTTTGCTACCGGCAGATTCTTAAACTAGAGAACTTTAGGAACATTTGCATACCCGTTATGTTTTGTGTATGTTCGGGTTGCACCTACTCCCAAAATAAAGCCCTTTTGGCTGGTACTCTGCAGCACTAATATAACTTGGCAGGATTGTGTGAACGAAAGATGAAAGTATGCTCAAATAGCTTCATTAAAATAAAATTATTATTTCCTTGTCAAAATGATGATAAATTGTGAAAATTTGACAAAAAACATGAAATTTTCAGGGTCCGGCGATCTTTTAAACCGTCAGAGATACGACAAAATGATCAGAAAACGAAACGTAGGGGAGAATTTTGCCTTTCCAAATCTGTTTTCAGATTCTCTGTCACTTAATTAGGACCGGAGCTACAGCCGATTGAAATAACGCTATCATTGAGAAATGTGAAAAAATATCGTAAATTTTTCCCTAATTTTTTGACCTTGTGACCTTTACGGTTTAACGTAGGTTAATCCGAGGACCTTGAAAATTTTTACGATGCCTCTAGACTATTGTAGCAAGTATATGTGACATTTTTGTAACAATATTTTGATTCCTTGCCTGTGTAAAAAAATCAAATGTCAAAAAAGTAAAATTTTTCATCATGTTTGACCTTGAATTTGACCTTGAAAATCATTTTCTAGGTCAAAACCAATATGATTTTCAGAATCAGCATGAGAAAATGGGGGGATCAATTAATTATTGTAACTCTCTCTGATCGATATTTCCATGTCCAAAACGCAATAATTTGTCATTTTTTAACATTCTCCAGTTTGCGATATTTGGAATTTTGTAGAAAATTAAGGAAAAATGTTAGAGAACTTTGGATTACATATTATAAATTAGCGTATTTTTGTGTGTCTTGAGAAAAAATATCAAAGTGATATCATGAAAACAACATAATTTTCAGAATTTTTGAAAATAAGCACTTTTCGCACTGTGAAGAGCCAAATGACCTTGAAAAATGAGGTCAAGGTCAAATTTGAAGGTGGATATGGGGGTTTTAGGGGTATCTTTGGGGGGGTTCACTATACATTGTTATGGCCTAAAATCGATATTTCAGGGTGAAATTACCAAGGTCATTGGTTTTGATGACGCGGTTGTTATTAAAAAGTACATAACTCAAAAACAAAGCATGACATCATCACAAAAATAACCTCTTACCATGCGTCAGACAGTTGGGCATCACATTACATCAATTTTGATAACTTGTGGCATACAGATTTTGCTATCATGCGTGACAATCTCCAGCACTAAATATGGACCTCTGCGACCTTGACCTTGACCTACTTTCTTCAAATTGGGTCAGATTATGTAATGTACTTGTAGCACTTAGAACCTAAGTGAAAAATGAAATACGCACGTAATTGCCTGTAATATGCTCTTGAGAAACATATGAAAAAACGAACTTTGACATGGCCTGTGACCTTGAAAAATAATTCAAGGTCACTGAAACTGGGTCAGTGTAATGAGGTCATGTAATACTATATACCTGATTTTTTTGAAATTTTTTTGAAGAAATTTTTGTACGGAAAAAAGAAAAATAAATAATAACTAGACATCAATATTACTGGTGAACCAGTAATGAGCATTCACCATAAAAAAGGATTTACTTGATTATCAACTTGACTTTTATTCTTCATATTGACATTTATATTGACACTTGAATTGACTTCATTTTGACATTCATATTGACATTCCTATTGACATAATTCATATTGACATTCATTTAGATATTCATATCGACATTCATACTGATATTCATACTGACCTTCATATTAATCTTCAAATTTATATTGATGTTCACATTGACATTCATATCAACATCCATATTGACTTTCATGACATTCATATTGACACTGATATTAATTGACACTGATGACACTGATATTGACACTTATGACACTGATATCTACACTAATATTGACATTCATTTTGACATTCATTAATTTTGACATTCATGTTGATATTCAAGTTGACATTCATGTTGACATTCATATATATTGACATTCATATTGACATTCATATTGAATTCATAATGACATTCATATTGAGTTCATATTGACCTTAATTTATTCTTTAATGCATTCTATTCTGTACTTATCTCATTTCTTCATTTTTCCTGTCTTTGACTGGTGATGACCTTGACAAGTGATTAACCTCTTCTCAAGGTCAAATATATTTTAGATCATTCAAGTTTCTCTTGATTGGAAATGATAGACCACAATTGAACAACCTTGCTTGAAAAAGTTGTGTAATGTACCTATCGTGGCTTTTAATTCACTTTCTGTGACCTTGACCTTGATGTCAAGGTCATGGATGTTTGATGAAAATATTCCTCTATCACAGGGCTATATATGTGCCAAGTTTCATTGAGTTGTCTTCATTCATAACAAATTTAAAAAATATTTTCACTTTTGGGCAAAATATTCTAATTTTGAAAGTCGAATATCTCAGTAACCCCTTGCATGATTTTCACCACATTTCTTTCTGCACTGGCCCATGCTATAGAGCACCTTTGCCTATAATTTCATGAAAGTGCTGCTTGTAGTTTTCTCAAATCCGTGCGCAAACTGGTTTTCATTAAAAGGGGTTAGGGCAATTACCCCTTTTTGAAAATGATCAATTTCATGGCTGATATTTGTTCAATAGGGGTCTACTATCTTAACACTGAAGACCAGGTGTCTCTATCTTTATTAGTTCAGGAGATAGACCTCCAAAATCAGTGACTTTGAGGTGACCTGTGACCTTGAAAAATAGGTCAAAGTCAAAAATATTTTGGGAAATTAATCCACTCATCCAGGACTATCTATACACTAACTTTCATGCTGAAATTCCAAAAAAAAAGGGAAGAAAAATAATAATAATACGACCAAAATCAATAGCATTCACCATAGTGATGGTGAATGCTAACTAGATTCCGATAACCGCTAGCGGTAATAAAACTTCACCGAGCAGTTGGTGAAAATAGTCTAAATATGTTTAAGTATAAAAATAAACAAGTATACGAACAAGTATATGAAGGTATATTGTACATGTTTAAGCAGCTTGCTCAGTGAATGCCCATGTTTAGTTTAGTTTATTTAGTTCAGTGGGTGAAAATAGTCTAAATGTATATAAGTATATAAACAAGTATATAAACAAGTATATAAACAAGTATATAAGCAAGATATAAAATAATATATAAAATATTATATGAATAAAATATAAAATAGTATCAAAAATATTGTATAAAATGGTACAAAAAATAACATAAAAAATGTACATTATTTATTTGTGATATATTGCAATGCACAAGTTAATGAAGCTAGCGGACAGCCCCCCCTTTCCCAGTGAATGCATGTTTAGCTTAGTTTATTTAGTTTAGTTTAATTTATTTAGTTTACTTTAGTTTAAAATTAGTTTATTGACATCTTTTAGGCAATTACTACACAAATTTTAGTAATCACTGGTGTTCCAGTCTGAGTACAGTCATTCGGTTAGGTGAGGAAAAGATGAATTTTTCAGGGTTGACCGATCTTTTTACCTGTTCACGACACAACAAAATGTACACAAATTAGGATAAGTGGAGAATCTGAGCTTTCCAAAACGGCTTGTATCATTCATATGACTTTATTAGAACCCGAGATAGAGTTTATTGAAGTAATGGTAAAGATATGAAATTTCACCGAAAAATTGACTCTGAAAATATCAAGTTTTGAACTCCAAATTGCTCCCAAAGGTAAACGGTTTGAAGGAGAGACTTAAAATAGCACAAAATACTGTAAATATGTTAGGACTATATCTCGAAATATTATCAAATTTTTTGAAGACTGACTTCTTTGTCAAAAAAATGTAAATTGGTGAAATCTTGACCGAAAACATATATTTTTCAGGGTCCGGCGATCTTTTTAACTAGCAGAGATACGTTAAAATGTATAGAAAATGAATACTAGAGGAGAATTTGGGCTTTCTGAATATGCTTTCAGTTTTTCTGTAGCTTAATTAGAACCGGAGATACAGACCATCAAAGTTTGGGTACAAGTGTGAAATTGGAAAATGAGAGGGTCAATTTTGCAGTAATTTTTTGACCTTGTGACATTTATTGTGCAATGTAGGTCAATCCGATGGACTTAAAACTTTACACATTTCTTCTAGGGTATTGTAGGACTGACCTATGAAAAGACTGTAAAAATCCCTTCATTATTTCCCACTTAAAAAAAATTAAATATCTCAAATATCCAATTTTGTCAAATATTTGACCTTGATTTTGACCTTGAAAATACCTTTCAAGGTCAAAATCTATAATTTCTACAGATTCGGGGTGTATGACTTAGGGGGGGTCATTTCATTATTTGAGCTATGTAGGATCAATATTTACCTCTCTAATTGGCAAAAATAGGCTAATTTTTCATGTCGCGCGGTATGCCATATTTGGAATTTTTTTATAAATCAGCATGAAGAGATAAATCAATTCCGATTTCAGGGTTCCAACAATATAGCTCCTGGCTATTATACTTTAAATTATGAACCCAATATGCTGGAAATAACATAATTGTTGGAATTTTTGAAAATCGAGTGATTTGAACATTAAACAGGTCAAATGACCTTGAAAAATGAGGTTAAGGTCAAATTTGAAGGTGGCTATGGAGGTTTTATGGGCATATTTGGGGGGGTTCACAATACATTTTATTGGCCTAAAATCGATATTTCAGTGTCAAGTAATCAAGGTCACCAGTTTTGACGACGCGGTTGACACTAAAAATTCCATAATTAAATAACTAAGCATGATATCATCATAAAAATGATCGCTTGCCATGGATTAGTCATTTACTGTAACAATTGGCTTGAATTCTGCAATTTTCGAAGTTGCTTATATAGAGATCAGGCGCGCAAACCTCTGAGAGTAAAAATTGACCTGTATGACCTCGACCTTGACCTATACTTTTGAAAATTAGGTCAGTTTATTTAGTATAAGTCTATTATATATAGTTTATTAGGAAATTATAATTGATCAGTTAATATATGAGTAATGGTCAATTGAAATATAGAAAAAATTTATTTCAAAGGGGTCAATGACCTTGAAAAATAGGTCAGAGGTATAGGGTTACATTGGACAATTTAATTAGGTCACATAGGACTATGTACACAAATTATTTGAAAATTTTTCGAGAACATTTTTCGGAAAGAAAAATAATAATAATAATAATAACTAGAACCCTGTAACTGACCAAGGTCAGTGACTAAGAATTTACCAAGCTTTTACCGGTTCATGCAGCAAAGCCAAAAGACAGCTTGCAACAATATTGTGGTGCACAGTGCCACCGTGGTGCACAGTGAGACGGTGGCGCACAGAGCCACTGCTCTGCACACTGCCACTCTGGTGCACAGTACCACTGTGACTGTGACTGTGACTGCGCTGCTAAACTGCCACTTTGGTGCACACTGCTGTGCTCTAAACTGCCACTGTGTTGCACACTGCCACTGTGTTGCACACTGACACTTGTACACACTGCCACTGTGGTGCACAGTGCCACTGTGGTGCACTCTGCCATTGTGGTGCAGCCTGTCATTGTGCCACAGTGATGCACAGTGCCACAGTGATGCACAGTGCCACAGTGATGCACAGTGCCACAATGATGCACAGTGCCACTATGATGCACAGTGCCATAATGATGCACAGTGCCACCATGATGAAAAGTGCCACCATGATGCACAATTATGATAACCCTAAGCACATTTAACAAGAGTGAAAGCTGATGTTCCAGTCTCTGCAGAGCTACAGTCATTTGATAAGGTGTGGGAAAGTTGAATTTTTCAGGGTTCACCGATCTTTTTACCTGTCAATGTTACAAGAAAATACACAATAAATTAAATTAAGAGGAGAATCTTAGCTTTCCAAAACTGGTTGTGTCATTCATGTAGCTTTATTAGAACCGGAGATACAGCCCATTGAAATAATGGTAAAATTGTGATATTTCATCAAAAAATGGTCTCTGAAAATGTCAAGTTTTGAACTTCAATTTGTTCCAGAAGGCAAACGGTCAAGAGGAGAGACTTGAAATTGCACCAACTACTGTAAATGTGTTAGGACTATATCCACAAATATTATTGAATTTTTTGAAGATGGAGTTCTGAGTAAAAAAAATGTAAAGATGTAAAATCATGACCCAAAATATGAATTTTTCAGGGTCGGGCGATCTTTTTAACTAGCAGAGATACGCTAAAATGTATAGAAAACAAATACTAGAGGAGAATCTGGGCTTTCCAAATCTGTTTTTATTTTTCCTGTAGCTTAATTAGAACCGGAGATACAGACCGTCAAAGTATGGGTACAAGTGCAATATTGACAAATGAGCAGGTCAATTTTCAAGTCATTTCTTGACCTTGTGACCTCAATTGTGCAATGTAGGTCAATCCGAGGGCCTTCAAATTTTGCGTGGGGCCTCTAGGGTATTATGGCACCAAATGCTGATGAGATGAGGCAAATCCCTCAACTGATTCCCTGTTAAGAAAAATATAATGTCTGAAATATCCAATTTTGCCTCATATTTGACCTTGAGTTTGACCTAGAAAAAACGTTTCTAGGTCAAATCCAATATTTTCCCCAGATTGGCAGTGTGTGACTTTGGGGGGGTCATTCAATCGTTTGAACTGTGTAGGATCAATATTTACCTGTCACAGGGGCAAAATAGGGTGTTTTTACATGTCACGCGGTATGCAATATTTGTGATTTTTTAACAAATCAGCATGAAAGGATATCTGAATTCCGATTTCAGGCCTTAAACAAACTGGCTGGCGCCTTCCAGAAACCAGATGATGAGACTGATATGTGAAAAGAATGATAATTTTCAGAATTTTTGAAAATCGCCCATATTTGAACTTTGAGGGGTCAAATGACCTTGAAAAATGAGGTCAAGGTCAAATCTGAAGGTCTGTATGGGGTTTTTGGGGTATCTTAAGGGTAGTTTGTTATACATTTGCATGACCTCAAATGACTCCTTCATGGTGTTCTGAGACCCATACCCCATATGGCGCAGACTCATTTCACTAAAATGGCCGCTGCTCCGTAACCGTTGCAGATATCTACATGAAAAATAAAACGTGCACTGGTCCCAGATACTGGCCATCTGTTGGTGCCATCGGCTTTATTCTACCTATTGCGGTTTCTGACATTACGTCTCGAGACCTAAAACGGTGTTTATGCTGTAGCTCTGGTTCCGCTTGAGCGATTTCAGAATTGTTTGCGCCAAAATACAGCCTAGTACTTTTGAGTAAGACTTACCCTATACCATGGTGCTACCTGTTATGCTTCCTGAATAATAGCCCATGTAAATTTCGCAAATTTAATGTTTGAAAGGCCCTGTGACCTTGAAAAATAGGTCAAGGTCATATCTTTTGTGCATGACCTAGTCCTAGTCCTAGAGGTACCCTGTGCTAAAGTTTCATGAAAATCGGAGCAATCTGAAAAAAGAATAATAATAAGAATAATACCAAAAACAATAAGAATTTACCATGTAATGGTAAATTCTTAACTAGATGGCTATAACTGACCATGGTCAGTGATGAAGAATTTACCAATATATTTATTATTTAAAGGTATATTGTATATGTTTATTTGTACAGACTATTGTGTGAATGCTAATGCTTAGTTTAGTTTATTTAGTTTATTTAGTTCAGTTTAGCTTATTTAGTTTAATTTATTTAGTTTAGTATATTTTAGTATAGTGTACTCAGTTTGGTTTATTTAGTTTAGTACATTTAATTTGTTTTATTGACCACTTGACAAGAAAGAAAACAAATATGAACATTCACGTACTGAGCATCATAGATGTAGTGAGATCAGTATAATGTATCACATTAACAAAGTATGTCCATGCAACTTTTATACTCATTTTGTATTTCTTCACTGCAAATTGACTTCTTTTAGCTCAGGGCACTAATTTGGTTATAATAGGTAAAGTTGAATTTTTCAGGGTTGACCGATCTTTTTAACTATTAATGGTACACCAAAATGAACATAAAATAAAATAAAGAGGAGAATCTGAGGTATTCAGAACTGCTTTCATCATTCCTATACCTTAATTAGAACCGAAGATAGAACCGATTGAATTAATGACAAAAATGTGAAATATCACCAAAAAATTGACTCTGAAAATGTCAAGTTTTGAATATTATCTTTATCTCAAAGGCAAACAGTTTACAGCAGAGACTTGAAATTGCACACACTACTGTAAAGGTGTTAGGATTACATCTTCAAGGAGTATTAATTTTTTTGAAGATTGCCTTCTTTGTGAAAAAAATGTTAAAGTGTAAAATCATGACCTAAAACATGAAATTTTCAGGGTCCGGCGATCTTTTTAACTAGCAGAGATACGTTAAAATGCATAGAAAACAAATACTAGAGGAGATTACGGCCTTTCCGAATATGGTTTTAGTTTTTCTCTAGCTTAATTATAACCGGAGATAAAGGCGATCAAAGTTTGGCAACAAATGCGAAATTGGAAAATGAGCAGTCAATTTAGCTGTAATTTTTTGACCTTTTGACCTTTATTATGCAATGTACATCAATCCGATGAACTTAAAACTTTGCAAGGGTCCTCTAGGGCACTGTGGCACCAAACACTGAAGAGATTGTGGAAATTCCTTAATTATTTCCTAGTTAAAAAAATTAGGTATCTCAAATATCCAATTTTGCCAAATATTTGACCTTGAGTTTGACCTTGAAAATACCTTTCTAGGTCAAAACCAATATTTTTCCCAGATTGGAAATATGTGACAAAGGGGGGGTCATTCTATTATTTGAACTGTGTAGGATCAATATTTATTGCTCTAGAGGGCAAAAATAGGCTGATTTTGCATGTTGCGCGGTATGCAATATTTGGAATTTTTTTATAAATCAACATGAAGAGATAGATCAATTCCGATTTCAGGGTTCAAACAATCCAGCTGCCGGCTATAAAAGTCTATAATATGATCCCGATATCTTTGAAAAAACATAATTGTTGGAATTTTTGAAAATGCGGTGAATTTAAACTTTGACGGGTGATATGACCTTGAAAAATGAGGTCAAGGTCAAATTTGAAGATTGGTATGGGGTGTAAATGGGTGTATTTGGGGGGGTTCATTATACATTTGCATTACCTAAAATGACTCCTTCATGGATTTTGAACTCATGCACCTCAAACTTAGCAAATACAACGTACCAAAATGGCCGCCATTTCATAAATAGTTGCAATATCAAAATTAAAAATATGTTATGCACTGGCCCGTACTATAGGTCAACTTTTGGCACTATGAGCATGCTGCTATCATTTATGGTTTTTGCCGAACTCGAAACAATTCGAAAATGACCTAAATATTCATTGTGGAACGTTCCGCTTGAGTGATTTCGATTATTTTTTCGCCAAAGTATAGAATTATATTGTTTATGGACAGAAACTAAAGCAAATTACTCTAGTTTAATAGTTTATTCAGATATAGTACATCAAAATATACTAAAATTCACACTAAAAAGGTCCTATATACCTCAAAAATAAAAATTCAAACTCAGGACCGGAATACAGTAGTCTACAAGTATATAGGTACATTCAAAAAAATAATCAAGAAAATCGGAGCAAATTTTTTCCGGAAACTATAATAATAATAAGAATAATAAGAATAATACCAAAAACAATAAGAATTTACCATATATGGTAAATTCTTAACTAGAAATGAGTAACTGCAAGCAGTAACAAAACTTCACCTAGAAATATTGGTCGAAATGAAAAAACGAAATGACAGAAGTAATTTGAAAAGTTCCAAAGTAATTTGAAAAGTAATTCGAAACGTAATTTGAAAAGTACTTGGAAAAGTAATTTCAATAGTAATTTCAATGCAAAAGTAACATGTCAAGTAACATGACAAGTAAATTGACAAGTAAATTGACAAGTAAATTGACAAGTAAATTGACAAGTACATTGACAAGTACATTGAAAAGTACTTTGACAAGTACATTGACAAGTACATTGACAAGTAAATTGACAAGTACATTGACGAGTACATTGACAAGTGCATTGACAAGTACTTGAATATTGTACATGTACCTGACCAATACCTGCAGACCATAACCTGTACCAAGCCTGTACATAATTTCATAACTCTAGGTGAAATACTGAGGTAACAGTGAGCAATTCCAAAATGGCCGCCATTTTGTGTCAAACATGTTGAATTTCTCCACACGTGCGTGAACAATACCCACAAGCCAATACCTGTACCAAATTTCATAACTGTATTTGAAATACTAAGGTCACAGTAGGCAATCAAAAAATGACAGCCATTTTGATTTAACTTGAAATATGAATTCTTCGTATAAAAAACATCTGAATGAGTACTTGAATCAGTCACAAACGAAATAACTATATGAAAATTGCATGGTGTTCAAGGTCATTGAAAAAACACATTTTTACACTGAAATTCGCCAATTGACCTTGGAAAATTAGGTCAAGGTCAAATGTGAAGGTCAATTTGGGGTGAATGGCAAAAAAGAGGAGTAGTTTACTATAGCATGTTATCAACCAAAATCGATATTTCATGGTGAAATGACGAAGGTCACCAATTTTGATGACATACCAATGTTTAAAATTACGTAACTCATAATCCGTCCAAAGAAATGCAACCACAATACACCCACAGATGTCCCTTTAGTCAAGCAACATTTTGCCACAATTTGAGCCACTTTGCATCAAAAACATGCAATTGCATAAGAAAAAACCATAAAACACCTAAAGTGGTCATATGGGACATTGACCTTGACCTACTTTCGCGAAATTAGGTCAAATTATGTAAAAAGGGTTTTAAACAAACTTCCTAAAAGAACAATGAAATCCAGCAATAAACGAAAAAGTTATTGCCATTTGAAATTTTTTGAAGTCCAACTTTGAAGTGACCTCTGACCTTGAAAAATGGTCCGGTGTCAAAAAAACTCGGGGAATGTAATGAGGGCATATGAGGCTCCATTCATGAATTTTTTGAGGGTAGGTTAGGGTGAAAGAATAATAATAAATAATAATAATAATAATAAATAATTACGAAAACAAGAAACTTCACCTATGGTAATAGGTGAAGTTTAAATAATAAATAATAAATAATAAATAATACCGAAAACAAGAAACTTCACCTATGTGTAGGTGAAGTTTAACTAGTAGACGGCCACCGCAGAGCGGTGACAAAACTTCACCTACTGTGATACCAGTAACTCGAAATAGACACAGGTAGATGAGCAAGTAAAAAGTACGTGGAAATGATACAGGAATCCTACTGTAATACATTGCAATACATGCAAGTGTGCAAAAAACATAGACCAGTACGTAAACCAATACATGAGCCAGTAGGCTACATGCACCATTGGACATGCACCAGTACATGCACCAGTACAATGTAACCATGCAATGGACCAGTACATGCCCCACTGAGTACATGCACCAGTAGTCCAGTACAATGTATCATACAGTGGACCAGTACATGGACTGGTACATTGACCAGTATATGAACCAAGTACATGCTGCAGTACATGAACCAGTACTTGCACCAGTAGTCCAGTACAATGTACCAGTGTAATGTACCAGTACAATGTACCATTGAAAATGTTATTAGGGGTTAGGGTTAGGGCTAGGGCTAGGGTTAGGGTTAGGGCTAGGGTTAGGGTTAGAGCTAGGGTTAGGGTTAGGGCTAGGGTTAGGGTTAGGGCTTGGGTTAGGGTTAGGGCTTGGGTTAGGGTAAGGGTTTGGGTTAACAGTACATCGACCAGTATATGGACCAGTACATGGACCAGTACATGGACCAGTATATGGACCAGTACATGGACCAGTACATGGACCAGTACATGGACCAGTACATGGACCAGTACATGGACCAGGACATGGACCAGGACATGGACCAGGACATGGAACAGTACATGGATCAGGACATGGACCAGTATATGAACCAGTATATGAACCAGTATATGAACCAAGAACATGCTCCAGTACATGAACCAGTACTTGCACCAGTAGTCCAGTACAATGTAAGAGTGTAATGTACCAGTACAATGTACCAGTGAAAAGGTTATTAGGGGTTAGGGTTAGGGCTAGGGCTAGGGTTAGGGTTAGGGCTAGGGTTAGGGTTAGGGCTAGGGTTAGGGTTAGGGTTACCAGTGCAGTGGACCAGTGCAATGGACCAGTACATGGACCAGTACATGGATCAGGACATGGACCAGTACATGGATCAGGACATGGACCAGTACTTGAACCAGTATATGAACCAGTATATGAACCAAGTACATGCTCCAGTACATGAACCAGTACTTTCACCAGTAGTCCACTACAATGTCAGAGTGTAATGTACCAGTACAATGTGCCAATGAAAAGGTCATTAGGGTTAGGGTAAGGGCTAGGGTTAGGGTTAGGGCTAGGGTTAGGGTTGGGGTTAGGGTTACCAATGCAATGGACAAATGCAAAGGACCAATGCAATGGACCAGTACATGGACCGGTACATGGACCAGTACATGGATCAAGACATGGACCAGTATATGAACCAGTATATGAACTAGTATATGAACCAAGTACATGCTCCAGTACATGAACCAGTACTTGCACCAGTACATGGACCAGTACATGCACCAGTACATGCACCAGTATATGCACCAGTACATGCACTAGTACATGCACCATTACATGGATCAGTACATGGATCAGTACAGATATGATCCATTGAAATGATTGTACAATTCATTAATATAGACTTCAGAAATTCCTTGAAAAATGAGGTTTTTAACTTAAAATCGGTCTAGAATCAAAACGATTTAATGAAAACATATATAACTTTCCATGACTATTTTAACAGAAGTTATGGATAGGTGTAGAGAGGTTCATTGCAATAGGATTATTCCTTCCTTGTCAAAATATTGGTATATTGTCAAAATTTGACAAAAACCATGAAATTTTCAGGGTCCGGCGATCTTTTATACTGTCATAGCTACGACAAAGTGTTCAAAAAGGAAGACTAGTGGAGAATTTGGTCTTTCCAAATCTGTTTTCAGATTCTCCTTAACCTAGTTAGAACCGGAGTGACGGTAGATCGAAATTACGGTACAATTCAGAAATACGAACCTTAGAAGTCACTGAAAAAATGTAGTTTTTAACTTAAAATCTCTCTGGAACAGAAACGGTTAGATGAAAATATATATAACTTGGCAGGATTATGTAAACAGATGTTAGAGATATGTCCAGACAGGTTGATTAGAATAGAATGATTCCTTCCTTGTCAAAATATTGATATATTGTGAAAATTTGTCAAAAAACATGAAATTTTCAGGTTCTGGCGATCTTTTTAACCCTCAGAGTTACGACAAAATGTTCAGAAAATGAAAACTAGAGGAGAATTTTGCCTTTCCAAATCTGTTTTCAGATTTTCTGTATCTTTATTAGGACCGGAGCTATGGTCGTTTGAAGTTACACTATCTTTGAGAAATGTGAAAAAACATCATAAATTTTTTGCTCGTTTTTTGACCTTGTGACCTTTACAGTGCAAAGTAGGTCAATCCGAGGACCATGAAAATTTACAGGAAGCCTCTAGGGTATTGTAGCAAGTGTGCCTGCCATTTTTGTAACAATATCTTGATTCCTTCTATGTTAAAAAAAATCAAACGTCCAAATAGTAAAATATTTCTACATATTTGACCTTGAGTTTGACCTTGAAAAACATTATCTAGGTCAAAATCAATATGATATTCTGAATTGCAGTAGGTAACAAAGGGGGGGTCAGTCATGCATTGTAACCCTGTAGGATCAATATTTCCCTGTCAAAAATGCGGAAATGTGTCATTTTTTAACATTTGTCGGTTAGCAATATTTAAAAAATTTTCATAAATCTGGCAAAGGAGGTACACGAAACATGATTAGACATTATGAATAAACAGGTCTATGTTCATATGTCACCTGGAAATCACGCTGATATCTTGAAAATAACATGGTAAAAAAAATTGCTGAAAATGGCTCCTTTTCAAAGTTTTTCGGGTCAAATGACCTTGAAAAATGAGGTCAAGGTCGAATTTAAAGGTCTGAATGGGCTTATTAGGTGTATATTTGGGGGGGTTTACTATGACATGTTAACAGATTAAATCGATATTTCAAGGTCAAATTCTCAAGGTCACCGATTTTGGTTACGCGGTATGACTTTAAAATTACGTAACTCAAGAACCAGTACTGCCAATGAAAAATAAAGACTCCCGCAGGTGTCCCGTGCGTTCGGGCACGTAATGGCACCAACTGTATGTCTCTACGACTTACGGATTCGGCGGCACAGGGGTCAACCTCAAACCATGAAAATGGACTTTGTACAATGTGACCTTGACCTACTTTCATGAAAGTAGGTCAGATTATGTAGAAAGTGTCTGGGACCTTTCCATGTACCGGAAAGTGAAAACCGGTAATAACCGGATGAGGTACATGTATTTGAAATATTGCGAAATCCGACTTTGAGAGGCTCTGTGACCTTGAAAAATAGGTCAAGGTCAAAAATCTAGAATTTATATTCTTGTATTTTTGTAGGCTACGTATACAAATTTTTTGAAAATTTTCCGAAGAGGTTTCTCGGGAATAATAATAATAATAATAATAATAACTAGATGTCGATAACCGCTAGCGGTAATAAAACTTCACCTAGCAGTTGCTGAAAATAGTCTAAATATGTAAAGGTATATAAACAAGTATATAAACAGGTATATAAACTAGTATGTAAACAAGTACATAGACAAGTATATAAACAAGTATATAAGCAAGAATGGAAATAGCATATAAGCAAGAATGCAAAATAGTATATAAAAAAGTACTTAAAACAATTTACCATATTTTTTTAAAGGTATTTTGCACATGTTTTTGGTAAGGTGAGGAAAATATGAATTTTTTCAGGGTTGATCTTTTTACCTGTTGATGCAAAAAACAAAATGTACATCAATTAGAATAAGAGGAGAATCTGAGCTTTCCAAAACTGTTTGTATCATTCATGTAGCTTTATTAGAACCAGAGATAGAAATAACGGTAAAAATATGAGATTTCACCAAAAAATTGACTCTGAAAATATCAAGTTTTGAACTTCAATTTGCTCCCAAAGGCAAACGGTTTGAAGGAGAGACTTGACATTGCACACACTACTGTAAATGTCTTAGGACTATATCTCCAAATATTATCAAATTTTTTGAAGACTGACTTCTTTGTCAAAAAAATGTAAAATGATGAAATCTTGACTGGAAACATGAATTTTTCAGGGTCCGGCGATCTTTTTAACTAGCGGAGATACGTTAAAATGTATAGAAAATGAATACTAGAGAAGCATCTGGGCTTTCCGAATATGCTTTCAGTCTTTCTATAGCTTAATTAGAACCGGAGATACAGACCGTCAAAGTTTGGGTACAAATGCGAAATTGGAAAATGAGAGGGTCAATTTTGCAGTAGTTTTTCACCTTGTGACATTTATTGTGCAATGTAGGTCAATCCGATGGATTTGAAATTTAATATATTTCTTCTAGGGTATTGTACAAGTAACCTGTGAAAAGATTGTAAAAATCCCTTTATTATTTCCTACTTCAAAACAATTTAATATGTCAAATGTACAATTTTGTCAAATGTTTGACCTTGATTTTGACCTTGAAAATACCTCCCAAGGTCAAAATCTATATTTTCTCCAGATTGGCAGTGCGTGACTTAGGGGGGGTCATTTAATTATTTGAACTATGTAGGATCAATATTTACCTCTCCATATGGCAAAAACAGGCAAATTTCACATGTCGTGCGATATGCAATATTTGGATTTTTTGAATAAATCAGCATGAAGAGATAGATCAATTCCGATTGCAGGGTTTAAACAGTCCAGCTACTGGCTATTATAAATTAAAAAATGAACCCGATATGCTGGAAAAAACATAATTGTTGGAATTTTTGAAAATCGAGTGAATTTTAGCTTAAACGGGTCAATTGACCTTGAAAAATGAGGTCAAGGTCAAATTTGAAGGTGGCTAAGGAGATTTTATGGGTATATTTGGGGGGGTTGACAATACATTTTAATGGCCTAACATCGATATTTCAGTGTCAAGTAATCAAGGTCGCCAGTTTTGACGACGCGGTTGATACTAAAAATCACATAACTCAATAACCAAGCATGATATCGTCATAAAAAAAAGCGCTTCATCTGCGTCACTCATTTACCGCAACAATTGGCTTGAATTCTATAAATCAGGAAGTTGCTGATATAGAGATCTCGCGTAACAACCTCTGAGAGTAAAAATGGACCTGTATGACCTTGACCTTGACCTACATTCTTGAAATTAGGTCAGTTTATGTAGTATAAGTTTATTATACATACTTTATTGGGAAATTGTAATTCATCAGTAATTACATGTGTAATGGTCAATTGAAATATTGAAAAAATGGACTTTAAAAGGGTCTATGACCTTGAAAAATAGGTCAAGGTCATTTATCTTGAAATTGTATTCTTAGATTATTGTAGGGTATGTACATGAATTATTTGAAAATTATTCGAGAAAATTTTTCGGAAAGAAAAATAATAAAAAAAAATAACACCGATAATAAGAAACTTCACCTATGGTATAGGTGAAGTTTAATAACTAGATGTCGATAACCGCTAGCGGTAATAAAACTTCACCTAGCAGTTGCTGAAAAAAGTCTAAATATGTAAAGGTATATAAACAAGTATATAAACAGGTATATAAACTAGTATATAAACAAGTACATAGACAAGTATATAAACAAGCATATAAGCAAGAATGGAAATAGCATATAAGCAAGAATGTAAAATACTATATAAAATAGTACTTAAAACAATTTACCATATTTTTTTAAAGGTATATTACACATGTTTTTGGTAAGGTGAAGAAACTGCTTGTATCATTCATGTAACTTTATTAGAATCAGAGATAGAAATAAGGGTAAAAATATTAAATTTCACCAAAAAATTGACTCTGAAAATATCAAGTTTTGAACTTCAATTTGCTCCCAAAGGCTAATGGTTTGAAGGAGAGACTTGAAATTGCACACACTACTGTAAATGTCTTCGGACTATATCTCCAAATATTATCAAATTTTTTGAAGACTGACTTCTTTGTCAAAAAAATGTAAAATGATGAAATCATGACTGGAAACATGAATTTTTCAGGGTCCGGCGATCTTTTTAACTAGCAGAGATACGTTAAAATGTATGAAGATGAATACTAGAGAAGCATCTGGGCTTTCCGAATATGCTTTCAGTTTTTCTATAGCTTAATTAGAACCGGAGATACAGACCATCAAAGTTCGGGTACAAATGCGAAATTGGAAAATGAGAGGGTCAATTTTGCAGTAGTTTTTTGACCTTGTGACATTTATTGTGCAATGTAGGTCAATCCGATGGACTTGAAATTTAATATATTTCTTCTAGGGTATTGTAAAAGTAACCTGTGAAAAGATTGTAAAAATCCCTTTATTATTTCCTACTTCAAAACAATATAATATGTCAAATATACAATTTTTTCAAATGTTTGACCTTGATTTTGACCTTGAAAATACCTCCAAAGGTCAAAATCTATATTTTCTCCAGATTGGCAGTGTGTGACTTAGGGGGGGTCATTTAATTGTTTGAACTATATAGGATCAATATTTACCTCTCCATATGGCAAAAATAGGCAAATTTTACATGTCGCGCAATATGCAATATTTGGAATTTTTTTATAAATCAGCATGAAGAGATAGATCAATTCCGATTGCAGGCTTTAAACAGTCCAGCTACTGGTTATTATGAATTATAAAATGAACCCAATATGTTGAAAAAAACATAATTGTTGGAATTTTTGAAAATCCAGTGAATTTAAGCTTAAATGGGTCAAATGACCTTGAAAATTGGGTCAAGGTCAAATTTTAAGGTGGCTATGGTGGTTTTATGGGTACATTTGGGGGGTTGGCAATACATTTTAATGGCCTAAAATCGATATTTCAGTGTCAAGTAATCAAGGTCGCCAGTTTTGACGACGCGGTTGATACTAAAAATCGCATAACTCAATAACCAAGCATGATATCATCATAAAAAAAAGCGCTTCATCTGCGTCACTCATTTACCGCAACAATTGGCTAGAATTCTATAAATCAGGAAGTTGCTGATATAGAGATCTCGCGTAACAACCTCTGAGAGTGAAAATGGACCTGTATGACGTTGACCTTGACCTACATTCTTGAAATTAGGTCAGTTTATGTAGTATAAGTTTATTATACATACTTTATTTGGAAATTGTAATTCATCAGTAATTACATGAGTAATGGTCAATTGAAATATTGAAAAAATGGACTTTAAAAGGGTCTATGACCTTGAAAAATAGGTCAAGGTCATTTATCTTGAAATTGTATTCTTAGATTATTGTAGGGTATGTACATGAATTATTTGAAAATTATTTGAGAAAATTTTTCGGAAAGAAAAATAATAAAAAAAAAAAATAACACCGAAAATAAGAAACTTCACCTATGGTATAGGTGAAGTTTAACTAGAAATCGGGTAACCGCGATGCGGTGACAAAACTTCACCTTTCATAGTAATTATTGGCAATGAAATGAAAGTGAGAAAACACGGAAATGATATTGGAAATGATATTGGAAATGATATTGGAACTGACATTGGAAATAACATTGGACATGAACTTGAACATGAACTTGAACATGAACATGAACTTGAACATGAACTTGAACATGAACCTGAACTTGAACATGAACTTGAACATGAACTTGAACATGAACTTGAACATGAACTTAAACATGAATGCATTTGCACACGTCTTGCGCATGTAATATGCAATATCACACAAAATATCACTTCAAATATTATGAAGTATCACATGCAAAGTTACATGCAATGTATTAAACATACAATATCACTTGCTATATCATGCTAAATCATATCACATGCAATATCAATTTATTACCTGTAATTTTGCATGTCAATTAAAATGTACATAGTGTGCACAGATATTTGAAAGTACATATAAACTATCTGTCCATGGACTAGTCGTGATGTTACATATAGTCAGCAGACCGATAAACCCTGCAATAAACCCTTACTGAAACATTTCAATCGGTTTGTGGCCATACGCTGACTGATGCACTGACTGATACACTGACTGATACACTGACTGACTCAAAAATATTCTGAGGGACAGGGGATCTTTTAAACCGCCAGAGTTACAAGAAAAAATTCAGAGAATGAAAACAAGAGGAGGATTTGAGCTTCATGAATATATATATAGAGAATAACATGGACATGGACAGTGCATGGACAGTACATTGACCTGTACATTGACCTGTACATGAACAAGTACATCAACCAGTTACATCAACCAGTTACATCAACCAGTTACATCAACCAGTTACATCAACAAGTTACATCAACCAGTTACATCAACCAGTTACATCAACCAGTTGCATCAATTAGAGTTACTGCTGATTGAAACTGGCACCGTTCTCATATTGGAATCTTAGGAATTTCTTAGCTAAAGTACTTCTAGTCCTGAAAACATTTGGAAATGACTGCAATTTCTGAAAACATACAATTTTCAGGGTCCGGCGATCTCTTTATCCATCCATGATACAAGAAAATGTTCAAATATAAAAGCTAGAGCAGAATTTTGGCTTTCCAAATCTATTTTCAGATTCTCTGTTACTTTATCAGAACCGGAGATACGACTGATTAAAATAATGGTACAATTCAGAAATATTGACTTCAGAAAAAAAAAAAAAAATGTATTTTTTAACTTAAAATTACTCTATCTAGAACCAAAACGGTTCATTGGAAACATATACAACTTGCCAGTTTTATGTAAACGAAAGATGAAAATATACTCAGACAGCTTCATTGAAATAAAATGATAATTTCCTTGTCAAAACGATGATAAATTGTGAAAATTTGACAAAAAACATGAATTTTTCAGGACCCAGCGATCTTTTTAACCATCAGAGCTTCGACAAAATGTGTAAATATGCCAGCTAGATCTGAAATGGGGCTTTCTGAATCTGTTGTCAGATTTTCTGTAACTCAAATAGGACCCGAGATACAGCGGATTGAAATGATGATACAATTCAGAAATATGGCCTTTAAGAAATTCCTGAAAATATGCAGTTTTAACTTGAAATCACTCTAGAACCAAAACGGTTCAATGGAAATATATATGACTTGGCAGGATTATGTAAATAGAAGTTAGAAATATGTCTAGACAGGTTCATCACAATAGGATGATTTCTTCCTTGTCAAAAAATTGATAAACTGAGAAAATTTGACAAAAAACATGAAATTTTTAGGGTCCGGCGATCTTTTAAACCGTTAGAGCTACGACAAAATGTTCAATATATTGAAACTAGAGGAGAATTTGGGCTTTCCAAATCTATTTTCAGATTCTCTGTAACTTAATTAGACCCGGAGCTACAGCCGATTGAAATAATGCTATAATTGCGAAATGTGAAAAAATGTTGTAAATTTTTCCTTCATTTTTTGACCTTATGACCTTTACGGGGTGACGTAGGTCTGTCCGAGGACCTTGAAAATTTACACGATGCCTCTAGGCTATTGTAGCAAGTATGTCTGGCATTTATGTAACAATATCTTGATTCCTTGTCCGGGAAAAAAAATCACATGTCAAGAACGTACTATTTTTCGTCATATTTGACCTTAAAGTTGACACTGAAAATAATTTTCTAGGTCAAAACCAATATCATTTTCAGAATCAGGATGTGAAAATGGGGGGATCAATTAATTATTGTAACTCTCTCGGATCGATATTTCCATGTCAAAAAGACGATAATTTGTCATTTTTCAACATTCTCCGGTTTGCGATATTTGGAATTTTGTAGTAAATTAAGGTAAAATGTTAGAGGACTTAGGATTGCATATTCTGAATCAGCATAGTTTTGTCTGTTTAGAGAAAAAAAATTAAAGTGATATCATGAAAAAAACATGGTTTTCAGAATTTTTGAAAATAAGCACTTTTCACACTTTGAAGAGCCAAATGACCTTGAAAAATGAGGTCAAGGTCAAATTTAAAGGTGGATATGGGGGTTTTAGGGGCTACTTTGGGGGGGTTCACTATACATTATTATGGCCTAAAATCGATATTTCAAGGTGAGATACCCAAGGTCACCTGTTTTGACGACGCGGTCAATCTTTAAAATTACGTAACTCAAAAACTAAGCATGGGATCATCACAAAAGTGAGTCACTGCAATGCGTATGTCATTTAGGCAACTTTTGGTGTCATGCATGTAACTCTATGACTTGCGGATTCTGACTTCCCGTGCCGACACCTGTGGGAGTGAAATGGCACCTGTACAATATTGACCTTGACCTACTTTCTTGAAATTGGGTCAGATTGTGTAATTTACATGTGAGACATGTAATTTAGATGGAAAATGAAATTTGCCGGTAATTTTGTGAGATATGATTACTTAAAGTAAACAAAAAAACTGACTTTGAAGTGACCTGTGACCTTGAAAAATAAGTCAAGGTCATTCCGATTTTGTCAGTGTAATATGGTCATGTAACACTCCGTATGTGATTTTTTTGAGATTTTTTTGAAGAAATTTTTGTCTGGAAAAATAATAAATAATAACTAGATGGCTATAACTGACCATGGTCAGTGATAAAGAATTTACCAATATATTTATTATTTAAAGGTATATTGTATATGTTTATGTGTGACTATTTTGTGAATGCTCATGCCTAATTTAGTTTATTTAGTTTAATTTATTTAGTTCAGTTTAGCTTATTTAGTTTAATTAATTTAGTTTAGTTTATTTAGTATGGTTTACTCGGTTTGGTTTATTTAGTTAATACATTTAATTTTGTTTTATTGACCACTTGACAAGAAAAAAACAAATATGAACATTCAAGTACTTAGCATCATAGATATAGTAAGATCAGTATAATATATCACATTAACACAATAGGTCCATGCAACTTTTATACTGATTTTGTATTTCTTCACTGCATAATTGACTTCTTTTAGCTCAGGGCACTAATTTGGTTATAATAGGTAAAGTTGAATTTTTCATGGTTGACCGATCTTTTTAACTATTGATGTTACACCAAAATGAACATTAAATAAAATAAAGAGGAGAATCTGAGGTATTCAGAACTGCTTTCATCATTCCTATACCTTAATTATAACAGGAGATAGAGCCAATTGAAATAATGACAAAAATGTAAAATATCACCGAAAAATTGACTCTGAAAATGTCAAGTTTTGAACATTATTTTAATCTCAAAGGCAAACGGTTTACAGTAGAGACTTGAAATTGCACACACTACTGTAAATGTGTTAGGATTACATGTCCAAGGAGTATTGAATTTTTTGAAGATTGCTTTGTTTGTCAAAATAAAGTTAAATTGTAAAATCATAACCCAAAACATGAATTTTTCAGGGTCCGGCGATCTTTTTAACTAGTAGAGATACATTAAAATGCATAGAAAACAAATACTAGAGGCGATTATGGCCTTTCCGAATATGGCTTCAGTTTATCTATAGCTTAATTAGAACCGGAGATACAGGCCGTCAAAGTTTGGGTACAAGTGTGAACTTGGAAAATGAGCAGGTCAATTTAGCTGTCATTTTTTGACCTTCTGACCTTTATTATGCAATGTACATCAATCCGAGGAACTTAAAACTTTGCGAGGGTCCTCTAGGGTACTGTGGTACCAAATGCCGAAGAGATTGTGGAAATTCCTCAATTATTTCCTAGTTAAAAAAATTAGGTATCTCAAATATCCAATTTTGCCAAATATTTGACCTTGAGTTTGACCTTGAAAATACCTTTCTAGGTCAAAACCAATATTTTTTCCTGATTGGCAATGTGTGACAAAGGGGGGGTCATTTTATTATTTGAACTGTGTAGGATCAATATTTATTGCTCAAGCGGGCGAAAATAGGCTGATTTTTCATGTCGCGCGGTATGCAATATTTGGAATTTTTTAATAAATCAGCATGAAGAGATAGATCAATTCCGACTTCAGGGTTTAAACAATCCAGCTGCTGGCTATAAGAATCTATAATATGATCCCGATATCTTTGAAAAAACATAATTGTTGGAATTTTTGAAAATGTAGTGAATTGAAACTTTGAAGAGTCATATGACCTTGAAAAATGAGGTCAAGGTCAAATTTTAAGATTGGTATGAGGTGTAAATGGGTATATTTGGGGGGGTTCATTATACATTTGCATTACCTAAAATGACTCCTTCATGGATTTTGAACTCATGCACCTCAAATTTAGCAAATTCAACATACCAAAATGGCCGCCATTCCATAAATAGTTGCAATATCAAAATTAAAAATATGTCTTACCATGTCCCATACCATAGAGCAACTTTTCGCCCCATCAGCATGCTGCTATCATTTATGGTTTTTGCCGAACTCGAAACAATTCGAAAATGACCTAAATATGCAATGTGGAATGTTCCGCTTGAGTGATTTCGACTATTTTTTCGCCAAAGTATAGAATTTTATTGTTTATGAACAGAAACTAAAGCAAATTACTCTAGTTTAATAGTTTATTCAGATATAGTATATCGAAATATACTAAAATTCACACTAAAAAGGTCCTATATATGTTAAAAATAAAAATTCAAACTCAGGACCGGAATACAGTAGTCTACAAGTATACAGGTACATTCACAAAAATAATCAAGAAAATCTAAACAACTTTTTCGGAAATAATAATAATAATAATAAGAATAATAGCAAAAACAATAAGAATTTACCATAGGTATGGTAAATTCTTAATTACCATAGGTATGGTAAATTCTTAATAATAGCAAAAACAATAAGAATTTACCATAGGTATGGTAAATTCTTAATAATAGCAAAAACAATAAGAATTTACCATAGGTATGGTAAATTCATAAAAATACTTACGAAAATAAGAAACTTCACCTATGGTATAGGTGAAGTTTAATAATAACTAGAAATCGGGTAACCGCGATGCGGTGACAAAACTTCACCAATCATATAATTATTGGCAGTGAAATTAATGTGAGAAAACACAGAAATGATATTGGAAATGACATTGGACATGAACTTGAACATGAACATGAACTCGCAAATGAACTCGCACATCTACTTGCACATAAACTTGTACATAAACTTGTACATGCAATTGCATGCGTCTTGCACATGTTACATAACATGCAATATCACTGTTATCACACACAATATCACATGTAATATTATGCAATATCAAATGTAAAGTCACATGTAATGTATTAAACATACAATATCACTTGCAATATCATGCAAAATCATATCACATGTAATATTAATTTATCACCTGTAATTTTGCATGTTACTTAGAGTGTACATAGTGTGCACAGATATATGGAAGTACTTATAAACTGTCTGTCCGTGGACTAGTTGTGATGTGACAGATAGTCAGCAGACAGATAAACCCTTACTGTAACATGTCAATAGGTTTGTGGCCATACACTGACTGATACACTGACTGATACACTGACTGATACACTGACTGAAAACATGTGATTTTGAGGGTTGGGCGTTCTTTTAAACCATCAGAGTTACAAGAAAACATTCAGAGAATGAAAACTAGAGGAAAATTTGAGCTTGCCGAATATCATATACAGAAAATAACATGGACCAGTACATGGACCAGTACATGGACCAGTACATGGGCCAGTACATGGACCAGTACATGGACCAGTACACGGACCAGTACATCGACCAGTACATGGGCCAGTACATGGACCAGTACATGGACCAGTACATGGACCAGTACATTGAACAGTCCAATGACCAGTCCAATGACCAGTCCAATGACCAGTCCAATGACCAGTCCAATGACCAGTCCAATGTCCAGCGCATTGACCATGCATCAACCAGTACATCAACCAGTGCATCAATCGGAACATCAATCAGTAAATCAACAGTACATCAACCTTGGAATTTTAGGAATGCGTTGGCTAAGATACTTCTAGTCCTGAAAACATCGAAATGACTGCAATTTCTGAAAACATACATTTTTCAGGGTCCGGCGATCTTTTTAACCGTCAGTGATACAAGAAATTGTTCAAATATAGAAACTAGAGGAGAATTTGTGCTTTCCAAATCTATTTTCAGATTCTCCGTACCTTTATTAGGACTGGAGATAAGGCCGATTGAAATTATGGTACAATTCAGAAATGTGGACTTCAGAAATTTCTGAAAAAATTTAGTTTTTCATTTAAAATTACTCTAGAACCCAAACGGTTCAATGGAAACATATATAACTTTGCAGGATTATGTGAACAAAAGATGAGAGTGTGCATAAAATAGCTTCATTGAAATAAAATGATTATTTCCTTGTCAAAATGATGATAAATTATGAAAATTTGACAAAAAACATGAAATTTTCAGGGTCCGGCGATCTTTTAAGCCGTCAGAGCTACGACAAAATGTTCATAAAACGAAAACTAGAAGAGAATTTGGCCTTTCCAAATCTGTTTTCAGATTCTCTGTAACGTAATTAGGACCGGAGCTACAGCCGATCGAAATAACGCAATCATTGAGAAATATGAAAAAATATCGTAAATTTTTCCCTAATTTTTTTACCTTGTTACCTTTATGGTCTAACGTAGGTTAACCCAAGGACCTTGAAAATTTATAAGATGCCTCTAAACTATTGTAGCAAGTATGTGTGACATTTTTGTAACAATATTTTGATTCCTTGCCTGCGTAAAAAAATCAAATGTCAAAAAAGTAAAATTTTTCATCATGTTTGACCTTGAATTTGACCTTGAAAATAAGTTTCTAGGTCAAAATCAATATGATTTTCAGAATCAAGATGTGAAAATGGGGGGATCAATTAATTATTGTAACTCTCTCGGATCGATATTTCCATGTCAAAAACGCGATAATTTGTCGTTTTTTAACATTCTCCGGTTTGCGATATTTGGAATTTTGTAGAAAATTAAGGTAATAAGTTAGAGGATTTTGGGTTGCATATTCTAAATGCACATATTTTTGTCTGTCTAAAGATAATATATCATGGTGATATCATGAAAAAAACATAATTTTCAGAATTTTTGAAAATAAGCACTTTTTGCACTTTGAAGAGCCAAATGACCTTGAAAAATGAGGTCAAGGTCAAATTTTAAGTTGGATATGGGGGTTTTAGGGGTATCTTTGGGGGGGTTCACTATACATTGTTATGGCCTAAAATCGATATTTCAAGGTGAGATACCCAAGGTCACCTGTTTTGATGACGCGGTCAATCTTTAAAATTACGTAACTCAAAAACTAAGCATGGGATCATAACAAAAATGAGTCACTGCAATGCGTATGTCATTTGGGCAACTTTCGGTGTCATGCATGTAACTCTACGACTTGCGGATTCTGACTTCCCGTGCCGACACCTCTGGGAGTGAAATGGCACCTCTACAATAATGACCTTGACCTACTTTCTTGAAATTGGGTCAGATTATGTAATTTACATGTATCACATCTCATTTAAATGGAAAATGAAATTTGCTTGTAATTTTTAGTGATATCACTATTTAAAGTAAATGAAAAAACTGACTTTGAAGTGGCCTGTGACCTTGAAAAATAGGTCAAGGTCATTCCGATTTTGTCAGTGTAATATGGTCATGTAACACTCCATATGTGATTTTTTTGAGATTTTTTTGAAGAAATTTTTGTCCGGAAAAATAATAAATAATAATACTTACGAAAATAAGAAACTTCACCTATGTAATAGGTGAAGTTTAATAATAATAAGAATAATACCAAAAACAATAAGAATTTACCATGTAATGGTAAATTCTTAATAAAAATATTTACGAAAACAAGAAACTTCACCTATGTAATAGGTGAAGTTTAACTAGCAGTCAACCTTTGAAAAGGTAGAGAATGATTCGACATGGAATACGTGGGCTTGCAGGCAAAAGATTGAACAATTCATATGAAAAATCAATGGAAACACATAACCAAATATACCATTGAAAACACAAAAACTGCTCAAAATACTTGTTCAACCCTTTTGGCATTGATTCTGAGGGTAAATTACCCCGTGACATCAAAGTCAAACTTGAATTATGTCCCCACGTCAAGATACTAAACCTGTGCAAAATTTGAAGAAAATCGTCCAAGTCAATCAAAAGTTATGAATATTTACCCCTTTTTGGGGGTAATTACCTAAAAACGGCAATTTTAACCCAAAAACATCAATGGTGTGAAGTAGAGTCCCAACCGATGCCTGTTATACCATTGCAAAGATAAGAACTGCTCAAAACACATATTCACCCCTTTCGATCCGGAATATGGGGGTAAATAACCCCATGACATCCATATCGTACTTGCATTATGCCCCCATGTCAAGATACTAAACCTGTGCAAAATTTGAAGAAAATCGTCCAAGTCAATCAAAAGTTATGAATATTTACCCCTTTTTGGGGGTAATTACCTAAAAACGGCAATTTTAACACAAAAACATCAATGGTGTGAAGTAAAGTCCCAACCGACGCCTGTTATATCATTGCAAAGATAAGAACTGCTCAAAACACATATTCGCCCCTTTCGATCCTGAATATGGGGGTAAATTAACCCATGACATCAAAATCATACTTGCATTATGTGCCCATGTCAAGATACTAAACCTGTGCAAAACTTGAAGGAAATCGTCCAAGTCAGTCAAAAGATATGAATATTGACCCCTTTTTTTTTTTTTTTACCTAAAAATGGCAATTTTAACCAAAAAACATCAATGGTGTGAAGTAAAGTCCCAACCGATGCCAATTGTACCATTGGAAAGACAAGAACTGCTCAAAAAACATATTCACCCCTTTCGATCTTGAATATGGGGGTAAATTACCCCATTACATCAAAATCGTACTTGCATTATGTGCCCATGTCAAGATACTAAACCTGTGCAAAACTTGAAGGAAATCGTCCAAGTCAGTCAAAAGATATGAATATTGACCCCTTTTTGGGGGGATTTACCTAAAAATGGCAATGAGCAGTCAGGCTATCAATTACAGCAAAAACTGAGCCTCTAGCCATTATAGTTTTCTCTGAAAACATGAGCAACTGGTTTTTGTCAAAAGGGGGTAAATACCCCTTTACCCTCATCTCCCAATAAACGATATAGGCCAAAATTGTAGCAACACATGTTTATATAAAGGTTCCTAAGTCCTAATTTTCTAACAATGATATTAAAAGAGATAATCCTCTTTGAAATTTTGGAAAATTTGACTTTGAGATGACCTGTGACCTTGAGTTCAAGGTCAAGGTCAACCATTTTCACAAAAAATGAAAGTACTTACCAAGGACTACCTATGTACAAAATTTCAAGTCTCTAGCACAAAAACTAACTGGCAAAAAGTGGCCAAATAATAATAATAATAATATCAAAGAGTTCAAAATGATTCTCCATATATGTCGAATCATAATAATAAAAATACTTACGAAAACAAGAAACTTCACCTATGTAATAGGTGAAGTTTAATAATAATAATAAAAATAATTACGAAAACAAGAAACTTCACCTATGTAATAGGTGAAGTTTAACTAGAACCCTGTAACTGACCAAGGTCAGTGACTAAGAATTTACCATGCACATGATTCCAGTTTATGGAGCAGAGGCAAAAGAACTTGTTAGAAAACTACGATATTTAAAATCCAGTGTTGGTAAAACTGTGCCACCATAGTGATGCAAAGAGCCGCAATGATGTACAGTGCCACAATGATGCACAGTGCCACAATGATGCACAGTGCCACCATGATGCACAGTGCCACTATGATGCACAGTGCCACCATGATGCACAGTGCCACCATGATGCACAGTGCCACCATGATGCACAGTGACACCATGATGCACAGTGACACCATGATGCACTATGCCACCATGATGCACAATTATGATAACCCTGAGCGCATAATAAGAGTGAAAGCTGATGTTCCACTCTCTGTAGAGCTACAGTCATTTGCTAAGGTGTGGGAAAGATGAATTTTTAAGGGTTCACCGATCTTTTTAGCTGTCAATGTTACAGGAAAACACACATTAGATTAAATTAAGAGGAGAATCTGAGCTTTCCAAAACTGCTTGTTTCATTCATGTAGCTTTATCAGAACCGGAGATAGAGCCCATTGAAATAACGGTAAAATTGTGATAATTCTTCGAAAAACGATCCCTGAAAAATGTCAAATTTCGAATTTCAATTTGCTCCCGAAGGCAAACGGTTTGCAGGAGAGACTTGAAATTGCACAAACTACTGTAAATGTGTTAGGACTATACCCCCAAATATTATTGAATTTTTTGAAGATGTATTTCTGAGTTTAAAAAATGCAAAGATGTAAAATCATGACCGAAAACATGAATTTTTCAGGGTCGGGCGATCTTTTTTATTAGTAGAGATACGTTAAAATGTTTAGAAAACAAATACTAGAGGAGAATCTGGGCTTCCTAAATATGTTTTTATTTTTCCTGTAGCTTTATTAGAACCGGAGATACAGACCGTCAAAGTATGGGTACATTTGCAATGTTGACAAATGAGCAGGTCATTTTTCAAGTCATTTCTTGACCTTGTGACCTCAATTGTGTAATGTAGAACAATCCGAGGGCCTTCAAATTTTGCATGGGGCCTCTAGGGTATTATGGCACCGAATTCTGAAGAGATAATGCAAATCCCTCCATTGCTTCTCTGTTAAGAAAAATGTAATGTCTCAAATGTCAAATTTCGCCCAATATTTGACCTTGAGTTTGACCTTGAAAATACCTTTCTAGGTCAAAACCAATATTTTCCCCAGATTGGCAATGTGTGACATAGGGGGGGTCATTTAATTGTTGGAACTGTGTAGGACCAATATTTACCTGTCATCAGGGCAAAAATAGGGTGTTTTTACATGTGGCGCGGTATGCAATATTCGTGATTTTTTAACAAATCAGCATGAAAAGATATCTGAATTCCGATTTCAAGCATGAAACAAACTGGCTGGTTGCTTCCAGAAACCAGAAGATGAGACTGATATGTGAAAAAAAAGATAATTTTCAGAATTTCTGAAAATTGCCCATATTTGAACTTTGAGGGGTCAAATGACCTTGAAAAATGAGGTCAAGGTCAAATCTGAAGGTCAGTATGGGGTTTTGGGGATATGATAAGGGTAGTTTGTTATACATTTACATGACCTAAAATGACTCCTTCATGGTGTTCTGAGACCCATACCCTGTACTACACGTACTAATTTCACTAAAATGGCCGCCGTTGCCGAACCGTTGCTGATATCTGGATAAAAAAGTGACGTGCGCGTGGCCCCAGAAGCCACGCATCCCCTGGTATATTCAGCGTCACTCTACCTATTGCGGTTCTTGAGATTACGTGAATAAACCTAAAACAGTGTTTTTGCTCTAGCTCCGGTTCCGCTTGAGCGATTCCAAAAATGTTTGCGCCTAGATACAGCCTAGTACTTATGAGTAAGACATGACCAGTACAATGATGCTACCTGTAATGGTTTCCGAGAAATAGGCCATCAAAATTTCTAAAATTTCACGTATGAAAGGCCCTGTGACCTTGAAAAATAGGTCAAGGTCATGCTTTTCGGGTGTGGCCCAGTTTTAGTCCTAGAGGCACCTTGTGACCAAGTTTCGTGAAAATCGGAGAAAAAAAGTGTGTTGGAATAATAAGAATAACTAGAACCCTGTAACTGACCAAGGTCAGTGACTAAGAATTTACCAAGCTTTTAACAGTTCATGCAGCATAGCCCAAAGACAGCTTGCAACAATATTGTGGTGCACAGTGCCACCGTGGTGCTCAGTGAGACGGTGGCGCACAGAGCCACTGCTCTGCGCACTCCCACTCTGGTGCAAAGTGCCACTGTGACTGTGACTGTGGTGCTAAACTGTCACTGCGGTGCACACTGCTGTGGTCTAAACTGCCATTGTGTTGCACACTGTCACTGTGTTGCACACTGACACTGTTGTGCACACTGCCACTGTGGTGCACACTGACATTGTTGTGCACACTGTCATTGTGATCTTGCTAGGGTGGGTAGAGGTATTTATTGAGTACGATGGGTGACTAGCAATGTGCTGAGTGAAGTAAATGTGGATGTAGAAGTAAAGCACGCAACCCTTGGGGTTGTCTTATCAGATTATGGGGATCCTTCTTTCTTGATCTTGATAATTTGTTGCCTACCTCTTCCCTGGGTTTTGGCGACATGTTTTCAACAAAGCTATATCTTTATAGAAGTGCCCATGCAGAGTTTTAAAAATGAACACAAGAAAGAATGTCATTGCAATGTTTTAATAGCATGTTTTTTGTACAGAGGAAATGTCACCAGTTGCAGAAATATCAGAGAAATTGGTCGGGTTGGAAATGTGTGTCTGAAATTAAGAAAAAATGAATTTATAAATATGTATCTCCTATTCTTGTTCCATGATATATGTATTATTTTATTAGAGAATGTCATATTCAGAGCAACTTACCATATTGCGAGTGTGATGTACAGGGTTTTTGGATTCAGAATATTGGTTGCTGATGGAATTGATTTCTCCATGAATCTCTTTCCTGTTGGCCTGCAATGAAATAGAGACACCAAACTAAATAAGTTATGACTCATGAGTTGAAATATTTAGGGGGAAATGAAATGGGAAATTAAGTGATAAACTTACCGGCATTATGTATCCAGCAGGCCGTTGGATGTGCTGAGTGAGTTGGCTGTGGAGGTTGCACCACACATGGCATACTCCGTGGTATAGGAGCATGCCAGTATTTGTGCCTGCAATGAAATAGAGACATACTTACTAAATAAGTTATGACTGATGGGTTGAAATATTTAGGGGGAAATGAAATGGGAGATTAAGTGATAAACTTACCAGCATTATGTATCCAGCAGGCCGTTGGATGTGCTGAGTGAGCTGGCTGTTGAGGTTGCACCACACATGGTATACTAGCATGTCAGTATGTGTGAGTGTCAAATGCTATTTGATGTCTATCAAGTGTTGTTGTGCATGACATGATGAGTTAAGATAGTGGTCAAAATGACAGTTCTGTTTACTAGACTTGTTAACCTGATTACAGAGATTGATGCAGGAACTGTCGAGAGAAGTTTTTTGTGGGTCCTTTCATGAATCATTGAGAAAAACCCATCCACAGATGCAACTTTTTACATATGCCAGGTAAAGTCAATTTAACATATCACAATGTGATTTTAGGCTTTAGATTGTAAAATGATGTTAAAATTCTGTAGTGAAGAGAGTGGTTTATCCAATTACGATAGGAAATTTCTACATTTATACATGAACACTGCAATTGCTATGTTCATCGAATCAAAGTGCAAGAGGTACACCAACAAGTTACCTGTAAATTCACAACCATTGGAACTGTATAATGTTTATTTCTTTAGCCAAACATAACTTTGAGTATGTGAAGCAAGAGTATTCATGATCGTTAAGGATATTATCGTTACTGGCTGCTGCAATAAGTTGTCCAGGCAAAGCGCTATTACTGTGACATGTTAAGAACTGTTTTTGTTTATGTGGCAATTTTGTCCTTATATGCCTCATGTCCTGAAGTATAACTTTGTTTATCCTAGTTCAGAGCACTGATCACTTGTTAGTTGACATTGATATGTGTGGAACAGCTTTAGGCAATTCTTCTGCACACACAATGGCTTGTTTCATAAGACATCTCATAGCAATGTAAATGTTAATGTAACAGTTTAATGTCTTTGGTTGTCCTATGAGCTCGGCTGAATGTACAATGATGTCAATCTTAAGTTTTTCATATTTTGTGTCATGATCAAGAACATGGTGGTTAGTCAATACGGAGAAATCATTGCTGATACTATAATCTCATTTAATGTAAAACAATTAAACTAGGACTATAAACTATGCCTCATATCGCAAGGTAGAACATGGCGTATTCTAGTTAAGATTACTAATCCCTTTACATTTTGTTGATGTTGACATTTCTGGTGTAATTGGAACTATCCTGTGAACACCAGGATTCAACAATTGCTTGTCTCAGGAGAAATCCTATAGCAGTATGGCACAAATATACAAGTATGATCTTGACAGTTTAATCACTGCACAAACATATAATATCACCTGTACAGTATAATCATCTGACGATTAAATGAAGACGATCTCAATCATTAGCATAGTTTCATGTAGTTATGTCAGCAAGCTGATTTTGGTGAATTGCAGTTGGGAAAATGTTGTCAACATAAATGTTACTTTATCTTCAGCAAAAATTATATGAGCAATGTAAACAGTGCCTGATATCCTGAGCTTCAAATTGGCATATTCCAGTTTAGGTAATACTCGTTTTGTAACAAGTTGACTTTCTTAATTATCCTCAAAATACCAGGATCAACCAATCCCTTGGCTCATAAGATATCTTGCAGCAATTTGGCACAAACACACAAGTAATTTCTTTTTAGTGTTATCCTTGACAATAAAATAAATGGTATTAGGCATAAGGAAACTTGTAATTCTTTGCATGTCACAGTTGTTAGCACAAGATTTAAACATCATCAGCACGAGTGCAAAAAGAGGAAGGAACCTACACAGTTGAGTTATGTTCTTCGTATTGTATTTACATCATCAAGCACATTTTGGTTGCTTGCAGTTGGGTAATCACTATGAACAATAGTCGCATACAATTCTCTTTAAAATACTGGCATAAAACAATGTCTTGTCTCATACGAGTATGTAAACTTCCAGCATTATGGTACAAATATACTGTTACCTCTAAAGTTTAACTCCTTTGCGAACACAAAGCGCACTTTGTATACAACAATAAAATTACGATTATAAACCATGTCTCTTGTCCAGAGGTGGAACTTGGCATATCCTAGCTCAGATCACTCATTCCTTTTCATTTTGTTGACATTGACAGGTGCGGTATAGCCTTTGCGCAATTCTCCTGGAAACGTCAGGATGATACAAATTACAGCATTATAGCACATATAAAAAAGTGTCATCTCTACAGTTTAATCCTAGCACAGATGAATAACCATTATCTCTATGGCATAATCATTGACAATAACATGAAGGGTAATTATTACATAAGCATAGTTTTCATTTCACAATTTTTAATACAAGATTTAAACATTGAGATTAACAGGTGTGGAATAGCCTTTTGCAATTCTCCTGAAAACATAAGAATGAAACCATCTTGTCTCATATTCCAAATTACAGCATAATGTCACATATAATATACAAGTGTCATCTCTACAGTTTAATCCCAGCACAGATGTATAGGCATTATCTCTACAGTATCATCATTGATAATTAAATGTAGAGTATGTTCAACATAGGTATTGTATACATTTTACAATTGTTTATACAACATTTAAAGTTAGTCATGCTTTATCCCAAAGAGAGAACCTAGACAGTTGGGTAAAGTTATTCATTTCTATTTACAAGTCAATTGTGGTTAGTCACTGCTAAGAAAAGGTTGTCTACCGAAATCACATAATCAAAAAATTTCTTGTCTCATGAGGCTTCTAGCAGAAACACGGCTGAAATATACATCGTCAACGCTACAATTTAATCGCTAAACATACATGCAAGCATCATCTCTACAGTATGAGTATAATCGTTGACAATGAAATGACCATAAGCATTGTATTATATACATTTTACAATTGTTTATACAACATTTATACATATTCATGTTTCATTCCACAAAGAGAACCTATACATTTGCCATGTCTACAGAATAATAATCACTAAATGAATGTTCAAGCATCATCTCTACGGTATAATCATTGACGAGTGAATGAGGGGTATGTACAACATATCATTGTTTACATGTCAAAATTGTTAACGCCAAATATAACATATTCATGCTTGAATCCAAAGGGAACATACACAGTTGACCCAAGTTCTTCATACTCTATATACATCATGAAGCCCATTGTGGTTGGTCACTGCTGAGAAAACATAAGCAACAGATATGTAATTTTATCTTCAACAAAAACTAAACATTGACTATTGACAGTGTCAAATCCTGGGGTAGAACTAGCATATCCAGTTTAGATTACTTTGTTCATCATGTTGATATTGAGGTGTCTGGAATAGCCTTTGGTAATTCTCTTAAAATAGTAGTACGTAATGCCATAATATAGATGGCAGAAGGCTCCTGAAGGAAACCGAAGAAAAATTAAATGTTCATGACACAGAAAGAATGACCCATATATAAATTGAGTGAGACTTTCTCGGCGTGTAATCTGGTTAAAGTAGGACATCTCATGATCAGAACAGGGATGTCTATAACGATAATTGCACACTAGCAGATGAATATATTTTACAAAATGAACTTCACTGTGACGTACACATAGACGGATATGTTATTTACAAAAAGCATGACTATAACATAGATTAATATATATACAAGAATAAATTTACAGACAATATATAGCATGGAAACCAAATGCAAAAAAAAGTTACCAACGAACTATATCAGGTCGACTTGGTCAGTTAAGCAAATTTGCTTTGTCTATATATCAATCACCTATCATGGGTATCAAATCAATAGTCCATAAACACAATCATAAGACCACAAACTATTTCTAAATTCAACATCACTAATGTCACAAAGACACAATTCCACTATTCCTCTCTTGCGCAATTTAATCGATTCAATGAGATGGTCAGGTGGTTTACTCTGACATGAGGATCTCCTTCTACTGTTCACGGGGACAGTGACAGTTTCATGACTTCAGAAAAATTTCATAGTTTCCTATTCTGATGGAGGAAAAGGGAACATACATCATCAGGATTGCGAGTGCGAGGGGGTTTTGCACTGGGGACACATGTTGTGACTGCATATCCTGATTTTGATGCAAAAAGAAGGCATTGCTTGGTGGTTAGTGTAATTCACTAGTCTTTCAATTAAAAAATTACACATATCTACAGATTGTGCAAATTCATATAAATTGAGTGAGAGTTATTCGTAGTGTTATCTGGTGAAAGTAGGACATGACGTCATCAGAACAGGAATGTCTATAATGATAATTGCACACAAGCAGATTAATATTTGTTACGAAATTTATTTTGCTGTAACATTCACATAGATGGTTACGGTATTTACAGAAAGCACGACTGCAACATAGATTAACATATATACAAGGAATACATTTACAGACAACAAATTGTCAAAGCACATACGGAAACAAAGTCTTAGCCATCCTAAGGTTGTGGCTTGATTAATTTATCAAAGAACCATCTCAAGTACATTCAGAAATTTCAGTCACATCAGCAAATTTACTTTGACAACTTATCAATCACCAATCACAAGTAAACAATAAGGTCTTATCACTTCAGGAGTAGGTCCTCTTACAAAGCATTTCAATCCATTCTTGACATTCTTAATTACATTGAATACATTTACACAGTTCACCTTGTACAATTTCAATAAACGCATATGTCAGTAAAATTCTACAACATAAGCACAGTTTAACTGACAGTGTCTGGAATAGCCTTTGGCACAGTTTAACTGTCACAGCTTGTGAAGAAAATTACAGTCATCACATTGATATTTCAAGAACTCGTTGGAACGCAGGCACTGGTGTCATAGCACAACTTACTAGAGTATACTTAGATCTCTTTCAACTCTTTCACAAGTTTTGCCTACATACCTGCACGAAAATTTCACTTTGACGGAGACACAATGATACATACTTTCCAGAGTGTGAATTCACTACTTAAACAGTGACAAATTCGCTTGAATTTATAAATATAGCATTATGATGAGATTTGGATTCTCTTGTATTTATACATAAATGATGTGAACTTGAATGTAAAAAGCATTTGGTGTTTTCTTGATAGAGATTTCTATCACATGTTTATCTTATTGCCTGCGGTAAACAAGTATGTATGCCAGGGAACTTGCATTTGGAAGCCTGTGAACACTTACTGTATCATCGTTACATCGCAACCAACTGCCATGACGCTGATCTTTTACTATAGCAGTATAATGTCCAGAATCTGACCTTTGTCCACTATGGTCAACTATGGCCACAAGTTGATATTGTACATTGTTCTTTGTTTGTATCTCTGGAGCAAGAGTTACTCTGCCATGAATTTTTCTTTGCGTGTTGTCAAATCGTAACATAAGCACAAACAGAATGCTGGGTGATACAACTAATTCAGTGGAGCAAATAGTCGTGGGTGCCTGACAGTTGTTGCAGTTGACAAGTGAAAGCTTGCCAGACGGTTCAAGATTCATGTGAGTCATAGCATGAGGATCAATTGGGACACTCAGACAGTTGAATATGTCATTGTGTGTGAAGGAATGGCGACATGCAGTACAGGAATAGTTGTAGGCACACTGTCCATAAACGGTTTGAACAACAGCAGTTTCATTTTCATTGACCAACATTTCCTCTTCATTTAGGCAAGTGAACATATGTATCAAAAATTCATGTGCATCACGTTGACGACCTATTGGCCAATCTTTCATGAAATCCATTTGAAACAGAGCTGTGGTATCCACTGGCGATGTAGCACATAGCATTTTAGTTTTCAGCCTTTTCAAGCAATTGGATATTTGTTGACGTGAGCATAACAAAGGATCCAGTCCCTCAATTCTAAATAGAACTTGCATGATGGAGTTGGCATAACAAGTGTTGCCCAGGTTTAATAATCCTATCATGGTTGGTCTTTCTATCTCAGATGCCAGTCTGGAGGTTCTTGATCTCATAGATCGTCTGTCTGATGTTACTTCCGGTTGTGCTTTTCGGACAGTATTTAAAGGTGATTGCTTTGCAGTTCTTGAATTTTTGCGGGAGGACACAGATTCATAAGAGAGTTTCTTATTTACAGGTATTTTGTCACTCTGTTTCCTGTTTGCAGTGGCATTCTCACATATTTTCTCATTTGCAGTTGATTTGCAACTCTGCTTTCTGTTTGCAGTGGCATTTTCAGGTATTTTCTCATTTGCAGTTGATTTTTCACTTTGTATGTTGTAGCCTGCACTGGTGTTCCTTCGTGTACTTGCTCCGTAATCAACATTGGTGTCATCTGTGTCAACGATTGGTGCTGCCCGTTTGTCTTTATCAGTTGTTGAATTTTGATGAACAACTATTTTGACAGCATCATGATCAGAAAAGTAAGTCGGTAGCACATTGCAGTTGATGTTTGACTGATAGTTTGTGTAAACTGCATCCAACAAAGACCCATAGCGAGTAGTTGATTTTTCAACAAGCTGTGCGTATCCAAATTTCTTTGTAATGATGTCAAATATAGTGTGGGAAGACTTTGCCAGCAAGTTTTCATTGAAGTCACCACCAATAATCACTTGATTTGAATGGTTCAGTCCCAGAAAGTGCAACAACTGATTTAGACATTCCTTGAAAGTTTGCAAATTTTGCGACGGCGGTCGATACACACTTACAAGAGTAAATGTTTGGCCATTCATCAATTTGACAGCGACAGTGACACTTTCAATTCCTTGGACGTTGGTCTCCACTCTATACGATTCTAGCTGATGTTTTACATAAATTGCAACACCACCTCTTCCAGAGTTACCAGGTCTATCCTGTCTATACAATTTGTAATCTGTCAGTTGGACAACTGTATCTGGAATATCATCTTTCAACCATGTTTCATTGACCAACAGGGCATCTACTAACATTTCAGCATAGTTTGTAATATCAGGTATTTTTGAAACTAGACCTTGAACATTGTGGTGAATGACTGACAAAATGTTATTTCGTTCTTCAGATACTTGTTTATCATCAAGTTCTTGTAACTCAGGCATCTTTTGGAGATTTGCATGAATGTCCTCACATCGGAAGATTTTCTTTGGTTCATAGTTTGTGATGAACAATCCATCAATACTTGTCACACGACTAAGTGCCACATATGACTGTCCTGGAGCAAACACACCTTTCATGTCAAACACACATTTATCAGTTGTCATACCCTGAGTTTTGTGTATCGTACAAGAGAATGCCAGTTTCAATGGAAATTGTCGACGTGTCACATTTTTCACATTGGCCATACTTTCTTCATGTAGCTTTATCAGAATTGCATCTTTCGGGACTGTAACAGAATTGCATTGTTTCTGATTTCTGCCAACTTTTTCACTGTCAAATTTCACAAAAATTTTTGTTTTGTCTGGATGTTCATTTTCATCAATTTTGGCAACTGTTGCAAACGCACCATTCACTAAGCCATCTCTAGTGTCAATGTTTCTAGTAAGCATAACACGAGCACCAACCGCAATCTGAAGAAGGTCAGGCATATCATCGTTGGCACCTCTATGATACTTTGATGATTTGGACATTTTTCCTGTAGTTAATTGCCTTTCGTAATCATTTGCTGGTAAGTCGACAATGTGGGCACCTGATTTCTTAAGCATGTTGATATTGTGCGAGTGTGCAGCTTTGTTCGTAGCAAATACATGCAGGGCATCTTGAGGTACATTTTCAACCTTTGACCTTTCAAGCAGGGTTTCATTCTGCTCATCTGACAATGCAGTGTCTTTTGATTTCTTTCGAAGGACATTTAGCAATTGTGCAAATGCTTGATCATCCTTTTGCCGCATTATTTCAGTCAGTTCTACCATTGAAAAGAGATCAAACCACAAGTCCATTCCAATGCTGCTATCGGGCTTCATCAAGGACTGCGCTTTCACTGGTGGTAGCTGATAGAAATCTCCCAATACAAGTACGCTGACATTGCCAAACCACGATTCAGTGTCATGTGATCGCATTTGTTTAATTTGTCTCAGACGACCATGGATGAAAGAGAGTAGCTTTCGATCGACCATAGAAATTTCGTCAATGATCAGCAGCTTCAGGTTGCCTAGTGTTGCACACAGTGTGTTCAGAGTTTCTTCAGACAGAGGTTCATAGGCATAAGAAATCTTTCTTGGAATTTTAAGAGCGGAGTGTATTGTGAATCCACCGATATTAAATGCTGCTGTGCCAGTTGGTGCTGTAAGGAGTACTGTGGTATCAGTTGGTGATTCACCATTTCTCAGCAATTTACTTGCCTCATTATAAATGCACTTAATGAGATGGCTCTTGCCCACTCCTGCTCCTCCAGCAACATAAATATGAAATGGCTTTGGATTATTTCCCTGTTCCTCATCAATACACCATTGTCGGACATGATAGAAAACTTTTTGCTGTTTCTCATTCATTGTTCTCAAAAGGGGTCGAATTGGTTCACCAATCAATTCAAATGAGCACATACTCTGAATACATGTGTTATCAGCAGTAGCAAGATCTGGTATATCATCAGGATCACATGGTTCTTGTTCTTGTTGATCAATTGTTGTATCAAGTCTTTCTACTTCTGTCTGTGGTGCCACTTCCGCCCAGGCATCAGAATGTAAACCATTTCTTTGAATGTCTTCCCAGGTTTCCTGGAGGTAATCTGATATTTGCTCAAAATTTGCTTTGTTTTGTTGGACAATTGTTTGCACTGGCACTGGTGAATCATTTGAAGTCAGTTTCACTGCAGCATTGTTGTGGAACTCCTCATAGGTTGAGTACCCCTCTGGTTTTAATTGGCCATCAGAACGATAGGGCAAATATAAGCACAATTGATTCCTGTAGAATTTTTCTGGCTCTTTTGTCGATGAAAATTTTGGGAAACGAACAACAGCTGGTGGTGCCCTGGTTCTTTTCATGATATATCCAAGTTCATTTTGTAACTCATGGGCATTGACATTGCCTCTGGCAACTGCTGCTTCACCTTCAGTTTTTGAGATGACTCTATACAGTGATGCAAAAGAAGCTTGACACATTCGATTGAACTCATCAGTGTTTGGGCGAGCTTTGTAACGATCATTCAAACTAGTCATCCAGACATCTTCACTGCTTTGGTCATTTTTTGCTTCAGACCTGATTTGCATAAGTGGCTTAGACATTTTGACTGGATGTTCATCGGTTGGGATAAAAACTGAATTTCTACTGCACTGTTTTAGCGGTAAACCAGTTGTAAGACAAATGGCTTCCTGAATTGAGAGCTCCCGTGAATTGATGAATACTGAGCCTAGTTTCTTCATTTCTTGTCTGAGATCAGTGTTACCGGGATCATTTCTCATCTCCTCTTTAGCTTCCTTCAGAATATCACTGAGCTCTCGTTCCGACTTCGAAATGTAACTCAAAATGTACATGACACAACTATAGGCATCGAGCACGAATTGTATGTCCATGTTAGAGTTGAAAGCTTTGATCACATTAGGACTGTAGTTGTTCACCCAAATGTCATCAATATCTCGTTTCATAACAATTGATGTTTTCCTTGTTACCAGTGACATTGCCTTCAAAAACTCTTCAAAATTGTTAAAACCAGCTTTCTGCCAGATTTCCAAAGCTGTAAAGTCAGTGGTGTCTTGGTTTAGTATGTCAGCTAATGCTTCCAGACAGATTTTTGCAAGTGATTTGATCACTGTAGCAGGATTAACGTCACCTGGTGGATTTTCAGATGGGCTATCTTCCCTGTTCTCCGATGGGCTTTCTTCAGAGCATTTTGGTCTCACAATCGATGTTTTCGAAGCAATTGGTTTAGGAAAATTGAAGCGACAGACTTTGTTGCCCTTCTTGCATGATTTTGAATGTGACTGGCAGTGTAATTGTACAGAACTGACTATTTCAAATAATTCACTGTCTAAAGCCTCATCTGGCATTTCACATGACACATACCGGTCAATAAAATCACAAATTTCCTGGTCAGAAGCTATATCAAGCTCAGGAGCATTCTCAACCCAGAACAAGCAATGTATATGAGGGCTGCCACGCATCTGGAATTCAGTTCTGATAAAGTAATCCTTAATGGCTCCAAGTGGATGAGCAGGACTCTGTAAAAATCGGAGGAAATGCCGTACCCTTGAATACCACATACGAATTGCTGTGACATAGTTTGACCGGATAAGTGATGCTTTTTCATTGAAGGTAAGAGAGTCAAAATCAACAGGCTTTCCATTCTGTCGGGCAATAGTTTCAATGACTTCAGGCCAGCGAGACAACTCTGCAGCACTGAACGTAGCAAACCATGTAGGTATTCCGATTTGTCTTATCATAGCGAAGAGGTCATTCATAGTGTTTTTCCAGTACTCTGGTGATCCACGGACTGATTGCATGTGAGAGAACCCCTGGTCAGATTTCAACATATTGTAGATTTGTTCATGGTCTGCCAACATACCAGCATTGATATTTGTTCCATCTCTCTGTGTTTTACCTTTTCTAGTTTGAATGCTAACTCCTGAGAGCAAGTTGGCAAGTTCAGTTACTGCTCGACAATAGAAAATATACCCGGAATTCTTTGCAAACCTCAAATCGGCATTAAAGAGCCTAGCATTGATGTATTTTGCCCTTGTGAGTTTAGTTTCTCTGTCATCATCAAAATGACCAGATCCGAATGGAAATAATGCTGGGAATGCTTTTGCCTCATCATTTGGTGTGTCCAACAGGCTATGTGGTTTGTTTCCTTCTGCAGGTGCAACTGAATATATTCTGTTTTCGAGTTCACTCATAACATCTGCACGAAGGTCCAAAGGCTGTAAACAGCTGTCATAAGCCAAAGTGGGTCGACCAGTAATGTCATGCTCACTTTCACTGCTAGCACTCTTTCCACATTCTGGATTCTTTTCACTATCATGTACATCATCACATTGTTCAGTTGTATGGGTCTCTTGCCCATCATCCATATCAGACTCACTCTCAGAAATGGCACTTTTTTCTGATTCATACATCTCTTTATTTTCTGCAATATAGTCATTTTCATCGTTACATTGTTTGTTTTCATTATCCTCATGATCACTGTCCTCATTGTCTACATCAATTTCATCTACAACAAGATTATCTAGATCATTATTACTATTGTCTCTCCAGCTTGGATCAAGATTGATGTTTTCATAAAGAGGATTTATCTGTTTGAGTTTGCGGAATGCATTTTCCACCTTTGTCAAGTCAACCATTTGAAAATCAGTGTGGCCACGATATTCTAAGCGTCTTTTCAATTTTAGTCCAACAATTTGTGATTGAGCAAGTGGTCTCGGTAAAGTTTTGGTCGTAACATCTAGTGATGATCTCACAGAAACAACAGGCCCTGCCAATCTTGCTTGTTTTCCTTTGGGTGCCTGAATGATTTTCATGAACGGAATACTTTGAGCAACTAGCTGTTGTTCCAATGTATTTAAATCTGAAAGGTCACTTGGAATTTCTTCCATAGTCATCTGATTTACACCAGCCTGAGGTGGCATGTTACCTGAACTTAAATGGCTATGACAAGTTGAACAAATCCATAAATCATGTTTAGGACAATTCTCAGGACAATCATTAGAGCACTCATGCTGGAATTTGTCACTGATGCATCGTGTTGCAAGAGATTTATGTTTCTCATATGAAGTTACATGGCACATGTTGACTTGATTAGGAAACAATAGTCGTTCACAAACACAGCACACAAATTCTGCCATTTCTTTACAAGCCTGTTGGAACTCATGTATGGCAAATTCTATGTTGCTTCGATCGGCTTTGACTTTCTGGTATTGTCTCTTTGATGCTTGTTTTTTATTCTGTTGATGTGAGGCATCACCAACATATTTCTCCTTACATTTATCTTTCAACTTTTGTTGGAATGGCAAGTCCGTCTTGTACTTCTGCTTACTGGCGGCTTTCACCTTTTGTTGGAATGGCAAGTCCGTCTTGTACTTGTCCTTGCTACTAGCTTTGACATTTTGTTGGAATGGCAAGTCTGTCTTGTACTTATCCTTGCTACTATCTTTGACATTTTGTTGGAATGGCAAGTCTGTCTTGTACTTATCCTTGCTACTAGCTTTGACATTTTGTTGGAATGGCAAGTCGGTCTTGTACTTGTTCTTGCTACTAGCTTTGACATTTTTTTGGAATGGCAAGTCTGTTTTGTACTTGATCTTGCTACTATCTTTCTTTTTTCGCTGGAATAGTAAGTCGGTCTTATACTTTTTCGAACTTGAATTCATCAATTTTTCACGGTACTCCTCATCCTCACGATATCTTTTCCTGCTAGACGAGTTTATGTTAACACAGCGTTTACGTGATCCATCATGCTTTAAAGTGTATTCAGAATCGCTACTATCAGATTCTTGATATTCGAAGTCAGAACCACTAGATGTGTCATGCTCTGATGTGTCATTTTCTGACAATTCTCTCTGTGAATAATGTGCCTCAGCTGCTTTGGAATTTGTCTCAATTTGCTGTTTCCTCCTCCGTCTTTTAGTACGGGCTGAAACTTTTTTTTTGGCCATATTTTTTCACTAATAATATCCACTACAGAAATGTAAGTGTCACCGATTTTGTGATCCTGCAATCAACTTTTGCCTTAGCCTTTGATAATTGCTTCTTCGGCAAGTAATCTTAATATCACTAATATACACAAGTTCTTAAGCAGTCTTAATATCACTAACATACACAAGTTCTGTCAATAACTACGCAAGATGCACTAATGATATTCAGCACAGCAAAATATTTGGTCACCAATTTTGTGAGCCTATAGCGAACTCTTGCCTTAGCCTTTGATAACTTTCCATTCAGCAAGCAGTCTTAATATCAGTAATATACACAAGTTCTTAAGCAGTCTTAATATCACTAACATACACAAATTCTGTCAATAACTACGCAAGATGCAAAATATTTGGTCACCAATTTTGTGAGCCTATAGTGAACTCTTGCACTAGCCTCTGATAACTGTTCTTTCAGCAAGCAGCCTTAATATCAGTAATATACACAAGTTCTTAAGCAGTCTTAATATCACTTACATATAGTTCTGTCAATAACTACACAAGATGCACTAACGATATTCAGCACAGCAATATATTTGGTCACCAATTTTGTGAGCCTGTAGCGAACTCTTGCCCAAGCCTCTGATAACTGTTCCTTCAGCAAGCAGTCTTAATATCAGTATTATACACAAGTTCTTAAGCAGTCTTAATATCACGTACATACACAAATTCTGTCAATAACTACGCACGATGCACTAACAATATTCAGCACAGCAATATATTTGGTCACCAATTTTGTGAGCCTGTAGCGAACTCTTGCCCAAGCCTCTGATAACTGTTCCTTCAGGAAGCAGTCTTATTACAGTAATATACAAAAGTTCTTAAGCAGTCTTAATATCACTAACATACACAAGTTCTGTCAATAACTACGCAAGGTGCACTAACGATATTCAGCACAGCAATATATTTGGTCACCAATTTTGTGAGCCTATAGCGAACTCTTGCCAAAGCCTCTGATAACTGTACCTTCAGGAAGCAGTCTTAATATCAGTATTATACACAAGTTCTTAAGCAGTCTTAATATCACGTACATACACAAATTCTGTCAATAACTACGCACGATACACTAACAATATTCAGCACAGCAATATATTTGGTCACCAATTTTGTGAGCCTGTAGTGAACTCTTGCCCAAGCCTCTGATAACTGTTCCTTCAGCAAGCAGTCTTATTACAGTAATATACAAAAGTTCTTAAGCAGTCTTAATATCACTAACATACACAAATTCTGTCAATAACTACGCAAGGTGCACTAACGATATTCAGCACAGCAATATATTTGGTCACCAATTTTGTGAGCCTGTAGTGAACTCTTGCCCAAGCCTCTGATAACTGTTCCTTCAGCAAGCAGTCTTAATATCACTAATGTACACAAGTTCGTAAGCAGTCTTAATATCAATAACAGACACAAATTCTGTCAATAACTATGCAAGATGCACGAACGATATTCAGCACAGCAATATATTTGGTCACCAATTTTGTGAGCCTGTAGCGAACTCTTGCCCAAGCCTCTGATAACTGTTCCTTCAGCAAGCAGTCTTAATATCACTAATATACACAAGTCCTCAAGCAGTCTTAATATCACTAATAGACACAAATTCTGTCAATAACTATGCAAGATACACTAACGATATTCAGCACAGCAATATATTTGGTCACCAATTTTGTGAGCCTGTAGCGAACTCTTGCCCAAGCCTCTGATAACTGTTCCTTCAGCAAGCAGTCTTATTACAGTAATATACAAAAGTTCTTAAGCAGTCTTAATATCACTAACATAAACAAATTCTGTCAATAACTACGCAAGGTGCACTAACGATATTCAGCACAGCAATATATTTGGTCACCAATTTTGTGAGCCTGTAGTGAACTCTTGCCCAAGCCTCTGATAACTGTTCCTTCAGCAAGCAGTCTTAATATCAGTATTATACACAAGTTCTTAAGCAGTCTTAATATCACGTACATACACAAATTCTGTCAATAACTACGCACGATGCACTAACAATATTCAGCACAGCAATATATTTGGTCACCAATTTTGTGAGCCTGTAGTGAACTCTTGCCCAAGCCTCTGATAACTGTTCCTTCAGCAAGCAGTCTTAATATCACTAATATACACAAGTCCTCAAGCAGTCTTAATATCACTAATAGACACAAATTCTGTCAATAACTATGCAAGATACACTAACGATATTCAGCACAGCAATATATTTGGTCACCAATTTTGTGAGCCTGTAGCGAACTCTTGCCCAAGCCTCTGATAACTGTTCCTTCAGCAAGCAGTCTTAATATCACTAATATACACAAGTCCTCAAGCAGTCTTAATATCACTAATAGACACAAATTCTGTCAATAACTATGCAAGATACACTAACGATATTCAGCACAGCAATATATTTGGTCACCAATTTTGTGAGCCTGTAGCGAACTCTTGCCCAAGCCTCTGATAACTGTTCCTTCAGCAAGCAGTCTTAATATCACTAATATACACAAGTCCTCAAGCAGTCTTAATATCACGTAGATACACAAATTCTGTCAATAACTACGCACGATGCACTAACAATATTCAGCACAGCAATATATTTGGTCACCAATTTGTGTGAGCCTGTAGCGAACTCTTGCCCAAGCCTCTGATAACTGTTCCTTCAGGAAGCAGTCTTAATATCAATTATATACACAAGTTCTTAAGCAGTCTTAATATCACTAACATACACAAGTTCTGTCAATAACTATGCAAGGTGCACAAATGATATTCAGCACAGCAATATATTTGGTCACCAATTTTGTGAGCCTATAGCGAACTCTTGCCAAAGCCTCTGATAACTGTTCCTTCAGCAAGCAGTCTTATTACAGTAATATACAAAAGTTCTTAAGCAGTCTTAATATCACTAACATACACAAATTCTGTCAATAACTACGCAAGGTGCACTAACGATATTCAGCACAGCAATATATTTGGTCACCAATTTTGTGAGCCTGTAGTGAACTCTTGCCCAAGCCTCTGATAACTGTTCCTTCAGCAAGCAGTCTTAATATCAGTATTATACACAAGTTCTTAAGCAGTCTTAATATCACGTACATACACAAATTCTGTCAATAACTACGCACGATGCACTAACAATATTCAGCACAGCAATATATTTGGTCACCAATTTTGTGAGCCTGTAGCGAACTCTTGCCCAAGCCTCTGATAACTGTTCCTTCAGCAAGCAGTCTTAATATCACTAATATACACAAGTCCTCAAGCAGTCTTAATATCACTAATAGACACAAATTCTGTCAATAACTATGCAAGATACACTAACGATATTCAGCACAGCAATAGATTTGGTCACCAATTTTGTGAGCCTGTAGCGAACTCTTGCCCAAGCCTCTGGTAACTGTTCCTTCAGCAAGCAGTCTTAATATCACTAATATACACAAGTCCTCAAGCAGTCTTAATATCACGTACATACACAAATTCTGTCAATAACTATGCAAGATGCACTAACGATATTCAGCACAGCAATATATTTGGTCACCAATTTTGTGAGCCTGTAGCGAACTCTTGCCCAAGCCTCTGATAACTGTTCCTTCAGCAAGCAGTCTTATTACAGTAATATACAAAAGTTCTTAAGCAGTCTTAATATCACTAACATACACAAATTCTGTCAATAACTAGGCAAGGTGCACTAACGATATTCAGCACAGCAATATATTTGGTCACCAATTTTGTGAGCCTGTAGTGAACTCTTGCCCAAGCCTCTGATAACTGTTCCTTCAGCAAGCAGTCTTAATATCAGTATTATACACAAGTTCTTAAGCAGTCTTAATATCACGTACATACACAAATTCTGTCAATAACTACGCACGATGCACTAACAATATTCAGCACAGCAATATATTTGGTCACCAATTTTGTGAGCCTGTAGCGAACTCTTGCCCAAGCCTCTGATAACTGTTCCTTCAGCAAGCAGTCTTAATATCACTAATATACACAAGTCCTCAAGCAGTCTTAATATCACTAATAGACACAAATTCTGTCAATAACTATGCAAGATACACTAACGATATTCAGCACAGCAATAAATTTGGTCACCAATTTTGTGAGCCTGTAGCGAACTCTTGCCCAAGCCTCTGGTAACTGTTCCTTCAGCAAGCAGTCTTAATATCACTAATATACACAAGTCCTCAAGCAGTCTTAATATCACGTACATACACAAATTCTGTCAATAACTATGCAAGATGCACTAACGATATTCAGCACAGCAATATATTTGGTCACCAATTTTGTGAGCCTGTAGCGAACTCTTGCCCAAGCCTCTGATAACTGTTCCTTCAGCAAGCAGTCTTAATATCAGTTATATACACAAGTTCTTAAGCAGTCTTAATATCACTAACATACACAAGTTCTGTCAATAACTACGCAAGATGCACGAACGATATTCAGCATAGCAATATATTTGGTCACCAATTTTGTGAGCCTATAGTGAACTCCTCTTGCCCAAGCCTCTGATAACTGTTCCTTCAGCAAGCAGTTTCAATATCAGTTATATACACAAGTTCTTAAGCAGTTTTAATATCATTAACATAGGCTACACAAGTTCTGCCAATAACTATGCAAGATGCACTAATGATATTTGTTAAAGCAATGTATTTGGTCACCTAGTTTGTGATCCTGTAGTGAAAAAGAGCAATTGAAATTATGTGGCAGTAGTTTGTAAAAGCAATCAATGTTGACAGCAAGAAGATTGACTTAAACTTTGCACCAGCCAAACTATAGCAATGCGTAACTATTGTGGCACACCAATTACTGTAGCACTTCTCACAGGAAAATATCTAAATGTGTGACCTTCAAATAGACGAATTGAAAGCATGTGACAGTAATTTGTAATAGCAATCGATGTTCGCAGCAAGAAAACTGACTTAAAGATTACAACAGTCAAGCTATCAATCTGTAGTTATTGTGAAGCACAAATTACTGGAGCACTTTTCACAGGAAGATATGAGACCATCAGATTGAGCAATTGAAAATATGTGGCACTAGTTTGAAATGGCAATCAATTTTCACAGCAAGAAAACTGACTTACATGTTACAACAGTCAAACTAGCAATTTGCTGTCATTGTGGTGCACCAGTTACTGCGGCACTTTTAAATAGCAGAATGTATGACCATGAGATTGAGGAACTGAAAGTATTTGGTGCCAGTTTGTAATAGCAATCAATTTTGACAGCACTGAGTTAAATGTGACAAGTGAAACTAGCAATTTGTAGTTGTGAAGCAACAATTACTGCAGCAGTTTTCACAGCAATCAATTGATTTGTGTGACCATCAGAGAGAGCAATCGGAGATAAGCAGCTCAAGTGTGTAAAACCAATGAATGTTCACAGGAAGAAAGCGAAGTTTAAAAAGGTATGACCAATGTAGAAATCCGTACTTACTGCAGCACTTTTCACAGACTGACTTCACAGTAACAGCAATAAAACTACCAATCTGCACTTGTTGTAAAAATGCCTCCAAAAAGCAATTCAAACTATTTGGCTCTGTTTTGTTATACCTATCAATGTTCACCACAACAATGCGGACTTAAAACTGCGATCAAACCAGCGATCTGCACTGATCGTGAAGCACCAAATAACTTTTTAGACTGAAATTGAAACAGTTGCTAAGCAATTTTGAGACTACTCAGTCAAATAATATAGTAGGCTTATGTTTATATTAACCAGAGTTTCAAATGTCGCACTTGACAACATTTACCAGTACCATTTGAATTTCATTTGGTATATACACCAACTGTGAATGAATACAAGAGAGCACCAGGCTTAATGTATATTTAAAGCCCTAAATTTTGGACTAAATAACTTTTTTTGAGCGACTATCCGAGATATACAAAAGGTGGCAGCACAGAACCAATTTATAAATTCTTCCAGGTATCAAGGTGAAAGGCTGGTAAAGTACTGTTTTATGATGTATAATACACTTCTAGTTATTCTAGCGAGATGTGCGCAAAACAACTTTGAATGGAACTTAATAGAGCTTTATTAGAAATATCAAAATTAACAGGAATGTCTTATATGCGCAAGACAATTGAGAAAACTACATAAATTGAACTTGTATTTTGGGCTTTTTTTAAAAACAAATTTTGAGAATTTTGGGAAACCAAATTCTGGTATTTTGAATGAACAATTAAGTTTCACTATTAAGTGATTTTCAAATAAGTTGCTAAAGTAATATTTCTTGCCAAAATAATATCTCAAACTTTCATTTTCACGTTATCTCCACATTATACCTACTTTTAGCCCACGTCACATCTGCACTTTCAGCCAACGTCTTTTTGCCACTTTTAGCCAACAACTTTGCACTGTACTTTTAGCAGAAGACTTAGCACTCCACCAAATCACATCTATCTTTGAGTAACTGAACTAGGAATATACACAAGATGGCAGCACAAACTAGTAATTTATTTTGTACCAGAAATGTACACAAGATGGCACCACAAACTAATAATTTACTTTGCCAGATATTGAGATTAATTACTACTTAATGATGTATAGTTTTAGTTACTCTAGTGAGATGTACGCAAAACAACTACGAAAGCAATGTAATGGGTTTTATTCATAGAAAGCTAAATATACATGAACCATGTTATACGCACTTGACAATAGATAACATTAAAATTTTACAGGCCTTTATTTTTTCTTGCCGAGATTTCACAAATTCTCAAAAAAATTTAGATAATTTTTCAACTTAGCAGTGAAATATACGTAATTAATTATTGTACACAAAATAAATTTACTCTGAATACAGGAAATCTGATCTATTGAACAATAGTGACGTTGAAAGTAAAGTGTCCAGGTTCAATCGTAATAATGGATGTGATCTCCTTGGTGGCAGTCTTCAGTTTTACTCCATGGATATTGTAATGTGATTGCTGAAACAGATTGCTGGAATGAGAGAAATGTTCGATGTTTGCTGCTGTAATTTTTTTAAAAGAAATTTTGGAAAACCAAATTCTGGTATTTTGAATAAAGAAGTGTCACTATGACGTGATTTTCATTGATTTGCCAAAGTAATATTTGTTGCCAAAAAAATATCTCAAACTTTTATTGTTTTAGCCAGCGTTTGCACTCTGCAGTTTTAGCCAATGTATGCACTCCAGTTTTAGGCACTTGCCAATGTATGCACTCCAGTTTTAGGCACTTGCCAATGTATGAACTCCAGTTTTAAGCACTCAGAAGTGTATGCACTCAGAAGTTAGGGCAGACGGTGCTGCAATTAGTAAATGTACGGTGACATATCTTAGATCTAAATTAGTATTGTTAGTGATTGTTTTTTTTTTTCAAGCTGAATATATCAGCAGCGCTGCAAGGTGATCTGAAACGAGAGAAAAAAGACAGTGTTAATAATAGTGAATAATGACTCCAGAATCAGTACTTACAAATTAAATTAAAATGTATGGAAATCTGCAGATGTGAAAGGTGTATTTCAAATAAGCAGCAAACATCTTAAACCTCCACATATCAGATTACCATGTTTGGGAAAGACCCCATACAATGCATAAAACATATCCAATATTTAAATATATAAGTCGCAATAGTTCACAGATAATTTTACTATTTAAAACAAGTAGGATCATGACAGGCAAAATATTCATTTAGATAATAATGCCTGTTTCTGTCGTGGTCACAAGACTTTGGTCAGCCAGACAAAAAGTTTGTCAGCATAATCACCCAATTCGACATGACAATGTTCACTGAATTGGGCAGTGTAATTTTGGGCACCAATTGAGTATAATTTCTTTCAAATAACCAAAAACCATCAGCAGAATCTACGAAATATGAATTGTGTGAGTGAGAGATAGCTAATAAGTAACTTCTCGAAAAAAAAAGAAGAAATATGGCAAATGTACAATTATATGGTTCTATTTGTTGAATTCTATATGTATTTTTGCCAATGGGTATTGTATTAACTTTTGGAAAATTTGCCGTCTGACAGGAGGTGTCTTGAATAATGGGCGCGCTCTACTTGCTGCAATTGGTCATTGGGCAGTATGCCACAATTATGGCATGTCTATCTTTGGTGATTTGGGGGTATGAAACAGACTCATCCAAAAACAGTCAGGGAAATTACCAGCATATGAGGACAATTGCAATTCCAGCCAAGTCCTGGCCCAGACAGGATGATTGAGTGTGTGGGGTTGATCAGTTGGGTCTCAGAAGAAAGTCTGATCTCTTTGCAGCCATCCTCACCACACAGCAGCATGTCAGTTGCGGGACTTAATTCTATCCAATTTCACGAAATACTGGAAAGTCATCAGCAGCTGATGACAATTTTCTAATTTCTCTGGAGCCTTCGGGTTCTTTTCCTCATTATGTAATGGATAGGTCTGCCAAAATTCATAGAGTTAGTTGACACTGTGATACAACTTTACACCAAGTTTGGAAGTGATAGTTGCAGTTCTTTTTAAATAGCCAGTCAAAGATGATTTTGAGCACTGCCAAAGTCATGGCTAGGCCATGACACTGTGTGAGTGTCATGGAAGGGTGATGACAATGCTAGAGTGATTGTCATGTGGGGCTGAGGACATTGATTGTCATCAGCTGGTGATAATTTCCCTTACTGAAAAACGAGCATCAAAAGTGCAGGGCACAGGTATTCTTTAGGCCGAAATTGCGTGCATTTGCTATCCTTCAGTCACACACTAAAATTCTGAAAGTGTCTGCAAACATACCTGCGTGTAATGTGAAGAAATGTTACTCTACTAAATGGTTGGCCCATGTGGCAAAAACTTCATAATTATTGTAGTCTTCACTTTTACTTACCATAGATTACATGGACAGAGTGTGCGTCCTGGCAAGGATCCCAGACAGCTTGGAATTCACAGTTGCAGTGAACAGGGAGATGAGCTTTTAATGCGTTGATACAGATGAGACAGAAATGAAAGCAGGGATCCCTCAAGAAGTGACAACCAGTAGGAAATGACAGGAAAGGTTGAAAGTCCACGAACTTGTTGCAGTAAACCTGAAAGCAAATATATTCATTTTTATTACATGAGCTGAAGGAAAGTACTTTAAGCACTAAATCGACACTGGGGGCCTAAACTTGGGAGTCTTTCTGACAGGAAGAACATTCATATGGTTTTTCTCCAGTGCGAGTTCTCATCACGCTGTATCTATCATTCTACTGAACATTTCACCAGAAACAGAACATTCATATGGCTTTTCTCCAGTGTGAATTCTCATCACGCTGTATCCATCATTCTACTGAACATTTCACCACAAACAGAACATTCATATGGTTTTTCTCCAGTGTGAGTTCTCATAAAAACAAATAGTCATTGGTGCTTAAACTACATCATTGTCGTTAACTCCGACTGACTGCCCTTTTAGACACATATAGAACATGCATTATTATACAGTTCTTCGCCGCTGTGTTGTCCTGTGTTCATCAGGGATAACTGGCTGATTAAAAACTTTTTGAAACAAATGAATCATAGATACGGTTTTTCTTTGTGGAAGTGCTCAAGTGATTATCAAGATGAACTTTTCAGGCAACACTTTTCCCACAAATAGAACAAAGATGGTGCCTGTTTTCCCGGTGGAGTTTAACGTTGCTTGTGACATTCCTGCCTATTAAACTATTTATCAAACACAGAAGATCTATATGACACCTTTTCACTTAGATTCTCATATCTGCAGTGAATTTCCATGTGGTGTATTGAGATGCGCAGACTGGTTAAATTTTCTTCCACAAACAGAACATTCATACGGGTTTTCTCCAGTATGGGTTCTCATTTGTCTATTAAGGCTTCGTTCTTGAATGAATTTATTCCCACAAACAGAACAAACAAAGCACTCATCTTCACTACTTAGACAAGGCCTTCCTTGCAAATTTTCTTCCACAAACAGGTCATTCATATTGATTTTCAGCAGTTTTAATTCAATTAATTTTCAATTTAACGAGCATATATTATATATGCATTATTGATAATCTCTCAATAAAAGCTTCAACTTTGAAGAATTTGTATTAAGAGTCTGTACCTTTGAAGTACATATGATTGACACTACTTCGTTCAAAGTATTTTCTCAGAAGTTCTACATGTTCAATTATTAGTAACTGGCTTCAATGCACAGAAAATGATTGATGAGAAATTGACAATAGTAAAATTGATTGAAACAATGAGAGAAATGCTATATAATATGTATTTTCAAATTATTCAGTATACGTCAAGGAAGGGACAGAAGCCAACTTGCTCAAAACAATTGCAGGCAACAGATAATTTACTTCTTGTTTTTACAGCTCCACATATCAGATTGTCATGTTAGATTAATTTAGGCTATTTTCTTGGATCAACCAGACTCATCAAAAAACGTGCTTGGAAAGCGCAGAGCACAGGTATTCTTTATAGCTAAAATTGCATGCATTTGGTATCCTTCAGTCACATAGTAAACTTCAGAGAGTTCCTGCAAGAACATTTATGGTGATGTGAAAAATTGTTACTCATGGGGAAAAATCCTCTACCACTATTGTAGTCTTCACTTGTGCTTACCATAGATTACTTGGACATAGTGTGCATCCTCGCAATGATCCCAGCTTGCAGATTGCTGCGATTTCACACTTGCAGTGATACAGGGGAGACAGAGGAGAAATCAGGGATCCCGAGAAGTGACAACCCGTAGGGGATGAAACGCCCACCACCTTGTTTGTAGTAAACCTGAAAACAGATATTTTCATGTCTCAATACATAGCCTGCTAAAAATGAAACATAATATGTTTTTCCTCTGGTATTCATGAGTTCTCAAGTGATTTTTAAGATGGAACTTTTCAAGCAACACTTTTCGCACAAATAAAACGAAGATGGTGGCCTCTTTTCCCGGTGGAGTTATTAAGGCTCTGTCTTTTAATAAATTAGTTCCCACAAACAGAACACACAAAGGGCTTAGCTTGAATACTTTGCCCAGGCCTTCCTTACGAATTCTGTACCAAAAACAGAACATACATACGACATTTAGTGGAAATTGCTCATAAGAAATAATAGTGAGCCAAGCTAAGGCATTTCAGCGATAACGGCCAATGTTTATAATGTAAGACCAGCATCTAAAAAACAGAAGTAACTGGGAAAATTTTTTTAATAATGACTACTTGACCTAATATACATAGGTGTCTACTTGGATTATTAGTTACTCGCTGTTCATTGGCACTAGTCCTAGTCTTATCAATGCAGGCTTGCTTCCAAGTAGGGCTATCACGATCACAGAATGTCAAAATCGATTAATCTACTACCTTAATCGAATGGTAATTGATTAATCGCCGTTTTCCCGCATGGGTTGCATATAACTGTAGGTGTTATAGGCCTATCTATTCTATTCACTGATCCCCTTAATTTTTGTTTAAGTAGTTTTAATACATTCTAGCATACATTCACAAACACTCGGGAAATAGCACAACAACAGCTAAAACTATACTTTAAGGTGAAATAACCATAACTTTAATACCAATTGTTATTAATGACTACAGGTTTATACTCTTTATAATCCCATGTAGTTTGCAACACAATATCAGTCAACTTGTTCATCATGTTCATAGGTGTCTTGAGTTGTTCAGTTTGCCAGACTGAACAAGTGGAGCACTTCAAGTGACAAACCACAATAGATCCTCCCAGTAGTTCATGTCAAGCTTATGAATATTTATATATCAGTCAGCTTTGCAGGTATGACGATTGAGGCTTAGAAAAACCAACAATATCCTCACTCCTTCTCTTGATATAAATTAAATTCTATACATACCTCAACAGTTCTTTCACTCCTGCTGCAAGGACAACACACACCAACAGTGTAGAAGTGATAAAGCAGATATTGTAAGTGGACACCAGAGACCCAATATCTTTCGTTGCCCCAGTACACAGCGATGTTGAAGACACAGTTCAGATATTCAATGTTGACACAGGAGACGCAATTTCTTTCTCCGTTCACGCAAACTCTTCCATCAAAAAAAACAATTGATGTTTCAGAGGCTGACACAAGAGACAGTGTTGATTTCTTTTTCTGTTCCAGCAAACAGTCACGATGAAGGAACAGGTCTGTCAGAGGCTGACACCAAAGACAGTCAATGGCGAACACACATCCTCTGAAAAATAAAAGCATACATGTAGGGAAGGTACCCATGCCTAACTCGAGACACATGAATATATACATATACAGTTGGCACCAAAATTATTCAATTCCTAGATATTTTCCCTTTGAATTCAATAATAATTAGTCTTGCAAAAATGAGTGTGGACAAAAACAGCATGTATTGAATCATAAAGAAAAGCATAACATCACATATTCGACAACATAATACCAACGTGCTGAGAAGCAGACCTAAATGGGGCAGGCAGTAGAGACCTGCACGGGCACTAAAATCTTGCCCACTCCCGCCCCGCGCCCGCAGATATGTGCCCGTGCCCGGCCCGTGCCCACAGGCACTTTCGTGCGGGCGCCCGCGGGCAGCCCACCTTCCAAAATCTAATGCCCGCGCCCGCCCCGCGCCCACAGTGCAATGCCCACGGGCAGTTGTGCCCGCAAATTGCATGCCCGCATATGCCCTTGCCCGCAACTTTTACCTTTTTCAAGCACACTGGCTATCACATTGGATTACCGCATCGAAAAATATTGTAATATCTTTTATGTTTTTTGATCCTACGACTATTGTCATTCTAAAGGCGAGTTACGCAGTTCCTAATAATTTGGAAAAATGTAAACAAGTGGTATAAAAGGTCAATTTATTCTTTGCTATGTTAACAAAATCAACAGTTTAAAATTGAGATCACAGGAGCTTCAATGTTGCACTGTTAAGCTAACAAACAAAAAGTATAGATCTATAAGTTCAACAGTGCAATATTGAAGATTCTGTGGATTGGATACTTTTAATTTACTTAATTTTCAAGTTCAAAATATTAATGTTAGAAATGAATTATTATTGTCCCAAATGCAACCCCAATGTGCCCCTCCAAATAAACCAATAAAGTCCCCACTGCCGTTACATGTACCCCTATCGTCTTTCCGTGCAATGTTATCATGTTATCAGTTGTCCACCCCATCTTTTGTTCAAAAATACCGTGCAAGCACGTAAACCCCGCTGGCTCTATGTGAAGCCATTGAGACCATTTGGATGCACTGTGCATCGACCCACCGACACGCACGCACCGACACGGACGCACCGACACGGACGCACCGACACGGACGCACCGACACGGACGCACCGACAGAAGGATGGACGGACGGACGTAAGGACACACGGACGTACGGACACACAGACGTACGGACACACGGACGGCCAGACGGACACACGGACGGCCGGACGGCCACACGGACGGACGGACACACGGACGGACGGACACACGGACGGACACACGGACACGACGCACCGACACGGACAGAAGGATGGACGGACGGACACGGACGGACGGACGGACGGACACACAGACGTACGGACACACAGACGTACGGACACACGGACGGCCGGACGGACACACGGACGGCCGGACGGACACACGGACGGCCGGACGGCCACACGGACGGCCACACGGACGGACGGACACACGGACACGACGCACCGACACGGACGCACCGACACGGACGTACAGACGCACGGACAGAAGGATGGACGCACGGACGGACGGACGGACGGAAGGACACACGGACGGACGGACACACGGACAGAAGATGGACGCACGGACGGAGTGTGGCCGGACGGACACACGGACACACGGACACGACGCACCGACAAGGACGCACCGACACGGACGCACGGACAGAAGGATGGACGGACGGACGGACGATTAGATTAGATTAGATTTTCACATTAGATGAATTTTATTTATTATAAGTTAAATAATTTCATATGAATTGGCAATATTAGGTTGACTAGCATGCAGCACACTTTCATTTTGAATATGCCTACAAATTGTGCGTATATTTGAATCTGCAATGTTGATTCTGCATGTCTTAGAAATTGATATGAAGGTTAGAATTCAAATATTTTTTATAGGTACAGAAAAGATGATTAATTTTATCTGAAGCCATTATACTGGGCTTCTTTTCAACACTTTTAATGATCAAATTGTTAAATTCCAAGTCAATACAGTAAAGATAATAAATATTTCATAAGTTGGTGTATAGGTCATAATGCAAGATAGTACATTTATCTAGAAGCCAGTAGCTATAGATAGTCTCATTAAAATCAATTCCAGTTAGACCCCTGGTCTATAACTTCAAATGAACATTTTGATTTTGAGGGTTCTAACATGCATTTTTGCAAGTTAGATGTGATCTAACCAACAAAAGTACAAGTTAGAAGTACCTGAAAAGGATGTGTGTAACTAAGGCCACACATAATTGATTCTTAGCTTAGCGCACACGCCGACACAATAGATACACTGCCGATGAAAAAAAAAAAAAATGTGTTTTTGACATTATAAAAACTTTTTTTTTTTGTCCTTCCGACCGACCCTACAAAAAGTGCCTTGAGAGGGATCCGAGAAGCTAAAGATCATTTATGTGTGGCCTAACTTACACCTCATAGTAGGTCCTCATATGCTTCCTCAGATATACCTTATAATTTATGCAAAATAAACAATCTGATTGTTATTACTGTACATCAAAGGTCATCTCAGTCAAGCGGGCACTTTTATGAAACTGCCCGCACAGGAATGCCCGCGTCCGCGGGTTGCCTGGACTGCAGAAAAATCAGTCCGCCCATGCCCGGCCCGTGCCCGCAATAGTTAGCCCGTGCCCGGCCCGTGCCCGGCCCGCACTCTTTAATGTGCGGGTGCCCGTGGGCTGCCCGCGGGCGCCCTCAACCCGCGCAGGTCTCTAGCAGGCAGTGTGCATTTCCCATAGGGGCCAGATATTCACAAATTATTCAAGCGCCTTGATTCCATTGGAATAGATAGAGATAGATAAGATAAGTGCAGCCCTCTAAACCAGGTTCTGGGCCGTCACGAGGGTTGATTGATTAGATTGGAGAGAGAGCGGGAGTCCTGAACATGTTACACATTTACCCATGTGAGGGATGTTTTACTTGCCCAGCATTAGACACTGATACAAGAGGCTACCAATTTAACGTCCAATCCGAACGACATCCAGCTGGGATTTTGCTCACGAAGCTCCACTGGGTTCGAACCCATGCAGGCAAAGACCTTCAGCCACTTGGCCACCCAGCCGTGACTCACAGCATTGGAGGCTTGGAGCTATTTAGTTTTGAGGCATACTTTAAATGAAACTTACATAACTACCAAATGGAATGGAACCTATCAACCAGATTTAGTTGTGACTCATGCAGCAGATTTAGTATATATGTTGTCCAGTATATGATGCTACCATACATTTTATGATTTCATACATTCTGATGTTACGGGGACTCACAACACTTACTTTAGCAAAACCAGTTTACTACTGGAGAAAACATCAAAGCAGTGAATAATTTTGAATTCTCGGCATTTGAGGTTGATTATACATATTTTTATCTCATCTCATAACCGAGAGATACCACGTTTGGCAGGAGGCCTGTTCCTCTGGTGGAATGTTTTTCGTAATGTTCTGTGATTGAAATTAATTTTGGAGATGATTGTGTTTTGTATCATGCTGTTGACTCTATTGTAGTAACATTCTTTAATTCATTATCAAAATTTTTGCCTTTCATATGTTTTACCCATGACAAATATTTCTGTTCTGATATCCGGTTCAGATACACTAATTCTGCTTGAAACTGGATATCTTGCAGATTTCAATATCCGGCTGGATACCGGATACTGTGCCGGATATCCGTGCATATTACATTGAGCTGTGATGAAATTAGGCTTTTATGCAATTTACATTCGTTGTGATTTTGGCGGCCTCCGGAGTTTCGCCCCTTCGGGTCTTGCCACTGACAGACCACTATAGTCTGTCTCATTTCTAGCACGGATGGTCGTAGTAAAAAAACGGCACCAAAACATCACCAAAATGTGATAGAAAAATTGCAAAATAGCTATTCTACCCTTGAGTATCACTATGAGTATAGGCGGTGTGCAGTCAAAACGGCGATAAGCCAAAACGGCCATGATTGGATATCCAAAACGGCTATTGTTTAATACCAAAACGGCTATACGCTGTAGCTATACAAAAACAGCGATCAATTTCCCATCGGATTCATCTTGATTTCACCACCAAAAACAGGTGTTAACACCAATTAGCTTCAAGCAATGTGAAAATCGGACAGCTTTGAAGACATACATTTATTGCAATAACAATTTTGTCTTCAAATGGGTATTGAAGACAATTATGAGTGAGATTTTAGAATTACTGCCAGCCTTTGATGCTCTGAAGTTCATGGCAATTAATAGTAGGCTACAAACAAGTAACAAGTTGACTAACAAAGCTGATTAAAGAATAACAAAGCAATGACAACAGAACAACTTGGTAATCGCTGTTTTGGTTAAGCATGATATAATGTGAAATAGCCGTTCTGACAATGGCATGCACTTTGAAGTTTTGCAATAGCCTTTTTGGTTTATCGCTGTTTTGACTGTTAAATGTGTATAGACACAGTGTATTTCTACTGTGTGACCTGTAGATGCTGAGCAAGCAGACCAAACACCAGTTCGCAAGTTGTCAGACAAACTTGAACACTGTCACTGGTTTGCATACATTGTACCAGACATTTTTGCGAGCTAAATGATCGATAAGCAGTCAAAAAGCCTACAGACAAGAAAGCCTACTGTGATTTCTGACAATGCAAGAACGGCAACGCAAAGATGCATAATAATAAAAACGGCTACAGGTCTATACCAAAACGGCTATACAACTTTACAAAAACGCCTACTGTTTATACAAGAACAGGTGTCAAAAGTTAAGCAGTTAATTAGTAGGTGGGAGTGTAAAACCAATTGGCTTCAACATCACAGAGCCTCGAAGGACTAAATAGCAATTTTCATTTATAAGCAGACTTTGAAACCCTGCAGTATTGCAATCGTGATACTGTATCACAAATAGCCAGAGGCGTATTTGGGGGGGGGGGTATGGTGCCATGGCCCCTCCTCAGGCCCGAAATTAACATGGAATAGATAGGAAACGCCGTGAAGCACCCCGTATTCACCCTGTGTAATGCCCCCCCCCTCCTCAGGCCATTTCTAGATACGCCCCTGCAAATAGCCGTTTTTGTAGAGTGCAATTGCCGTTTTTGTAAAGGCCAATAGCCGTTTTTATACTGTCATGTAAAAGGAAAATTAGCTGTAGGCATTTTTGATGATGAAAAAAAATAGTAGGCGTTATTGTCTGTTGCCGTTTTTGTTTGTAGGCGTTTTGATTACCGGCTAGACCCCGAGTCAGTCAAGTCATGCTTGGATGACTGACTTAATGTTCAAGACTTAACTTGACTGACTAAGTCGACTTTGTCATCTTCTGTGACTTCACTTGACTAACTATGAAGTTGGCTGGCTAAGTCAGCTTAGCTGACTAAAACAATGTTAATGTGGTAATATATTAGATAATGTTTAATCATGTTCATCGGATGGGCTTAGGTGGTGTGACCAACTTATCAAATATTTACAGAAATATTCTGTCTTAAAATGCAAACAACATGGTCTAGTTCCGGCCAGAGTCATCCAATTTTGACAATTTTGATACCATTGGAATCGTCTTTTCGAGACAAATCCAACGGTACCAAACATGCTGGGGTAAAAAAATCGGCGGCGGCTGACTAACTGATCACTGACGGCTTGGATTGTCAATGACTTGACTTTTCCATGCATTGACTGGCGGCGGCGGCTTTTGCCGAAATACCGGCGGAAAACGCTTTGACAGACAAGGCTTGGTACGGCAAAAATAAGTAATGAGAGACGTTCACTGACCATTGACATAGTTCGAGGTGCTACCGAAGAACAGCCCCTTTCATACATTCCCGTTTTGCCGTGACAGCACTGCCGGCTGCAAGAAATCCAGGATCCGCCGCATTCCGCCGGTAATCCGCCACTGACCGCCGACAAGTCCTCGGCGTTTTACGACTTACCGTCGACTCGGGGGAATGAGAGCGATGTCCGGGCCAAATCAAACATGTTTGATTTCTCCCCAGGCAGCCACGGAAAAGAATCAGCCGCAGAAATACCAACGTATTTACGTCGTATTGTCTTGATTGAAATGCAGTCCTTGATATCCTCTGATTTCCTTTATTTCCAAGGTTGTAACGGTTAAACCCCGACATTACGGCGTGTCTCCGTTCATTACTGCGTGTCTCCGTCCATGAAAAATCGTGAACAGCCAGGTTCCTGCAAAAAAACGAGGGATTTCCGCCGTTTTTCCGAGGGTAAACCTTGACACACTCGAGGAAAACCGCCGTAATACACTGTCAGGCCCAAGGCAGGCCAGCCACAGTAATACCACGGCATATCCGGCCATGTGTGAAAGGTGTATACCTGCCATACTTTAGGGAATTCAAATAGGACAAGAATTGAATGTGCAGAGTGGCAGAACATGCACTGAAATTCTACAAGTTTATTTTCAATTTCAGAGCGCCGCATTAGCACCAGCCACTTCACGTTTACAGGATAGTTACCCAGTACTTACCTGGCTTGGTTGTTGACAAATTTTCAGGCTGCAGGTGTCCAAATCATGCAAATGGAGTACAAATTGTCGAGAGGTGATCTGCAGGATTCTGAAATACATGTACACGAAGCCACGGCGAGTCATGAGGTTTCATCAACAACAAATTGACGGTGGTGTTGCAACACTAGTAGTTTATGGACTAAATTACCAGTAGATGGCAGGTCAAGTGGGTTTATCGAGCATGTGGAGACCCTTGTTGGCAAAGACTTCACTTGACTGTGAATACACTGTGATCTGCTTTTAGTTTTATAGGCTACTTCAGATGGGATATTGAATATAAATATTTGTATTTGACAATTTACTTAGACAATATAGAATAAAATTAGAGAAATTGATATCACAAAAGTAAAATGTTGAGGTTGTGCAGGTTCTCTGCACTCAGGGAAATTAGATCAGCAGAGCAGGGCTCAGTATCCATCCCACCTTTCCTTGTGCAATTGCTGCCCCGGAGGCCTTAATATCGGGCGCAGCACCTTCTAACTGGTACCAATGTTTAGGGAATTTAATTTCCTACATTTTGAGCTAAGTTTCGGCTCTGTACGACCATTCTTTCTATGTTAAAAGTGCGTCCGAAGCACTCGAGGTTGATGTCCGAAGTTTTGTTGACATGTTCTTTTTCCTGTCACTTCTCCATAAATCGGCCTGATAAAAATATTTCAAGTATCCAACGTGTTTTCTAAAGACAAAAGGTAGATGCTCGTATTTTTTTTAGATTTTTCAAAGCCACAAATCCATGCCCTAAAGATTCTGTTATTTTACCCGAGCAAAGATGGCGATGGCCTAGATCAGCAGACCTAAGGGAAATAGACTTAGGCAAGACTGTAAATTAACATATTTTCATAATCCATGGGAAAATTTTAAATCAACACATTTTGATTGGACGGCCAGTAACTGGGCAGTCATAGAGTCTGTAAGACCAGCCTCTTCTGTTTTCTAATTACCATACTCAGCAACTTACTTGCATCTGATTGGTCTAGGACATGGCCATTCTCTAATGTGATAAGTTCTTTTTTTATAAGGTGGTTTTCTGCTAGGGGCGGTTCCAAATTTGTTCCAAATTGGAAGTCAAGCCCAAGGGGGCTGACTACTGGCTGAGCTCTATGCCACTCTAGCGAGGCCTGAAGGGCCGAAGCCTTTTGAGTCAGGTAACCAGCATATGGCCCATGGGAGACGCCGTAGGCTGCCATAAGCAAAAGAAGCAATACCATGTGATTTGCTTGGGGGGGGGGGGGGTTCTCACTATATGTGGTCTACACCTATGCTCGGCTGAAAAGGGCTCTTCAAGGGCTAATTTTCCCTGGCTAAGGGTCCTCAAATGAATGAGGTCTGAATATTCCTGAAAATGTTCCAACATTTCCAGCACTCTGAATTTCGCATAAGAATCACCTTCCGAAAGACATCCAAAAAGAAATTATTTGGCACAAATAATTAAAATAATACGGCCAACCCAAAAAAATGCCTCTTTGAGGGCGAATTTTCCCTAGTCCAGGGTCCTATTTTTGGGTTCACGGCACTCCGTTACTGGGTCTGGGTGCGAGGCGCTCAGCTGAGCACTCCCATCATATTTTGGGGCGAGAATCCCCCCCCCCCCCCAAGGTGATTTGGTCCTTTTTGTTACTGATTTGGAGCTGGTTTGTCCGATGTGAAGTGTAACCTGTGTCTTTCACTTGAAACATACTTTCAATACATTTTGGCGTTAAATCATTTTGAGATTTGAACACCTCTAGTATTAGACATTGAAGCCTGGCTTCTCTGAGAGGTTTAAGGTTTAATTTATCCAACAAATGTTCGTAAGTTGAATTAAAATTTTGACAAAGGGCTCGCAGGCCGCATACTTGAAGTTTTCGTAATTTAACCGTCCAGTTTTCTTATGAAATGTAACACAATTTTGCAATAGGCCTAGTCAAAGTTGGTAAGTACAAATGATCTTTGAAACTTCGTGTGTCATCATGCTGATGATTTGTCATGATCATCCCCAATACTTTCAATGTTAATTTGATTTAAGGAGACTTATCCTGGTTGTTGGTGGCAGCCAAACGAAAGGATTATGCATCCGATTTTCACTCTAAAATCAGTTATGACAAGTCAAATGGCACTCTCTTGTATGTTTTTCATGTTGAAGGTAGAGAAGAGGACACTTCATCGGCTATCGTGAGTCACAAAGTGCATTTTTCACAGTGAACTGGTGCTCATTTATCCCATATCAAAGTGACAGACTGTAATACAAAGTGAAAATAAATAACATTTGCATTTGGTCTGTATATGTTCCATTGAGCAGGGCTTGTTCAGGACAGATTAAAGATAATATGAAAATATCAGATATGAAACAATAAGAGGGTGGGATGGAAAATGCAGTGGCTTTCGTTTCTATGGGGCTGGTGGGGCAGATGCTCAGTGCTGGGCAACGCAAACTAACTTGGACTTCCACAAACACAAATCAGCAAACATGATCTCCACTTCCACAAATGCAAATTTGCAAACTTGTTGAAATTTTTTGAAGAAGCTGGTGCAAACGCAAACACAAATGCAAACCAAAATCACGATAAATAGTATTAAATTGGCGTAATTTTTGCTATAAATAAAGTTTAATGTGAGAGATGTTTATAGGCATTTGACACTGGCCAATTAGGTCACTAGGTCTGAACATGCATTATTCACAAAAATATCTATGTTGTTATCAATAGATAATTGCTCCTTGCAGCACTTTTTTTCCTAAAAAGGGTGAAAAAATTCAGAACTTCGTAACTCTGCTGTGCCCATGCAAAATATTTGAAAAAGTTGTCAATGCCCCACCACTTTATTTTGAAAATGACGCCACTGGGGAAATGGGAATATTCAGCTAGGTTATTGTGGTGCAGCCTGCCACTGTGACACAATGATGCACAGTGCCACAATGATGCACAGTGCCACAATGATGCACAGTGCCACAATGATGCACAGTGACACCATGATGCACAGTGCCACCATGATGCAAACTGCCACCATGATGCACAATTATGATAACCCTAAGCACATAATAAGAGTGAAAGCTGACGTTTCAGTCTCTGCAGAGCTACAGTTATTTAATAAGGTGTGGGAAAGATGAATTTTTCAGGGTTCACCGATCTTTTTACCTGTCGATGTTACAAGAAAATACACAAAAATTAAATTAACAGGAGAATCTGAGCTTTCCAAAACTGCTTGTGTCATTCATGTAGCTTTATTAGAACCGGAGATATAGCCCATTGAAATAACAGTAAAATTGCGATATTTCATCCAAAAAATGGTCCCTGAAAATGTCAAGTTTTGAACTTCAATCTGTTGCAGAAGGCAAACGGTTGGGAGGAGAGACTTGAAATTGCAAAAACTACTGTAAATGTGTTAGGACTACACCCCCAAATATTATTGAATTTTTTGAAGATGGATTTCTGAGTAAAAAAAATGCAAAGATGTAAAATCATGACCGAAAACATGAATTTTTCAGGGTCGGGCGATCTTTTTAACTAGTAAAGATACGTCAAAATGCATAGAAAACAAATACTAGAGGAGAATCTGGGCTTTCCAAATATGTTTTTATTTTTCCTGTAGCCAAATTAGAACGGGAGATACAGACCGTCAAAGTATGGGTACAAGTGCGATGTTGACAAATGAGCAGGTCAATTTTCAAGTCATTTCTTGACCTTGTGACCTCAATTGTGCAATGTAGGTCAATCCGAGGGCCTTCAAATTTTGCGTGGGGCCTCTAGGGTATTATGGCACCAAATGCTGAAGAGATAATGCAAATCCCTCAATTGCTTCCCTGTTAAGAAAAATGTAATGTCTGAAATGTTCATTTTCGCAGAATATTTGACCTTGAGTTTGACCTTGAAAATACCTTTCTAGGTCAAAACCAATATTTTTGCCAGATTGGCAGTGGGTGACTATGGGGGGGTCATTTAATTGTTCGAACTGTGTAGGATCAATATTTACCTGTCAGAGGTGCAAAAAAGGGTGTTTTCACATGTCACGCGGTATGCAATGTTCGTGATTTTTTAACAAATCAGTGAATATGGATATCTGAATTCTGATTTCAGGCCTCAAACAAACTGGCTGGCACCTTCCAGAAACCAGAATATGAGACAGATATCTGAAAAAAAAGATAATTTTCAGAATTTTTGAAAATCACCCATATTTGAACTTTGAGGGGTCAAATGACCTTGAAAAATGAGGTCAAGGTCAAATCTGAAGGTCTGTATGGGGTTTTTGGGGTATGTTAAGGGTAGTTTGTTATACATTTGCATGACCTCAAATGACTCCTTCATGGTGTTCCATGACCTACACCCTATAGCCCGTAGACTCATGTCGCTAAAATGACCGCTGCTCTCAAACCATTGCAGATATCAAAGTGAAAATTACGCGTGCACACCCCCCAGATACTGGCCATCTTCCGGAGTAATCAGCCTTTGTCTACCTGTTGTCGTTGTTGAGTAAATTGGGAAAAACCTAAAACAGTGTTTTTCTCATAGCTCCGGTTCCGCTTGAGCGATTCCGGAAATTCTTGTGCCTAAATACAGCCAAGTACTTTTGTGTAAGACATGACCTGTACAATGATGCCACCTGTTACGGTTGCCGAGTAATAGGCCATCGAAATTTCCAAAATTTTGTGTTTGAAAGGCCCTGTGACCTTGAAAAATAGGTCAAGGTCATATCTTTTGTGCATGACCCAGTCCTAGTCCTAGAGGTACCCTGTGCTAAAGTTTTGTGAAAATCGGAGCAATCTGAAAAAAGAATAATAATAATAACTAGAACCCTGTAACTGACCAAGGTCAGTGACTAAGAATTTACCAAAGCTTTTACCAGTTCATGCTGCATACATGTAGCCCACAGACAGCTTGCATCAATATTGTGGTGCACAGTGCCACTGTGGTGCACATTGAAACGGTGGCGCACAGAGCCACTGCTCTGCACACTGCCACTCTGGTGCAAAGTGCCACTGTGACTGTGACTGTGACTGTGACTGTGGTACTAAACTTTCACTGTGGTGCACACTGCTGTGGTCTAAACTGCCAATGTGTTGCACACTGCCACTGTGTTGCACACTGACACTATTGTACACACTGCCACTATGGTGCACGCTGCCACTGTGGTGCACTTTGCCATTTTGGTGCAGCCTGCCTTTGTGCCACAGTGATGCACAGTGCCACAATGATGCACAGTGCCACAATGATGCACAGTGCCACCATGATGCACAGTGCCATGATGATGCACAATGCCACAATGATGCAAAGTGCCACCATGATGCAAAGTGCCACCATGATGCACAATTATGATAACCCTAAGCACATAATAAGAGTGAAAGCTGATGTTCCAGTCTCAGCAGAGCTAGTCATTTGATAAGATGTGGGAAAAACGAATTTTTCAGGGTTCACAGATCTTTTTATCTGTTGATGTTACAAGAAAATACACAATAAATTAAATTAAGAAGAGAATCTGAGCTTTCCAAAACTGCTTGTGTCGTTCGTGTAGCTTTATAAGAACCGGAGACGCAGGCCATTGAAATAACAGTAAAATTGCGATATTTCATCGAAAAATGGTCCCTGAAAATTTCAAGTTTTGAACTTCAATTTGTTGCAGAAGGCAAACGGTTGGGAAGAGAGACTTGAAATTGCACAAACTACTGTAAATGTGTTAGGACTATACCCACAAATATTATTGAATTTTTTGAAGATGGATTTCTGAGTAAAAAAAATGTAAAGATATAAAATCATGGCCGAAAACATGAATTTTTCAGGGTCGGGCGATCTTTTTAACTAGTAGAGATACGTTAGAATGTATAGAAAACAAATACTAGAAGAGAATCTGAGCTTTCCAAATATGTTTTTATTTTTCCTGTATCTTAATTAGAACCGGAGATACAGACCGTCAAAGTATGGGTACAACTGCAAGGTTGACAAATGAGCAGGTCAATTTTCAAGTCATTTCTTGACCTTGTGACCTCGATTGTGCAATGTAGGTCAATCCGAGGGCCTTCAAATTTTGCGTGGGGCCTCTAGGGTATTATGGAAGTAGGTGCTGTGTAGATAATTCAAATCCCTGAATTGCTTCCCTGTTAACAAAAATGTAATGTCTGAAATGTTCAATTTCGCCTAATATTTGACCTTGAGTTTGACCTTGAAAAAACGTATCTAGGTCAAAACCAATATTTTGCCCAGATTGGCAGTGTGTGACTTTGGGGGGGTCATTCAATTGTTTGAACTGCGTAGCATCAATATTTATCTCTCCAGAGGGCAAAAATAGTGTGTTTTTACATGTCACGCGGTATGCAATATTCGTGATTTTTTAACAAATCAGCATGAAAGGATATCTGAATTCCGATTTCAGGCATCAAACAAACTGGCTGGCGCCTTCCAGAAACCAGAAGATGAGACTGGTATGAAAAAAAAAAGATAATTTTCGGAATTTTTGAAAATCGTCCGTATTTGAACTTTGATGGGTCAAATGACCTTGAAAAATGAGGTCAAGGTCAAATTTGAAGGTCTGTATGGGGTTTTGGGGATATGCTAAGGGTAGTTTGTTATACATTAACATGACCTAAAATGACCCCTTCATGGTGTTCCGTGACCCAAACCCGGTATCCTGAGGACACATTTCACTAAAATGGCCGCTGCTCCGTAACCGTTGCAGATATCCGAATGAAAATTACGCGTGCACACCCCCCCAGATACTGGCCATGTTTTAGTGCAATCGGCCTTTCTCTACCTGTTGTTGTTCTTGAGTAAACTGAAAAAAACCTAAAACAGTGTTTTTGCTCTAGCTCCGGTTCCGCTTGAGCGATTCCAAAAATTTTTGCGCCTAAATACAGCCTAGTACTTTTGACTAAGACATGCCCTGTACAATGATGCCACCTGTTATGGTTCCCGAGTAATAGACCATGTAAATTTCCAAAATTTCATGTTTGAAAGGCCCTGTGACCTTGAAAAATAGGTCAAGGTCATTTCTTTCGGGTGTGGCCCAGTTTTAGTCCTAGAAGCACCCTGTGACCAAGTTTCGTGAAAATCGGAGAAAAAAAAGTGAAGGAATAATAATAAGAATATATTGACCAAGAATTTACCATGTAATGGTAAATTCTTAATAATAAGAATAATACCAAAAACAATAAGAATTTACCATGTAATGGTAAATTCTTAACTAGAACCCTGTAACTGACCAAGGTCAGTGACTAAGAATTTACCAGGCTTTTACCAGTTCATGCAGCATAGCCCAAAGACAGCTTGCAACAATATTGTGGTGCACAGTGCCACCGTGGTGCACAGTGAGACAGTGGCGCACAGAGCCACTGCTCTGCACACTGTCACTCTGGTGCACAGTGCCACTGTGACTGCGACTGTGACTGTGGTGCTAAACTGCCACTTCGGTGCACACTGTGGTCCAAACTGCCACTGTGTTGCACACTGACACTGTTATGCACACTGCCACTGTGGTGCACAGTGCCACTGTGGTGCACTCCGCCATTGCGATGCAGCTTGCCATTGTGGTGCAGCCTGCCATTGTGCCACAGTGATGCCCAGTGCCACCATGACGCACAGTGCCATAATGATGCACAGTGCCACCATGATGCACAGTGCCACCATGATGCACAGTGCCACAATGATGCAAAGTGCCACCATGATGCACAATTATGATAACCCTAAGCACATATCAAGAGTGAAAGCGGATGTTCCAGTCTCTGCAGAGCTACAGTCATTTGATAAGGTGTGGAAAAGATGAATTTTTCAGGGTCCACCGATCTTTTTACCTGTCTGTGTTACAAGAAAATACACATCAAATTAAATTTAGAGGAGAATCTGAGCTTTCCAAAACTGCTTGTGTCGTTCATGTAGCTTTATAAGAACCGGAGATACAGCCCATTGAAATAACGGTAAAATTGCGATATTTCATCGAAAAATGGTCCCTGAAAATTTCAAGTTTTGAACTTCAATTTATTGCAGAAGGCAAACGGTTGGGAGGAGAGACTTGAAATTGCACAAACTACTGTAAATGTGTTAGGACTACACCCCCAAATATTATTGAATTTTTTGAAGATGTATTTCTGAGTAAAAAAAATGCAAAGACGTAAAATCATGACTGAAAACATGAATTTTTCGGGGTCGGGCGATCTTTTTAACAAATAGAGATACGTTAAAAAGTATAGAAAAAAAATACTAGAGGAGAATCTGGGCTTTCCAAATATGTTTTTATTTTTCCTGTAGTTAAATTAGAACCGGAGATACAGACCGTCAAAATATGCGTACAAGTGCGATGTTGACAAATGAGCAGGTCAATTTTGCAGTCATTTCTTGACCTTTTGACCTCAATTGTACAATGTAGGTCAATCCGAGGGCCTTCAAATTTTGCATGGGGCCTCTAGGGTATTATGGCACCAAAGGCTGATGAGATAAGGCAAATCCATTCACTAATTCCCTGTTAAGAAAAATATAATGTCTGAAATGTCCAATTTCTCCTAATATTTGACCTTGAGTTTGACCTTGAAAAAATCTTTCTAGGTCAAAACCAATATTTTCCCCAGATTGGCAGTGGGTGACTTTGGGGGGGGTCATTCAATTGTTTGAACTGTGTACCATCAATATTTATCTCTCCAGAGGGCAAAAATCGGGTGTTTTTACATGTCGCGCGGTATGCAATATTCGTGATTTTTTAACAAATCAGCATAAAAGGATATCTGAATTCCGATTTCAGGTATCAAACAAACTGGCTGGCGCCTTCCAGAAACCAGAAGATGAGACTGATATGTAAAAAAAATGATAATTTTCAGAATTTTTGAAAATCGCCCATATTTGAACTTTGAGGGGTCAAATGACCTTGAAAAATGAGGTCAAGGTCAAATCTGAAGGTCTGTATGGGGTTTTGGGGGTATGTTAAGGGTAGTTCCTTATACATTTGCATGACCTCAAATGACTCCTTCATGGTTTTCGAAGACCCACAGCCTGTATCACGGGTAGTCACTTCACTAAAATGGCCGCTGTTGCCGAACCGTTGCAGATATTGGAATAAAAAAGTGACGTGCAAATGGCCCCAGATGCTACGCATTCCCTGGTGTATCCAGTGTCTCTCTGCATATAGTGGTTCTTGAGATTACGTGAAAAAACCTAAAATGGTGTTTTTCCTGTAGCTCCGGTTCCGCATGAGCGATTCCAGAAATTCTTGTGCCTAAATACAGCCTAGTACTTTTGAGTAAGACATAACCTGTACAATGATGCCACCTGTTATGGTTGCCGAGTAATAGGCCATCAAAATTTCCAAAATTTCATGTTTGAAAGGCCCTGTGACCTTGAAAAATAAGTCAAGGTCATTTCTTTCGGGTGTGGCCCAGTCTTAGTCCTAGAGGTACCCTGTGAAAAAGTTCCATGAAAATCAGAGAAAAAAAAGTGAAATAATAATAAGAAGAAGAATAATACCAAAAACAATAAGAATTTACCATGGTAATGGTAAATTCTTAATAAGAAGAAGAAGAATAATACCAAAAACAATAAGAATTTACCATGGTAATGGTAAATTCTTAATAATAATAATAAGAATAATACCAAAAACAATAAGAATTTACCATGTAATGGTAAATTCTTAATAATACCAAAAACAATAAGAATTTACCATGTAATGGTAAATTCTTAATTATAGTACACTAGAGCCCTGTAACTGACCAAGGTCAGTGGCTAAGAATTTACCCTTGTAGCGACCAGACTAATAAAGGCAAGGCCACCAAACTGCTACAAGGTGTCGGCCCGACTCAAAGGCAACTTTCAGACCCACTTCCGGGCCTCAAACCGGATTTGCCGGGACGGGTCGATTTTTTCTTGAAAAGTGCGAAAACGGATGTTTTTGCACTCTGCGGGCTGAGAAATGATGCGATTTTCACCGTTTTTTCAGGGAATGCTGCTCTAATGGTCTATTTGAGTGAGACATTGAGACATTCAACCCAGGAACCTCCGTGAAAATTCTGACCGGAAGGCCCAATTTCCTAAGTTTTAGCATTGCAAAATGCCGTGAAATGCCATGGAGGCAGCATGTAGGCCTGTGAGACCTGTCAGAAGGCCTGGAATGACATATATATACAAGAAATTAGGGGGGGGGGGGTTACAGGCTGCAATTGGGGGGGGGGGTTCAGAGAGGTCTCAAACTGCAGAAAACACTTGAAAATGGAACAAATGTGCGTTTCCCACCAAATTCTGATAATTCAGCCCAAGTGACAGCCATAGTGATGCTAATCTATCCCTATCTAAGCCATTTCCATGTTAGTTTGTGGCCTACAGCCTGAGTTAACATTTAATTGCAGATTTTTTCCTTCGCTGCGAGACTGCAGTTGCACAGTCGAATATAGTTCTTAATAAAAACCAGTTCTTGCGCCGCAGTGTATACAGTGTTTCCGGGTGGATAATGAATAAAAGGCAGTTTTTAGGTAACTTAATGGCTTATCTCTCACAGTCTGGAGTTGATTGGGACCAAATTATAGCCGGTTTTGTGGTATTTTGTGTGGAACTATTTTGTTGTCGTCTGCTTCGTCTGCTAGAATGGCAAATTATAGGAAAATGAACACCAAAAGACTGTTTTAATGGCTTTATTCTGTGTTGCTGGTCCATGAACAGGCTTCAGAAGGCTTGGATATGTCCTGGCACTGCCTCCTGTATCTCTTGGAATGAAGATTAGACATGTGTTCAGCGGAATAGGCACAAATGTATCAGAAAACACAGTGGGGAGAATTGCCATTTGTATGTTCAAATTGTGGAGTTTGTGTTCAATGCAAGTTCAGCGCTTGCAGGCAGCCTTATTTAGCATAGAAATGACTTGAATCAGGACTATTTTGCCTTCCTACAGTTGCTTGACCACAGGAATTTCAAGAAATGCCTGCTATGTATGGGCAAAATGAGTGTTTTAAGAGGCAGGGGGGCAACCATTGAATAATTGCTGATTTTGACGACGCGGTCAATATTTAAATTCCGTATCTTACAAAGCGGTTGCAGGATCACTACCAAACTGCGCGGGCAGATGTCCCGTGAGTCAAGCCAAGTTACTGTGCCCTGTTTTTGACTCCACAAGCTACCATCTCTGAGATCTGGGGATAACTCAAAAACTACTAAAAGTGGATTTTGCCGCTTTCGACTTGGTCCTAGGGTATTAGATGGCTCACCGCGAAATGTAGAAAAATACATGTAGAATCTGATAAAAGTCAGAAAAATTGAATCCGGGCATTACCGGATGAGATATCGGCATTTTAAAATTTGAAATTTCAGAGTTTCAAGTGCTCTGTGACCTTGAAAAATGAATCAAGGTCGGCGAAACCGGGCCAGTGCCATACGGGCATGGTAGGCCACCTTCATGAATTTTTTGGAAATTTTTCGAAGAACTTTTTTTCGCACTACGAAAGTAATATAAACACTAGAACCCTGTAACTGACCAAGGTCAGTGACTAAGAATTTACCAAGCTTTTACGTGTTCATGCAGCATAGCCCAAAGACAGCTTGCAACAATATTATGGTGCACAGTGCAACCGTGGTGCACAGTGAGACGGTGGTGCACAGAGCTACTGCTCTGCACACTGCCACTCTGGAGCACAGTGCCACTGTGACTGTGACTGCGGTGCTAAACTGCCACTGTGGTGCACACTGCTATGGTCTAATCTGCCGCTCTGTTGCACACTGACACTGTGTTGCACACTGACACTGTGTTGCACACTGCCACTGTGGTGCACGGTGCCACTGTGGTGCACTCTGCCATTGTGCCACAGTGATGCACAGTGCCACAATGATGCACAGCGCCACCATGATGCACAGTGCCATGATGATGCACAGTGCCACCATGATGCACAGTGCCACCATGATGCTAAGTGCCACCATGATGCAAAGTGCCACCATGATGCATAATTATGATAACTCTAAGCACATAACAAGAGTGAAAGCTGATGTTCCAGTCTCTGCAGAGCTACAGTCATTTGATCGGGTGTGGGAAAGTTGAATTTTTCAGGGTTGACCTATCTTTTTACCTGTCGATGTTACAAGAAAATACACATTAAATTAAATCAAGAGGAGAATCTGAGCTTTCCAAAACTGCTTGTGTCATTCATGTAGCTTCATAAGAACCGGAGATACAGCCCATTGAAATAACGGTAAAATTGCGATATTTCATCGAAAAATGGTCCCTGAAAATTTCAAGTTTTGAACTTCAATTTATTCCAGATGGCAAACGGTTGGGAGGAGAGACTTGAAATTGCAGAAACTACTGTAAATGTGTTAGGTCTACACCTCCAAATATTATTGAATTTTTTGAAGATGGATTTCTGAGTAAAAAAATGCAAAGATGTAAAATCATGAACGTGAACATGAATTTTTCAGGGTCGGGCGATCTTTTTAACTAGTAGAGATACAATAAAATGTATAGACAACAAATACTAGAAGAGAATCTGGGCTTTCCAAATATGTTTTAATTTCTCCAGTAGCTTAATTAGAACCGGAGATACAGACCGTCAAAGTATGGGTACAAGTGCAATGTTGACAAATGAGCAGGTCAATTTTTGAGTCATTTCTTGACCTTTTGACCTCAATTGTGCAATGTAGGTCAATCCGAGGGCCTTCAAATTTCGCGTGGGGCCTCTAGGGTATTATGGCAGCAAATGCTGATGAGATAATGCAAATCCCTCAATTTCTCCCCTGTTAAGAAAAATATAACTTCTGAAATGTCCAATTTCGCCTAATATTTGACCTTGAGTTTGACCTTGAAAAAACCTTTCTAGGTCAAAACCAATATTTTTCCCAGATTGGCAGTGTGTGACTTTGGGGGGGTCATTCAATTGTTTGAACTGCGTAGCATCAATATTTATCTCTCCAGAGGGCAAAAATAGGGTGTTTTTACATGTCACGCGGTATGCAATATTCGTGATTTTTTAACAAATCAGCATGAAAGGATATCTGAATTCCGATTTCAGGCATCAAACAAACTGGCTGGCGCCTTCCAGAAACCAGAAGATGAAACTGATATCTGAAAAAAAAGTTAATTTTCAGAATTTCTGAAAATCGCCCATATTTGAAATTTGAGGGGTCAAATGACCTTGAAAAATGAGGTCAAGGTCAAATCTGAAGGTCTGTATGGGGTTTTTGGGGTATGTTAAGGGTAGTTTGTTATACATTTGCATGACCTCAAATGACTCCTTCATGGTTTTCGAAGACCCACAGCCTGTGTTACGGGTAGTCACTTCACTAAAATGGCCGCTGTTGCCAAACCGTCGCAGATATTGGAATCAAAAAGTGACGTGCGGATGCCCCCAGATGCCACGCATCCCCTGGTATATTCAGAGTCTCCCTACCTATTGTGGTTCTTGAGATTACGTGAATAAACCTAAAACAGTGTTTTTCCGGTAGCTCCGGTTTCGCTTGAGCGATTCCAGAAATTTTTGTGCCTGAACACAGCCTAGTACTTTTGAGTAAGACATGCCCTGTACAATGATGCCACCTGTAATGGTTGCCGAGTAATAGGCCATCGAAATTTCCAAAATTTCATGTTTGAAAGGCCCTGTGACCTTGAAAAATAGGTCAAGGTCATTTCTTTTGGGTGTGGCTTAGTTCTAGTCCTAGAAGCACCCTGTGACCAAGTTTCGTGAAAATCGGAGCAAAAAAAGTGAAATCGTAATAAGAATAAGAACTAGTAGACGGCCACCGCAGAGCGGTGACAAAACTTCACCTACTGTGATACCAGTAACTCGAAATAGACACAGGTAGATGAGCAAGTAAAAAGTATGTGGAAGTGATACAGGAATCCTACTGTAATACATTGCAGTACATGCAAGTGTGCAAAAAACATAGACCAGTACGTAAACCAATACATGAGCCAGTAGGCTACATGCACCATTGGACATGCACCAGTACAATGTACCCATGCAATGGACAAGTACATGCCCCACTGAGTACATGCACCAGTAGTCCAGTACGATGTATCATACAGTGGACCAGTACATGGACTGGTACATTGACCAGTATATGAACCAAGTACATGCTCCAGTACATGAACCAGTACTTGCACCAGTAGTCCAGTACAATGTAAGAGTGTAATGTACCAGTACAATGTACCAGTGAAAAGGTTATTAGGGGTTAGGGCTAGGGTTAGGGCTAGGGTTAGGTTTGGGTTGGGGTTTGAGAGAGGGTTAGGCCCATAAACGATGATGCACTGGCACAGACCAACAAAGAAATGGTTTCAGAGAAATCCAGTTGACTAAGCTGGATTCGAACCCAGGACCTCACACATACAACACCCATCGCCTAGCAATAAGATGCGGCTGCTCTACCAACTGAGCTATCTCGACCTCCTACCAGTACAATGTACCAGTGAAAAGGTTATTAGGGGTTAGGGTTAGGGCTAGGGTTAGGGCTAGGGTTAGGGCTGGGGTTAGGGTTAGGGTTAGGGCTGGGGTTAGGGTTAGGGTTACCAATGCAATGGACCTATGCAATGGACCAATGCAATGGACCGATGCAATGGACCAATGCAATGGACCAATGCAATGGACCAATGCATGGACCAGTACATGGACCAGTACATGGACCAGTACATGGACCAGTACATGGACCAGTACATGGACCAGTACATGGACCAGTACATGGACCAGTACATGGACCAGTACAGATATGATTGATTGAAATGATGGTACAATTCATTAATATAGACTTCAGAAATTCCTTTAAAAATGTGGTTTTTGTGTCCGAGAGCAGGGCCTCGGGCCCTTTGTCGTCATCAATGGGATTGTCATATCAAAGTTGGTGTGGATCGAAAAGCATTTCACAGATGCAAGAACAACCCAAAGTTATGATGCCATTATGATGCCCAGTGTTTACACTGTTGCACTAGATGCCCTGGCTTTAATCTTATGTCTCACTGCTCTAAATAGTTAACTTTAATCCCCCAAATTCCTCCTTACTCAGCAGACGATTTCTGAGAAGCATCTTCTTCTTCTTCCCTTTGGCCCTTCCGCCCTGAGACAAAGTGGGGTGCATCACAACCTGAGAATTATGCTTCAGCCAATTACTAAAGATAGACAGATAGACAGATAGACACATAGATAGACAGATAGATAGATTGATAGGTAGATTGACAGATCTATAGATAGAATGCTAACTTTTAACAATTTATAGAGATGTGTTAATGTAATGATCATATCCCATTGAGTTATAAGGGTTATTAAATTGCTCGAGGACACGGTGCATGCATTGCATGCTATTTTTAACTTAGAATCGGTCTAGAATCAAAACGATTCAATGAAAACATATATATTACTTTCCAGGACTATGTTAACGGAAGTTATGGATAGGTTTAGAGAGGTTCATTGCAATAGGATGATTCCTTCCTTATCAAAATATTGGTATATTGTCAAAATTTTACAAAAAACATGAAATTTTGAGGGTCCGGCGATCTTTTATACCGTCATAGCTACGACAAAGTGTTCGGAAAAGGAAAACTAGTGGAGAATTTGGTCTTTCCAAATCTGTTTTTAGATTCTCCTTAACCTAGTTAGAACCGGAGTGACGGTAGATTGAAATTACGGTACAATTCAGAAATACGAACCTTAGAAGTCACTGAAAAAATGTAGTTTTTAACTTAAAATCTCTCTGGAACAGAAACGGTTAGATGGAAATATATATAACTTGGCATGATTATGTAAACAGATGTTAGAGATATGTCCAGACAGGTTCATTAGAAAAGAATGATTCCTTCCTTGTCAAAATATTGATATATCGTAAAAATTTGACAAAAAACATGAAATTTTCAGGGTCCGGCGATCTTTTTAACCGTCGGAGTTACGACAAAATGTTCAGAAAATGAAAACTAGAAAAGAATTTTGTCCTTCCAAATCTGTTTTCAGATTCTCTTTATCTTAATTAGGACCGGAGCTACGGCCGTTTGAACTTACACTATCTTTGAGAAATGTGAAAAAACATCATAAATTTTTTGCTCGTTTTTTGACCTTGTGACCTTTACAGTGCAACGTAGGTCAATCCGAGGACCATGAAAATTTACAGGAAGCCTCTAGAGTATTGTAGCAAGTGTGCCTGCCATTTTTGTAACAATATCTTGATTCCTTCTATGTTAAAAAAAATCAAACGTCCAAATAGTAAAATATTTCTACATATTTGACCTTGAGTTTGACCTTGAAAAACATTATCTAGGTCAAAATCAATATGATATTCTGAATTGCAGTAGGTAACAAAGGGGGGGTCAGTCATGCATTGTAACCCTGTAGGATCAATATTTCCCTGTCAAAAATGCGGAAATGTGTCATTTTTTAACATTTGTCGGTTAGCAATATTTAAAAAATTTTCATAAATCTGGCAAAGGAGGTACACAAAACATGATTAGACATTATGAATAAACAGGTCTATGTTCATATGTCACCTGGAAATCATGCTGATATCTTGAAAATAACATGGTAAAAAAAATTGCTGAAAATGGCTCCTTTTCAAAGTTTTTCGGGTCAAATGACCTTGAAAAATGAGGTCAAGGTCAAATTTAAAGGTCTGAATGGGCTTATTAGGTGTATATTTGGGGGGGTTTACTATGACATGTTAACAGATTAAATCGATATTTCAAGGTGAAATTCTCAAGGTCACCGATTTTGGTTACGCGGTATGACTTTAAAATTACGTAACTCAGGAACCGGTACTGCCAATGAAAAATAAAGACTCCCGCAGGTGTCCCGTGCGTTCGGGCACGTAATGGCACCAACGGTATGTCTCTACGACTTACGAATTATGAGCCACAGGGGCACATCTCAAACCATGAAAATGGACTTTGTACAATATGACCTTGACCTACTTTCATGAAAGTAGGTCAAATTGTGTAGAAAGTGTCTGGGACCTTTCCATGTACCGGAAAGTGAAAACCGGTAATAACTGGACCCGGTACATGTATTTGAAATATTGCAAAATCCGACTTTGAGAAGCCCTGTGACCTTGAAAAATGGGTCAAGGTCATTTTTTTCAAAATGATTCTCTTGTATTTTTGTAGGCTACGTATATGAATTTTTTGAGAATTCTCCGATGAAGTTTCGTCTGGCGGAAAAATAATAATAAATAATACCGATTACAAGAAACTTCACCTATGTGTAGGTGAAGTTTAATAATACCAAAAACAATAAGAATTTACCATGTAATGGTAAATTCTTAACTAGAACCCTGTAACTGACCAAGGTCAGTGACTAAGAATTTACCATGCTTTTACATGTATATGATGCCAGTTTACGGAGCAGAGGCCAAAGACAACGTCTATTTCGTTACAGTGTTGGTACAGTTGCACAAAGCCTGTAGTCGCTCAATGCCACCACAGTGATGCACAGTGTCTGAGTGAGGGGCCTCATATTAAATGCTTGGTTGCACAGTACCTGTGTTGCTGCACATTGGGTGCAGGTGCCCAGCACATGCATGGTTACGTAAATCCTTGCATGATTGTGCTGTTCAATTTGCAATTTATCATGTGGATTGTAAATGTCTTTGTAGTCCATCTGTCAGTAGATATTTGCACTAGTTAATGTTATGGCCAGATATTTTGTGCTTGTGGAACATCTTGCTAGGGTGAGTAGAGGTATTTATTGAGTATGATGGGTGACTAGCAATGTGCTGAGTGAAGTAAATGTGGATGTAGAAGTAAAGCACGCAACCCTTGGGGTTGTCTTATCAGTTTATGGGGTTGGAGATGGGGATCCTTCTTTCTTGATCTTGATAATTTCTTGCCTACCTCTTCCCTGGGTTTTGGCGACATGTTTTCAACAAAGCTATATCTTTATAGAAGTGCCCATGCAGAGTTTAAGAAATGAACACAAGAAAGAATGTCATTGCAATGCTTTAATAGCATATTTTTTGTACAGAGGAAATGTCACCAGTTGCAGAAATATCAGTGAAATTGGTCGGGTTGGAAATGTGTGTCTGAAATTAAGAGAAAATGAATTTATAAATATGTATCTCCTATTCTTGTTCCATGTTATATGTATTATTTTATTAGAGAATGTCATATTCAGAGCAACTTACCATATTGCGGTTTGTGATGTACAGGGTTTTTGGATTCAGAATATTGGTTGCTGGTGGAATTGATTTCTCCATCAATCCTGTTGGCCTGCAATGAAATAGAGACACCAAACTAAATAAGTTATGACTGATGAGTTGAAATATTTAGGGGGAAATGAAATGGGAAATTAAGTGATAAACTTACCAGCATTATGTATCCAGCAGGCCGTTGGATGTGCTGAGTGAGTTGGCTGTCGAGGTTGCACCACACATGGCATACTCCGTGGTATAGGAGTATTTGTGCCTGCAATGAAATAGAAACACACTTACTAAATAAGTTATGACTGATGAGTTGAAATATTTAGGGGGAAATGAAATGGGAAATTAAGTGATAAACTTACCAGCATTATGTATCCAGCAGGCCGTTGGATGTGCTGAGTGAGTTGGCTGTCGAGGTTGCACCACACATGGCATACTCCGTGGTATAGGAGTATGCCAGTATTTGTGCCTGCAATGAAATAGAAACACACTTACTAAATAAGTTATGACTGATGAGTTGAAATATTTAGGGGAAATGAAATGGGAAATTAAGTGATAAACTTACCAGCATTATGTATCCAGCAGGCCGTTGGATGTGCTGAGTGAGTTGGCTGTCGAGGTTGCACCACACATGGCATAGTCTGTGGTATAGGAGTATGCCAGTATTTGTGCCTGCAATGAAATAGAGACACGCTTACTAATAAGTTATGACTGATGAGTTGAAATATTTAGGGGGAAATGAAATGGGAAAGTAAGTGATAAACTTACCAGCATTATGTATCCAGCAGGCCGTTGGATGTGCTGAGTGAGTTGGCTGTCGAGGTTGCACCACACATGGCATACTCTGTGGTATAGGAGCATGCCAGTATTTGTGCCTGCAATGAAATAGAGACACACTTACTAAATAAGTTATGACTGATGAGTTGAAATATTTAGGGGGAAATGAAATGGGAAATTAAGTGATAAACTTACCAGCATTATGTATCCAGCAGGCCGTTGGATGTGCTGAGTGAGTTGGCTGTCGAGGTTGCACCACACATGGCATAGTCTGTGGTATAGGAGCATGCCAGTATTTGTGCCTGCAATGAAATAGAGACACACTTACTAAATAAGTTATGACTGATGAGTTGAAATATTTAGGGGGAAATGAAATGGCAAAGTAAGTGATAAACTTACCAGCATTATGTATCCAGCAGGCCGTTGGATGTGCTGAGTGAGTTGGCTGTCGAGGTTGCACCACACATGGCATACTCTGTAGTATAGGAGTATGCCAGTATTTGTGCTTGCAATGAAATAGAGACACACTTACTAAATAAGTTATGACTGATGAGTTGAAATATTTAGGGGGAAATGAAATGGCAAAGTAAGTGATAAACTTACCAGCATTATGTATCCAGCAGGCCGTTGGATGTGCTGAGTGAGTTGGCTGTCGAGGTTGCACCACACATGGCATACTCCGTGGTATAGGAGTATGCCAGTATTTGTGCCTGCAATGAAATAGAAACACACTTACTAAATAAGTTATGACTGATGAGCTGAAATATTTAGGAGGAAATGAAGTGGGAAATTAAGTGATAAACTTACCAGCATTATGTATCCAGCAGGCCGTTGGATGTGCTGAGTGAGTTGGCTGTCGAGGTTGCACCACACATGGCATACTCCGTGGTATAGGAGTATGCCAGTATTTGTGCCTGCAATGAAATAGAAACACACTTACTAAATAAGTTATGACTGATGAGCTGAAATATTTAGGAGGAAATGAAATGGGAAATTAAGTGATAAACTTACCAGCAGTATGTATCCAGGAGGCTGTTGGATGTCCTGAGTGAGTTGGCTGTCGAGGTTGCACCACACATGGCATACTCCGTGGTATAGGAGTATGCCAGTATTTGTGCCTGCAATGAAATAGAAACACACTTACTAAATAAGTTATGACTGATGAGCTGAAATATTTAGGAGGAAATGAAGTTGGAAATTAAGTGATAAACTTACCAGCATTATGTATCCAGCAGACCGTTGGATGTGCTGAGTGAGTTGGCTGTCGAGGTTGCACCACACATGGCATACTCCGTGGTATAGGAGTATGCCAGTATTTGTGCCTGTAATGAAATAGAAACACACTTACTAAATAAGTTATGACTGATGAGTTGAAATATTTAGGGGGAAATGAAATGGCAAAGTGAGTGATAAACTTACCAGCATTATGTATCCAGCAGGCCGTTGGATGTGCCGAGTGAGTTGGCTGTCGAAATTGCACCACACATGGCATACTCCGTGGTATAGGAGTATGCCAGTATTTGTGCCTCCAATGAAATAGAAACACACTTACTAAATAAGTTATGACTGATGAGTTGAAATATTTAGGGGGAAATGAAATGGCAAAGTAAGTGATAAACTTACCAGTATTATGTATCCAGCAGGCCGTTGCATGTGCTGAGTGAGTTGGCTGTCGAGGTTGCACCACACATGGCATACTCCGTGGTATAGGAGTATGCCAGTATTTGTGCCTGCAATGAAATAGAAACACACTTACTAAATAAGTTATGACTGATGAGTTGAAATATTTAGGGGGAAATGAAATGGGAAATTAAGTGATAAACTTACCAGCAGTATGTATCCAGCAGGCTGTTGGATGTCCTGAGTGAGTTGGCTGTCGAGGTTGCACCACTCATGGCATACTCCGTTGTATAGGAGTATGGCAGTATTTGTGCCTGCAATGAAATAGAAACACACTTACTAAATAAGTTATGACTGACGAGTTGAAATGTTTAGGGGGAAATGAAATGGGAAATTAAGTGATAAACTTACCAGCATTATGTATCCGGCAGGCTGTTGGATGTGCTGATTGAGTTGGCTGTCGAGGTTGCACCACTCATGGCATACTCCGTTGTATAGGAGTATGGCAGTATTTGTGCCTGCAATGAAATAGAAACACACTTGCTAAATAATTTATGACTGATGAGCTGAAATATTTAGGAGGAAATGAAGTTGGAAATTAAGTGATAAACTTACCAGCATTATGTATCCAGCAGGCCGTTGGATGTGCTGAGTGAGTTGGCTGTCGAGGTTGCACCACACATGGCATACTCCGTGGTATAGGAGTATGCCAGTATTTGTGCCTGCAATGAAATAGAAACACACTTACTAAATAAGTTATGACTGATGAGTTGAAATATTTAGGGGGAAATGAAATGGCAAAGTAAGTGATAAACTTACCAGCATTATGTATCCAGCAGGCCGTTGGATGTGCTGAGTGAGTTGGCTGTCGAGGTTGCACTACACATGGCATACTCCGTGGTATAGGAGTATGCCAGTATTTGTGCCTCCAATGAAATAGAAACACACTTACTAAATAAGTTATGACTGATGAGTTGAAATATTTAGGGGGAAATGAAATGGCAAAGTAAGTGATAAACTTACCAGCATTATGTATCCAGCAGGCCGTTGGATGTGCTGAGTGAGTTGGCTGTCGAGGTTGCACCACACATGGCATACTCCGTTGTATAGGAGTATGGCAGTATTTGTGCCTGCAATGAAATAGAAACACACTTACTAAATAAGTTATGACTGATGAGTTGAAGTATTTAGGGGGAAATGAAATGGCAAAGTAAGTGATAAACTTACCGGCAGTATGTATCCAGCAGGCTGTTGGATGTGCTGAGTGAGTTGGCTGTCGAGGTTGCACCATACATGGTATACTCCGTGGTATAGGAGTATGCCAGTAAGAAATCCTACAGCAATATGGCACAAATATACAAGTATGATTTTTGACAGTTTAATCACTACACAAACATACAAAATCTCCTGTACAGTGTAATCATCCGACGATTAAATGAAGAGGATATAAATGATTAGCATAGCTTCATGTATTTATGTCATCAAGCTGATTTTGTTTAATTGCAGTTGCGAAAAATGTTGTCAACATAAATGTTACTTTATCTTCAGCAAAAAATTAATGAGCAATGTAAACAATGCCTGATATCCTGAGCTTCAAATTGGCATATTCCAGTTCAGGTAATACTCCCTTTTGTAATAAGTTGACTGTCGTAATTATCCTCTAAATACCAGGATCAATCAATCCCTTGGCTCATAAGACATCTTGCAGCAATTTGGCACAAACACACAAGTAATTTCTTTTTAGTGTTATCTTTGACAATAAAATGAAGGGTATTATGCATAAGCAAACTTGTAATTAACTTCTTCAAGCTGCAAAATGCACCAATTATTTACATGTCACAAAATTGTTAGCACAAGATTTAAACATCATCAGCACGAGTGCAAAAAGAGGAACGAACATACACAGTTGAGTTAAGTTCTTCGTACTGTATTTACATCATCAAGCACATTCTGGTTGCTTGCGGAAATCGCCATGAACAATAGTCGCATACAATTCTCATTAAAATACTGGCATAAAACAATGTCTTGTCTCATACGTGTGTGTAAACTTTCAGCATTATGGTACAAATATAGTGTTACCTGTAAAGTTTAACTCCTTTGCAAACACAAAGCGCACTTTGTATACAACAATAAAAGTATGATTATAAACCATGTCTCTTGTCAAGAGGTGGAATTTTGCATATCCTAGCTCAGATCTCTCATTCCTTTTCATTTTGTTGACATTGACAGGTCTTGAATAGCTTTTGCGCGATTGTCTTTGAAACGTCAGGATGATACCATCTCTTGTCTGATATTGCAAATTACAGCACTATGGCACATATAAACAAGTGTCATCTCTACAGTTTAATCCCTGCAGAGATGTATAACCGTTATCTCTATAGCATAATAATTACAATAAAATGAAGGGTAATTACTACATAAGCATAGTTTTCATTTCACAATTGTTAATACTAGATTTAAACATTGATATTAACAGGTGTGGAATAGCCTGTTGCAATTCTCCTGAAAACATTAGAATGAAACCATCTCGTCTCATATTCCAAATTACAACATAATGTCACATATAATATACAAGTGTCATCTCTACAGTTTAATCCAGGCACAGATGTATAAGCATTAACTCCACAGTATCATCATTGACAATTCAATGTAGAGTATGTACAACATAAGTATTGTATACATTTTACAATTGTTTATACAACATTTAAAGTTATTCATGCTTTATCCCAAAGAGAGATCCTAGACAGTTGGGTAAAGTTATTAATTTCTATTTACAAGTCAATTGTGGTTAGTCACTGCTAAGAAAAGATTGTCAACAGAAATCACAAAATTTCTTGTCTCTTGAGGCTTCTGAGAAACACGGTTGAAATATGCAGTGGTCAACACTACAATTTAATCTCTAAGCATACATGCAAGCATCATCTCTACAGTACGAGTATAATCATTGACAATGAAATGACCATTAGCATTGTACTAAATATATTTTACAAATGTTAATACATTTAAACATATTCATGCTTCATTCCACAAAGAGAACATACACAGTTGACATAAGTTATTTATCTCTATTTACATAATCCAGTCAATTGTAGTTAGTGACTGGCAAGAAAATATTGTAAACACAAATCACACTTTATTCAAAGTAACACAATCATATGGATTATAAACAATGTCTGGGGGTATCACATCAATAGTCCATAAACACTATCTTAAGTCCAACAGCTATTTCTAAATTCAACATCACTAATGTCACAAAGGCACAATTCCACTATTCCTCTCCTGCTCAATTAAATCGATTCAATGAGATGGTCAGGCGGTTTACTCTGACATGAGGATCGCCTTGTTTTGCACTGGGGACACATGTTGTGACTGCATATCGTGATTTTAATGCAAATTTAAGGCATTGCTTGGTGGTTAATCCAAGTCCTATTCACTAATCTTTCAGTTCAAAAATTACATATCTACAGACTGTGCAAATTCATATAAATTGAGTGAGAGTTTCTCATAGTGTAATCTGGTCAAAGTAGGACATCATGTCATCAGAACAGGAATGTCTATAATGATAATTGCACACAAGCAGATTAATATTTGTTACAAAATTTATTTCACTGTAACATACACATAGATGGTTATGGTATTTACAGAAAGCATGACTACAACATAGATTAACATATATACAAGGAATACATTTACAGACAACATATTGCCAAACCACATGCAGAAACAAAGTGTTAGCCATCCTAAGGTTGTGGCTTAATTAATTTATCAAAGAACCATCTCAAGTACATTCAGAAATTTCAGTCACATCTGCAAATTTACTTCGACAACTTATCAATCACCAATCACAAGTAAACAATAAGGTCTGATCACTTCAGCAATAGGTCCTCTTACAAAGCATTTTAATCCATTCTTGACATTCTTAATTACATTGAATACATTTAAACAGTTCACCTTGTACAATTTCAATAAACGCATATATCAGTAAAATTCTACAACATAAGCACAGTTTAACTGATGGTGTTTGGAATAGCCCTTGGCACAGTTTAACTGTAACAGCTGGTGAAGAAAATCAGTTATCAAATTGATATTTCAAGAAATTGTTGGAATGCAGGGACTGGTCTCATAGCACAACTTACTAGAGTATACTTAGATCTCTTTCAACTCTTTTACACACTTTGCCTACATACCTGCATGAAAATTTCACTCTGACGGAGACACAATGATACATACTTTCCAGTGTGTTAATTCACTACTTAAACAGTGACAATTTCGCTTGAATTGATAAATGTAGCATTATGATGAGATTTGGATTCTCATGTATTTATACATAAATGATGTGAACTTGAATGTAAAAAGCAATCGGTGTTTATCTTATTGCCTGCGGTAAACAAGTATGTATGCCAGGGAACTTGCATTTGGAAGCCTGTGAACACTTACTGTATCATCGTTACATCGCAACCAACTGCCATGACGCTGATCTTTTACTATAGCAGTATAATGTCCAGAATCTGACCTTTGTCCATTATGGTCAACTATGGCCACAAGTTGATATTGTACATTGTTCTTTGTTTGTATCTCTGGAGCAAGAGCTACTCTGCCATGAATTTTTCTTTGCGTGTTGTCAAATCGCAACATAAGCACAAACAGAATGCTGGGTGATAGAACTAATTCAGTGGAGCAAATAGTCGTGGGTGCCTGACAGTTGTTGCAGTTGACAAGTGAAAGCTTGCCAGACGGTTCAAGATTCATGTGAGTCATAGCATGAGGATCAATTGGAACACTGAGACAGTTGAATATGTCATTGTGTGTGAAGGAATGGCGACATGCAGTACAGGAATACTTGTAGGCACACTGACCATAAACGGTTCGAACAACAGCAGTTTCATTTTCATTGACCAACATTTCCTCTTCATTTAGGCAAGTGAACATATGTATCAAAAATTCATGTGCATCACGTTGACGACCTATTGGCCAATCTTTCATGAAATCCATTTGAAATAGAGCTGTGGTATCCACTGGGGATGTAGCACATAGCATTTTAGTTTTCAGCCTTTTCAAGCAATTGGATATTTGTTGACGTGAGCATAACAAAGGATCCAGTCCCTCAATTCTAAATAGAACTTGCATGATGGAGTTGGCATAACAAGTGTTGCCCAGGTTTAATAATCCTCTTTCTATCTCAGATGCCTGTCTGGAGGTTCTTGATCTCATAGATCGTCTGTCTGATGTTACTTCCGATTGTGCTTTTCGGACAGTATTTGAAGGTGATTGCTTTGCAGTTCTTGAATTTTTGCGGGAGGACACAGATTCATGAGAGAGTTTCTTATTTACAGTTGCTTTGTCACTCTGTTTCCTGTTTGCAGTGGCATTCTCACGTATTTTCTCATTTGCAGTTGATTTGCAACTCTGCTTTCTGTTTGCAGTGGCATTCTCAGGTATTTTCTCATTTGCAGTTGATTTTTCATTTTGTATGTTGTAGCCTGCACTGGTGTTCCTTTGTGTACTTGCTCCATAATCAACATTGGTATCATCTGTGTCAATGATTGGTGCTGCCCGTTTGTCCTTATCAGTTGTTGAATTTTGATGAATAACTATTTTGACAGCATCATGATCAGAAAAGTAAGTCGGTAGGACATTGCAATTGATGCTTGACTGATAGTTTGTGTAAACTGCATCCAACAGAGACCCATAGCGAGTAGTTGATTTTTCAACAAGCTGTGTGTATCCAAATTTCTTTGTAATGATGTCAAATATAGTGTGGGAAGACTTTGCCAGCAAGTTTTCATTGAAATCACCACCAATAATCACTTGATTTGAATGGTTCAGTCCCAGAACGAGCAACAACTGATTTAGAGAATTCTTGAAAGTTTGCAAATTTTGCGACGGCGGTCGATACGCAATTACAAGAGTAAATGTTTGGCCATTCATCAATTTGACAGTGACAGTGACACTTTCAATTCCTTGGACCTTGGTCTCCACTCTATAAGATTCCAGCTGATGTTTTACATAAATTGCAACACCACCTCTTCCAGAGTTACCATGTCTATCCTGTCTATACAATTTGTAATCTGTCAGTTGGACAGCTGTATCTGGAATATCATCTTTCAACCATGTTTCATTGACCAACAGGGCATCTGCTAACATTTTAGCATAGTTTCTAATATCAGGGATTTTTGAAACTAGACCTTGAACATTGTGGTGAATGACTGACAAAATGTTATTTTGTTCTCCAGATACATGTTTATCATCAAGTTCTTGTAACTCAGGCATCTTTAGGAGATTTGCATGAATTTCGTCACATCGGAAGATTTTCTTTGGTTCATAGTTTGTGATGAACAATCCATCAATACTTGTCACTCGACTAAGTGCCACATATGACTGTCCTGGAGCAAATACACCTTTCATATCAAACACACATTTGTCAGTTGTCATCCCTTGAGTTTTGTGAATAGTACACGAGTATGCCAGTTTCAAAGGAAATTGTCGACGTGTGACATTTTTCACATTGGCCATGCTTTCTTCATGTAGCTTTATCAGGATTGCATCTTTCGGAACTGTAACAGAATTGCACTGTTTCTGATTTCTGCCAACTTTTTCACTGTCGAATTTCACGTAAATGTTTGTTTTGTCCGGATGTTCATTTTCTTCAATTTTGACAACTGTGGCAAATGCACCATTCACTAAGCCATCTCTAGTGTCAATGTTTCTAGTAAGCATAACACGAGCACCAATCGCAATCTGAAGAAGGTCAGGCATATCATCATTGGCACCTCTATGATATTTTGATGATTTGGACATTTTTCCTGTAGTTAATTGCCTTTCATAATCATTTGCTGGTAAGTCGACAATGTGGGCACCTGATTTCTTAAGCATGTTGACATTGTGTGAGTGTGCACCTTTGTTGGTTGCAAAAACATGTAGGGCATCTTGAGGTATATTTTCAATCTTTGACCTTTCTAGCAGGGTCTCTTTCTGCTCATCTGATAATGCAGTGTCTTTTGATTTCTTTCGAAGGACATTTAGCAATTGTGCAAATGCTTGATCATCCTTTTGCCGCATTATTTCAGTCAGTTCTACCATTGAAAAAAGATCAAACCACAAGTCCATTCCAATGCTGCTATTGGGCTTCATCAAGGACTGCGCTTTCACTGGTGGTAGCTGATAGAAATCTCCCAATACAAGTACGCTGACATTGCCAAACCACGATTCAGTGTCATGTGATCGCATTTGTTTAATCTGTCTCAGACGACCATGGATGTAAGAGAGTAGCTTTCGATCGACCATAGAAATTTCATCTATGATTAGCAGCTTCAGGTTGCCGAGTGTTGCACACAATGTGTTCAGAGTTTCTTCGGACAGAGGTTCATAGGCATAAGAAATCTTTCTCGGTATTTTGAGTGCAGAGTGGATCGTGAATCCACCGATATTAAATGCTGCTGTGCCAGTTGGTGCAGTTAGGAGTACTGTGGTATCAGTTGGTGATTCACCATTTCTCAGCAATTTACTCGCCTCATTATAGATGCACTTAATGAGATGGCTCTTGCCCACGCCTGCTCCTCCAGCAACATAAATATGAAATGGCTTTGGATTACTTCCCTGTGCCTCATCAATACACCACTGTCGGACATGATAGAAAACTTTTTGCTGTTTCTCATTCATTGTTCTCAAAAGGGGTCGAATTGGTTCACCAATCAATTCAAATGAGCACAGACTCTGAATACATGTGTTATCAGAAGCAGCGAGATCTGGTATATCATCAGGATCACATGGTTCTTGTTCTTGTTGATCAATTGTTGTATCAAGCCTTTCTACTTCTGTCTGTGGTGCCACTTCCGCCCAGGCATCAGAATGTAAACCATTTCTTTGAATGTCTTCCCAGGTTTCCTGGAGGTAATCTGATATTTGCTCAAAATTTGCTTTGTTTTGTTGGACAATTGTTTGCACTGGCACTGTTGAATCATTTGAAGTCAGTTTAACTGCAGCATTGTTGTGGAACTCCTCATAGGTTAAGTACCCCTCTGGTTTCAATTGGTTATCAGAACGAAAGGGCAAATATAAGCACAACTGATTCCTGTAGAATTTTTCTGGCTCTTTTGTCGATGAAAATTTTGGGAAACGAACAACAGCTGGTGGTGCCCTGGTTCTTTTCATGATATATCCAAGTTCATTTTGTAACTCATGGGCATTGACATTGCCTCTGGCAACTGCTGCTTCACCTTCAGTTTTTGAGATGACTCTATACAGTGATGCAAAAGAAGCTTGACACATTCGATTGAATTCATCAGTGTTTGGCCGAGCTTTGTAACGATCATTCAAACTAGTCATCCAGACATCTTCACTGCTTTGGTCATTTTTTGCTTCAGACCTGATTTGCATAAGTGGCTTAGACATTTTGACTGGATGTTCATCGGTTGGGATAAAAACTGAATTTCTACTGCACTGTTTTAGCGGTAAACCAGTTCCAAGACAAATGGCTTCCTGAATTGAGAGCTCCCGTGAATTGATGAATACTGAGCCTAGTTTCTTCATTTCTTGTCTGAGATCAGTGTTACCGGGATTATTTCTCATCTCCTCTTTAGCTTCCTTCAGAATATCACTGAGCTCTCGTTCCGACTTAGAAATGTAACTCAAAATGTACATGACACAAGTATAGGCATCGAGCACGAATTGTATGTCCATGTTAGAGTTGAAAGCTTTGATCACATTAGGACTGTAGTTGTTCACCCAAATGTCATCAATATCTCGTTTCATAACAATTGATGTTTTCCTTGTTACCAATGACATTGCCTTCAAAAACTCTTCAAAATTGTTAAAACCAGCTTGTTGCCAGATTTCCAAAGCTGTAAAGCCAGTGGTGTCTTGGTTTAGTATGTCTGCTAACGCTTCCAGACTGATTTTTGCAAGTGATTTAATCACTGTAGCAGGATTAACGTCATCTGGTGGATTTTCAGATGGGCTATCTTCTCTGTTCTCCGTTGGGCTTTCTTCAGTGCATTTTGGTCTCACAATCGATGTTTTCGAAGCAATTGGTTTAGGAAAGTTGAAGCGACAGACTTTGTTGCCCTTCTTGCATGATTTCGAATGTGACTGACTGTGTAATTGTACAGAACTGACTATTTCAAATAATTCACTGTCTAAAGCCTCATCTGGCATTTCACATGACACATACCGGTCGATAAAATCACAAATTTCCTGGTCAGAAGCAATATCAAGCTCAGGAGCATTCTCAACCCAGAACAAGCAGTGTATATGAGGGCTTCCACGCATCTGGAATTCAGTTCTGATAAAGTAATCCTTAATGACTCCAAGTGGATGAGCAGGACTCTGCAAGAATCTGAGGAAATGTCGTACTCTTGAATACCACATACGAATTGCTGTGACATAGTTTGACCGGATAAGTGATGCTTTTTCATTGAAGCTAAGAGAGTCAAAATCAACTGGTTTTCCATTCTGTCGGGCAATAGTTTCAATGACTTCAGGCCAACGAGACAATTCTGCAGCACTGAAAGTAGCAAACCATGTAGGTATTCCGATTTGTCTAATCATAGCGAAGAGGTCATTCATAGTGTTTTTCCAGTACTCTGGAGATCCACGGACTGATTGCATGTGGGAGAACCCCTGGTCAGATTTCAACATATTGTAGATTTGTTCATGGTCTGCTAACATACCAGCATTGATTTTTGTTCCATCTCTCTGCGTTTTACCTTTTCTAGTTTGAATGCTAACTCCTGAGAGCAAGTTGGCAAGTTCAGTTACTGCTCGACAATAGAAAATATACCCAGAATTCTTTGCAAACCTCAAATCGGCATTAAAGAGCCTGGCATTGATGTATTTTGCCCTTGTGAGTTTAGTTTCTCTGTCATCATCAAAATGACCAGATCCGAATGGAAATAATGCTGGGAATGCCTTTGCCTCATCATTTGGTGTGTCTAACAGACTATGTGGTTTGTTTCCTTCTGCCGGGGCAACTGAATATATTCTGTTTTCGAGTTCACTCATAACATCTGCACGAAGGTCCAAAGGCTGTAAACAGCTGTCATAAGCCAGGGTGGGTCGACCAGTAATGTCATTCTCACTTTCAGTGCTAGCACTCTTTCCACATTCTGGGTTCATTTCACTAGCATGTTCATCATCACATTGTTTAGGTCCATGGGTCTCTTTCCCATTGTCCATATCTGGCTCACTCTCAGGAATGGTACTATTGTCTGATTCAGCCATCTCTTGATTTTCTGCATCATTGTCATTTTCATCATTGTTTTCATTATCCTCCTGATCACTGTCTTCATTGTCTACATCAATTTCATCTACAACAAGATTGTCTAAATCACTATTGGTGGGGTCTGTCCAGCTTGGATCAAGGTTGATGTTTGAATAAAGAGGATTTATCTCCTTGAGTTTACTGAACGCATTTTCAACTTTTTTCAAGTCAACCATTTGAAAATCAGTATGGCCTCGATATTCTAAGCGTCTTTTCAATTTCAGGCCGACAATTTGTGATTGAGCAAGTGGTCTCGGTAAAGTTTTTGTCGTAACATCTAGTGATGATCTCACAGAAATGACAGGCCCTGTTAATCTTGCTTGTTTTCCTTTGGGTGCCTGAATGATTTTCATAAAAGGAATACTTTGAGCAACTAGTTGTTGTTCCAATGTATTTAAATCCGAAAGTTCACTTGGTATTTCTTCCATAGTCATCCGATTTATGCCAGCCTGAGGTGGCATGTTTCCTGAACTTAAATGGCTATGACAAGTTGAACAAATCCATAAATCTCGTTTCGGACAGTTCTCTGTACAAGCATCTGAGCATTCATGCTGATATTTGTCAGTAATGCAACGTGTTGCAAGGGATTTGTGTTTCTCATATGAAGTGACATGACATACATTAACTTGATTAGGGAACAATAGTCTTTCACAAACACAGCACACAAATTCTGCCACTTCCTTGCAAGCCTCTCTGAATTCTTGAATGACAAATTGCATATTGCTGCGATCAACTTTGACTTTCTGATATTGCACCTTGGAAGCTTGTCTCTTTTTCTGTTGATGTGACATGTCACTGGAATATTTTTCCTTACTTGTGGCTTTCAGCTTTTGCTGGAATGGCAAGTCTGTCTTGTACTTATCCTTGCTACTAGCTTTCACCTGTTGCTGGAATGGCAAGTCTGTCTTGTACTTATCCTTACTGCTAGCTTTCACCTGTTGCTGGAATGGCAAGTCTGTCTTATACTTGTCCTTGCTACTAGCCTTCACCTGTTGCTGGAATGGCAAGTCTGTCTTGTACTTGTCCTTGCTACTAGCCTTCACCTGTTGCTGGAATGGCAAGTCTGTCTTGTACTTATCCCTACTACTAGCTTTCACCCGTTGCTGGAATTGCAAGTCTGTCTTGTACTTATCCTTGCTACAAGCTTTCTTTTTTTGCTGGAATGCTAAGTCTGTCTTATACCTCTTCTGACTTGCCTCTTTCAAGTTCTGTTGGTGTGTCAAATCAATTAAATACTTATCCTTGCTTGTCTGTCTTACATGCATCTGGTGCTTTTTGTCCTCTTTGTACTTTTTAGAACTTGCATTTATCTTTTTTTCACGATACTCCTTGTCCTCACGGTATCTTTTCCTGCTAGATGAATTTACGTCAACACATCGTTTACGTGATCCACCATACTTTAAAGTGTATTCAGTATCACTACTATCAGATTCTTGATAATCCGAGTCAGAACCACCATATGTGTCATGCTCTGATATGTCGTTTTCTGCCAATTCTCTCTGTGAATCATGTACCTCTGCTGCTTTAGAATTTTCCTCAATTTGCTGTTTCCTCCTTCGTCTCTTAGTACGGGCTGACACTTTCTTTTTAGCCATATTTCTTGTTATTGTAAAACATAAAGAAACAAGTATATTTTTCTTGTATTGCCAAGTTGTTAACACTGCATGAAATGATTTACACAAAATGATATATCACAAGACAACTTTCAGATTCAAGTCTCTACTTGTATCCTTTTTTAAAAAGAAAGTTTTCCGAGAGTAACTACAAAATTTGCATCAATGATTTCCAGCACAGCAATCAAGTGCAACTGATTTCGTCATTATATATGTGGGCAACTTTTGACACAGCTGGCAACAACTCTGTCTTCTGCAAATACTTATTCAGAAGCACCAATTACTGAAGCACTTTCGCTTGAAAACTATCAGAAAGACCAACAGAAACTATGCAGCTCTAGGTTGTTGTAACAATTAATGTTCAAAGCAAAAATGACTTCATTATACATTTGCATGACCTAAAATGACTCGATCATGGTTTTCTGAGACCCACACCGTGCACCGCACATACTCATTCCACAAAAATGGCCGCTGTTGCCGAACCGTTGCAGATACAGGAATAAAAAATATGTCTTTCCAGGTAGTCAATCTCGTCCTCTCAGGTGGTTATGCAGTTGCTGGAAACAAGTGTTATTAATGATTGATGTTTGCTGCTGTATAAACGGGTTACCAAAGTAGCAAATTTTGGAAAATTGTGTATCTAAATGTAATTCAATTTCTTATCACCAGTTTCGATTACAAAATGTTTTAATTCAGTTTTTCCAGTTTCAATATTCCATATTGTATCTGTAACTCTTCCAGTAATTTTTTCTGTAACTTTTTCTGTATTGGTGACCAAGCCCGAAACTTGGTCGGTATCTTATCATGTATTGGTGGTCTAGCCCGAAACTAAACCGGTAACAATTTCCGTATTGGTGGTCTAGCCCGAAACTAAACCGGTATCTTTTTCCAGGGGTGGGCTAGCCCGAAACTAGCGCCATTATCTTATTGCATTGTTATGGTACATCGTATCCGTACCGGGATTAGTAAAAGACACGTTTTGTCCTGTCTTAAATTAGGTTAGTATTGTTAGCTGTGTCCTAGTGTGTCTAGGACACAGGTCTCCAGCGGGAACACAGTTGTCTGAAACAAAAAAAGAAACAAGGTCAGTCATGATCAGAAATAACACCATTTATGACATTACAGATAGGCCTACATATCATAATTGTCAAGGCCAAAGCATGGAAATCTGTAGATGTGAAAGGGTATTCAACTATGTCATGTAACCCGCAGCAGCAAACATCTTAAGCCTCTCACAAATCAAATTTCCATGCTTAAGATGTTGAGGAACAAAAATACATACAAGAGATAGACATGTAATGCAATACATCAAATAGGTATGGGTCTACAAGTGATACACTTAAGACAGGAGTTAACTGATAATAAAACAAAATTAGTTCTTATAATATATGACACTTAATCCTGTCATGTCATCTGTTGGGAGAAGACAAACAGCTTGCATGCCATTCTTTGTCATCTTAAGGGTGAGACCATTTAATATCCAGGGGGGGGGAGGGTGGCAAGTGGTGGGGCTGGAGTTTTTTTTTAAATAAAAAATGTCTTTCTCAGTTTTGATGAAATCAATTCTTTTGGGTAGTCTTGAAATAAATACTTTCAGCTTGGGGTATTTCTAAACAAGGGGTTGCATAATTTTGGAATGATTATTTGGAGGTTTTGCACATTTGAAACAAATAATTGCTTCAGTCGTCACCGTGAAATAAATAATTGCCCGCCGAGCAAAACTCCATGCCCCGCCATGATTACTTAATGAATAATTATCCACCAAGGAAAACTGCAAGGCCACCATGATTATTAAATGGTCGTCTTCTAAGTCAGTTATACAGTAGTCACTTTAAATTACCTCAAATGTGCTCCCAGGGGGTCAAGGCCAAAGCCCTCTCAAATCCAGGCCAACACTGATTCAGCAGAATGTGTCAGAAAGTAGATAAAAGAAAAAGACGTCATGAACGAAGTGGAAACCTGTGGCATATCTGCAAAATCAGTTTTTAGAATCTTAGGCCACACCAAATAAATTTTATGGATGACTGATTTTTTGGAGGAAAAAATGGAGCGAGCGAGCGGAATTATATTTGAATATTGTGCTGATTACTGCTGAACATTGGTTCCAGCAAAAAGTGGTTGATGCAAGTTGGTGATGTCGGTCTGACCTTTCTAGCAAAAATAGTGTTTAAATTGGCTTCAACTGACTTAACAACATGCCAGAGTATGAAATCAATAATATTTTGTGTTAAAGGACTAAAATCCTAAAGAAAGTACCTTTTAAGTGCTGTGGTTACAATTTTTTATCAGATTTTCAGGCAAGCATGAGGTCCCTCCCATTAATTGTGAATAACTTTTGAACGTATGGCATATTATTCAAGTATTTGTGAAATATAAACTAGAACGTGGTGCATGAGATGCACAAACGTAGCTCTGCTACCATTACACCAATTGGTAAACATTTACACCAATTGGTAAACATATACACCCATTGGTAATATAGGGAAACCCAACTCGTCAGTGATCTGTTTGGTCAGATCAGACGAGGTGGGCGCGTAGCGCCCTCCGAGTCTGATCTGACCAAACAGATCACTGACGAGTTGGGTTTCCCTTTTATCCCCCAGCCACACCTTTTACAATGTAAACAAAGAGAAGTGCAGGAATCAATTTCCATATAATATAGTGTGATAAAATGTTGATTTTAACTTAATCTTAGGTGAATTGGCCTATATTGAGGCAAAATTGAGAAGCCAAAGTTCGTTTTCATGGGATTCGCTTTTATGGACTTCATGAAAGTGTAGCACATCAGAAAATCATCCTATGAATATCAAACTTTCACATATTTTGTGAAATATATTTGTCATGCGAATTTTAAAATATTGAGGTTCAATATATATACATGACAGAAATAGAATTTTTTTAATGAAAAAGAAACTATAATTTTTGCGCTTTTTCTATATTTTCACACTCACAACTTTGTAAAGGCATCATTTAAAATATACAAATAATAGGAATATGACATTTTCAGAAGTGTTTGCTAAGGTAATGTCCTAGAGCCTCAGTAAGTTTGATGTTCATAGACAGAAAAACGATAGCACAAAAAAAAAAACCAAAACAACCATTTTGCTTTTAAGTTGTATTTTTGAAATATCAAACTTCTTCCCATCTGTTATTCACATCGTCGGTACAAAAAAACCGTACCATGTATTGTGCTGTACTTTTTCCAACAAATCTTCCATTTGCCTGGCAACACTCATACAAAATTTTAAGGTTCTAGGTACTACTTGTGCGCAGCAATGAACTTTTAACCAACACATAAACAAAGATTTAAGGGTCCATTTTCATGACTTTTCTCCTACTTTTGACTTCTTTTTCCGACTTTTCTTTTCTGATACCTCTGTTAATTTTTATCAATATACCAGAAAATCATGCCATTTTAGGATCATACCCAATGAACACTTATAAAGGATTCCTGAAAGTTTAAAGGTGTTACGATGATCATGGCCTGAATAATTATCCTTCAATCAGAGTCATGTTGTTACCGATTGGTATGTATACACCCATTGGTAACATTACACCCATTGGTAACATTACACCCATTGGTAACATTACACCCATTGGTAACATTACACCCATTGGTAACATTACACCCATTGGTAACATAACACCCATTGGTAACATTACACCCATTGGTAACATTACACCCATTGGTAACATTACACCCATTGGTAACATTACACCCATTGGTAGCATTACACCCTTTGGTAACATTACACCATTGGTAAACATTACACCCATTGCTAAACATTGCACCCATTGCTAAACATTGCACCCATTGGTAACAATACACCCGTAGAGAAACAATACACTCGTAGGTCAACCCGAAACCAATTGGTGAACATTACACCCATTGGTAAACATTACACCCATTGGCAACATTACACCCATTGGCAACATGACACCCATTGGCAAAATAACACCCATTTGCACATTACACCCATTTACACATTATACCATTGGCAACATTACACCCATTGGCAATATTACACCCATTGGCAACATTGCACCCATAGGCAAAATTACCACCGTTGGTAACATTACACCCATTTGCAACATTACACCCATTTGCAACATTGCTCCCATTTGCAACATTACACCCATTTGCAACATTACACCCATTTGCAACATTACACCCATTTGCAACATTACACCCATTTGCAACATTGCTCCCATTTGCAACATTACACCCATTTGCAACATTACACCCATTTGCAGCATAACAACCACTTGCAACATTAAACCATTGGCAACATTAAACCATTGGCAACATTACACCCATTGGCAACATTACATCCTTGGCAACATTACATCCTTGGCAACATCCTTGGCAACATTACACCCATTGGCAACAATACACCCATTGGCACATTACACCCATTGGCAACATCACACCCATAGGCAACATTACACCCATTGGCAACATTACACCCATTGGCACATTGCACCCATTTGCAACATTGCACCCATTTGCAACATTGCACCCATTGCAACATTGCATTTGCAACATTGCAACCATTTGCAACATTGCACACATTTGCAACATTAAACCATTGGCAACATTACACCATTGGCAACATTACACCCATTGGAAACATTACAACCTTGGCAACATTACATCCTTGGCAACATTACACCATTGGCAACATTACCATCATTGGCAACATTACACCCATTTGCAACATTGCTCCCATTTGCAACATTGCACCCATTTGCAACATTACAGCCATTGCAACATTGCACCCATTTTCAACATTGCACCCATTTGCAACATTGCACCCATTGCAACATTACACCATCGGCAACATTACACCCATTGGCAACACTACACCCGTTGGCAACACTACACTCATTGACAACATTACATCCTTGGCAACATTACACCCATTGGCAACATTACACCTATTTGTAACATTACACCCATTGGCAACATTACACCCATTGGCAACATTACACCCATTGGCAACATTGCACCATTGGCAACATTACATCATTGGCAACATTACACCCATTGGCAACATTACCATCATTGGCAACATTACACCCATTTGCAACATTGCTCCATTTGCAACATTGCACCCATTTGCAACATTGCAGCCATTGCAACATTGCACCCATTTGCAACATTGCACCCATTTGTAACATTGCACCCATTTGCAACATTACACCATTGGCAACATTGCAGCCATTACAACATTGCACCCATTTGCAACATTGCACCCATTTGTAACATTGCACCCATTTGCAACATTACACCTTTGGCAACATTACAACCATTGCAACATTACAACATCGGCAACAGTACACCCATTGGCAACATTACACCCATTGGCAACATTACACCCATTGGCAACATTACAACCATAGGCAACATTACTCCAATTGGCAACATTACACCCATAGGCAACATTACACCCATTGACAACATTGCACCCATTTGCAACATTGCAGCCATTGCAACATTGCACCCATTTTCAACATTGCACCCATTTGCAACATTGCACCCATTGCAACATTACACCATTGGCAACATTACACCCATTGGAAACATTACACCCATTGGCAACACTACACCCATTGGCAACATTACCACCATTGGCAACATTACACCCATAGGCAAAATTGCACCCATTTGCAAAATTGCACCCATTGCAACATTGCATTTGCAACATTGCACCCATTTGCAACATTGCACCCATTTGCAACATTACACCCATTTGCAACATTGCACCCATTTGCTACATTGCACCCATTTGCAACATTGCACCAATTTGCAACATAACATCATTGGCAACATTACATCATTGGCAACATTACACCCATTGGTAACATTACCATCATTGGCAACATTACACCCATTTGTAACATTACACCCATTGGCAACATTACACCCATTGGCAACATTACACCCATTGGCAACATTACACCCATTGGCAACATTACACCCATTGGCAACATTGCACCATTGGCAACATTACACCATCGGCAACATTACACCCATTGGCAACATTACACCCACATGTAACATTACACCATTGGCAACATTACACCCATTGGCAACATTACACCCATTGGCAACATTACCATCATTGGCAACATTGCACCCATTGGCAACATTACACCCACTGGCAACATTTCACCATTGGCAACATTACACCCATTGGCAACACTACACCCATTGGCAACACTACACCCATTAGCAACATAACATCCTTGGCAACATTACACCCATTGGCAACATTACACCCATTTGTAACATTACACCCATTGGCAACATTACACCCATTGGCAACATTACACCCATTGGCAACATTACACCATTGGCAACATTACTCCATTGGCAATATTACACCCATTTGCAACATTACACCCATATGTAACATTACACCATTGGCAACATTACACCCATTGGCAACATTACCATCATTGGCAACATTACACCCATTTGCAACATTGCTCCATTTGCAACATTGCACCCATTTGCAACATTGCAGCCATTGCAACATTGCACCCATTTGCAACATTGCACCCATTTGTAACATTGCATCCATTTGCAACATAACACCATTGGCAACATTGCAGCCATTGCAACATTGCACCCATTTGCAACATTGCACCCATTTGTAACATTGCACCCATTTGCAACATTACGCCATTGGCAACATTACAGCCATTGGCAACATTACACCATCGGCAACATTACACCCATTGGCAATATTACACCCTTGGCAACATTACACCCATTGGCAACATTACACCCATAGGCAACATTACACCAATTGGCAACATTACACCCATAGGCAACATTTCACCCATTGACAACATTGCACCCATTTGCAACATTGCAGCCATTGCAACATTGCACCCATTTTCAACATTGCACCCATTTGCAACATTGCACCCATTGCAACATGACACCATTGGCAACATTACACCCATTGGAAACATTACACCCATTGGCAACACTACACCCATTGGCAACATTACCACCATTGGCAACATTACACCCATAGGCAACATTGCACCCATTTGCAAAATTGCACCCATTGCAACATTGCATTTGCAACATTGCAACCATTTGCAACATTGCACCCTTTTGCAACATTACAACTATTTGCAACATTACAACCATATGCAACATTACAACCATTTGCATCATTAAACCATTGGAACATTACACCATTGGCAACATCACACCCATTCGAAACATTACACCCATTGGCAACATTACATCCTTCGCAACATTACACCCCTTGGCAACATTACACCCATTGGCAACATTACACCCATTGGTAACATTACACCCATTGGTAACATGACATCCACTGGCAACATTACACCCATTTGCAACATTACACCCATTGGCAACATTGCACCATTGGCAACATTACTCCATTAGCAACATTACACCCATTGGCAACATTACAGCCATTGGCAACAATTCACCCATTGGCAACATTGCACCATTGGCAACATTACTCCATTAGCAACATTACACCCATTGGCAACATTACAGCCATTGGCAACATTACACCCATTGGCAACATTGCACCCATCGGCAACATTGCACCCATTTGCAACATTGCACCCATTTGCAACATTACACCATTGGCAACATTACACCCATTGCAACATTGCACCATTGGCAACATTACACCCATTGGCAACATTACACCCATTGGCAATGTCACACCCATTGGCAACACTACACCCATTGGCAACATTACACCCATTGGCAACATTACACCCAGTGGTAACATTAGACCCATTAGCAACATTACACCCGTTGGCAACATTACACCCATTGGCAACATCACACCCATTGGCAACATCACATCCATTTGCAACATTGCACCCATTTGTAACATTGCAGCCATTGCAACATTGCACCCATTTGCAACATTGCACCCATTTGCAACATTGCACCCATTTGCAACATTACCCCATTGGCAACATTACACCCATTGCAACATCACACCATTGGCAACATTACACCCATTGGCAACATTACACCCATTGGCAACATTACACCCATTTGCAACATTACACCCATTTGCAACATTACACCCATTGGCAACATTACACCCATTGGCAACATTACCACCATTGGCAACATTACACCCATTGGTAACATTACACCCATTGGTAACATAACACACATTGGCAACATGACATCCATTGGCAACATTACACCCATTTGCAACATTACACACATTGGCAACATTACGCCATTGGCAACATTACACCCATTGGCAACATTACACCAATTGGTAACATTACACCATTGGCAACATTACACCCATTGGTAACATTACCGCCATTGGCAACATTACACCCATTGGCAACATTTCCATATAATATAGCGTGATAAAATGTTGATTTTAACTTAATCTAATAGGTGAATTGGCCTATATTGAGGCAAAATTGAGAAGCCAAAGTTCGTTTTCATGGGATTCGCTTTTATGGACTTCATGAAAGTGTAGCACATCAGAAAATCATCCTATGAATATCAAACTTTCACATATTTTGTGAAATATATTTGTCATGCGAATTTTAAAATATTGAGGTTCAATATATATACATGACAGAAATAGAATTTTTTTAATGAAAAAGAAACTATAATTTTTGCGCTTTTTCTATATTTTCACACTCACAAATTTGTAAAGGCATCATTCAAAATTTATGAATCATAGGAATATGAAATTTTCAGAAGTGTTTGCTAAGGTGATTTCCTAGAGGCTCTGCAAGTTTGATGTTCATAGACAGAAAAACGATAGCACAAAAAAATTAAAACCACAACAACTTTTTTTGCTTTTAAGTTGTATTTTTGAAATATCAAACTTCTTCCCATCTGTTATTCACATCGTCAGTACAGATAAATACTGTGCAAGCACGTAAACCGCGGTGGTTGTTATAGGCACAATTTTTTTGTAGGCGTGAGGTTGGCCAGCATGAGACTAAGTCAGGAATGAGCGTGTTCTCTGGACACTGCCTCAGTACCTCAGTTTATCATGTGAAATATCAATTTCCCTGAAATTTCTAAGTATGATGCTAAATTTTGAACCTTCGGCGGTTAACCTTCTCCATATTGGACCATCCCCCCTTATGATAAGTGTCATCTGTGTTAAAACAAGCAATAATTCTTGAGTGCTCAGTACCCCCCCTCCAATTATATTCTTTTTGTCAATTTAATTAAGCTTGCTTTGTGTAATTTGGCCATAGTTTTATAGTTTTTTTTTAATCAGAATTGTATGCAATATCCTCTTGAACACTTATCATTCACTATGGAAAATTCTGAGTGGAATATATACAAAAATTTAATGTACATGTGATTGTTTTGAAAATTAACACTTGTAATAATATTGTCGTGTTTGGATCATATTAAATGTTATTTGATTTGCCATTAATTTAAGAAACCTAGAGCATGATTAAACAGTTTTTAATAAACCTTTTTTGGGTGTGTATTTCATTTGGGGTTGAAAATTACTCTGAGTGAAAGCCATGTGGTGTCAATTACTGAGGGTTCCGAAAGTGCAATGTGATGACATTTTTACAACACAGACCCCTGATAAGGCCTTACACAGTTTGTGTTGGTTTTGAGACTTATTCTATGCAGTGTTTGGTAAAACTATAACTTACATTCTACCATGAAGAAACTAGAGCTGCTTTTGCTATTTATTTATGCATAGTAAAGTGGCAGTCATTGAATCTTTATTTTCAAATCAACAGTGTAAAAACAAGAGGTCAAAGTAGAGCAACCCCCCCCCCCCCCCTTCATCAAACAAGAATGATCTAAGATGTGGAGTTACAACAACACTATCTACCTACCTATCCATCAATCTATCAAAATATCCATCTGTCAGGATGGGTGACTGGGGCCCTACATCCTGTATTTATGCACTCGGTAGATCAATTAGGACAGGGTGAGGATACAGTAATGATGCAAAAGATGAAAGTGCTGTCTAGGTGTCTAACATAGGTTTAGGTGACCAGGCCAGAGCTGGATTTGAACTTGGGACACAGTCATATGATGGCATGAGTGCTACCAACTGAGCAAGTCCATCCCACTGGTCATCTATCTATCTATCGCTCAATCAATCGCTCAATCACTCAATCAATCGCTCAATCAATCGCTCAATCAATCGCTCAATCAATCGCTCAATCGCTCAATCAATCAATCAATCAATCAATCTATCTATCTATCTATCTATCTGTCAATTTATCTATCTACCTTTACAGGGGGGGTGTTTTTGGTCTAGTGGTAGCGCGCTGGACTGCCAATCGCTGGGTCCCGCGTTTGAATCCAGCTCTTGCTGGGTCACCTAGGCCTATGTTGGATGGCTGTTTCAATCATCCTTCACCTCATTGCCGTGTCCTTCTCCTGTCCTAATTACCTACCAAGTGCATAAATACAGGACATAAAGCCCCAATCATCAGTCATCTATCTATCTATCTATCTATCTGGATAGACGATTGGGGCTTTATGTCCTGCATAAATTTGTGCAATTGGTCAAGCTAAAGATTTGATATGACAGGCAAGCTAATAAGGACAGGAGAAGGACACAGTGCTCAGTGAAATAAATGATTATCAGATTATTGAAACTGCCGTTCGTTCATAGGTCAAAAGGATTGGGCCAGAGTTGGATTTGAACCCAGGACCCTTGTTATTTGTTAACTTCAGAAAACACAGCTGACTCAGAACTCGAATGCAACATTATAAACCCCATTGGCAACATTACACCCATTGGCAACATTACACCCATTGGCAACACTACACCCATTGGCAACACTACACCCATTGGCAACATTACACCCATTGGCAACATTACACCCATTGGCAACATTACACCCATTGGTAACATTACACCCATTGGCAACATTACACCCATTGGCAACATTACACCCATTGGCAACATAACACCCATTTGCACATTACACCCATCTGCAACATTATACCATTGGCAACATTACACCATTGGCAACATTACACCCATTGGCAACATTACACCCATAGGCAAAATTACACCCATAGGTAACATTACACCATTGGCAACATTACAGCCATTGGTAACATTACACCCATTGGCAACATTACACCCATTGGCAACATTACACCCATTGGCAACAATACACCCATTGGAAACATTACAACCATTGGCAACATTACACCCATTGGCAACAATACACCCATTACATCCTTGGCAAAATTGCTCCCATTTACAACATTGCTCCCATTTGCAACATTGCACCCATTCGCAACAATACAACCATTTGCAACATAACAACCATTTGCAACATTACATCCATTGGCAACATTACACCCATTGGCAACATTACACCCATTGGCAACACTACACCCATTGGCAACACTACACCCATTGGCAACATTACACCCATTGGCAACATTACACCCATTGGCAACATTACACCCATTGGCAACATTACACCATTGGCAACATTACACCCATTGGCAACATTACATCCTTGGCAGCATTACATCCTTGGCAACATTACATCCTTGGCAACATTACACCCATTGGCAACATTACACCCATTGGCAACATTACACCCATTGGCAACATTATGCCTATTTGCAACATTGCACCCATTTGCAACATTACACCCATTTGCAGCATTGCAACCATTTGCAGCATTGCACCCATTTGCAACATTACATCATTGGCAACATAAAAACCCATTGGCAACATTACACCCATTGGCAACATTACACCCATTGGCAACACTACACCCATTGGCAACATTACCACCATTGGCAACATTACACCCATTGGAAACATTGCACCCATTTGCAACATTGCACCCATTGCAACATTGCATTTGCAGCATTGCACCCATTTGCAACATTGCACCCATTTGCAACATTACAACCATTTGCAACATTACAACCATTTGCAACATTAAACCATTGGCAAAATTACATCATTGGCAACATTACATCCTTGGCAACATTACACCCATTGGCAACATTACACCCATTGGCAACATTACACCCATTTGCAACATTGCACCCATTTGCAACATTGCACCCATTTGCATCATTACACCCATTTGCAACACTGCACCAATTTGCAACATTACACATCATTGGCAACATTACATCATTGGCAACATTACACCCTTTGGCAACATTACACCCATTGGCAACATTGCATCATTGGCAACATTACATCCATTGGCAGCATTACACCCATTGGCAACATTACCACCATTGGCAACATTACACCCATTTGTAACATTAAACATATTGGCAACATTACACCCACTGGCAACATTACACCATTGGCAACATTATACCCATAGGTAACATTACACCATTGGCAACATTACACCCACTGGTAACATTACAGCCATTGGCAACATTACACCGATTGGCAACATTACCATCATTGGCAACATTACACCCATTTGCAGCATTGCTCCCATTTGCAACATTGCACCCATTTGCAACAGTGCACCCATTGCAACATTGCACCCATTTGCAACATTGCACCCATTTGCAACATTGCACCCATTTGCAACATAACACCATTGGCAACATTACACTCATTGCAACATTACACCATTGGCAACATTACACCCATTGGCAACATTACACCCATTGGCAACATTACAACCATTGGCAACATTACACCCATTGGCAACATTACACCCATTGGCAACATCACACCCATTATTATCATTTTAGAGGGCATTGTCTGGCCATTAACGCCCAGTTCGCGGGCGTTAATGGCCGTTAACGCCCGCAAAAACGCCACCTGGTGTATTTTATGTATCGTGACGTCATCGGAGGTGACGTCATGGCGATGTTTTGGACATCAGAAATCAAATTTTCTGTCAGTTTTTGGTCTAAAACGGCCAAAAATGGTCCGTTTTTTTAAATTTAAAAAGCTACAATGATCAAACTTGGACGGCTGAGTTGATTCCTTTAAACGAATTTGTGCTTACTTCAATAATAAGGACGGAAAAACGAAAAAAACGGCGCGGGCGTATAATGAGTACATTTTGTTTAATTTAAAAATGATAATAATGATAATAACATTTTGTTGTCGGGCATTATGGGGTATTAATCAGTTATGGCCCTCGGTCAGAAATCATTTAATGCCCTCGCCTGGCGGCTCGGGCATTAAGTTAATGATTTCTGCCCTCTGGCCATAACTGATTAATACCCCATAATGCCCTCCAAAAAAACGTTATTGACCAATTGGCAACATCACACCCATTGGCAACATTACACCCATTGGCAGGGGTTATCCCCACCCTTACGGATACCCCCTAGGGCTACCCCAGGAGGCACCCCCCATATCTATCTATCTATCTTTCTTTCTATCTATCTGTAATTCCCTTTGCCAGACTGGCCTCTCATGCCAATCAAATATCAGCTCCCCTAGTGAAAAATCTTCACAATCGTTTACCATGGTGTCCCAAGTTCAAATCCAGCTCTGGCCTGGTCACCTAAACCTATGTTAGACAGCAGTTTCAATCATCCTTTGCCTCATTATCCTCACCCTGTCTAATTGATCTACCAAGTGCATAAATACAGGATGTGAAGTACCAGTCACCCATCATGATATTGTAGCTTGAAACAAACATCTTAGATAACATTCTTGTTTGATTGGGTGGGGGGGATTGCTCTACTTGCACCCTCCTCCCTCCCCACCTCCTGCATGCCTTCTTTCATTGTAGTATGTGAGTTATAGTTTTACTTAATGCAATGTAACTCTAAACAATGGGGTAAACATATATATATGCAAATAAAAAATGCATAAAAATAAAAAAACTAGGGGATTTTAAAAATCCAGATGTGACTCATCCAAGGGGTAACCAAGGGACTGGGCTATAACAGGTCATGTTGAGGTTTGTTGTTGAATTAACACCCCATTTGGCCAAGATTGTGACCCCCCCCCCCCCCACCCAGGTTGGAGGTAAGGGTGGCTGAAATATCACACATGTGTGTACACTATGTGGCAACAAATAATGTGTTTCTTTTGAGCTGAGAGTGGCACTTCAAAAAGGTCCTAAACTGCAGGTCCTAAAGTGCAGCTGTCAACAGTCTTGATAAACCGTGAACTGAAACATGTGATATGTGACTCCATGTGGATAATCTAGGAATCAATTGAAAGGTGTGACCAGGGGGCTTTGACCCCGTAATGTTGTTACAATGGTAGTAATGAAATAAACAAAATTCAAAAAAGAAAAATACAATCAATCATAATACACCCACAAGTCATTTCAAACATACATATTAATTACCAAGTATTAATAAACAAATCAATCACTCAATAAATAATCTATCAACTTGATTTAAGTAATCAATCAAACAAACAGTCAATCAATCAATCAAACTATCTATCTATCTGTCTACCTATCTGTCTATCTATCTATCTATCTATCTATCTATTTAGCTATCTATCGATGAGGCCATCCATCTTTCTATTCACCATGTTAACCATCTATCCTGGCATTTATTTATCTGTACATATATTAAGAAAATCTTACTCACTCATTCTTTCATCCTCAAGTATCCCATGGAGGTAACTTCATATATGGCAAGGTATCCTTCTTTTGACATGAAAATGTCATGTCACTCAATTCTTATGAAAGCCAATGACTATTGAAGGAACATGTTTATCTGTCAACTCATATGTACCACATGTGCTACTGCAGCACTGACCACTCTGCAAAAGTTCCAAGTGGATCAACTTGGAGGACAACTGGATATGTGTCAAATTAGAGCCAACCTTACTCAACCCCCCCTTCTAACTTTACGATAGAACCCCCCCCCCCCCAAATAGAAAAATTGATATAAGGTAAGAAAACTAGTTCTTCATCTAAAGTAGAAGGAGTCTTCTGAGTTAATATGAACATCTTACAAATAGCAGATATTAAAAGAATCTTGATCAAAATAAATGAAAATGAAGGAAAATGTAGAAAGAAGGGAATGTAAGGGAAGGAAGGGAAAGAAGGAAGTGAAAGGAAAGAAAAAGAATGAATGAAGGAAAGGAAGGAAAGGAATGAAAGGAAGGAAGAAGAATAGAGGGAGGAAGAAGGAAGAAAGAAGGAAGGAAAAAAAAGAATGCAAGAGGGAAAAGGAAAAGGAAGGAAGGAAAGTTAAAGAAGAAAGGAATGAGAAGAAGGAAGGAGAAGAAGGAAAAGACCGGAAACAAAGCAAGGAGAAAAAAAGCCAGGAGAATGAAGCAAGAAGAAGGAAACAGGGTGAAGGAAGCAAGAAGGAGGAAGCAAGGAGAAGGAAGGAATGAGTTATATTGAGGTTAACTTTGATATAGGCCTAATGCAGCAATACACTGTATGTTTTAGGCCTGTTGCTGTTGTAAATTCAGCAGGGGAGAGGAGTAGACAGGCTGAAACACGCACATTTGGCTGGCCAGACTTGGCTGGCCAGTGCCTGGCTGCCTTGCAAGGCTGCCCTGCTGTGCCATGCTCCCCTCCAAAATGTCTGGTAAATTAGCTGCACCCCACTGGATAAACACATTGATAGCTATGTGCATTTACAGGCAAATCAATTTACAGATAAAGAGATTGATAGATATAGCTAGATACATAGATAGGTCCATAAATACAAAGATACATTAATAAACAGACATCATGAATTGATATCACATATATATAAAATGATACATTATATACATTATACATAGATACACTGATACACAGATAGATAGATCTATGTAGATATTAATTTAAGTTATTTGTTATTTATTTTAGTTATTTGTTATAAGTTATTTGGTAAAGTTAGGGTTAGTCATTTCAGTTGAGCAAGTGAAAGAGGAGGAGACACAGGACATCTGGTACAGCTCATCTTGAATCAGGAGAGGGGCAATATGACACCAAGGTCATTTTGGTCAATTGCTTATCGAAGCAACACCAGACGCAAAACAAACACAGGAGGGTGCAGAGGAACATTGCTTGTTTAATCAAGCTAATAATACAAAGTTAATCAAGCAGAAAATGCGGAGCAGATGCAGACCAAATCAATAAGCAAGATGTAGACAATATCAGCTGCAGCTTGAATCAATTGAATAAAAAAAATAGAAATTCTATTATTATACTATGATTAGTAGGCCCAATAAACTAATAAATTATTTCAAAAAATACCGTGCAAGAACGTAAGCCACGGTGGCTAGAGGTACACCCGGGGAGGTACACTGGTTTTGGTATCCTCCAATGACTATTTGCATTCTGTGACAGTCAGTCACACACACTAAACTATGATTAGTAGGCCCAATGATCAAATATTGAAATGTGAATGGCTTGCAATCAAGCATTAAACTGCAGATAAATAGAAAAGTTAATTACATACCATTTACTAAGGCGTGTAACATGTGCTGCTGCGTGTAACATGTGCTGCTCCGAAGGGTGCTGCTGTCCAAGTGAATGACAAGTGCAACTGTTTCTGAATATCCCACAACAGTTTGTGTTAAGGGTTTGCCATGTCTTGGTAATAGTATAGGCTACAAAACACCAGAAGTTAGGGGAAAAAGTTGCAGAGTGCACAGGTCAGAGATTCTTAGATTTTTAAGATTTGTCACATTTCTGGTTAGTTCACACATGTAGCATTCCTTCACTTATTTTAGTGAGTTTTTTGTTGTTTTTTTTCTTCTCTCTTTTGTTCTCTTTTTTTTTCTTGCCCTTAGCTGCAGCTTTTCTGGAGCTCCAAGAAAACCAAAACAAAGTTAAAAATGGAATGTACTTCTTTTTGCGACCTCATTTGACCTATAATCTGTGAGATCAAGGATAAAGACAAAGTGGAGGTGGCTGTCAACATATTGCCCACCATGGCCCCTGCACACCCCCTGTTTGGGTTGGAAAATCCAGCTGCTTTTTATAGTAGGCCCTACAGTGGAACTTTATACTAAGAGTAGCTGAGTGTATATAGGCCTACAAAGTGTTAAAATGTAATTCTTAGATGGCCTGTGCTTACTTGGTCCTTTGGACAAAAATAGGTGCTAGGCCTATGTCATTGATGTATAGATCTACATGAAGCGGTGAATGAAATTAATGAGTTTTAAGTCACAGACTCACAGAGCAATGTGCCCGCTGCAAAGTATTATCCAAATAAGGCAGAGGAGACTTCCAATATGCATACAAAAAAATTCATCTTGCCAAGGAACAATTATTATGCACTTCGTGAATTACAGGTGAGGCACAGAGGTGAAAAAATTGCCAAAAATTCCTGAACAAAATTGATGTAAGAAAATAGAGGAATCAAGTACCATTCACAGGTTAACTACTACTTAATATTAAATTTAATTAACCTATTCGAAATTTATATCTCCTGTAAGTCATCCAGTCCAGCCCATCTAGTACATTTATGGGGAATGAGAGGTAGGGCTGAAATGAAATTTTTCTACCTGGGTACTTGACATAAGACACCCAACATGTGCCAAGGTACTCATTGTAAAATAAAAACATACAATTGTCATGTAATCTTGTGGACAGTGGAAGGAACAAAGTTTATGTATTGCACAGTAACAGGATCTGTCATCAAGAGTCATCTGGATAAGGGGTAAATCCACACTTTTAAGGTCATTTGAGGTTATCTAGAGTGTGTTTCAGAAATCCAGCATCACTCAACTGGATTGAAAACAGGTGGCATGCAGTGGCGTAACTGGGAGGTCTCGGGTGGGAGAGGGCACCTGGGGGGCACGCGATTCTCTGGGGGGCACCCACTATACTAATTGTATATTTTAGCCAGAGTTGGAAAGTTCATATGGGGGGCAGGTCCAATATGGGGGGGGCACATGCCCCCCGTGCCCCCCTCCACCCATAGGGACGCCACTGGTGGCATGTTGAAATACAGGCCATTTTTAACAAAGAATGACAACCCGGGCAGACAAATTTGACCCAGGTTAATGCATTACCCTGCCAGTGCCCCCCCCCCCCCACAGCACCCAGGTTTCGGCCCTAATGAGAGAACAATATTATCATAAGAAAACACCTTTTTTTCCTTTTGTGTGTCAGCAAAACTCAGCATCATACCAATAGGCCTACTTTCATAATAATTTGATTAAAGAAAAATGAGGTCAAGGTCAAATCTGAAGGTCAGTATGGGGTTTTTGGGGTATGTTAAGGGTAGTTTGTTATACATTTGCATGACCTCAAATGACTCCTTCATGGTGTTCGATGACCCACACCCCATATGCCGCCAACTCCTTTCACTAAAATGGCCGCTGCTCCGTAACCGTTGCAGATATCCGCGTGAAAATTATGCGTGCACACAGCCCGTGATACTGGCCATCTTTTGGTGTAATCAGCGTTTCTCTACCTGCTTCCGTTTTTGAGTAAATTGGGAAAAACCTAAAACAGTGTTTTTCTCATAGCTCTGGTTCCGCTAGAGTGATTTCAAAAATGTTGGTACCTCAATACAGCATAGTACTTTTGACTTGGACATGACCTGTACAATGATGCCACCTGCAATAGTTGCGGAGTAATAGGCCATCTAAATTTCCAAAGTTCATGTTTGAAAGGCCCTGTGACCTTGAAAATAGGTCAAGGTCATGTTTTTTGGGTGTGGCCTAGTTTCAGAAATTCTGAAAATTACCTTTTGTTTCACATATCAGTCTCATCTTCTGGTTTCTGAAAGGCACCAGCAAGTTTGTTTGAGGCCAGAAATCAGAATTCAGATACCCATTGCCATGATTATGCACAGTGCACAGTGCGACCATGATGAAAAGTGCCACCATGATGCACAATTATGATAACCCTTAGCACAATATTTCATTTATTGTTTGTTTATCTATTAAATCATAGATCATGTGACCAATTTTGATCCTGATCAGTTATTCACACATGACAACAACAACACCCAATCACTAAACAAGTCTAATTTGAATGGCAAAATAGAATGTCACAGTGCCATCATGATGCACAGTGCCACAATGATGCATATTGCCACAATGATGAACAGTGCCACCATGATGCACAGTGCCACCATGATGAACAGTGCCACCATGATGCACAGTGCCACCATGATGCACAGTGCCACCATGATGCACAGTGCCACCATACGATGCACAGTGCCACCATAATGCACAGTGATGCACAGTGCCACCATGATGCACAGTGCCACCATGATGCACAATTATGATAACCCTGAGCACATAATAAGAGTGAAAGCTGATGTTCCAATCTCTGCTGAGCTACAGTCATTTGATAAGGTGTGGGAAAGATGAATTTTTAAGGGTTCACCGATCTTTTTAGCTGTCAATGTTACAGGAAAATACACATAAGACCAAATTAAGAGGAGAATCTGAGCTTTCCAAAACTGCTTGTGTCATTCATGTACCTTTATTAGAACCGGAGATAGAGCCCATTGAAATAACGGTAAAATTGTGATATTTCATCGAAAAACTATCCCTGAAAATGTCAAGTTTTGAACTTCAATTTGCTCCCGAAGGCAAACGGTTTGAAGGAGAGACTTGAAATTGCACAAACTACTGTAAATGTGTTAAGACTACACTCCCAAATATTATTGAATTATTTGAAGATGGATTTCTGAGTAAAAAAAATGCAAAGATGTAAAATCATGACCGAAAACATGAATTTTTTAGGGTCGGGCGATCTTTTTAACTAGTACAGATACGTTAAAATGTATAGAAAACAAATACTAGAAGAGAATCTGGGCTTTCCAAATGTGTTTTTATTTTTCCTGTAGCTAAATTAGAACCGGAGATACAGACCGTCAAAGTATGGGTACATGTGCGATGTTGACAAATGAGCAGGTCATTTTTGAAGTCATTTCTTGACCTTGGGACATCAATTGTGCAATGTAGGTCAATCTGAGGGCCTTCAAATTGTGCGTGGGGCCTCTAGGGTATTATGGCACCAAATGCTGACGAGATAATGCAAATCCCTCAATTTCTTCCCTGTTAAGAAAAATATAATGTCTGAAATGTCCAATTTTGCCGAATATTTGATCTTGAGTTTGACCTTGAAAATACCTTTCTAGGTCAAAACCAATATTTTGGCCAGATTGGCAGTGTGTGACTATGGGGGGTCATTTAATTGTTTGAACTGTGTGGGACCAATATTTACCTGTCATCAGGGCAAATATTGGGTGTTTTTACGTGTCACGCGGTATGCAATATTCGTGATTTTTTAACAAATCAGCATGAAAAGATATCTGAATTTCGATTTCAAGCATGAAACAAACTGGCTGGTGCCTTCCAGAAACCAGAAGATGAGACTGATATCTGGAAAAAATGATAATATTTCAGAATTTTTGAAAATCGCCCATATTTGAACTTTGAGGGGTCAAATGACCTTGAAAAATGAGGTCAAGGTCAAATCTGAAGGTCAGTATGGGTTTTTGGGGATATGTAAAGGGTAGTTTGTAATACATTTACATGACCTAAAATGACTCCTTCATGGTGTTCTGAGACCCACACCCTGTACTACACGTACTAATTTCACTAAAATGGCCGCCGAAGCTGAACCGTCGCAGATATTTGAATAAAAAGTGACGTGCGGATGGCCCCAGATGCCACGCATCCCTGGTATGTTCAGCGTCTCCCTACCTATTGTGGTTCTTGAGATTACGTGAATAAACCTAAAACAGTGTTTTTGTTGTAGCTCCGGTTCCGCTTGAGCGAGTCCAAAAATGTTTGTGCCTAATTGCAGCCTAGTACTTCTGACTTACGCATGACTTGTACCATGAGGTCACCTATCATGGTTCAAGAGTAATAGGCCATCAAAATTTCCAAAATTTCATGTTTGAAAGGCCCTGTGACCTTGAAAAATAGGTCAAGGTCATGTTTTTTGGGTGTGGCCCAGTTTTAGTCCTATGATGCCAGTTTATGGAGCAGAGGCAAAAGAACTTGTAAGAAAACTACGATTTTATTCCAGTGTTGGTAAAACTGTGCCACCATATTGATGCACAGTGCCATCATGATGCACAGTGCCACAATGATGCATATTGCCACAATGATGAACAGTGCCACCATGATGCACAGTGCCACCATGATGCACAGTGCCACCATGATGCACAGTGCCACCATACGATGCACAATTATGATAACCCTGGGCACATAATAAGAGTGAAAGCTGATGTTCCAATCTCTGCAGAGCTAGTCATTTGATAAGGTGTGGGAAAGATGAATTTTTAAGGGTTCACCGATCTTTTTAGCTGTCAATGTCACAGGAAAATACACATTAGATTAAATTAAGAGGAGAATCTGAGCTTTCCAAAACTGCTTGTGTCATTCATGTACCTTTATTAGAACCGGAGATAGAGCCCATTGAAATAACGGTAAAATTGTGATATTTCATCGAAAAACGATCCCTGAAAATGTCAAGTTTTGAACTTCAATTTGCTCCCGAAGGCAAACGGTTTGAAGGAGAGACTTGAAATTGCACAAACTACTGTAAAAGTGTTAGGACTACACTCCCAAATATTATTGAATTATTTGAAGATGGATTTCAGAGTAAAAAAAATGCAAAGGTGTAAAATCATGACCGAAAACATGAATTTTTCAGGGTCGGGCGATCTTTTTAACTAGTAGAGATACGTTAAAATGTATAGAAAACAAATACTAGAAGAGAATCTGGGCTTTCCAAATATGTTTTTATTTTTCCTATAGCTAAATTAGAACCGGAGATACAGACCGTCAAAGTATGGGTACAAGTGCGATGTTGACAAATGAGCAGGTCATTTTTGAAGTCATTTCTTGACCTTGTGACCTCAATTATGGAATATAAGTCAATCGGAGGGCCTTCAAATTTTGCATGGGGCCTCTAGGGTATTATTACACCTAATGGTGAAGAGATAATGCAAATCCCTCAATTACTTCCCTGTTAAGAAAAATATAATGTCTGAAATGTCCAATTTCGCCTAATATTTGACCTTGAGTTTGACCTTGAAAATACCTTTCTAGGTCAAAACCAATATTTTGGCCAGATTGGCAGTGTGTGACTATGGGGGGTCATTTAATTGTTTGAACTGTGTGGGATCAATATTTACCTGTCATCAGGGCAAAAATAGGGTGTTTTTGCATGTCACGCCGTGTGCAATATTCGTGATTTTTTAACAAATCAGCATGAAAAGATATCTGAATTCCGATTTCAAGCATCAAACAAACTGGCTGGTGCCTTCCAGAAACCAGAAGATGAGACTGATATCTGAAAAAAATGATAATTTTCAGAATTTTTGAAAATCGCCCATATTTGAAATTTGAGGGGTCAAATGACCTTGAAAAATGAGGTCAAGGTCAAATCTGAAGGTCAGTATGGGGTTTTGGGGATATGTTAAGGGTAGTTTGTTATACATTTACATGACCTAAAATGACTCCTTCATGGTGTTCTGAGACCCACACCCTGTACTACACGTACTAATTTCACTAAAATGGCCGCCGTAGCCGAACCGTCGCAGATATTTGAATAAAAAGTGACGTGCGGATGGCCCCAGATGCCACGCATCCCCTGGTATATTCAGCGTCTCCCTACCTATTGTGTTTCTTGAGATAACGTGAATAAACCTAAAACAGTGTTTTTGTTGTAGCTCCGGTTCCGCTTGAGCGAGTCCAAAAATGTTTGTGCCTAATTGCAGCCTAGTACTTCTGACTTACCCATGACTTGTACCATGAGGTCACCTATCATGGTTCTCGAGTAATAGGCCATCAAAATTTCCAAAATTTCATGTTTGAAAGGCCCTGTGACCTTGAAAAATAGGTCAAGGTCATGTTTTTTGGGTGTGGCCCAGTTTTAGTCCTAGAGGCACCTTGTGACCAAGTTTCGTGAAAATCGGAGAAAAAAAGTGTGTTGGAATAATAAGAATAATAATAATAACTAGAACCCTGTAACTGACCAAGGTCAGTGACTAAGAATTTACCAAGCTTTTACCGGTTCATGCAGCATAGCCGAAAGACAGCTTGCAACAATATTGTGGTGCACAGTGCAACCGTGGTGCACAGTGAGACACTGGCGCACAGAGCCACTGCTCTGCACACTTACACTCTGGTGCACAGTGCCACTGTGACTGTGACTGCGGTGCTAAACTGCCACTGTGGTGCACACTGCTGTGGTCTAAACTGCCACTGTGTTGCACACTGCCACTGTGTTGCACACTGTCACTGTGTTGCACACTGACACTTGTGCACACTGCCACTGTGCTGCACAGTGCCACTGTGGTGCACTCTGCCATTGTGGTGCAGCCTGTCATTGTGCCACAGTGATGCACAGTGCCACAGTGATGCACAGTGCCACAATGATGCACAGTGCCACTATGATGCACAGTGCCATAATGATGCACAGTGCCATAATGATGCACAGTGCCACCATGATGAAAAGTGCCACCATGATGCACAATTATGATAACCCTGAGCACATAACAAGAGTGAAAGCTGATGTTCCAGTCTCTGCAGAGCTACAGTCATTTGATAAGGTGAGGGAAAGTTGAATTTTTCAGGGTTCACCGATCTTTTTACCTGTCGATGTTACAAGAAAATACACAAAAAATTAAATTAAGAGGAGAATCGGAGCTTTCCAAAACTGCTTGTCTCATTCATGTAGCTTTATTAGAACCGGAGATAGAGCCCATTGAAATAACGGTAAAATTGCGATTATTTCATCGAAAAATGGTCCCTGAAAATGTCAAGTTTTGAACTTCAATTTGTTGCAGAATGCAAACGGTTGGGAGGAGAGACTTGAAACTGCACACACTACTGTAAATATGTTAGGACTACACCCCCAAATATTATTGAATTTTTTGAAGATGGATTTCTGAGTAAAAAAAATGCAAAGATGTAAAATCATGACCGAAAACATGAATTTTTCAGGGTCGGGCGATCTTTTTAACTAGTAGAGATACGTTAAAATGTATAGATAACAAATACTAGAAGAGAAACTGGGCTTTCCAAATATGTTTTTATTTTTCCTTTAGCATAATTAGAACCGGAGATACAGACCGTCAAAGTATTGGTACAAGTGCAATGTTGACAAATGAGCAGGTCAATTTTTAAGTCATATCTTGACCTTGTGACCTCAATTGTGCAATGTAGGTCAATCTGAGGGCCTTCAAATTTTGCGTGGGGTCTCTAGGGTATTATGGCACCTAATGCTGAAGAGATAATGCAGATCCCTCTATTGCTTCCCTGTTACGTAAAATGTAATGTCTGAAATGTCGAATTTCGCCGAATATTTGACCTTGACTTTGACCTTGAAAAAACCTTTCTAGGTCAAAACCAATATTTTTCCCAGATTGGCAGTGTGTGACTTTGGGGGGGTCAGTCAATTGTTTGAACAGCGTAGCATCAATATTTATCTCTCCAGAGGGCAAAAATAGGGTGTTTTTACATGTCACGCGGTATGCAATATTCGTGATTTTTTAACAAATCAGCATGAAAAGATATCTGAATTCCAATTTCATGCATCAAACAAACTGGCTGGTGCCTTCCAGAAACCAGAAGATGAGACTGATATCTGAAAAAAAAGATAATTTTCAGAATTTCTGAAAATCTCCCATATTTGAAGTTTGAGGGGTCAAATGACCTTGAAAAATGAGGTCAAGGTCAAATCTGAAGGTCTGTATGGGGTTTTTGGGGTATGTTAAGGGTAGTTTGTTATACATTTGCATGACCTCAAATGACTCCTTCATGGTTTTTGAAGACCCACAGCCTGTGTCACGGGTAGTCACTTCACTAAAATGGCCGCTGTTGCCTAATCGTTGCAGATATTGGAATAAAAAAGTGACGTGCAAATGGCCCCAGATGCTACGCATTCCCTGGTGTATTCAGCGTCTCTCTATCAATTGTGGTTCTTGAGATTACGTGAAAAAACCTAAAACGGTGTTTTTCCTGTAGCTCCGGTTCCGCTTGAGCGATTTCAGAAATTCTTGTGCCTAAACACAGCCTAGTACTTTTGACTTAGACATGACCTGTACAATGCTGCCAGCTGCAATGGTTCCTGAGTAATAGGCCATGTAAATTTCCAAAATTTCATGTTTGAAAGGCCCTGTGACCTTGAAAAATAGGTCAAGGTCATTTCTTTTGGGTGTGGCCCAGTTTCAGTCCTAGAGGTACCCTGTGAAAAAGTTTCATGAAAATCGGAGAAAAAAAAGTGAAATAATAATAAGAAGAAGAATAATACCAAAAACAATAAGAATTTACCATGGTAATGGTAAATTCTTAATAATAATAAGAATAATACCAAAAACAATAAGAATTTACCATGTAATGGTAAATTCTTAACTAGAACCCTGTAACTGACCAAGGTCAGTGACTAAGAATTTACCATGCCTTTACATGCACATGATGCCAGTTTATGGAGCAGAGGCAAAAGAACTTGTAAGAAAACTACGATTTTATTCCAGTGTTGGTAAAACTGTGCCACCATATTGATGCACAGTGCCATCATGATGCACAGTGCCACCATGATGCACAGTGCCACCATGATGCACAGTGCCACCATGATGCACAGTGCCACCATGATGCACAGTGCCACCATACGATGCACAGTGCCACCATAATGCACAGTGATGCACAGTGCCACCATGATGCACAGTGCCACCATGATGCACAATTATGATAACCCTGAGCACATAATAAGTGTGAAAGCTGATGTTCCAATCTCTGCAGAGCTACAGTAATTTGATGAGGTGTGGGAATGATGAATATTTAAGGGTTCACCGATCTTTTTACCTGTCGATGTTACAGGAAAATACACAGGATTGAAATTAAGAGGAGAATCTGAGCTTTCCAAAACTGCTTGTGTCATTCATGTAGCTTTATTAGAACCGGAGATAGAGCCCATTGAAATAACGGTAAAATTGTGATATTTCATTGAAAAACGATCCCTGAAAAGTCAAGTTTTGAACTTCAATTTGCTCCCGAAGGCAAACGGTTTGAAGGAGAGACTTGAAATTGCACAAACTACTGTAAATGTGTTAGGACTACACCCCCAAATATTATTGAATTTTTTGAAGATGGATTTCTGAGTAAAAAAAATGCAAAGATGTAAAATCATGACTGAAAACATGAATTTTTCAGGGTCGGGCGATCTTTTTAACTAGTAGAGTAACGTTAAAATGTGTAGAAAACAAATACTAGAAGAGAACCTGGGCTTTCCAAATATGTTTTTATTTTTCCTGTAGCTAAATTAGAACCGGAGATACAGACCATCAAAGTATGGGTACAAGTGCGATGTTGACAAATGAGCCGGTCAATTTTCAAGTCATTTCTTTACCTTGTGACCTCAATTTTGCAATGTAGGTCAATCCGAGGGCCTTCAAATTGTGTGTGGGGCCTCTAGGGTATTATGGCACTAAATACTGAAGAGATCATGCAAATCACTCAATTGCTTCCCTGTTAAGAAAAATTTAATGTCTGAAATGTCCAATTTCACCTAATATTTGACCTTGAGTTTGACCTTGAAAATACCTTTCTAGGTCAAAAGCAATATCTTGGCCAGATTGGCAGTGTGTGACTATGGGGGGGTCATTTCATTGTTTGAACTGTGTAGGATCAATATTTACCTGTCATCAGGGCAAAAATAGGGTGTTTTTACATGTCACACGGTATGCAATATTCGTGATTTTTTAACAAATCAGCATGAAAAGATATCTGAATTCCGATTTCAGGCCTCAAACAAACTGGCTAGCGCCTTCCAGAAGACAGAAGATGAGACTGATATCTGGAAAAAAAGATAATTTTCAGAATTTCTGAAAATCGCCTATATTTCAACTTTGATGAGTCAGATGACCTTGAAAAATGAGGTCAAGGTCAAATCTGAAGGTCCATATGGACATTTTGGGGGTACATTTGGGGTAGTTCATTATACATTTGCATGACCTAAAATGACTCCTTCATGGTTTTCTGAGACCCACACCGTGCACCACGCAGAATCATTTCACTAAAATGGCCGCTGTTGCCAAACCGTTACAGATAGTAAAATAAAAATTATATTTGCACACAGCCACAGATACTAGTCATCTTTTAGTGCAATCAGCTTCTCCCTATCTCTTGTAGTTTTGGTGTAAGAGGGAGAAAACCCAAAATTGTGTTTTTCTTGTAGCTACGGTTCCGCTTGAGTGATTTCAAAAATTTTGATGCCGAAATACAGGCTAGTACTTTTAAGTAAGACATGCCCTGTACAATGATGCCACCTGCTTTGGTTACCGAGTAGTAGGCCATTGAAATCTCTAAAATTTCATGTTTGAAAGGCCCCGTGACCTTGAAAAATAGGTCAAGGTCATTTCTTTTGGGTGTGGCCCGGTTTCAGTCCCAGAGGTACGCTGTGACCAAGTTTCGCGAAAATCAGAGGAAAAAAAGTGAAATAATAATAATAGGAATAACACCAAAAACAATAAGAATTTACCATGTAATGGTAAATTCTTAATAAGAATAACACCAAAAACAATAAGAATTTACCATGTAATGGTAAATTCTTAATAAGAATAAGAATACTACCAAAAACAATAAGAATTTACCATGTAATGGTAAATTCTTAATAAATAATACCGATTACAAGAAACTTCACCTATGTGTAGGTGAAGTTTAAATATAGGCCAAGTAGAAGCTGATATTTGACTTTGTATATCCCATGCAAGCTTTTTATGGTGTTTTCAGCTATTGTTGTACCCCCAAGCTTGGACAGCATTTAACATTTTTGGTGTTAACCAGCAAATGTATTAGTCTCAAAAAGTATCTGTAGGCCATACATTGTTTAATATTTAAAATAGATTGGATAGGTAGACACCTACCTATTATTTCTGTTTTTAGGCTGGCCTTTTTTTCTCTATTCATAATTTATGATAAGAAATGTTAGGATGGATAGATAGATAGATAGATAGATAGATAGATAGATAGATAGATAGATAGATCCCATGTGGTACGAGCAGCCCTGAACCCTCTCAACATAGCAGCCTACATTTAGATTGGCTGCATCTATTCTGAGAGTGAAAGTACTTGGCACCAGGACTTGGCAGTCTGTGCTGGCCACTCCTGGGGGGGGGGGGGGGGGGGGGGGGTTCTCGCCCCGAAATATGACGGGGGTGCTCAGCTGAGTGTGTCACACCCAGACCCAGTAATGGAGTGCAATGAACCCAAAAATAGGGCCCTGGACTAGGGAAAATTCACCCTCAAAGAGGCATTTTTTTGAGTCGGCTGCATTATTTTAGTTATTTGTGCCAAATAATTTCTTCTTTGCCACCATGGATGTCTTTAGGAAGGTGATTTTTATGTGAAATTCAGAGTTCTGGAAATGTTGGACCATGTCTAGGAATATTCAGACCTCATTTTAGGACCCTTAGCTAGGGAAAATTAGCCCTTGAAGAGCCCTTTTCAGCCGAGCATAGGTGTAGACCAACATATAGTGAGAACCCCCCCCCCCCCCCCAGGTGGCCACTCTGGGTGGTGCTAGCAAAGTGTTATGTTCAACAAGCAAGGTGAGACACAAATGGGAGTCACATTTAAAGTAAGTATGTCGCCAAAATAAAACAATGTCCAAAAGAAAGATTAGAGTCACATTAAACCTATTCTAACAACAAAATTTACTTTACTGTCTTTCTATGCTCAATATGTGAAGATAGATTCCTTCAAATATGTAAACAAACAGTTTTTCATGCCGTGAAAAAGTCCTGTTTTGTTTACAAATCAAGCAATGCAGGACTCTCCTGAAGTAATTTAAGGCTTTACAATCAATTAAACTCACTTAATTATGGAAAACACGCAATTCTGTTGCTTGGAGGTGTATACTATACTTAAAATCTATCAGTTTATGATCTATAAAGGCAAGTTTAATTTCACATAGAATCGGCGGACTTACTACCTTTAAATGAGTTATGCCTGAAAGCATTGAAATGCTTGTAAAAGTTTTCTTATTCCTGCATCAACATGTAAACAAGAAAATATTGCAAACTCACGTGTGTTAATTGAGCGTCAAACAAACTCCAGTAATTCTTTTCATTGCAGTCTCCAGCATGTCTGTATTACATTGTAGCATTTTCCAACTGGAAGCACTCCAGCAGAGTATAGATTCTCTAGGTGACTGGAAGGGCAGATTGGGTAGGTATGTTGCAATCTGCTGCAATGACCCAGAAAAAGTTCAGCCTGCTATGTGCTGGCAAAAGTCAGTGTGTTTGAAAACGTACTTCACACAAATAGCTATTGCTATGTCTGTGATCAACACAGCTTACAGCGAAACACTTTGATATAGAATTAAAGTGGACTGTGGCACTGAGAAAATGGCACTTCATGACTCATGATAGCCGATGAAGTGTCATCTTCTCTACTTTCAACATGGGAAACATAGAGGCTGTTTGATTAGTCATGATCAAGAGTAAGCCATTGACTTCTCATAACAAATTTTAGAGTGAAAATCAGATGCATAATCCTTTCGTTTGGCTGTCACCAACAAGTGGGATAAGTCTCCTTCAATCAATAAACATTGAAAGTATTGGGTTTGATCATGACAAATCATCAGCATGATGACACACGAAGTGCCATTTTCACAGTGCCACAGTCCACTTTAATTCTATATCAAAGTGTTTCGCTGTAATGATTTCAATAGCAAATATTATTGGGATCATCCTTTACATCCCAGTCTTCGAATTTTGAAATTCCATTCTGTATTTTGTCTTCTGCCCGCATTTGAAAGTGTATATAAACTTGCTACAGCCTTTTTCGGAAGCTGTGGCCATTGATTAGAGGTATATGGTCATTTAATTTACACTTTTACCTTCATTACTACAAAATTTCAAGGAAATTGCATGGATAGGGGAAAAGTTATATGAGTCCTAAATTTCCGAATTCACCCTCATTTGGCTAAAAAAAAATTCCTTGGTGGACAGGCTGAAAAGCTGAGCCTCTATATGTGAAGCAACTGATTTAGTATCAGTAGACCGATTAATTTACTGCTACCTTGTTACTTTCTCCTGTCCCAAGGAGCCTAACAAGTGCATAAATATGCAACATAAAGCCCTAGTCATCTATCCTTGTTTTTACTGACAATAGATGTCGTAAATGGACTGTAGATGCTTTGCATTGTGTTAGATTTTGGTTCACATTAATTGAATTTACCTCAGAACTTTGGAATGGTATTTATTGTTTAAATAAGTGGTATGCCTCACCATGTGTTTGTTGGTTGCCATGAAAAGTCAGGTTCAGCTATAGCAAATGAAGTTATTGGTAAGTCTATCAAAGACAATGAATTTGACAACCATCTGTTGAAAGTTTCATTCAATTATCTTCATTTTCAACAGAGTTATGAAGATCACAATCGTTGATCACAGACTTTTTACCCTCGGCAATGAACATTGCCATCGAGTATTGTAGTTACTATGGCAAAATTTTATCCGTCCGGCGGGCGGGCGCCCGGGCGGGCTCGGTCGACGTCACACAATGTGTATTGGCCACTGTGCCAAAACTGTTACACCTATATATATGAAATTTGACACATGAATGAGTCTTATAGTGTTTATGTACCTTCTGGAGTTCATATTTATGTAATGACCACAGTTTTTGTAAAATATTGAAAATTCGGAAAAATTTTTTTTTTTTCGTTTCCGGACCAGAACTCGGAAACGGTTATATCTGTGGGCATGAAAATCAACCACAAAATGTATTAAATACCCTAATTGAAATAGACAAAAAACACTTACTGTAGATCTTTGAATTGTCACATTTCAGTCAATTTTGGATCTTGGTTACTCAAAGTGCCATACAATGTGCCCCAAGTATGATTTTTTCATCACATTCTTCTTCAGAATTTATGTGGTTAGATATGATAAATTATATATATTATACTACTTCATCATTGTGTGTAACCATATACATTGCAAATTTCCTTGTTCTGTCCACATATATGTAAATGGATCTATATTCATTCTGCCATTAAGCTTCCAGTTTTAAAGGCCTCATGACAGGATACACCCCCGCTCCCTTTTGTTATTCCCGTAATATCGGCTTCCCCCCATTTTACCCCCGTTTTGCCCCCTGCTTCCCCCTCTTCCCCCCACTAACCCCGCTTACCCCCCACTTGCCCCCGCTTATCCCCCACTTGCCCCCGCTTATCCCCCACTTGCCCCCGCTAACACCCCGCTTCCCCCGTTTACCCCCACTTGCCCCCGCTTACCCCCCACTTCCCCCACTAGCCCCGCTTTCCCCTCACTTCCGCCCAAGTTGCCTCCCACTAGCCCCCGGTTACCCCAACTTACCCAATCTTGCACCCCACTTCCCCCCACTTGCCCCCACTTTCCCCGCATAACCTCCTCCTTTCCCCCCAATTCCCCCAAGTTACCCCATAGGGTGGGGGGTGTATCCTGTCATGAGGCCTTTTTAACAGCAACGGTTAGCAAAATGTACTACTGTTGAACTAGTAAAACAGAAGATACAGATTGAACTCCGACCATGAATAAGTATGACAGCAATTCCTACAGGGGCGGACTGGCCCTATGGGCCAGAGGGCAGTGCCCTGGGGCCCACCACCTGAGGGGGCCCACAAGCAACCTTTAAAAAAATCTAAATTGTCAAAAATGATTTGAAAGAAGTAAAACGAATTCTGGGCCTAATAGACATATTAAAAAAATATCAAATGAAACTTGACTTGACAAGCATAATAAACAATGAAGTAAGGGGCCCCTCTGTCAGTTTCGGATCCAGATATGGGAGGGGCCCTGATATTATGCCTGGACATTCGGAGGTCCTGCTTGCAGTATCTATTGCTTCCAAATGGTCTAGGAGGGCATGGCCCCCAGACCAAAGAGAGGCACATTTGAGGCACTGAATAGGCATATTTGAGGCATACCATGGAGCAGGTAGAGGCGTAAGCTGAGATCACACGAGGCGTAAAGGAGGCATATCAAACTCCGCATTAAATATGCAAGAGGCTTATATGAGGCATTTTTGAGGGACATTTGAGGCATATATGAGGCATATTTGAGGCATTCCAAATATTTTAATAATGCCTCAAATATACCTCTAGATATGTTAATGATGTGCCTCAAATGTGCCTCATATGCAAATGAAGAGGCATATTTGAGTCACATATGAGGTACATTTGAGGTATAACTGAGGCGTATTTGAGGCGTAGGCTCATCATATAAGTGGAGGTACAATTGAGGCATAAATGAGGCGTATTTGAGGCGTTCCAATGCCTCAAATATACCTCTGTATGGAGGTACAGAAGAGGCACATCTGAGGCATGAATAAGGCACATTGACAGTTGAGGAAGTGAGCCAAATATTTGAATTTTCAAATAGTGCTTCTATCTAAAACAAAGGAAAGACTTGGTACGAAATCAGAACTACTAAATGAACTTAATGACCTTGATATAAGTGCCTCATTTGTGGCACAATCAATTTGGCATATATTAAGGATTATTTGTCAAGTCAAGGAAATTGTCATTTGACTTCTAACAAAAGAGCATGCTGTCATGTGAGTGATCATATGGTCTGTTGAGCAAAACACAAAATTCTGAGAGTTACATCAGCAACACAACCAAAAGTAATTTTACTAATTGTTCAGCACACCTTTACAATAAAGACTACAACTTGCGTATTTATAAGTATGACATGCACAGCGAAGTATAAGTAAAAATGTGACTTACAACATTGGCACCATGCTCCCTTGTTGGGGTTTTCCTTGTCAATGCAAATTTAGGTCACCACAAGGAGACACCCCAGTATAATCTAGCGGAGAGGCATGTTTGAGGCGTATCGGGGGAATTCAGGCCACACAAAAATTTGGCTATGTTGGAGAGGTATATTTGAGGCACAGGGTAGAAAAACAGAGTCCAGTTTGAGGTACATTTGAGGCATAGATGCAGGTAATGCTTTTCTTGGTTAGTCAGGGAGGCATGTTTGAGGCATATCATTATGCAGGGAAGCATAGATTAGGCACATCATTGACATGAGAGGCACATTTGAGGCACACTGCACTTGGTAGATTATGCCTCAAATGTGCCTCAAGTATGCCTCAAAAATGCCTCAAATGTACCTCTGAAAAATTATATGCCTCAAATGTGCCTCTCTTTGGTCTGGGGCCCAGCGCCCGGCATTGGGCCCCCGATGGCCTATGCCCCCCTTCTGAATCCCCCACTGCCTGCCCCTCGTGCAATTAACCATGACAGTTGAATTAACTGTATAAATAAGGAATGTGTTCCTCTGACTTTTTAATATTATGAATGAAGATTTTCGAATTAATGATATCACACAAGCAAGGGCCCACTCTCTGTTATTGTGCAGAAGTGTTTTGCTTAATTTCATGCTAAATGCATATAATTTTCATAAAATCATATCATATCATGCTGGTGAAAAATCTATGTTCTGCAATTGCAATGGATTTTGATGAAGGTATTAATAAATGTGGAACATAATCTGAAAATAAAGCTGTCGTGATAATAGGGGCCCGCAAATAATTTGCCCAGGGGCCCACTGTGCGGCCAGTCCGCCCCTGAATTCCTATAGGTATGAACAAATTTGTGTCAGCAATTTCAAGAAGTTTGCGTTTCTGCAATGGGATAGTGAACCGGAATTGGCAAATTAGCACTTTGATTAACTTACAGCAGATTCACTTACTATGAGTTGTCATGGCTAGTTTTTATGCTGGCTTCTTGAACTTTAGGACAAGATTTTTTATAGTACAGTATTGGCTCTGCAGCCAGCATACTATAATGATTGCCCCATACGGAAAAGTGTCAACCGGTTTGGTCCCCACCATTTAGTTGTATCAGCTAGAGCATTACAAAATATCTTATGATCACAAATACTTAATATTGTTGCATTGATGTAAAAGTACACCTGCCACTCATTAATCGACCAATTGGTGCAGATACAATTGTTGCAGGACCTGAAATAATTGGGGGTGAGTTGTAACTATTGGGGGTGAATAGTAATGAGAGCAGTTTGTTCTATTTATAGGTCCAATTTCTGGGTGGCACATCCTTTGGGTGATTAACAGACTGTTAGTGACTTACAGTTAGAGACTACCCTCCTGGACAGGTAGGTAATCCGGAGGTATCCTTACGTAATTTTTTGGGTTAGAATCAAACGTTTGGCCAAACAATGTATGACAAAGGTAGGTCAAAGGTAATTTCCAAATGTTGCCCTCAGATGGAAAACCAAACGTAGGTCGCAACCTTAGTAAGAGGTTGGCAGATAGTTTGTTTTATAGTTCGGCCTAACGTTCCAGTCACACATAAGTCACACCTTTGAATGAGAGGTTGAAAGAACGTTTGGTCGTAACGTTTGGCTAAACGTGTCAGTCATACGTAAGTCATACCTTTGGTTGAGAGGTTTAAAGAACCTTTGACTATTACGTATGACCATACCTTTGATTCAAAGGTTTGTAGAACATTCATTTGATAGGTTTTTAAAACCTTAGACTATTACGTAAGTCATACCTTTGGTTGAGAGGTTTGAAGGACGTTTGACTACTACGTATGACCGTACCTTTGATTCATAGGTTTGTCGAACATTCATTTGAGAGGTTTTTACAACCTTAGACTGTTACGTATTACCATACCTTTGATTCAAAGGTTTATCAAAGGTATGGTCGTACATTTGGCAGTACGTAAGTTCCAAGGTTTCTCCAACGCGTTTTTGATATGTATGGACAACGTTTGAAAGTAATGTTCAGGGCAAACGTCTGATCATACGTATCTGCCAAAGGTTTGTTGAAGGTTTGCACAAAGTTGCAGAACCTAGGATCCTGATTCACAGAGCGCCTTGTAGCGCCATCTATTCCATACCTATTCCAATCTATCTGGTAACTTTGAGGATATAAAAACTCCAACAGGATGCTTGCTGTTGACGATAAGATGAAGTCATGAAGAAATAGTTGATACACAAGTCCCTAAGATTTCAAAATGAGTTATTGTGAAAATGTGAAAGATTATCTTGGTAAAAAAATAAATCTAAAAATTTTCCATAACCACAAAGATGCGTATGAGAATTGTATAAGACCCAAGTTTGATGGTGCCTCATTGCAACTGTCCTAGATGCCGAGAATGTTCCAATTTTATCACGGTAAAATTGCAGTAACATTTTCATTTTCACCATGCAAGGTAAGTGTTTTTTTTTTACAATTTAATTTAATTTATAGTCCCTAAGTGGACTTGTAGACTGCTCAGTAAAATGTGGAAGAAAAGTCTATTAATTTTGGGAGTCATGCTTCTTAGATAGCTCCGTTTCTACTGCTTTAATTTTTTGCTTTATATTTGCAGATCTCAATCAAAAAACCTCAAAATTCCCCCCCCCTCCCAGTGGTTGGGCTGCCCCTGCCACCCCCCCCCCCCCCCCCACCCTACCAGGACAATGATCCCGAACACGCTATATATATATATCAAACCTGAAAACAAGACAGAACTGAACAGAACTGAAAATAAACAGAATTGAACTGAACAGAATTGAACATAAGCCCCCCCCTCCTCCCATCAGACGATCCGCCCCTGAATAAAAAATCGACATCTTGAAGAGACTTACCTGTGAGTCCAGCGCTGGTGTCCAACGACGAATTCTGACCGTATCCACGTCCATGCGTCCTCCCGGGTTTGGTAACCGGGTATATCCATCCAGAACGGGGTATATATGTCCACTATTCAGTCCAGAATTGATCACAAATACTGAAACAGCTGATCGGGCTATTCCTGAACCCGGGCGCTCTGATCATGCGGTTCGATCTAGCACATTGCCGCGGCTGAATCTTTCACAATATAGCATTCCGAGCGTCCAAAACTTGCTCATGACATAGCCAAGCAGCTATTCTATGGAGCTCCAGTGCTATTACGGCTTGTCAATGCGTTTAAATCCTTCGTGACAAGCAAAACACCATCCGAGACTTCATACATTCCAGTCAGCCCGCCATTGTGGCTTCTTGTACGCGAGTGCGCATGCGCAAGGGGGGGGGCAGGTGCGTCGAGACGCTGGATCCCAGAAGGCGGGAAGACGGTCAGAGCAACGTTAGAATACTTCGTAGAGACAGATATATATGTATACGGCTTGTATCACTCGTATCAACGTCTAAAAGTACGTATTAACGTCTGAGAAATGTGTCGACACATTACGTAGTTTCAGAACGTTGGGTCCGATGTGGATAGGAGGTTAAATGCTACGTTAGACCAACAGTATATCTACCTCAATGTCCGCGAGGGTAACTGGCAGTTAAAGACTAACAAACAGTTAGTGAATCAACAACGGTTAGTGCTTACTAAAAGTAAGTGACTAACAACAGTGACTTACTAACAGTAGTGACCAACTGATGAACAACAGTTAGGGACAAAATGCCTAACAGTCAGGGACTAGCAGTTAGTAACTTACTAACAGTTACTTCCTAACAGTTAAGGACTAGCTGACTTACATGACTAACTAACAGTTAGTGACTAAGAGTGACCAACTAACAGTTAGTGACCAACTAACAGTTAGTGACCGGTGACTAGCAGTTGGTGACTGACCAACAGTTGATGACTGACTAACAGTTAGTGACAATTAGTGACTAATTAACAGTTTTTGACTAACTAACAGTTTTTGACTTACTAACAGTTTTTGACTAACTAAGTTTTGACTTACAGTTTTTGACTACTAACAGTTTTGACTACAAATTGTTTTTGACTAACTAACAGTTTTGACTAACTAACAGTTTTGACTACTAACAGTTTTGACTACTAACAGTTTTGACTACTAACAGTTTTGAATAACTAACCATTTTGACTTACAGTTTTTGACTACTAACAGTTTTTGACTACAAATAGTTTGACTAACTAACAGTTTTTGACTAACTAACAGTTTTTTTTACTGAAAACAGTTTTGACTAACAAAACAGTTTTGACTACTAACAGTTTTTTTTACTACAAACAGTTTTTGACTAACTAACAGTTTTTGACTAACTAACAGTTTTTGACTAACTAACAGTTTTTGACTAACTAACAGTTTTTGACTTACAAAACAGTTTTGACTACTAACAGTTTTTTTACTACAAACAGTTTTGACTAACTAACAGTTTTTGACTGACTAGCAGTTTTTGACTGACTAACTGTTTTTGACTAATTAACAGTTTTGACTGACTAACAGTTTTGACTACTAACAGTTTTGACTAACTAACACTTTTTGACTAACTAACACTTTTTGACTAACTAACACTTTTTGACTAACAGTTTCTCACTGACTAACAGTTTTGACTAACTAACAGTTTGTGACTAAATAACATATTTAGTGACTAACAAATAGTAACTACCAAAACAACGGACTTAATGACTAACAGGTAGTGACTAACTGATGAACAGCAGTAAGGGATGCCTGATTAACAGTTAGGGATTGACAGTTATATATAGTGACTTACTAATTAATAGAGAGGGTGAGAGACAGATCTATCATGGGTTCATCTATAATTCCTCTTATAGCTTCTTATACCATATCATGGGTTCATCTGTATTTTCTCTTATACCATATTTTAAAATTCTTTTGGCAAAACATACTCTTATTGTAAATTTTGAAATCGTAATCACTACAGCCAGCATATATCTTTTTTTTCAAAAAGATTTTCTTGTTCTTCTTCTCACTTCAACGTTGCATTTCAGGCTTACCTGATTGAGCTATGAGCATTGAGCAATCAAACGTCCTCCAAATTCTCAAGCACTTGGAAGTATAAAGCAACGAAAAATGCATTAATTGTAATTATTCTGCTTCAGTAAGCAGCTGACTTTAATTCGTTGATAAGATTAACATGAACAGACACTAGTTAAATATTTCAGTGGCTTTGAAAGTTTGAAATAGTTTTTTGTGATATTCGATTTAGATTTTTTCTATGCAATTCAATGTCTCAACCAATCATATGCACTATTTTGATCCCTGCTTCTTTCTTTGATATCCAAAGCATTTCAATTGTGAAGTGCAATCAATTTGGTGTCAGCAATTAACAGAAGCTCTGGATAATGAACTCATGCCATTGAAGCAGCAATTGGAAGCGGCAATTGACTCAATTAAAGCAGCAATTGACCAGATTGAAGCAACAATTAATAGATTCAATTGTCAGCAATCAATCACAATACACAAACTGCAAATAACACCGTGGCTTCTTTCCCGCATTTCAGTGGTCGAAATATGCCATGTTATTTGGGGGGGTCTCTCAGTTGACAGGCTCCAATGGTTGAAGACCTTGTTGTAGCCGGGTCTGCCGGCCGCCACCCGGCCGCCAGAGGCGCGCTGAAGCCGAAGACTTTCAGACGTTCTAAAAATTAATTCTGGACATTTTAAGGCCATGTTTAATCTCAGAAAACTAGTTTTAAAAATTTTTTGCTGACGTATATAAATCACAACAGGTTGCTGTATACTGATAAGGCTGTATGTTTATTCCTCTGGACACATTCAGTATTTGGGGGGGTTTTTTCAGGACCCCCTCTGGGTCCTTCTAAAAAATGTATTTGAGGGGGTCACAAGAGCATTTGGGGGGGTCAAGACCCCCTTGACCCCCCCTTATTTCGACCACTGCCGCATTTTGGTCGTTTCTGGTCTTTTCTTGGTCGCATATGAGGATGAATTTTACCAAATCTGACCAAATAAGCGGTCGTTGGTCGCGTTAGACAAGTTGGTCGCATATTGGGGTGATATTTATGAAGAAAAACGTTGATGCAGAAGGTCTATGGTCGTATAAAGGGGTGTGGTCGCTCATTAAGAGGTCGTTCATGGCAGGGACCACTGTATACAAATATGCTTTATGCACATACAATGTAGTTCTGACTCAGGGGGCCTTACCATTCTAATCTTTTGACAAGAAATCTCAAAACCATCTTTTGCTCAAATCTAACCTCAGTGATGTAAATTAAAGGAAAGAAATTAAACTAGTATCAGCCTGCTTTTATTTATAATATTGGGCATAAAAACTAAATGTGATCAAATAATTATTGCAGAAATGATTCCACTAAATGCAAGGTTATTTCAGTCTGGTGAAAATGAGAACTGCATGCTGCTGCCACCTGGAACAAAAGTGATTTGGTATTCTACAGCATTGCTGCCCCAAGAAATAGTTCCAATTTCATTGCATATTCACAAAATTTCTGTTCAACATTGATGTATACCAGAGTCAGGCTTGGCAATCACATTCTCTAAGGAAGTAGACAAGGCCATCAGCATACTCAGAAACAGCCCCGGTGTCTTCCAGACAAAATTGTGAGTGTTCCTCTGATTGAAATGATGTGGACGCTCGCAAGAGCTCGCGGAATAGCACACTAATCACTAGGTGGCAACACAAGACAGCATATGTTCTGATCTGCCAAGGCTGGAAAAAGAAGTGGCAATGCAAGAGCAGTCCACTTGTAGACAGACGTTATGTACAAATTTACTTGGCATGCAACAAAACCTTAATTCTATGAATTTCAATATTTCGTTTTATGTCCAAAGATATTTAATGTTGGATAAATCTGAATTTTAATTAATGACAAAACTCATCCCAAGCATATCTTAGCACCTTGAAGACAATAAGTGTCACTGCTTTGTTGGGGAACAGGGTGCAGCTTTTGTTGAATGGACATTATGTAACATGATGTCACTAATCCTCTCCAATGACCAAACCCAAGAACAAAGGGGAGAGTACAGAAGCAGTTAAATAGCACCCCTATATTTCTAACAAAATTCCCTTTTTTCTTAGAAATATAAAATTTAAAAAAAAGATAAGGTAAAACTTTATTTAACGTCGGTGGTGACAATAAAACAATAAACACAAGCTAAAAGCTTTTTACCGACAAGTTAAAATAACAGAACAAGGTGAATCGATGAAGTTATATACAGATGAAAATGATGAGTGAAATTAATTTACAGTTACGTTCTTACTTTGACATGTTACAATGTAAAATTATTCTTATCATGACAGTCAAGTATTACAGAGAATTTCTGAGACATAGTAAACATGATCCACATTCACATTGATTGAAATAGTTATTTCTCCTCAAGTCAGACTTGAATGATCCTATATCATCTGAACATTTCAAGTGAGAGGGCAGAATATTCCATAACGAGGGACCTTGATAACTAATCGACCTTTTACCATACTGAACTGTGTTAAAAATTGGTTTGATGAGTTTGTCATTGTCCCGCATATTATATGGAGAAACTTTTTTCTCAAAAAATGAACTGTCTAAAGGTGGAGCTAGGCCGTGAAGTATTTTGAAAACAAACTCTACTAAGTTATTTTTACAGGTTACATGTAGCATCTTTTTACCCGTTTTTATGAGTAGGTCATTATGTACTCTCATAGTCATTGCAGACAAGTCTTGATGTTCTTTCGTTAAGTTTCTCAATTTTCCTATCATGACCTGCAGTGTATGTCTGATAGGCAATTGAACAATAAACAAAATTTGAAGCTATGAATGCCTCATAAATCCTTAGTCGTCCTTCATAGTCAACATATTTACATAATCTTTGAAGTGCATTTATTTGCCTCGCAGCCTTTTTGCAGATTAGTGATAAATGATGACTAAAGTTTAACTTATTGTCTATATGTATGCCTAACAGTTTCACTACACTTTCTGATTTGATAGTGTTCACATCAACATTGAATACAATTTCAGTATTGTTTCTGCTGAAGCATATTGCCTGAAACTTTGCAGGATTAGCCTTCATGTAATTTACTTGAAACCAAGTGATGGCTGTTTCAGCAGCTTTCTCAAGTGTGTCTTTTACCTTTAATTTATCCTTATGAGAATATGATAAAGTATTATCATCAGCATAGTTACATGTATATACATCACATGTTTTCTTAAGCTCAAATATGAAATCATTGATAAATATGTTATATAGAAGAGGACCCATGATTGATACCTGTTTTTAGATTTAGCCATTCGCTTCTAATATTACCTAACTTTACAGCTTGCCTTCGGTTCTTTAGGTAGCTCATAATAAATGAGCAGGCTTCTAACGAGACACCATATGCATGTAACTTTGCTATTAGAAGCCTATGCGGTAAACTGTCAAAAGCTTTTGAAAGAACTATTAATACACAACCAACATGACAATTATTATCAAGTGCTTTTCTCCAATTTTCAATGCATTTCACAAGTACATTATTGCAGCTATACTGTTTGCGATAAGCAGATAGATCATTTGACAAATAATCTAACATAAAATCTAGTAATTGATCACAAAGAACTTTCTCAAATATCTTTGAGGTTGACGGAAGCACACTTAATGGTCTATAGTTTTCTTTAGCAAGTTGGTCTGACTTTTTATAGAGTGGTGTTACTTCGGCTTTTTTATTGCTGTCAGGGAATTCACAAGTTTCTAAGCTTTTATTTATTATTGGAGTGAGAGAAATGCTTAAGGAGTTTGAGCCAATTTTTAGAAATTTTGGAGAAATTTGATCAAAACCAGTTGCTTTATTTGGTTGAACAAGTTTAAGTTTGTTTAGCACTGATGATTGACTGTTGTGAAATTAAACTGTTGTTCATTGTTTGTATTCTCATTGATTAGTTTCACACTTGGGTGATCCCTGTAATGGTAAATGACCTGATCAGCTGACATTTCCTTTACTTCATTTGATTCACAGAGATCATTTGTAACATTTATAAAATATTCATTGAATGTATTGTTGACATCTATTGGTTGGCTAATCAAAGAATCATTTTCATACAATGTGATATTTTGGTTATTGGCTTGTAGCACGGGAACGTGTACACTCACTTTCGGTTTGCTTCTAGAGCTTATATGTTTTTGAATATTTATTCTTAATTGTTGCAACTTGCATAAGGTGATAGCTTGTTTTTCAACGGACAATTTGATATATACTTTGTAAAGGGTCCCATTGTTTTGTGGATCCCAAAAGGCAATTTTAGAGTAAAAAAACAGGGAAATTTAGCATTTTATAGGGACACGCCGCTAAAAGGGGGTCACAGAAGTGAGAGGAAAATAATTCTAAGCAGTACCAGCTACTTGGAAACACTCACAATACAACAGAAATACATGTCAGTCCATGAGGAAAAGCAATAATGAAGCAGCTGCATATATTTGGTGCCAAAATTTCTTACTGTTTATTCTTTCATTGATTACATCAAGGAAACATTTTTTAAATCACCTGTGATATGTATGTTACCAGATCAAAATAGGTTGTATGTCAGGAAGTTTGCATGTTTTTTAAAGATAGCCATGTTGTATACAGCAGAATTATATCACAAGTACACCCATCCTCTCAGAGATCACTCCATCACCATAGCCTTTCTTGACTGCCGCCAAATGTGAGAGAGTACGGTAATTTAATTTATGGCTGCGAACAACACCCATAAAGCTGCTTCATGAAAGTTTTTTCAATACAACTTAATCATATATTTTATGATTAAAATGTTTGTGCAAAATGGTCAACCTACAGCATCAGGACTTCCAACGATGGACCATAATGCGGTGTGAGAGTGTACGGTACATTCTTGTATGTCAAAAAACTCGCGACAGCAGAGACATACCAATGGTTCATGGCGGCTGTTTATGGTATGTTAGTAGTTGTACTACCTGGGCATATTTTGAGCCTATGTACTTAACTGGTTCTTTGAATGTATTTAATAAAACGTCCAATAATGATACACACAAAAATACGTCACGTTTTTCGTACGTCCCGCTCTCTTTCTTTTTCTAATTGACAGAAACAGTTTTGAATCATGTCAAGAGGTAGTGTATACTGTTGTCTGGAACATACAATAGGGTATTACCTTTAAAATTTCAAGCGTTAGCCAAAGTTTTCAAAAAGCTCTTTCAATGTCTCTGTCAAAATAGGTGACGTTTTTCGTACGTCCCATTTTCGGGCATCACATATTTGGCCAAATATGGAAACCTTCTTTGGAGAGCTACTAATTTTGGGGAAGTAGACATAGCCACAAGGCCAGGCTCTGGTAATAAAAGCATTTTTGTATTACAGGCCTGAAGTAAAGCCCATGTCATGAGTCGGTCGAATTGCAGAAAATGCCCCATGTTATTGTGCTTCACAATGGGAGTAGGATACGTATCTCATCACATAGGAGGTTTTAAGCTCTGAAATTTCTCTGGTTCGTGCCTGGGATGGTCCCCTTTGAAATGGTGTTTAACGTTGAATATTACAGGAAACTTTATTTTCCACCCTGTGGTGGCCAGGATCGGTATGCGTTCCCATGCTACAAGCCTATTCTGTTTGACATTGTTCGTCATAAAAGGTTTAATAATTTCCCAAAAGTGTTTCCCTTTGCTTTTCTCGGAATTGCAATTATCTTCAAGTATTTTAATAAGGATGTCCTCTTTAACTTATTGACAAGATTTCTTTGTTTCTTAAAATTTTGCCATGACTCCTGACTTTTACTTTTATGGAATTTTCTTCTCATATTTGCTTTACATTTATAGCTTTTCTTAAATTGTCATTCATATAAGGTAACTGTCTGTACTTTACTATTTTCTGTTTTTTGGGAGCATTTTTGTTTACTATATCCAAAAGCAGAGTATTATGAAACCATAACTGATCATCAACATCGTCAAATAAGTGAGCTGTGTGAAACGGTGCTGATTCCAGATCTTTTTTATAAGATTCTTCATTAAAATGTTTAAATGTCCTGTAGTACACTGTTTTAGGCTGGTCTGATGGGCAAACTAATTTAGCAGCAGCACTGATATAATTGTGAAAATCACTAATTCCCAGAGAAATATTTAAGGATTGCATTATTGACTTTGGATTATTTTTTAAAATTACATCTAGTAGTGTAGGATTATCTGTGCTCTTAAAGCATGTTGGATTTTTCAATAATTGTTTAAGGTCGAAATTGTCGCATATATTACTTAATTGGTTAGATTTTTGTATGAAATTTACATTTAGATCGCCAATCACATAAACACATTCACTTTCTAAAAAGCACTTGTTTAGCATAGTTTCTAAAGCGGAGTTAAGACTAGAGACGTTTACATTTGGTGGTCTATAGATATGCAAGAAAAACATATTTTTCTGAGTTGTTTTGACTTGTATAACAATGCTTTTTATTCCAGAATCATTTACAGCGATATCAGATCTGTTTTATGTGGGATTGTGTCTTTGACATAACATATAAGTCCACCACCATGGGCATTTCTATCAAGTCTGTGGATCAGGAATTTATCAACATGAAATTGAGCATTGGGGAAAGAGCTGTCTAATTTGGTTTCTGATAGAAATAGGATGTCACTATGACCTTTTCTTAGAATTTCATGTATCTCCATATACTTGCATAACAGACTATTAATATTTAAGTGAGAAAATATAAGGTTTTTTGCATTGTTTTTGGAAAATTTAGAAAGGTCCTCATATGGGTTTCCTACACAATCACTCAAATTTTCTCTACAATCATCAATATTTTCTGTACAGTCATTAGAAATTTCTGCAAAGTCATTTGAATTTTCTGCACAGTCATTTAAATATTCTGCGAAACCATTTGAATTTTCTACATAATCTTTTGAGTTTTCTGTACAGTCATTTAAGCTTTCTCTACGATCATGTTGATTTTCTAAATATGTATTTGAATTTTCTAAGGACTCATATTCTACAATGTCTTCTGTTACAGGGATAGCACCTTTGATTACATCACATTTTCGCAATAAATTACAACATGTATTGATGCAGTGTCCATTTGAGATAATACAGCTGTTGTTTTCTAATCTGTTCAAAATATGCCCATCAGATGAGATTAAATGATTGTTCATGGTAAAACAGTCAACAACATTAAAAACACATCTTTCAGCAGTAAAATCACCAATCTTAACATCATCATTGATGTCACAGTTTTTAAAAGTCATCGACATAAAATTTACGTTTACATTCCTGCAAGGCCCGGCCACCTCTCCCTGGCCCGATCTCTAATGGGACTGTTCGCAAAATTTCTTCTTGTGGCCGAGTCCGTTGCAGGTGTAACAACGAAGGGGAGAGTTATGACGACATGTGGCCTTCGTGTGAGATGCTTCACCGGTTGTTGTTGTCGAGAGTGGGGCTGGGTACGTCCATATGAGGTGCGAGGGGGAAATACGGCGGGGCGGGGGGTAAAATTCCGGGGTTGATGTTGCACTTGCGACAGCTCAGACCTCAACATCATAAGAAGACGTCCGAGCATGTTCAGGCCTTCGCCGTTGTATCCTTTGCCCCAATAGCGGTTGGTAGTATTCTCTATGAGGGGGCGATTCCCAGAATGACGAAGTTTGTCTGAGAATTTAGGGCACTGGCGTTCTTTATATTAGTCTTTAAAATTTCATACATAGCCCCTTGCTGAATGTCTTCCCATTTCTTGTTGGTCTTTTATGTTCAAACTGCATTGATAGCCTTAGTTTTTTTATCTTAAACATTATAATGAAATTTCCAATTTAAATCAGAAATATAGGCCAAGTAGAAGTTGAGATATGACTTTTTATATCCCATGCAGGCTTTTTTTTTTTGCCTTTTCAGCTATTGTTATACTAATACAGCCAAGTTTGGACAGCATTTAACCTTTTTGGTGTTAAGTAGTAAATGTATTAGTCTTATTAAAAAGCATCTGTAGGCCACACATTGTTTTTAGTTTAATATTTAAAATAGATAGATTGGATAGATAGACAACCTATCTAATATTTCTGTTTTTAGGCAGGCCTTTATTCTATTCATAATTTATGATAAGATGATAAAGGTAGGATAGGTAGATAGATAGACAGATAGATAGACAGATAGATAGATAGATAGATAGATAGCTGTAGATAGATAGATAGATAGATTGATAGATTATAGATTGATAAGGTGTTTAAATGACTGAAGATTGCTTGACTGATTGGACTGATTGAATGAATGAATGATTAATTAATTTTTTGACTGATAGATCCACTGTGAATTTATCCCAGCAAATAGATTTTCATGTTACACTATTGATTAGTTATTAGATAGATAGATAGATAGATAGATAGATAGATAGATAGATAGATAGAAAGAAAGACAGATAGATAGATAGATAGATAGATAGATAGAAAGATAGATAGATGGATATATATGTATATATAGATAGATAGATAGATAGATTGATTGATTGATTGATTGATTGATTGATTGATTGTTTGTTTGATCATCTATAATCATGTAATCTAATACATCCAGAGAATAATGGATGGATGGATAATTGGGACTTTAACTCCTGTATTTATGCACTTGGTAGGCTAATTAGACAGGAGGACGACATAGCAATGAAATGAGGTGACCCTTTTATTTCATTGCAACATCTCTTTTCAGTACCTTGAATCTGTTGAATGCTAAGGCTGGGAATTTGTCAAAATTAAATAAATAAAACATCATATAAAATAGAGAAATGGACATTTCATTGATCTAAAAACACTTTCCGTCAGCCAGAAAGAGTGAGGAAGCTTGAGAGAGTTGGGCCACTTTTTACGTTCTTGCACCTCCAGCTGACCATTATGATTACACAGACATGCTTGATACATCGATTGCATCTAGAAATAGTTAAGAATGTATCTGTAGGAGGGCATTGATATATATGTTCATAACATATGAGCTAAAGCCATATGAAAATTGTAAAAGTTCTGGCCTAGCTCTCCCCATCAAGTGGGAGACTTGGGCCACACAAAGGGAGACTGGGCCATCTAAATATGACTGGGTTGGTAAAGCTGTAGTTGAGGGTCATAATCTATCGCCAGTATGTCAATTGATTTCACCGGCTTCAGAATAGCCTGCTGAATAGCCGAGGGTATGCTGCCACGCAGCCTATGTTTGCAATGCTAAAACATAGCAAATTAATACTTCATTTTTCGACTACAAAAATGCTTGTAACTTCTTTAATAATTGATATATTAAGGTGGTTCTGGTGGCTACTTTTCTTTTATTTAAGTGTCTGTCACATAAAATATTTTCAATGTGAAATTCAAGATTTAAAATTGTTTGCAACATACGTACAATGATTGTGCCACTTTCATTGAAATGTATTACTGTGAACCCCCTCTCATTCTTTCAGCCTTCACGTTTTAGACGTGACCAGGCCTACTGACCTACTGCTGGATTTAGCCTCATGGAGGGTAATAAAGGGACTCCAGATAGGGGGTCCTTTTTCGGAAAGTTTATCTGCAAACTGACTTGATTTCTCTCAACACTCATGTCCTGGTTTCCAGGTCTTTCGCCCTCAGCTAGAGGTACACTTTTAAGGTCATTTGAGGTTGTCTGGAGTGTTTTTCAGAAATCCAGCTTCACTCAACTGGATTAAAAACAGGTGGCATGTTGAAATACAGTGTCAAACAAGAAAACACTCCTAACAGTTTCATTTCTGGCAACTGTGAAGTATTTTCTCCATGATTCCCCTCCCACCAACCAAGCTCGTGAAAAACAATCCAATCAAATTTTCACACTTCAGCAAAATTAAACATGCATTTCTTCTAAAACGGGAATAATACTGAAGTTATTGTATAAATACAAAGAATGTTAAACCAAGCCGAGGCATGATTTCCTTCAAGCAGCTTATGTATAGTGCAGCCCTCCACATACCCAATGTGTGGGACATTTTACTTTTTCAGCATAAACACTGATACAAGGGACCCACAAAAGCATTTAAATTTATCTATCTATCTATCTATCTATCTATCTATCTATCTGTCTATCTATCTATCTATCTATCTATCTATCTATCTATCTATCTATCTATCTATCTATCTATCTATCTGTCTAGCTGTCTGTCTGTCTGTCTAGCTGTCTATCTATCCGTCTATCTATCTATCTATCTATCTATATATATAAATCCATTAAATAATAATAATAATTAGTGAATGAGTGATGGATGACAGTACTAAGTATTCTCAATTGGTAAGACGTTTTAAGAAACCAATTTTCTGAAAAAAGGTACATGAATTTAGCTATTTGATCAGATATAGCAGTTTCTACTTTGACAAACAGCAGGACAAGATTCAATAAAATGATTTTTTACATACCTGGCAAAACCATCGATGCTATGAGCGTAGATCTTGCTCCTCACGATTGATGGACAATTATTAAATGCTATTGGAATTCTGTACCTAATACTATTCCTTGAAAAGGAGTATCTTAATTTAGGAATTTGAAAGTTATTATAATTTCGTGTGAAGAAGCTATGATGATCTGTAAATTTTATGAAGACTGATCTGAAGTAAGTTGGCAAGTCATTATTTTCTGGTTTATTGCAAAGAGTAAATATTAGCTTATTACCTTCCATGCTCAAAATACATTTATTTTAATGTAAGTGTGTCTGGTAAAACAATGCACAGAGAAAAAACCTGGATAATGAACATAATGCCACAATTTTTCAGTACACTTAAATTTCTTCCTGCACCTGCATATTCTGCAATAAATTCAGCAGTTCTGCAGGAAACTGCAAAATTCTGTAGCAAACTGCAGAATTCTGCAGTTCTGCAAAACTTCTGCAGGAAACTGCAGAATTCTGCAGTTCTGCAATAAATTCTGCAGTTCTGTAGGAAACTGCAGAATTCTGCAGTTCTGCCCTATCCTCGAGGTAGCAAAGACCGTACCATATGCATGCATGCATGCAGAGGGATCCCGGTATCCCACTGGTATGGCCCAGTCGGATAACCACGAGGGAGCAGTTCTTTTTTCAAAATTAGGACAGTGAGGAAACCAGTGGGATACCCCCGTACCAGTGGGATACCCCAGCATATCTACACTAGAATGAGGACAGTGAGAAACACCTAGTGGGATACCCCTGTACCGGTGGGATACCCAAGCATTATGAAGCATACCTATACAAGAAAGAGGACCTAGAGGACACCCAGTGGGATACCCCCGTACTAGTGGGATGCCCACACAAGAATGAGGACAGTGAGGATACCAGTGGGATACCCCAGTACCAGTAGAATACCTATACAAGAATGAGGACAGTGAGGAAACAAGTGGGATCTCAAAAATGTCATTTTACAAACTGCTGTATCAAAATAAACTTCCATGGACGTTTTGCCTCTCTGCTCGGTCAATTCTCAACCAAATTTCATTCAGAAAAAAGTTTCAGGTACCCTACAACCAGGTCTATTGACTACAGTAGTCAGTCTTTGTCCGTTGTTGTTTCTTTTTGCCATACGGTACTTTTTTCGGCGATCAGTGTGCTCGCAAAAATGTCCTTCCACAAACTGCTACCTGGTAGAACTGCAGAATTTGCTGCAGAACTGCAGAATTCTGCAGCTTCCTGCAGAACTGCAGAATTTGCTGCAGAACTGCAGAATTCTGCAGTTTCCTGCAGAACTGCAGAATTCTGCAGTTTTTTTTTTAAACTGCAGAATTCTGCAGCTTCCGACAAAATTCTGCAGTTAGCTGCAGAAGTGCATATAACCTCCTAAGCTGCATAACTCCTACAGAATTACAGATTTTGCTGCAGAAGCTTTTCAGAAACACTGCAATGGCTGAGGACTACCAAAACCCCGACCCCAAAAACCACAAACCCCAAAACCAACTCCCCAAATCAATGTTTCCTTGGTAGCGGCAAGCCCAATGTCAAAGAGGTCTGAACTTTGCAGATGCAATACACTGGAGGAAGTAACAATCATGCAGGGAGCTGCAGAACTGCAGAATTCTGCAGCTTCCTGCAGATTTTTTTTAAACTGCAGAATTCTGCAGATTTTTTTGAAACTGCAGAATTCTGCAGTTTTTTGCAGAACTGCAGAATTCTGCAGTTTTTTGAAGAACTGCAGAATTGCATAAAACCTCCCAGGCTGCATAACTCCTACAGAATTACAGATTTTGCTGCAGAAACTTTTCAGAAACGCTGCAGTGACAGAGGACTACCAAAAACCCTGATCCCCCAAACAACAACCCCCCCCCCAACCAACGTTTCCTTGGTAGCGGCAAGCCCCATGTCAGAGAGGTCTGAACTTTGAAGATGCATTGCAATAAACTACAGGAAGTAACAGAGGTTCAGAAATCATGCAGGGAGCTGCAGAACTGCAGAATTCTGCAGCTTCCTGCAGATTTTTTTGAAACTGCAGAATAATATTCTACAGATTTTTTTGAAAAATTCTGCAGTTTTTTTGCAGAACTGCAGATTTATGCAGTTTTTTTAGAATTCTGCAGTTTTTTGCAGAACTGCAGAATTCTGCAGTTTTTTGATTTGCAGAACTGCAGAATTGCAGAATTGCAGAAAGAAATTATATACTCCTCCAGTTTTTTCGTCATCTGTGTTCTTCATAATCGCTCCACAGTTGTTGCAGACAATCTCCAAATCGTGTCCAATTTTACAATCAGGCTTGGCTATTTCCCCAATTGGCAATATATTTCAACCATTGGCAAACTATTTCCCCTTTGGGCAAAATCATACAACTTTGCCCAAAGGAGCAGTTTGCTATTCTAACTATTGGCAAACTATTCTAACTATTGGCATACCTTGCCCAAAGGAGCAATTAGCTATTCCAACTATTGGCAAAATTTGCCCATCTCTAAATGTCTTTTTGGACCGCTTACAAAATTGACAAATAGTTTTTAAAAACGTGCCTATTCCTGCAACTATCGCCCACGTCGATATTAAAATGCAGGGCACAGCAGCGCAAATCCCGAAAATGCGGGATTTTCATTTTGCGATTTGTGCGACTTTTAGTAAAGACACCATTTTTTAACTGTTAAATTTGGCTTGAAAATAGCTATTTTTAGCGGTCTGTTTAATTGCCCTAGCTTGAGGTGAAAATTTTCATTTTACTTAATAAATTATTCATAGGCCTAAATATATAATCAAATTCTAATCTATAGGCCTATTGCCTACTGGACAGCTCCACATACTACGTCGTGGACTGCTGATTGATTTTGTTTTTTGTTTTTTTTACTCCAAGTAAGAGTTTTGTTATTATTAGTTGACTAGACAACTGTGTATTTTTCCGCCCACCCTGGTCATGTTGGCAACCCACAGAAGGCCTATTGTACATACTCGAACACTAAATGAGGGATATATATGTAGGCCTAATATGTAGGCCCATTCAGCGGCGTATTTAGGGGGGCCATTGGCCATTCCCCCCACAGGCCAAAATTAACATGGAAGAGATAGGAAAAGCCGTGGAGCGCCGCGTATTCACCCCATGTAATGTGCCCCCCCCCCCTCAGGCCATTTCTAGTGGTGCCCCTGGGCCCATTAACCAAAAATATAATAATAATAAATAAACTATATATGTAAGTTTTATTTGAAAAAAATTACTAGAATTTCCAATAGCTTACTGGTTGTAGACCAAAGCCCTCAGCACCCCACCAAGGAACATGTATATTCCCCTCTGACACTATCTTTTAAGTTTATTATTTAAAATTTAACTCAAGTTCAATTTGGTTGAATTAGTCAGATTAAATATTATGCTTTGATGGAATTTTTTCTATATTGCTATGAACATTGGTGAATCTAGATAACCATGCAGGCAAATTGAACACATCTCTCCAAGACAAATCTAACACTCAGACTAACAGTGAGAAACACTGTACAGAAGAACTGAGAGTTGTGTCCTGAACAACGGATGGACTCAACACCGTCATTTGAACTTGAAAGAGGTGTAAGACAAGGATGTCCGCTTTCACCATACCTTTTCATTCTAGCAGCAGAAGCTTTAGCATGCTAAATAAGAAAAAGCAAGGATATCAAGGTTATAACAATCATGGGAAAAGAACATAAGCTGAGCCAGTTTGTGGATGATACAATTGATACATGCCTGATATTGAAATATGAAACAGCAACAATAGACTATGCACTACTAGCATTTGATAAATTCCAACAGATATCTGGTTTGAAGGTAAACTGCGATAAAACAGCTTTTCCCAATAGGAGCAATCAAAGAAAATGTTGTACCGCTATACTCAAAGAGAAACATCAGATGGTCCCCAAAAAGTGTCAAGATCCTAGGAATACATATAACAAACAACAAGAAGGATCTACTATACTAGCAAAAAACTATAAACAAATAGTCACCAAGCTGGAAAATATTATCAAAATCTGGAAAAAAAGAAATCTCACTCTATATGGCAAAGTTCAAGTTATCAAAGCACATCTCCAATCTCAGCTGGTCTATCAATTAACAGTACAACCATCGCCACCTATATCATTTCTCAATAAAGTACAGAAAATCCTCTACCAGTACTTATGGGACAACAAGCCTGACAAGATCAAGAGAACGATAATACTAAACTCCAAAGATAAAGGCGGTCTCGCAATGCCAGACATAAGACAACAGAACTCAGCTTTAAAAATTAGTTGGATACAAAGAATTATGAGAAACCCAGATAGTGCCTGGTCACTGTGCGCACTAGCCAGCTTTCCGAAAGGAGGTTTACAAGTACTGAAAGGTAACATCTCTTCACAAGATCTCCAACGTCAAGAACTCCTGCCAACAAACATATTTTGGAGCGAGGTTCTGACCAAGTGGGCAGACTACAGCTACAAAGAATTGAGTGAACTGACAGAGGAAGAAATAAACGATCAGCCGCTTTGGTATAACAGCCATGTTAAAATAAGGAACCAAGTACAATATTATAGTACCTGGCAAAGCGCAGGGATAAACCAAATAAAGGACCTAAAAGATGAGCACGGAAATATGCTTAATTATGAACAATTTCATACACGCTACAGATTCAGAACACATTTTATGGAATTTTATAGCTTAAACAGTGCAATACCGAGAGATTGGCGATTAAACAAACGAGTAATGACCACTCAAATTAATGTTGCTGAAGAAGTTAGCAAGGTCGGCAAACCAAGCAAGATGGTATACCAGAAATTAATAGAAAGAGAAGTCAAAGACCCAGAAAGTCTACCAAGCAAATGGCACGCCGAACTCCAGACAGCAAACTCTGAAATGAACCAAGCACAGCTGAGGAAAAGCTTCAGAATGATATACAAGAGCACACAGTCAACAAAAATAAGGAGTTTTCAATACAGATTAATTCATCGAATATCAGGGATAAATGAGAAACTACACAGGTGGAAGATCAAGGATAGCCCATTATGCGATCTCTGTAAAAAAAAAGTGGAAACATACAGTCACCTACTTTGTAAATGTGAGAAAGTACAGAATATTTGGAAAGACGTGCAAGAATGGACGCTGCAGAACACAGGATTTCATCTGGGATGATCTGGACATTACACCGACGACAATTATATTTGGGACCCTCCGCAACAAGGTACTGGACCTCATCCCGACAGTGCCCCCCCATATTGGACCTGTGCCCCCCAGGTGCCCCCCCATATGAACTTTTCAACCTTGGCTAAAATATACAATTAGCATTATGGGTGCCCCCCCAGAGAATCGCGTGCCCCCCTAGGTGCCCCCCCATTCGCGACCCCCTAGTTACGCCACTGCATCCCGAGTGCAACAAAGCTATATAATTATTCAATAGTTAAAATAATTTGCCAATAGGAGAAATAATCATGCCCGATTTAAAGGGCCACAATCATGCATATTTTTTATCAGTTGAGAGCTTCAAGCATTATATTTATAGAAACACTATGGTGGTCCTTGAAAATTTGATCCAAAATAAACCCATTAAAAACTTACTTTCAGTTTTCGATTTTGGCTATAACTTTGGCACAGCAAAAAACGACACCTACTGGAAGGCAAGTATTTTAATGACGTGAGACAGGGTTTACAATAAACAAATGCATGTGACATTTTATGAGCTTTGGAATTGATAGGCAAAGCTGTGAAATATATGAAATTACACTTGCAAACGATGTAAAACTGTGATGAATTGTGAGCTTTATTTTAATATTTCAGTTGTGCATCGAAAATCACACATTGAGTATCTCAAGGTTAAAATGAACAGTGACTGGCCTGGACCAAAATTGACAAGCTTAGACCGCCATATGAGAAAACAAGGGCATATTAATAGTTTTTTAAAAATTAGAAAACGTTTCTGACTGTAATTTCAATCATCTCATGATCCATCTATCTATCTATCTATCTATCTATCTATCTATCTATCTATCTATCTATCTATCTATCTATCTATCTATCTATCTATCTATCTATTTTTCTAATGTACTTGCATCTATCAGGTAGTTGAAAAACATTTCAGTCACTAAATGCGATCTGGACATGTCACATATAGAGCAAATATATTAGATTGACCACTGTCAAATTAAGTAACTGACCCCACCCAACCTATAACGAAACAATCAGTACACAAGGCAAAATATTGATTGACAGTGATGTTGATGGAACTCTTCCCGAAATATTTTTCACAGTTTAGTTTCTCTCAAATTAATTTTGTCACCTTTATAACAGAATCAAATAATCCAATTCAGTTTATCGCAGTATTGTTTGGTGGTCAAAATTGCAAGTGTCTCAATTTCTCATTGCCCACTCAACGTGATCAGAGAGGGGGGGGGGGACACCCAGCCCTACGTCACTGCACAGCTGACTGAATATTATGAAGGACCACTAAATTGGGCTGAAATGTCAATTTCATACATTTTTCCTCATCTATGGCAAAAACCGACTTTGGGAAATGTTAGCTGAATGCATTCGCAACATCTGATTCTTTCATTGGAAGATATGCTTATTAAAAGTAGGATTTCGATGAGTGTGTGCCTTTAAAATTGGGCACGATTTAGAGATTGTCTGCAGCAGGGGGTGTGGCTATTTTTCCCAGACATTTTAACATGTCATTTGCCCTAATGTCTCGGGGGGGGGGGGGCTGCACTCACCCTGAATCCAATGGGCAATATGCCTATGTTAAGGTAGCCCTGGGACGCATGCACAGCATGGGTCATGGGTCGTCCCATTTAAAATCTTGAGATTTCGACATGGCATCAGGAAAATTCGTCTATATTAAACAATTCTTATCCAAATTTCATGAAATTTCAGATTTGGGTTGCCCACATATTTTACTGCTGACGGCACTACTTTTGAAAGCAATTCCTGCAGGCTGACAGGACGAAAAATCACTTTAAAAAACAACAAGAACCCAGGGGTTCAAAATTGAGGTGGAGTAGTGTCCTAAGTTCATATCCCCTGAAAATTACTATTTCCCTGAGTGGCCAAAACCAGCTGTTGTTAACGTATTTAGCGCTAATTTTTAGAATTTTCACAAATCCATTTTCAAGCCACAAAATGGCCATGTGGCATAGGTAGGCCTAATATGGAAAAAATAATACATTTCATTACAGTGATACATTTTGATATAGAATTAAAGAGGACTGTGGCACTGTGAAAATGGCACTTCTTGACACATGATAGCGGATGAAGTGACATCTTCTCTACTTTCAACACGGGAAACATAGAGGCTGTTTGATTAGTCATGATCAAGAGTAAGCCATTTATCAATAACTGTTATTGATAATTCTGGACTAAATCTACTGTAAATGATGCCAAGTTCAATAATATTTATCAAAAAGTCCCGCCAGTACTCTCTAATGAAAATTAGTATCGTTATTTTCGTTTGAAGTCCCGAAACTTTGCCATTGACCTAGATCGGAACTCGGGACCAAACTAGCACAGGGGTCCAGGGCTAATGTTAAGGCAGCAGAAAAAAGTATTTGGTCAAATTATTCATGACAGGAATTGACATTTGAGACGTTAAAATAACCATTGGAATATTATTCACGAAGTCATGAAGTCATTTGTTTATTTACATTTTATTAGCAATCAATAAATAATAAATATTTAAATAAAGATTAGTTCTTCTCCAGAACTAGACAACAAACATTTTAAACCAGCTCACAATTGCCATGTAATACTCTCCAGACACTATAAAAAAGTAAAAACATTGAAAAACAATCAATTTATTATATATTGTTATCTCTTCATTTTTCAGTTTCATTAATTTCATAAAGCAACCATGCTAAATCAGGCACATTGCTAATCTGGATAGTAAAATATGTGTTACAATAGAAAAGAATGTTATCTATTTGTCGGCTCAATATAATTGATTAAATTCTAAGTGATGACACTCAAATATTACTTTCCGGGGCGGATCCAGAAAATGTCGAATGGGGGTTAACAATTGAAAATGTTTGAACCCCCTAAACCCCCCTCCCCCATCTGGATACGCTGCTGAATTTTGACCAAGGTTGATATCTTAAGCCAAGCAGTCTTATTTCAGAAGTCATTCTTCCCAATAAACAATTATCAGTTATCAATATGTCCCCTTCTCTCAGTTTCATTGTTGACTTCCACTTGTTCATTATTTCCCATGTCAGTTCAATATAATGAACATACACCGACACAAGTAGAAACATAGAATAATATAGAATATTTTATCATGTACATATACAAAATTAATGTCTTTAAATAATAACTTTTATTTGTTAGAAAACAGAGGTCTGCAAATATTCACATATAAATAAATACAGATTTTTAAAAATGAAACTTCACAAGACTCACTTTATTAGTTGTAAATTCAATGAAATTAAGTAGTTCAGTTGTCATACCATGATTTGATGGCACAGGCCTACTCTAAGTAAAGGAGATGGGACCCATCTTCATAATTACACGCTAATGAATACAGCATTATTTGGTGCTCGTCCAAAATCAAATATATACCGGATGCACTTTCCTTGAATATGCGTATAATTATGATAGGCCTGATCTGAATGACATTCAAACTCAATAGTAAATTAAGTTTAAAGTTTTGAGAAAACATATTTAATTGGCACTTGTCCTAAAACTGATTACAGATAATAAAATAAATATTTCATAAATACATACATTCGTACAAACATTGCAATAGCACCCACAACTAAAATATCAGTATCATTCCACTTAATGACATTCAATGATTCAGGGAAAATGCCTGGAATAAATTTATAAATCAATTAATGCCACTCACAATGACTGCCATAATAAATAAATAAGACATGATTGCTGAGCTTGAGATACAAATGGATTCATCAAACAAATCAGCGACACTTTTTTAAAATAACGATGCAAAGCACACATTCATGCAACCTCTGACAGTTCCATCTTAGAACCATCAGTTCACGTTATAAATAGGTCAATGCCCAGTCAATATAAAATGTTTCCTATAATATCAGAACAGTTTACGATTATAATACATGAGGTGATCATCACGAGTGATTGGACGATACAGTTTTCTATAAAATCACATTTACACAAAATCACATTATGTACAAAATTGCCAGTGCCATAAACAGGTGCCCCACAGAGGTGAACTTGATCCTAGTAATGGCCGATTCCTTGTTCATTGAACGGAACAGTGACCATACGTCCAAAACTTAGTGTGTATGCCCATCCTGCAATTAATTGATATTCCAAGGCCAAGGAAGAGACCTCCCATGCAATAGAAATAAAACTATTTGACTAAGCAGTGAAAGCGACTTCCCAAGACATGAATCAATTCCAGTGTAAATAATTTCATCCAGGAAGTAACACTACTCTTTGCTTGATGGAGATCACCCACATTAGTTATTTTGTTTTGTAAAAAAGACTAACGTCACTGGTAAATGAACAGATAGAACAGAATATTTATAATGATTATCCAGGAATGATACATGTGTTGGAAAGGTTTTCATTGGAAACACCGCTGAGGATACATCCAATACGAATATCCAGGAACACTGCATAAGCGCGCCACACTGCCATGCACATTGCACAGGAACATGACAAAGTGGAATCCCATACACTGCGATACTTCATAGTCAACCACAGTTGTGAAAATGCAGGGATGGATCCAGGTGTGAGAAATTGTCAGTACCTGATCAGCGTTATGTCAAAGGTAATGTCGTCCAAAGGCAGACACAATGAACTGTTCCAGTTCCACTCCGGGTAAAGTGATGATACAAAAGCAGTACACAAAAAAAAGAATTGCACAAACGTTCACACACATAAGTTCACATGGAAGACAGCGTGATGAAGAGTGATTCCTTAACTTTAATAATTATTGACAACCTCAAGAAATGGACTTCTGTAGGTACAATGTAATGTAACATATATCCCAGAATATATATTCCAGAATAAGATGAGCATTCTTATAAATAACTCCCGAGTGCACCAATAATATCGCTCCACTAAGAGACCTCGTTATCCTGACTGCTCCTATGGGCCAGCCGCATTAGTTCCTCCCTGATGGAATTCACGATCGGTTGTTCCTTGACTCCGTGACGGACTGTTTTCTGAATAACGTCCATTTCATCCTCGTTTGGTTCCAGATTTGGTTTCAATCGTTCCTTTCTGTCGTCTGCTTCTTTCTCCTTCTCGGCCATTTCCTTCTGGATAGAGTAAATATCCATAGTGGAAGGGCTGCTGGGGCGTCCGTTTTTATCTGATATATCTATTTTGTTTGATTTCTTGTTTGTTTTCTTATCCTGCCCATCTGACATGACCTCATTCGGATGGCCAGGCAATTGTTCCTCATCATTCAACTTGTATTTCCCTGACGACACAATTTGGGAGGTCGATATGAGGTCGGAGTCTCGCTCGGGAGGACTGTGGGCTCTCACTTTCCCTGTGGGGATAAATAACTTAGAATCGAGGACTGCACTGGAATAATTGTCAACTCGGGATGCCCGATTCCTCCCCCCAGGAGTGCGATATCCCGAATCATCGTCATAATCCTTATCTCCTATCTTCCTCGTATCGTGGTTCTTCTTCAACGAATCCTCGTAGGCCGGATTCACTTCTTCTTTGAATCCTTTTCGTTTCTTTTTCGGTTTTTCGACCGATGAAGGATCGATGGCAAGCTCCTCTTCGAACTTCTGTTTGTAGATCTGAAGTTTATAAAAATGGAATATAGTTAACATCTCTTTTCATCCTTTGTTTAAGTTGGATAGTCAACTAATGTCACATTTTTGTGTCTGGAAAAATGTACAGCTAAGCTATGACAATGTGAACATCACTTCATCATAGTGCATTACTGTTCGTAGTGGTTGTAGTAACCAACTGATATTTGATCTTTTATTTTTGAATGGGCAACATCAGTAGGTTTAATTGAATCAAAGTTGACTCTGTGACTAAAGGCTTTGTAATGTTTCTTACTGCTTTCGAACATTTTTAATTTGGTTTCCAAAAAATCTCAACGGGGATTTTAAAGTTTGAGTCTAAAAAAATGACATCTTGCATTAATTTTATCCTCATACCAAATTTAACAGTTGTATCACAAAGTGAACATTTCTGAATAATCTTACATCTTCCATGAACAATAGCACTGAGTAATTGAAGTTAAGCTAGGGAGTGGTGACACCTTGTGTTAATTCTGTTGCGTTGTAACCGCATTCTTATTGTTGTGACATATTTCTGGTCATGAGATTGAGAAGACGGAACTTTGAACTGGACGTTGTCATCTGTTACAGTAATTATTTTTCGTTGAATAACATGCAAAAATCAAAACAGTACCTCAGGGAGTTCGTCCAGGGGTATTTTGGCCAAGATGTCAGCGGCAGAATAAGTCGACCAGATGGGTTTCTCGTTTCTATTGGAGGACGAATTGATGGACAGGGGAGTGTGGCGCTTCTCTCCGTGGTGGTCATCTGAGTTTAAAAAGAAAGAAAGAACATTTCAGCATGTCTTCAAGTGGCTTAAGTGCCCGCCTGCTCCGCTGAAGATCTTTGCCTGCATGGGTTCGAACCCCGGGTGGGGAACCCAACATTTTCAGTGGACCTTCATGAGCAAAATCCCAGCTGGATGTCGTTCGGATGAGACGTTAAATTGGCGGCCCCTTGTATCAGTGTCTATGCTGGGCAAGTAAAAGATCCCTCACATGGGGTAAATGTGTAACATGTTGAGGACTCCTGCTCTCTCTCCCATCTAATCAATCAACCCTCGTGAGCGCCCAGAACTGGGCTTAGAGGGCTGCACTTACCATATCTATCTATCTATCTATCTATCTATCTATCTTGATTGGTCAGTTGGAAACACAAATTATAAAACAGTGGTGTAACTTCACTTTTGCATTACTGAAATAACTCAATAGTTCTATTTCAGCCATCACAGGTTCACAACAGATGTACCAGACATTTTCAGTCAACAGGATGTAGGCCTAAGCCCTTTTTTAGCTGGAGAGGTCATGAGTTTCATATGCACAAAAATATTGCAAAAAACAATTTCAAAATTCATATACGTAACCTCTGTGTGATCGATGAAATAAAGATACATTTTCGTAGTGTGCAATTAAGTTTGTAAACTATATAAATTATAACAGGGTATATATTACACTTCTAAACAAAGAGAAACTCACCTTTAACAGGTTGCTGGGAATCTAGGTCAGGGTCTTGCTCTTCATCACTTGAAAGTTGCAAAAAAAGAAGACATTTTACGTTTTTATCAAATAAATTACAGGTAAATGCTCATATAATGGAAATATAACAAAATATAATTGATCAAAGATAAGGAACATACTACGGTGTCCATGCATTTATATTAATTTTTTTATCTTAATCTATTGATCAGTATCATGCACTTATATGCAGCTACTTTTAAAATTCAAGCAAGCAGGAATAGGGATGAACAAAATTTAAAAAGTACATTTTCAATGCACAGCTAGATCACTGCCATGGTTGACGAGATGCAGCTACAATGATATCTATATTACCTAGGGGCAGATCCAGAAAATGTTGCAGGGGAGGTGGTGGGGTTTACAAAATGTACTAACAGGACCCGGAAAAACATATATTTTTGTATCATGAAGCAATTGACTGGTATCATATTTCTCTATTATTTTGAACTAGGGCAAATTTCTAATAGTTTGGTTTTTCATTTCAGACATCTTTGGAAAGGGAAGGGATTCTGTATTTCATAAGAGCTGACATTGCAAGTAGGAAGACGATTGTGCAGTGATCATAGACAATAAGTCAAGCATAGAAATGGAGCAAAGAAGACTCCAAGATTTGTTATGTAGCAACAGAAAGCACAAAGGGTGACAATGGAAGGAAACACGGTGATGAAGAAAGCAGAGAAGTGGATGCTAAACAACTGCGAGAGGACGAAAAGGATTAAGAAGAATAATTACTACAAAGTCAAGAAATGATGAAGCCTCAAGGAGTCAAGGCTCCGTTTCAAAATGGCCAATGCCTCAATAAGAGAAATTCTCTAGCTGACAGATTATTGGGCAAATCAGTCAGAGGCCTTCTATTTTGGTCTCTAGTAGGCCTCTATCCTAGAGGGAAATTGGCAAAACTAATTGAAGCAGGGCATCCTTCCTGGTCCTTTCTTTGTTTTATGCCACAGCATACTCAGCTTTCATTTTGACCATTGACAGATTAGCGATCAGATACGGGCAGATTGGTACGAGAATAATACAGTTGACCAACCAAACACAAATATTCCATATTCCCAGCATCTCTGATTGCTCAGAATGGGTCTTCAGATCACTTCAGCAACAAACACAACATGCAAAATTTTGATAAGAAATTTTTTAAAGCCAAAATGAAAATTAATGAAGGAACTTATGACTCAAAGTGACCACGAACAGGAAAAGGGTGACAAGGCAAAGGAAGACGACACTGACAGACGCGCTATACCTGTGAACTCGTGTGAGTTGCCGAGCTGCTCGACGTCTAGAGCGAGCCACCTGATTGGCTACAAACTGGGGAAGGGGCGGGGCTACCAGTTTGGAGCCAAGTTCAAATTGGGGTAAAGAAGAAAAAGGCTGGGGCGGCTGGTTTACGGCAGGGGCAATTTTGTTGTTGCTGAAAATGGCAATGGGGGAAAAGATTGAGTGAAACATGTATACCATGCACGTAGGTCTTCCTTGATAATATGAATTGATAATAATTTAATTCAGGGGACAGCAGAAAGTCAAGACAATTATCTTTGACATCATGTGTTGCAACAAATTGTGTCTTCTTAGCCTATCTCCAGCAATTAATACAAGTAACAGCTTTAAAGCGTGAATTCTTATAATAATCAATACGCCACTAGTTTAACTTAGTCCAATCAATTATGGTAAATGCTCAATTCAAAATATAAACGCTGACATGAAAAGGTAGCACAATCAAGACAAAGACTCTAATTTGAAAAGATCTCAATAGTTATTACATTGAATGTAAACACAAAAACCAGGTAACACAATGCATTGACGACACTGAACCAAATAGGTACAAAAAGTGAGCGGACTAAACATAACATGTGCTGGACGAGTGATTGACATGAACAAAGGTGGTTGGAACTTCAAATACAGACACAGAAAAGCACTTAACTTGTATGGCACCAAAGCATAAAATGCAGGAAAATTGGAGACATACATGCCGATGAATGTTAGAATTATGCTTAAAGGTACAAACACATGTAGCACATACAAATGGGTCCTACTCCTAGTTACAAAGCAAAATATTAGAAATAGAAAAGTCAAAAATCTAGGGAACAGGGAAAGCAAAATGATCCACATCGAACTATCAACGATAAAGACATCAGAAAAAGTCAGTTCACTAATTTTGAAAATATTTAGAGCATTCAGGGATTTTGATGAGAGACAAGAGAATTCAGTGTCTGAATCATTGGGCAAGGAAGATACATAAATCAGACAAAAAAGACTTATGATTTACTGATTGACAACAATGCCCATTGGTGATTCTGCAGAAATTGAAGAAGATAGAGAGAAAATCATTACAGATATTACACTTCAGAGTTGAGGTCACACGAAGCTTATCAATTTTATAGATTGCTTAACTGACTTAAAGGAGGGACATATATAGATTGTGATCATGCTTATGGACTTATTTTGGTGATTATGGATTTGATAATCTTATTTTCTAATATTTGAAGTTTGTAATGTCACAATGGGCTGCAATGCTCTAAATACCTTGTTCGGACGGCTGTACATATCTAAATACAAGCGAGATGAAACAAAATTAAAACGCGGAATCGTATAAAAGAAATACCGATAGGGCGTTGGCTATTCCTCAGTGAGCTGGGCTATGCTGAGATGTGAAACACAAGCATTCAGTGAATTGCAGTTGTACAGTGGGTTAATATACACTTTAAAATGGATGAAACATATTGTTATTTGGCATCCCTCGGAATTTTAAATCAGATGTGGCAGCACAGTGGTGCCCTCTGGTTGACAGACACAGAATATAGACTTTTGGTGATGGTTTGCAGTGTTTGGTTAAAATTGACACTGCCATGAATTTGTTTGTTATGGTGAGATATTGAGTGTGATTGGAAAAAGGATTGTGTCAGTGATTAGTTGGTGCAGAGGAGACGAAGACTGTGATAGACTGCGAGAAAGGAAAATGTTGTCAGAAGAATGTTTTCTTGTTTCGACCCCCAGCCTGGCCCGGGAGTCTGCTCAGACAAGATGAGAGTGCAGAGAAATGTGTGGGATTGATTCTGTGACATATGTAGTAGGAGGTAATGGCCAGTCTTTCGTAACTTCTGGAGTGGTGAAAATGCTATTATATAATTGTACCAAGTGAAGGGAAAGTTTATTGTAGGCCTATGTTTGAAAAGATAGATATGTTCTTGTTTGTTGTAATTTTTGAAAGTGATGCATTATGTACAACTACATTGCAAGTGAACTATTATTCAATTGATGAAGAGTGGTATCAGTCTATATTTCAAATCAAATGATTACATCATTTAGAATATTGTCTTAAATTGCCTTTTTCTTGTGAATAGTTCCCTTCTATTCTCATTTATAAATTATAATCTCAGAAAGGCATCTGTAGTACAGTTATGAAGTACTCTAAGAATATGACAAGGTTCAATACAATATATTTTTTACTATTGGTGACAAAAGTGACAATTTGCAATGGTTACTGTCTGCCAAGTGTAAAACAAAGATAATATTAAAAAATAGAGATATTTTTGCCTAAAATCTGGCATGTTGTAATGACATACCATTGTGCTAGACAAGTTTGTTTTGAGCAGTTTCAGTGCCATTGACAAGGATAGCTTGATGGAAAGGGAAAACATTGCTATCAGCTCAACAGCTGGCAGACTGAGCTTTCACTGAAACTTGTTTCTTACAGTGTCCTTAGGAACTTACTGCCAAAATATTGGAATAATTATTAACATGGCATATTTTACAAAATGCACCTCCTTCATAAATGCATTTTTACAGAGGTCCATACTAAATTATTCCAAGGTTCAGTTTTCATCTGATTGTTATTAGGCAGACAGCAACCAGCATATAACATCACAAACCACTGCAAGTGTAGCACAGTGATTGGCAAGTGACAATAAAACCAACCTAGGATTGGGTGCTATGAGTGCAAAGGCGTCGTCCAGTAGAGCGTGCATCCGTTGTCTCGCTTCTTCAAATGCTTTCTGTTTACTCTCTTCGTCGCTGTCTCCGCGAAGACTGCTCAAGCCTCTCTACAATTGGAAACATGCACATGCGTCAAAGTAAACTGCCTCCACCATTGCAAAAGGGGGTGAATAAGACTCGGGTACCATGTTTCATCTCGGCTGCAACACAGCCAACACTTGGCATCATGGGTAATTGCTAAATGTACAAAGCGTTGGCAGCCATTTTGGATTTTCTAACGGGATTAGGGTACACATGTAAATTAAGTGATAGTCACATTCAGAAGCTCAAACATATACATTTATTCACACATACAACATAGACACACACAATCAAACAACGCACATCAACAAGCAGTCATGTGACCTTGGAGGTCATGTGATAAAAGGGGTCATGTGATTGAAGGGTCATGTGATCCATTCAGGCAATGGTGACAACAACAGGTAATGGTCCTTGGACTAAATGAAGCAACAATTCCATGTACCTGTGTATAAATTAACGGAATGGAGGAAACAAGAACAACATAACACTGAGTGATAAGAAGATTGATAGGGTGGGGTGATTGGGTTAGGCGTTACCCTGCCATGAATCTGGGCCTTCCAAGGTTCTCTGGTTCAACCTGTCTGTTGGTTGAGAAAGACTGAAGCTTGACCAGGCTAAAGGCGTCCTCTATCAGACGCTGGAGACGGACAAACACATCCGTTTGAGACGCAGACAAGACTTTTGGGGGGAGCACATTCTGTAAGACACCAACAACTCAACGGTTATTAATGATCATAATTAGATTTGGAGAAAGAGTAATCCAATGGTAAGATCTGCCTTGGAAAAAAAGAAACATTTACTAGAATATCTAGACAAGTGTATAACATTGTTATGTACTTCACAAAGTTGAGGACAAGAAAAGGCTTGTAGCATGGTATTGTGTACAGTGGCTTTTTTTCAGATGGGATAGCTTGTTATTTTGACATGATATGTCTTTTGTACTTAGCATGTTTCTGATTGACTAGAGGAGAATGTGTAGTTTTCAGAAATATATGGTTTGCTATGTGTTGGTTGATTCGCCTATCACCGTAAATCAAAATTCTGCTCAAAAAACACATTTTTGCCTTGTTTATAGCTCATTCACAAATAGTATTGTTTAATGTTTATAAAGGGTGATTCTTTCGATATTTTAACAATTTTCAAAATGAAATAATTGGTTCAGTATCACAGACTGAAACACAAAGAACATATTTAGTAAAAATAATTATGGTTTTACAGCTTTAACATTCACCAAGAGAATTTTTTACATGAAGACGTCACATAGTTTGAAAACCATTAATTTTCTTACATGCAATTTTGACCTCTCCTGGAATATATATGCTTTATATATGGAATATTGCTAATGGCTGCGAGGAAGCCCCATAGTATCCCTCTTCTAGACCAACACTTCTTCAGTTCCTGAGACCGTTATAAGGGCACATTTAGGATACTTTCGCATTGCTTATGCAAATGTTCACAAGTACGTCGCGTTTTACAAATTTGTAGGTTTAGGTGTCAAACTTTCAGAGGTAAGGTTGACATTTTTCTACAGATAGTTATGCATCAAACTGCAACACTGGACAAAATATTAAGTCTCTAACCATCATATTGATCTTGTTAGAGCTGATCTTAGTGCGTTCACAAGTACGTCGCGTTTTATGAAACCGATACTTCATGCTGCTACGTCACCATGGTCATGCCAGTAGCATGGATACTTGTGAATAATCATTAGAAAACATATTTGAGCAGCAAAAAAAAATTGTTCAAGAGCAATCTAAACTCAATTATGCGCAAAAGTCGCATATTTTAAAAAATATGATAAATGAGAGAAAATTGTCAAAAAACATATTTTTCTCCTAATTATGCAATAGAAAGGTAATTCTGGATTAAATCCAGTATCAATAATGCCAATTTGAATTATTTTCTTTAATGGACTATGCCTTTATGTTAAAATGAAAATTACTTGGGATATTTTGGGGAGAGTCAAAATCTGCTATTAACTTGGACCAGAACCCAAGACCCAACATCCAAAATCAAATACTATGTCTAATAATCTGGTTCCCTAGAACTATTTCAAACTGATTTGGAACAGAATTTCCTTATTTTGATACCTTCATCTCTATATTATATCACATGATTTCTTGTTAATTTCAGGGAATTTATCGTTATCGCAATATATAGTATTTAATCATCATTTACCAATTTTAAAAGGTTAAATTGATTTTCAACTATGTTTTAACCATGTTCATTATTCATTTCATATGACATCACCCCCAATTTCGTTTTTTGTGCATTTACCAATCATTTACTTTCATCCAAAAATTACACAAAATTGACTTTGGCTTGGTTTTTGTTGAGCATAGTCAACGCTGTTATAGCTATGGTTACAATTTTTTCCAAAGTTGGTCAACACTATATCATGAACGTTTCTTGATGGTTTGGTGGCTTTAACACTTATACCTTTTGTGGCACAAGTGTTTTGACGAACTGTGGAAAATTCAATTTTTGCAGGGCGAAGCTTAAGGTACAGCTCCTCACTGCCTACAGTTAGAAATGTAAAACCCCAGCAAAATGTACTCCAGTATGTGTATTATAACTGTTCCAATAATTAACATCCTGGATTAAGTGGAAGTAGTTCTTTTTTTTGAGAAATAAACCATATTCCAGTTCTTTCACGATTCACCCCAGCGTACCGATTCACCCCATATTATGGAACAACGAAAGCTCATTAAGCTCAAACCCTCTGGATTTAGTTTCCCTAATATATTAGCTATCAAAATATAAGAATGAGTTAATTGTGCTACAACTTTCATTTTTCATCATCGGTGGCCAAAATGTGTACACAATAGTGTGCTACAAGCCTTAACAAGACATTATTGCCGCATACCAGGGCCGACAAGTAAGAGATTGTCACCATTTTGCCATGTGACAATCTCCCATAATGGCCCCCACCAGGGCCATTAAAATCATTGTCGGCCCTCTTGCAGGGCCAACAATGAATAATGGCCCTCTATCAGGGCCGACAATGAAATATCTCCAATAACGGCCCTCGGCCAGGGCCGATATGATTATTGTCGGCCCTCCTGTGAGGGAAAAAAAAAAAAAATTTGAAAAAAAAAAAATTTTCGCCAAAAAAAAATTTCGCAAGAAAAAAAAAAAATTTCCCCCAAAAAAAAAAAAAAAAATTTTTTCTAAAAAAAAAAAATTTCCAAAAGAAAAAAAAACATTCAAAAAAAATTTACCAAAAAAAACAAGGAGCTTTGGCATTTACCTATATTGTTAACAAAACAAGAATTTACACGTCCCATCTTCTATGCTGCGGCATTTTCATATTATCGGAATAAGGTAGGCGTGTAACTTTCTGAAGTTGTGGCAATAATAGTAATAACGAGACTTAGTTTCGGGCAATATGGGATTTTGAAAGCCCTCGAGCAGGGCCATTACAGCTTCGCTCAGGGCCGACAATGAACTTTCGGGCTGAAATGGCCCTGCTCTTGGGCTGTCAAAATCCCATATTGCCCTCACAAGTCCCGTTATTGTTATATTGACACCACACTTCATTCATTCTGATTCAGTCACACTTCTAAAATTACATCTATATAAGTAAGCATTAATTTTACATACATTCTACTGTCAGTTTAATCAAACCACATCACTATTAGGCGCTTGATGATTTAGTAATCTACAAGTTAACTTTATAACTGCATCAAAAACATTTCTGAGATGCGAATCAGTAATTCAAGATACATGTTAGCAATTGCCAAAGCAATCAACATCATCTCATCTTCCTTCCCCAACCCCCAACCTACCAAGTCCTGCTCGACCTGCTGGTGCACTGCGGCCAACTCCGACAGCTCAAACGAATCCCGGAAGTTAGGATTCTGCTGCTGCTGTTGCTGCTGGCGTTTCCGTTTGGATTTGCTTCTGAAAAGAGGACATCTTGGACATTAGGCCCTACTGAAATATTGAGCACTTCAAATGAAGAGTAAGGTTCTTCATTCAAACATGATGTCAATGCAGAATAAATTGATCCATTTGATCCAGTTTTTTCTTCAAGCATTTGCTGTTGAGACCATCACTGCACAGATTGTTGATGTTCAGTACCACTTCTTGTACTAAGTTCGCTTGTGAAAAGGCCTATGGTCATTTCAATGCATGACTGTGACTCTTTTTTAAATAGAAACATTTACAGATTAATGATTTTCTGCTTTTCAGAAGGTTAGCTCAGTTCTGTGTCAATAATTGTCTAAATATCATACTACTTCGCTCGGACCAAGCCTCAATTATTTGATTTTTAATTCATCATTATTTCATGTACGACTCTTTCATATCCTCACTTCTGTTCCTCCACGAACACATTGGGCTGGTGGGGGCTGTGTTCTTCCATCATCTTTCCCATTTCTTTCTGCACCATCTTGTAAGCCTTCTTCGCTTCTGCTTCCTTTTTTACTGCAATGGCAGAGAGGGATAGTGTCATTAAAGGGCTCTGTCATTAATGGGAAAATGTAATTGAGGACACATTGTCATTAAAGAGGCCTGTCATTAATGGAAAATGTTATTAAGGACACACTGTCATTTTAGGGGTCCTGTCATTAATGGGAAAATGTTATTAAGGACACACCATCATTACAAGGGCCCTGTCATTAATGGGAAAATGCAATTGAGGACACACTGTCATTAAAGAGGCCTGTCATTAATGGGAAAATGTAATTGAGGACACACTGTCATTAAAGGGGCCCTGACATCAATGAGAAAATGTAATTGAGGACACACTGTCATTAAAGGGGCCCTGGCACTTAACGTCTACATAAACCTGGGACAAACACATCTAAGGGCTAAGTCATAATAGTAACTATGTCAATGAGAGTAACTAAAAGGACGGTGTCATCAATAGGACCGGACAATGTCACTAAAGGACCAATATCATTAAAGGGCCTATATCATTAAAGGACTGTATCATTAAAGGGAGACTAGCTGTCATTAAGGGTCAGTGTCAACAGTTTGGAGAAAAATCGTTTAAAAAACTGCATCAAATAAGGGACATTTATTTAAGAAACAGTGCTATTAAGGGGACATAATTTTAGTGATCATTTTCTATTGAATCTATTACACCCTTTTCTATTCCAGTCTATCTTTTTTGCTCACAGTCTTTCTTGGATTTCTTCTCCTTCTTCTTGTCCCTCTGCCGTTGCTTGTTTCGTTGTCTCTCTGACTCAGCTTTGCTTTTCATTGACTCTTCCAACTGCAATGAGATATTAAATAATCTTTTACAAAAAATCAGCTATTAAAAAATCTAGAGCTTTCAATGATGTAATTGTCCGGAATGAGCTGGAGTGTCACAATAAAGTGGTCCTCATTTCCCACACTATATTCAGTGCATACATGTATTGCACTCAGAGAAAATAAAAGAGATTTTATAACAACATGCCATCAAGAATTTGTGTGATGCTTCAAGTTATCCATTTTTCATATCAGCAAGAATGTGTAAATGTTTATGGCACAATTGTTTCTATATGGTTTTAATTCAGCACACAGTTTGTAGGTGGCATTGCATTTTCTATTGAGCGACATAACCCCACACTTTTTCTTTATCATTTATTTAGCGCCAAAGAGATTCTTCTTTGGTTGAAGGTCAGACAGATTTACTGCACACTTCCAATTTTTACAGGCAGAGGCTTCATTTGGCGGAGACTTCGGGATCGAGTAACTTCATACCAATTATTTATTGATGTTTTACCTGTGACAACTCCCATTATTTCATGTTTACTAATAGATTGTCTCATGCCAAAAGCACCCAAATAATAACTTAATAATAATAACAATGGACTAGATGCTGATCAACTGCAGCAATTGGGACATTTTTATCACCAAGGAAAGCAAAACAAGACTGCCAAATAAGAGACATTAAGACAATGGCCAGAGGTGTATTATAGCTAATATTCCATAGCTAATATTTCATGTGCATTATGACTATCAAGTTCCAAAGGTTGTGCTTAAAGCCTTAAACACTTCACTGCCAATGATTCCCAAGGTCAAAAAAGTGCACTCGTAATGAGAGTTTCGTCTGGCGGGCCAATGGCGGCCATTTTGATGGAAGGACTTTGACCTTGACATCTGCTGCACAGAACAAGAGCAATGCATTTGGTATATTCTAAAGCTCAGAAACACATTATGCCATTATACTCATCAAACAACACACTTTTATGTCAAACATCCGGGTCCAACATAGCTGTGCAATGCTATTACAAATCCAAATATATTTTGGTCGCTAATAAATAATATTCTTCTCTTCTTCTATTTTGTCCATCTTAGACTGTAAAGTAGAGTTGACATTCTTTGTATCAGATTGACACTACAGGAAAGGTGGAAATGTTAATTAATACTGAAGAATACTTTATTGACATTATGTGCTGCCCAAGGATGGGCTTTTGAACATTCTCTTGGAGCATCAGGTAGAAGCTGCTGCTACCAACACGAAAAATTGAAGAAAAAAAATGTAATAAAATATACAGTGGTGTCTAATCACCAGTACTCTGGAAAAAACTTTATGACATAAGAAAGACATCTATATTATTTTTAATATGTAAATGGCACTGCCATGAAATTCGCGCAGCACTTTAAAAAGTTTTTGTAGGACTTATAGTGTTACCATAACTTTCATGTTAATTTCATATTCAATGTATGAAAGGAGTTATGTAACTGTTTCAGAAAATTAGGAAGACAGATACATGGAAAGACAGAGAAAAATGTAGAATAGCAAGATAAACTAGACAAAAAATATAATAGATAAATAGATAAATATATCGATAAATAGAGAGATAAATAGATAGACAGGTAGATAGATAGATATAATGACAGACAGATAGATAGATTTATATGACAGACAGATAGATAGATTTATATAAGTTGATAGATAGATAGATATATTAAATAGATAAATAAGATTGATATAATTAGCTAAATGGTAAAAAGGCAGACAGCACTGAAAGCTGCCAAAGTCAAGTCTATGTTAGATTGTTGATATTACATAATAGTATAAATATAAAGTAATACAAAAAAACAATAACATTGCATGTAGATTATCTGTTCACTGTTACATAATCATCAGTTTATAAGATTATGTAACTTTAATTTTGTTATTTTTTCTTGTTGTCTGATTGACAATTAAATGAATCACATGTTAATAATTTGATTTAACTTGTCAATGCTAATAATTAACTATTCCATAAAAATTATTGGTACAGGATGTATTACTAGAGAAAATTGAATTTTTAAGATGCTTTTGAAGATGAATATGTTATGTTTTGTTAAATACGAAACTAAATCATTGGTAAGAAGCTGGACCCACTTGACCTAATTCCAAACTGTGGACTGTTGATGTTGAGACCATCACTGCATAGATTTTTGAGTCTTCTCTTGCACTCAATTCGCTTCGCTCAACGGCCTTCGGCCGTTTCGCTGCGCGAATATAAATATCTGTCTTGACACTTTCCAAGGATATATTCCCAGCTAATGAGTCGTAAGTATATAAGTTAAATGAAAAAAAAGAGTCGTACCTGCTGTTGCTGTCGAAAAGAGTCGCGATATGACTCAGAAGGGTAAGGCGGGTTGGGAAGAGGGGGAAGACGAACTCCGTGATGAGTCGTTCTGGTCGGGCCATCCTTGTCTTCCTCGTCTGCAAGACAAACAAAGGAATTTCTAAATAGGCCTGGATGTAGGAATGTCATCGACAAGACAACAATCGATGCATCGATAACTTCTTCGACACCTATCGATATGACAGTTCACCTTATCGATGCGTATTTATACCAAATTTTTCACCATTTTTAGCTGCTGTTGTAACGTTCTGCTGTCATGCACGTCTCTTGATTCACAATTATGCACTGTTCTTATCAATAAGAGAAGAGTGCAAGGCAGAGTTCTGATGACAGAAATTGATTAAAACGTCTAATAGCAATATTGAAGAAGTATCTGTCCTCCTGCAATAAAATTCATGAACTTTCTTGGATGACTACTAAAAGTTTGAAGTTATCGATACATATCGGATAAGTTTCCTGTCGATAATCATATCAACTAGAAATCCTTATCGATGATATTCCTACCTGTATGTAGGCATAAATACATCACTTTAGCAAAGCCTTCATTCAAGATGTTACCTGCCCTCTCAGTCTCAGCCAGTCATCATTCAGGTACATGAGATGCAAATTAAAGGCTGTTACGTAAACACATGTGCGGTGGCGCAAGTTGCGATGTTTTACAGACAAATAGTCATGCCAGACGAAAAAATGGTGCTGTAGGTCAAGAATTTGTTGTACAGTTCTTATCCACCACTTAGATGACATAGGAACGCCTTATTTATATAGCATAACCGTCATAATGTTTCCGAAGTTGAGAGGAATGTGGCGGGCGTGAATTTCTTAATCTTTAATATACTATGATAGCGTAGCCTATAATCTATGGGCTATTTGTCTGGTTTAGAACAAAACTCATATATTTCTTCCATACCTCTGCTACGAACAGATTGTAGACCTAATTTTTTCAGTAATTCACTATGATGACTGTTCACCAAGCTTGCTCTTGTAGTTTCTCTAATTCAGGTGTGCTGCCAATGTGCACACAATTGGCCTTTAAGGTTAGCCCAAATGATAGGTTGGAATTGGACCAAAAGTTACTCTAATTTTTGCATCATCTTGAGTATCATGTTCATGTGGCTAAGTGTGCAAAATTTCTTTGATGTACGATTATCATACCTATGAAACTATCAAGAAAGTTTGAAGAAACACAATTTATAATAACTAAAAAAAATTTGTAATCAAAGACATACTGTAATAAATTTGTCAGAAATCTTTAATAATGACGATAGTTTGTATCATAATCCACATGATTCCATGAATATTTAACAAATAATTTTATCATTCAGAGTAACTTTATTGGTCTTTCATCTCTTACCATCAGAATCCTCATCACTCTCTTCGCTGTGTCCTCGTATCCACCCTCGGCCCTTTTTCCGTCCCTGATTTTTATTCGCTGGAGTAAGAGGTTTTTCCGATCCTGTCGTTTCCCCTTCGCTGCTTTCTTCTCTCGTTTTCTTCCTGAAATTTAACCGTACAAACAACATAATGAAATGAAGGTTTAAATATTAGCTGAATTCCAAGGATGTTCAAAAGACATGGAAATTAGAAGTGTCCAAAAGTTGTTATGCGAAACTATCACAAGCTACTTGAAAACAGATTATTTCCATGATGTAAAAACCATTAAATTGTGGAAAATGCAGTTACAGTCTGCTCAAATTGTTCCAAATAACTAGTTTGGCAATGGCTCGGGACAGCAGTTGTGATAAATTGACTAATACGGTCATAAGGACAACGGGCTATGGCACTATACTCTCTTTATTACTGAATTGTTTTCCATAGACTGCATGATATCATAACATGCAACATATGAATTTTGTCACCTACCCTTTTCCTTTCCTGCCGATAGAACCCGGCAACGAAGGCAGCGGTCGACTGAGACTGTGTACTTTGGAATTGGGTCGAGAGGAGACCATTGCATCATGGGAAGGCTGGACGAGGGGGGCGTCAGGGGGAGGGGTGTCTCCAGGGGAATACATTCCCTCCAATTCACTTGAGCCGGCCATTCTGCGGTAGGAGTCACTCGAACGACCTTTTTCTCGCTGGATTTCACTCTCAAGGCCGACTTCAGTGCGGACAATGTCAAAACCCTGAAAGGTCAACACAAGAGAAAAAGATCAGGTAGGCCCTAAAGTAACACTTTTAAGGATATATTTTTTCTTATTAAAGCAGGAATATGACTTTTATTACTCATCAAAAGGCAATGTACGTAATTTTAATATTACTAACGTGCCTGTAACTCTTCTTCTTTCTCTGTTGAAAATCGACCGGTTTGAGTCTAATAGTTGATATACAATTGCACATGTACATGCATATGCAATAACACAAATTGATTTTCAAACTCACTTCCACTAAAAATATCAAACTTTAGCCAAGGCTTTCACAGTAATATTAACATTTAGCAGTAACAACCACCTCAAGAACTGAACTATAAAAGAGATACAATGTACACATTGTGCAGGAACGACTGAAAGACTTAAATGGAATGTGCTTACAGTTTGTCAAGTCAAGCATTGGGACAGAAATTTAGCATTGTTGTGCAGTCCATGCAAAATCAACACAATGAGATAGGAGGTCCAGAAAATACCAAATTGGCAAGAACTAAGTCTCAGGAGGCACTGCAGCACACTTTTGTGACGTCACTGCCCATTGTCTGTCAGATTGGCAGCAAACCAAATGTCAGGGTCATTCTCAAATTTCGGGACAATTTGCATCACTCTAGCTCCCTGACATTAATATGAATGCGAGGAATATCTGAAGCATCACTCTGCATCTGTTATTCATATTTCTACTTAGAACTACTGCATTTGGAGCAAAAAGTCATTCATTAGACTTTTTTTAATGCATTATGTCCAGAAATCCGTGCAAAATCAATGGTTTTTCCCTGTCACTGGACCTGACATGACAAAATCAAGTGTTCATTTTCCTCCTAATATACCATTATTTTCAAAGTTTCTTTGCACGATTCATGGGAATATAGACTTGAATCTATATTTAGTTCATATTCAATTTTTTTTGGGTATAATTTCATTGATTAAATTGATACAATGGTCGTGTCACTAATTTATGTCAATTTTTTTGTCCCCTCCGTTACTTGCCATAGCTCTGTTCGTTATTGTTTTTTATGAGCTATTTTCACTGAATATCATCAGACGCATGTGCGCCATAGTACCACTGCCTTGCAGACTTCATAAAACATGTATTCAATAAATTATGACATAATGTTCATAAAAAATGTTTTTGGTCCCACTAAAATGTCCCCTCCGTTTCCTTCATTTCCAAGCTTACCAATGATAATTTTACAGAACGATTTCATGTATATGTTGCTGAGGGTGGCAGGTTTTAATATTCTGCAATTATTTTGTCTAATCTCCAAAATAAAAAGCAGTAATGAGCGAAAAGCAAAAAATTGTTCCCCTCCGTTACCGTCCCCTCCGTTACCAGATCATGAGCAAGAAATCGACATTTGGACCAAAAAATCTACTGATAATAATAGTTACATCAATCTTTTATCATTTTTCCTTTTGTTGCTGTTCCTACAGTTGGTTTTTTACATCAAAATTCCCCTCCGTTACCACATTGTCCCCTCCGTTACATGACAATTTTCCTATACCCGTTGCCCCGAAATTTGAGAATGGCCCGTCAACATTTTTGCAAAATTGGACTGCCATATCCATAAAATGGCAAATATCGGACAAAAACGGAACCAAAACATTGTGAAAATGTGATATTCATATTACAACAGAGCTAAGCTACACCCAGGTAGGTTTATTTCTCCTGTGGGGCTTGTGGTAGCTGAGGTATCTGGCCAAACGCCTGTCCTCTGCTTGACGTGACAAACTATAGTGATAAATCGAAAATGTACTTAGAAACTATGACACAACACCTCATAGAAAGGTTCAGCTCAACTTAACACCATTTTCATTGTATATGACATATTAGCTGGCACCCGTGGAACTGACATTCATTTTATCTCTTACCCTGAGGTCCCTCTGGCTGAGGCGGAAGTCCTTCTTTGCCCTGAATGAGCTCTCAGGGTCGATGGTCCTGTTTGACCTTTGAGGTCGCGGTGACCTTTTACCCGCAGGTCGCGTGCACTTGAAGTAGATGAAGAGGACGCACCAGATGAGGCTGACCAGGACGACCAGCGCCCCTATCACAGCTCCTATGATCCACAGTTTCCTGTCCGGCCCCTTCTTGTACACTGCAACACGAGACAGTAAGGGATGCAGAGATATCACTTCATCGGTCATATATTATATATATTATGTATCTTTGTGGTTTAATTGAATTAAATACTCAACAGTATTCATGATTTTAAAATGAAATTGGGAGGCAGAAAAACTACACTTTGTCTCATCTCACATGCATGCTAGATGAGACAGACTGTAAAAGGTTTTGACAACTATATATATTTTTAAATTATATTTCAATAGTACGACCTATATTGACACACACTTAAAGTAAAATTTAAAGCCTTAACAAATTTAGGAATCCATGATCATCAATTAAAAACATGGTAGCCTTGACTTGGACTGGTTTTTATGGGACATTTCATACCTTTTCCCTTTGTAATGACCTCGTGGCCGAGCACAATGGCCAGTCGTTGAGATGAGATGTCGCTGATGATGCGAACAGCTTCATCCGCTGGCACCAGGTGGCCGTTGTGTCTCACGTAATATGTAAATGAGGTGAGCTGAGGGTCTGCTTCCGAACGGTTTACCATTATCATCTGAATATCAACAGTTTTGAGTATCTTACAAAATAGTTTCTTGAGGGATGAATCATTACCAAAAATCTATCAACAAATACTTCATGAACTGTTGTTCATATTCTTGTTTTTATGTAAACCATCTGATACATGTTACTATATGGCATAAATTACAAAACCAATATTTCACTTTGTAAACAGTTATCAAAATTTCTTCTGTAGTAAACCAAAATGATTCAACAATTACCCAATTTTTCGCCTATGGAAGGTGCTAAGAACTATTTCTTCAAAAGTCATCCCTATTCCTTTGCATAATAACCTCAATTTTTGACAGTCTCCTATATCTCTTTTTCCCATACCTGCACTGTGGTAGTATTCTTGTAGGTGGCTGCTCTTTTCCGTCTGCCAACCAAACCCTCGTAGAACAACTGAGCCAGTTTCATCTCCATGTCATTGCCAAAATCACGGTCCAGGACATTTATGTCTTCTTGGATCTTAAGTACTGAAAGAGTTGAGTTTATATGTAAGGTAGGGAATTAATAGAAACAGTTTACTAAAGGTGCAAACTTGGTACACCATCATTAATTTGTTTCACAAAAAGTTTCAGCCATTACAAAACCGAAGATAAAGAATGAAGATGACAGAACTGTTACCAAGCGGCCATTTTGAAAGATTGCGGTACATTTTTCCTTTGAGGCAAGTCATTCAATGTGATTGATAAAGAAAAACATCTGTGTGCAATTGTGCATCATACCACTTATATTGACAATTTGTGCCTTTTGACTAATTAAAACTCACCAGTAATAATCCAGAACTCGTCATAAGCCTCACTCGTGTTGAGCGACGGTTCGAATGTGGTTGGCATGGTGATGGGTTCTTGCTTTGTAGGTTGGGCTGTGGGCATCTCGGTTGATCTTGCGATTGATTCGCTGGTTGTTTCTTCTGTTGGAGATTCGGTGGGTTCTCGTTTTGACTCGGTGGTTATTTCAAGGGTAGTTGAAGGTCGTTGGGATGTAGATGATTGTGTGGTTGCTTCGTTTGATTCTGCGCTGGTAAATGCTTTGCTCTTATCGTGTAATGCAGTAGTAGACTCAGTTGTGGTTGAGGTATCGGTGGTGGTTGTGGGTCTACTGCTTGTTTCTTGGTCTCCTTCTGATGATACAGAAGTCGTCGTTACTTGAGAGGTTGTTTCTGATGTCACTTCAACCGCAGATTCAGAAGTTGCAGATTCGCTGGTCACTGTTTCCGTGGTGACGTCTCCTACTGTTGAAACGGTGGGGTTAATGTCGATGGTGGGCGATGGATTGATTTGTACAGATGAAGATGGTGATGATGGCAACACTGAGGTGGTTATAACAGAACTCATGATGCTAGATGATGAGATGGGAGTCCCGGGGGTCACGGAGGAGTGTCTTTGGGTGGAATCTACGCTTTTATCATCAGTCAACTGCGTAGAAGCAGCATCAGCAGTAGTCCCTTCAACAGTCACAGGCAATGGTGGAATATTTTCACTAGCTACAGTATTACTAAGAGTATTACTTAAAGTAAGACTAGGTGTAGCAACCGATGAGAGAGGAATGTTAGTCGTCCGGACTGTGGTTGAGGTGGGCGTGGATGAAGGACCCTCTGAGCTATGATATGTGACACCCCCGGAATGGGATGGCTCTAACGACGAACTAAGACTGGGACTCACACTAAACACAGCACCCTGAGTGGGAATGTTCACTTCCAAGGAAGTCATCACGCTTGAACTTGAGGAGACCGCTGACTCTATCTTCTGCGGTGAAATGGCAGTCGCTGGTGAACTCGATTCGACCAAAGGAATGTCTGAAGTGGCTGAAAAGATCAAAAAGATCAAATTAGAGACATGTCATATAAGAATTGTCAATAGATCCTCTGATACAATGAACCACCTTGTTAATTTATTATATTAAATACAAAGATATTAGACTACCACCACAAAGAACAGGTGAGCTATAGCAAGGTTACAAAGCGCTAGACAAAGGTTTAAGGTTACACACAAAATGGTAAGATTGTGATCACACAAAGTGAGTATATAAGATAATATCAAAATTGATTATATATATAAATATATTTGATGAACAAAACAATAATGATCCTTTAGATGTTAGTTGCACATGCCGTATGGTTGCTTTAGCCTTTACTGCAGAATAGACAGCGTTTACCTTCAGGGGTCGATATCTTCCTTGACACTTCAGAACCAGGTGTTTCGTGCGAGGAAGGAAGAATCCGTCCAGGGGCTAATTGTTCATCTTGATTGGAGTCCTCCAGGGTGGTAAATGATCCTTCTGATATTGGGGTAGGAGTCTGACCACTTCTATCACTATTCACCGACTCATTCACTGATGATGCTCCTATTACTTCCGGTTTACTCTGTGTCAATATTGTTGGAGTATTTGAAGAGTACGTAGATGACATTATCATTTCGCTAGATTGTTCTCTTGAATTTACTGTTGTTGCTTCCAGATTAAGTTTTTCTGATGCATATTCCTTTACAGAAGCACTTGATGAAGATATTGTGATGCCAGGACTTGAGCTGGTGCTGGTTGAATATTTGGGAGAAGTACTTCCGCCATTTTCACTGCTGGCACCACTGCGCAATACACCTGGCATCTGCTCTTGCACCTCCGCTGGTTTTGTTGCGGTTGTTGATGACATTGCTTCTGTTGATGATGATGACAATACTGTTGATGATGTTGGTGAGTTAATTTTATCATCATCTGCATCATCATCTGCCTCACCATCTGATTCAGAGTCATCTTCTCCTGGGGCGTGCACAAACTTGGTGACTCTCACTATGACAACCGGTCTGTCCGGCCTTATGACTCTTCTGTTTGCACTCGTGCTTGAGAGAGTCGTGGGTTGAGTCATGATCACAGGTAGAGAGCTCTTGGAGGTCAGGGCAACTCCATTCACCCCAGCTTCATCCACCTCTGGGGGGTTGGTTAGTGGAGTGACAGTTTGTTTTCCATCTAAACCATTGACATCCACAGATGATGGGGTAGTTGGAACTGCCTTTGAAGATTCAGATGTCGTCTTTGCATTGGATCTGTCCAAGACCCCAACACTTGAGGTTGAAAAGGCAGAGGACGCAGAACCATCGCTTCCGGACCTGAGTAAACCTGGAAGTTCTGGAACATTTTGTGACTCTTTCATATTTGGACTTTTGGTAGATGTTCCGGTGGATTGGGTTGTTGCAGATAGTGAATTGCTAGCGCCACGTATCTCAGATTCATCCGGAGTAAGTGGCTTAGCTAAATGGTTCTCTGTTGTGGTTCTAGCTTGGTCACCAGGGGGTGTTGTTGTTGTTGTAGTTGTTTGTGATGGTGTGTGTTGTTTTGTAGTGTTGTGTGTTTGTGTGTTCTTGTGAAACTCTTCATATTTTGTTGTTGGTATTGTTGTTGTTGTAAGTGTGTCATGAAGTGTTTTTGTGTTGATACTTTTCTCACCAGATGGAGTGGTAAGTTGTGTTGCATGGCCAAGAGATGTCTCTGTTTTCTCTGTCTGTTTATTTGGCTCAAAGATCAACAACGGATCTTCTTCGTCGCCATCTTGCGGCTCTGATGACGTTCCAGAATCAGGATCTGAATCTGTCGGGACATCTTTCGTAGATGAAATTGAAGAAGAAGTTGTTGATGAAGACAAAACAGGACTGGACACTGAGGACATAGACACAACATGTGGGGAACGACTGGCAGACGAAGACAGGACATTCACAGTCACGCGGCCTAATTGGCTACCTCTTGCACTTTCTGTAGATAATCCTGTTTCTGACTGCGATTCTGAAATTTCCTCCGATTCTTTGGAATCAAGAGACTCTCCCTTTAATGCTGTTTGAGTTACTGGGGATTCCTCTGCAGGGGAGTCCTGTTTAGAATCTGATTCAGAATCTGATTTAGAATCAGAAGTCTCTTGCAAATTGTCCGAACTTGTGGGGTGAGTAGATGTGGAGTGATAAGAAGACGAAGAATGAGTCGTAGAACGAGTCGTAGAATGAGTTGCAGAATGAGTCAGAGAGTGAGTCGAGGATGGAGAAAGAGTCGGCGGAGAAGACGAGGAGCTGAGAGAAAGTTGCGAGCCACTTTTAGGAGGTGGTGAGTCACCGTTAGTCAGTGGCGATTGGTGATTAGTCGGAGATGAAGAGTTAGTCAAACCAGAATTGCGGAGAGGAGTGTCGCCACCTGGAAGAGCACACACACACACACGGATAAGTCACTCGCTCAAACAAACCACCAAAAGTCAAACAATTCATAATTAGTAGAGTAACACCATGCTCAATTCAAACAACCAACACAAATCAATGGTTAGTATCTATTAATGATCACTACAAACTTTTCTAGATTCTTTAACAATGGGCCTCAACATTCCGTGGTCCAATTTACTTTGGCGGCATGAAAATAATCATATTTTTACTGTCATTTGCTCTCTTATACTGATTCTGCGTGTTAATTTCAACGTTTGACCTAAAATTATGGTATTTTAGCCCGTTTTGCCATTACTTTTCTCGTTCTGCCCCTTCAGACCCTTCTAATGCTCACTAGTGAATTCCTTGACCCAAAATATACATATTTTGAACCGAAGATCATGATCCTAGACCAATTGGAAGCTGAGATATAGCAAAATATATTAACAAGATCATTTCGTAATTTTCAGGGGATTCTTTTTTAAGGTTGGTGGAGTAAAGTCATATGAATTCAGTGACTTTGACACTTCAATTCATTTTTTGGATAGCAGTTAATATTTTGCCTGTCCTGCAATTGTTTAGTTGCTGTGATCACATTTACTTTTATGTATACATTTATAGTGGCGCATTTTACCTGACTCATTAAAGTATCATTTTAATACTACACCAAAAGAAGTCTTGGCATTGTCTAAATGAGCGTGATTACTCAACCCACAAGAAATGGATTTATAGGCCGTGATAGTGGAACTCTCCTTTTTCCAGCTCTCCTGTGTTGACGAGCAGAATAAAACTATTTCCGGGAACAAGCTGCCATTTTGTACCATTGCGGAGTCAGTGGAGCTGGCATTCCAGGCCCCAGGGCACTTTTAATTGAAACCCTGGCTCCATTGTAAATTCCCATGCTGATGTTTCCGAAAATAGTTTTATTCTGCTCGTCAACACAGGAGAGCTGGAAAAAGGAGAGTTCCACTAACGCCCGCTATTACTTCAATTCATTGCAATCATGCAATGACCATGATGACTCCACGCCCTTGCAAGGCAGGCCCATGGATACAGGTCCCATGATATATTTTATATAGTGATATACATTATGGGGCACATATCTAAGAAACCATAACAGATTACAGCAACTTGTTGAGAACTTCTAAAAACAACCAAAGACCCAGAATGATAATGAGAATATGCAAATTATGCAAGACATAGCAAGTGCAGCTGTCAAATGTGTCAAGATCCATTGTCTCCAACACTGTTCTGTATATTTATTAATGAATTAATAAGTGAAGTTAAGAAATTACAACTTGGAATTAATATCGACAATCAGTTAGTCTCATTGCTAGCATTTGCAGACGATATTGTACTAATAGCAAACTCTGAATTAGAACTATGTAAAATATTGAAATGTGTCGAAACATGGTGTAGCAAATTTAGACTTAGAGTCAATACAGAGAAGACCAAAGTAATTCATTTTAGGAAAAGAAAAACAGATAGAACTAGTTATGAATTTAAGTTTAATGGTGAACTGTTAGATATTATTAGTCATTACAAATATCTAGGAATAATGATGGAGGAGCATTTAAACTATAAGAAAACTGCGGAGACACTGTCAGGAGCAGCAGGCAGGGCGTTGGGGGGAGTTATATCAAAATTTAAGAGTTTAAAGAACGTTGGTTTTCGCACATATGAAAAAATGTATAAATCTAGTGTTGTATCAGTTATGGATTATGGTTCTAGTACATGGGGATATAATAATTACAGTGAGGGGGACAAGATACAAAATAGGACAATACGATATTTTCTAGGAGTACATAGTAAGGCAACACTACTTGGTCTAGAAGGTGAAATTGGTTGGATATCTTTTAAAATAAGACAAAATGTTAATATGATCAGATTATGGAACAGGTTGTTATTGATGAATAGGGATAGACTTACAAGAGTAGTGCTAGATTGGGATCTTAAACTAGGAATAGGTTGGTCAAAGGATGTTCAACAAATATTTAGGTCTATTGATATGACTCATTTGTTTGACACTAAGTCAGTCTGTGATTTAAGAATCATTGAGAAAAAATTATTTGAAATAAGAAAAATTGAATGGAGAAATCTTACATTGGCAAAGCCTAAACTGAGAACCTACATCAAATTTAAAGAAGATATCTGTACTGAAAAATATGTTAACATTAAAAATAGGAAAAGAAGATCTTTATTAGCTCAAGTGAGACTAGGAATTTTACCTATTTGTATAGAGACAGGAAGATTTAGAAATATGGAAGTTAATGAGAGAATCTGTGAGGCATGTAATGGTAATCAAATTGAAGATGAATTTCACTTTATTTGTGTCTGTAATGCTTATTCGGAGTTTAGATTGAAATTATTTAACAGAGTAGATAATATTGAAAGTTTGTCATTAGAAGATATTTTCATTTATGTAATTAAGTACTTGCCCTTTGAAACAGGGGAATACATAGACAATGCGTGGACAAAAAGGAAATCAATTTTATTTAACTAATTGTGTTTCTAAGGTTTCTATTGTTCTTCATTTTACTTCATTTTATTGTATTTCTGTGATTATTTTGTACTTAAAGTGAAAGATATTACATGACACCCAATGTAAATACTTATGCGTGAAAGTAGCTACCATGGTATAAAAAGATTGTTGATATGAAGTGGTAGATAAGCCTTAGAAGGCTGGGTAACATCGTTTCGTAAAATCTGTTGTTCTTTATATATGTACCTGCCACTATAAATAAATAATAAATACAATTGTCAGTCTGGGTGAAACATGAGTTGTAACGCAAAATGTCTTCATTCTTTCTGTTTTGGGGAATCATAACTCAGATAGCTACAAGGGGAGTAATGTGACAGTCATGCATACGATTTCCTTAAAGTTCAACTGGAGATAATAACAATTCGTGTTTCCAATACAGTGATTATGTCACCAAACAAAAAACTGAAAGCTCACAAGTCTCGACTATTGTCTTCTGAGATCATTCTAGTCTCGAGTAATTATGTCCAAATGAATTTCAATCATCAATTTGGCAGCTTCAGGTTTGCAGTTACACCTATTATATTGAAAAATGTTCCTCTTCTTCCTTGTATCTAATGAAAGTGCTGTAACTTACTTTGGACACATAACAGTATCTGCTTTTCAAGACCAATGTAAGATAGATTTTACAACCTTACAATCTGTAAATTTGCAAAAAGAGTGGACCGTAGCACTGTGAATATGGCACTTTGCGAGTCATACTGATGATTTGTCATGATCATACCCAATACTTTCAATGTTAATTTGATTTAAGGAGACTAATCCCACCTTTTTTGTGACAGGAAAACGAAAAGATTATGCATCTGATTTTTACTAAATCAGTTATGATAAGTCAAATGGCCTTCTCTTGATCATGACTGATCAAACTGCCTCTATATTTCCATATTGAATGCAGAGGAGATGACACTTCATCAGCCATCATTAGTCATGAAGTGCCATTTTCAGTGCAACACGATGCAGCGACCGTCCACTCTTTTTGCATATCAAATTTACAGGCTGTAAGAATTTAGACATATGAGAAGCTATAGTAGAGCAGAGACGGACATTGTGATGACATTTCAGTGCCCCAAAGAATTATTTTGTTAGTGGATTTTCACGAAAGCTTCCTGAAAACCTGGGAGGATATAGGATCCCCCCCCCCTTGCATGCCTTAGCTTGGTAACTTAGGCATTTGGGTTCCAGGCTGGAGTATTTTCAGTGCATTTCAATGCAACTTTAAAGCTTTATATCTCAGCTGATTTTTCAGATTCATTGTAAAAAGCTACATTTTTGGATTTAACTAGTACACATCTCATATGTGTGGAAAGCAAATAAAGAATGATTGAATCACAAAGGACTTATTTGGGCCAATGATCGGGTCACTCAAGGACTATTTATCTGCCTGCAAGCAAATGAATTGCATTGTTTTTGTTTAATAATTTCCGCCCTGACCACAACTGGGCCAGTCTTCCTTTGCACAGATGCTTATGAAATATGGAAGACATCCCCAATGCACAACAACAGGCAAGGCAGAATTGGTTGCCATGGTAATTCTATCAACACTGCAAGAAAGGCGTCTCCAGGGAATCGGTTTCTATGGCAACACTTGATCATCTCGTGTGCGTGGGATCGGTGGTTAGTTTTGGGAGAAAAAGTTGAAAAAGATCAAAGAAATGGTTGCCAGGAAACAAGATCACAAGAAAACAACCAAAAGAAATCGAAAACAACAAGAAAAACAACCATGAAACAACCAAGAAAAATAAGAAAGAACCAAAAGAGAACCAGGCAGAGGGATAAAAGGAAATGCAGCTGTGAAGAGCTTATGAAGAGATCTCAATGTAATCCCTTCAAGAAGTTTATTGATCGTCTTCAAAGGAAACATTTTGCAACTTGGTAAAACGTTGAAATTTGATGATAATTTAAATTGAGAGTAGTGTTGATTGAATTTCACAGATTGTCTTCTGAAGACTTTGCAAGGACATAACTTGTAGCACACCTTAATCCTTCATCGGAATATATGCATGTGAGGTTGTTACAGGCGATTTCATTACCATGCGATTCTTGTCATTCACACTTGGCTGTGAGGAATCAATGCTAAACAGGCACTACCCAGGAAACACTCCCACATGGGCCCCGCATGGGTTTTTCAGGGGCTTGACCTGGGCATCTGGGCTTGGGCTGGGCATGGGTTGTGGAGTGGGTATGGAGTGGGCCCCTCATGGGTTGTACTTCAGCCAGACCCAACATTTTTTGAAGTATTAAGGATAGGTTCTACTTATGGGCACCAAATGGGTAAGGCATGGGCCCCACACGGGCTGCAGTAGCCACCAAAGTTTGGGCTTTACAGGGGCTTGACCTTGGCATCTGGGCTAGGGCTGGGTATGGGCTTTACTGGGGCTTGACCTGGGCATCTGGGCTAGGGCTGAGCATGGGTTGTCGAGTGGGTATGGAGTGGGCCCCACGTGGGCTGTACCTCAGCCAGAACCAACATTTTTTGAAAAATTCAAAGTTTGGTCCACTTATGGGTAAGGCATGGGCCCCGCATGGGCTGCACTAAGTATCCACTTGTGCTTGAAACCTTGTTTGTTCCAAGAAAAACAGGGTAGGCGTTTTGTGGGTTCCAAATGGGTTAGATATAGGCCCCACATGGGCTGCACTACATTCTCTTGGACCATCTTCCTCCAACAAAACTACCTACTCTGAGTCCATCTTTTCCCAACAAAAATTGAACAATTTATTGTAGTCCCTTCTCATAGGCACCCAATGGGTTAGACATGGGCCCCACATTGGCTGCACTACCTACTCTAAGACCATCTTTTCCAAACAAAAATTGAACAAGAACCCAGGGGTTCAAAATGGAGGTGGCGGAATTAGTTAAGAATAGACAATTTCTGGACCAATCAGAGCCAAGTAGGTTGGCCTGTAGGGTAATTAGAGAAATGCAGGGGAAGGACAATCATCTACTAATTTTTTGCACTCAGCCAATAATTCTTTAGTCTTTGCATGAAAGTAATTCCCTATATTGCTAAGACCTACTTAGTTCCCAACTATCATGTCAATTAAGATCTTACTTAATAATTAATATGCTGCTCCACACCTGTCAATCGACATATAATACCACAACCAGCTAACTTGTAGAGAGACTTGTTCATTTGTTTGTGTTTTACGCCTCAGCAGCACCTTAGTGGGCTATATCGAGGCAGACGATCGCCGTATGATGATGAGATGAGAAGACTGTGGGTCTGGTACATACCCTATTAATTCAGGGATGCCCAGGGTCTTTCATTTGCCCCAGCATAGAACACTGGATACAACCCGCCTCCATTTAATGTCCCATGGGCTCGGACTAAATTGAGTTCCGGGGAGGGATTCGAACCCACGCCCTCAGAGCCAGTAGTTGTGCAAACAAGCACTCTTAACCATTAGGCCACGGAGGAACTCTGTGTAGAGTCACTTGTACATTTCCAGTTGATAAAATTTGACGAAGAGTGGTATAAAAGAGTAAGATTCAGACATGTTTGTGGAAAATTTGATACACCAGGGCAAAAATTGACTGATGTACGATTATCTGAAATTCCATGATATTCATTTAATTTTCCAATATTAACCTCTGATTTGAATAAGAAAATTAATATTGCTCAAAATTAGCATGATTCCGATGTGTACACTGTCATGTTTGTTTTGCTAAATAATCCAAAGCCTGGTATTAAGCATAAATGAAAATGGGGAGGAAATAAAACATTTTTAACCTTTTTTTTTTTGCATTTTAAATCTTTAATTTGCAAGAACTCATGCAACGGCCTTGATTTTTTCCTTCATAGGATGTTTAACTATGATATACTTTAATTCTAACAACTTGAAAACATGTAGGGTTAACATTCCAACTAGAGATGTTAAAAGAAAGAAAGCTATCTAGAAAATTTCATAGATGTAACTGCAAGATTGACTGAATCACATAGTTAAAATAATAATAATTTGTTTTCTTCACATTTTTGGTGAATTTTCATCAATCCCTGTTTCTCAGAACATTTAGACCACCAAAAGGCACATCTCGGGTATTTAATACATACATGTACTATATATTGAAATTTCAATGACATAAGCACAGTAGCTTTTGAGTTTAGTACCGGAAAAAAAGATAAAATATTTTTTCACATTTTTCAATAATTTTGAGAAAAAAAATAATATCATGTGGACTGGACCCCAAAAAGGCATAACTAGGATAAAAGATACGATAATGTGCCAAAAATATAAAACATACAAGCCATAGTTCTAGCATTACTGCCCAATACACAGAAAGGACACACATTAAATATGCATTCTAGCTAAAGTCACGTCCAAATTACAACATGCCTGCTCTTCATTCCTATACCAGAAGCAAGCTCTATTATCAAGTTAGATAGCTCGCTTGACCCAAAACAATTCCAAACAAAATAGCCAAGTTATGGTCAAAAGACATTCCGAAAATGCTCAAATTTTGAATTTCCCGCCAAAACTTCCATTCTCTCAACTGCATAAATGGAGGTGTGTTCACACCTCCATTAAAAATTGAGGATAGTCACTTCTTATGAGCACCCAATGGGTTAGACAGGGGTCCAAGATGGGCTGCACCACATAGCCCCCAACCATACTTTTTTGTGTAAAAAAAGGGGGGGGACTTTTTATGGGTACGACATGGGCCCCACATGGGCTGCACTACTAACCCTAGTACCCAATTCTTGTTATCAAAAGCAGATAAGTTTGGGGTTGGCCAATTTATGTGGAAAACCTCAATGGGTCAGATATAGGCCCGACAAGGGCTGCACCAACTACACTGGAACCATACTTTGTTTTTGAGGATGAAAAAATATCATAAGGATAAAAAAATATCATGTTAAGCATTTCGTATGGGTACCCAATAGGTAATGAATGGGCCCCACATGGGCTGCCATTGTTACTGTGGAACCCTCTATTTTATTATTTTTAAATATAATTTAGTTTAGGTAATTTTGGTATTTTTATGAGGCACAGGACATGGGCTCAACATGGGCAGCCCATAGGGTTGCCCCTGTCTGCCCCGTGTCTGCCCCATGCAATATTTGGAGGGAAATCATGAAATCACCAGTAGGGGCAGGCTAAACCGTCTGGAAAATTGTCTTCTGCTCAGTCAACTTGGTCAATCAAATGAAGAAGGAGGAGAGCTGTTCTGACACTATAAAATAGTCATTTCATGGTGAAATATGTCAAGGTAAGTCCTTTATTTGTTAAACTTAATCCTTATTCATCACTGGCTATTACTGACCCCATGTGTTTCCTTGCAGTTTACTATTAGTAGCTGAAATATAGCACAAACAATTTTCAATTGCTTCACATTTTCTTCAGAGCATGAAAATGGCAAAAACTGGCATTTCACTAATAGTTTAAGGTTGTGAAGTTGGCCTACAAGTCCTTTAGATTATGTATTTCAATTGTTTGACAGAAAAAGAAGAAAAACCAACATTGCAAATACTGACACTGTTAAATTATTAGTGAATGGCATTATGCAAACAAAATATTTCTATTTAAATTAATAGAGCCTTAGACTAGTAGAGCCAGTACGGGGTAGGTTAATCCAACCTGACACAATGTCATAGAGCTCTAGCACTTGATTTCATTTTAAATACAGGTTAAAATCATTCAGAAAGTGCTGACCGTGATCTCTGTACCAGTGGACAGGGGCCAAAAAGGGGCAAGGTTTGGCCCAGTAGGGGGGGGGGGTTGGGGTTGGGTTTTGGGGTTGGGTTTTGGGGCCGGGGGGGGGGGGGTTTGGTTTGGGGCCCATGGGGGGTGAAGTTCGGGCCCAGATAGGGCAAAGTTGGGGCCCAGATAGGGCAAATTTGGGCCCAGAGAGGGCAAAGTTCAGGCCCAGATAGGGCAAAGTTCGGGCCAAGAGGGAGCAAGATTGGTGGTTTAAGCCAAGAGCAGCACTTGGTGTTACATCGTGGGTCTTGGTGGTAGGTCTTGCCCGTCCTGACAGAGGAGCAGCTACAAAATGGGGCTATCTTGGTGGGGGACCGGGGGCATCTTTTGGGGTGCACACTTTTCTAGAGGAGGGTGAGCACAAGTTGTGCTTATTATGATGTTTCAACTAAGGCAACAATTTTCATATAGGAGGTACAGGTTCAATAATGGGGGCAGATACTCTCTCCCCAACATAGTGATTTCACTGCTAAAAGGGGCAGGGTTGGGGCCCAGAGGGGGCAAGGTAAGGGCACAGGTGGTGCAAGGTTGGGGCACAGAGGGGCTAGGTTGGGGCAAAGACTGGACAAGGTTGGGGCACGGAGAGGGCAAGGTTGGGGCATGGAGGGGGAGGGGGCTTGGAACCAGATGGTTCAATCATGAGAGGAAATTAATAACAGCAACATGTTTCCTATTGGTAGAGCTAAGAGTTCACTGTGTATTCCCCCTGCTCTGTAGGCTAAAGCCCTCGGTAAATAACCACTTGAAATGTTAGTTATACACCTCAAACTTGTTATAACCTATACATATATGTTGTGGCGAATAAATGATATAATAATAATAAATCAGTTTCATTTTTTGTGTGTCATTTATGTTAATTTTTGGGGGTTTTTTTCAGGAATAATTTGAACGGTCATTGTATACAAGAAGCTATCAAAGTCAATTGAAGACTGGAATCTTCACAGGGGAATACATCTCATAATAACAAAGCAACACAAGGTAGAATTACAATTATAATTCTTGTCTTATTGAGAAATAATATAACTATTAGTGTTTGTATTTACATTTCAGTGCTTTTTTATGTTTCTGTGTAATTATTTTGCACTATTTTTTTATTTTATAAATATATTTAGAAAAAATTTGTTGCAGAGTTACTGAAAAGAAATTGATTCGAATGAAAGACAATGGTTACATGACGCGAAGTATGTGACATGGACCGGCGAGGAAGCAGGGCATCCTACCATACATTACACATGTTACACCACCGTCATGGCAAGGGAAATCTAACCTGCAACACAGTATAATCACAAAATACGTGGCTACATAATTGTGCTCAAGAATGACAAAATTTTATTGATGATGTTCACGGATTACCTCGGTTCACAGAAGTGACGGAACAAACACAAGCATATTAATTTATCATTGATCTTTTCATGGATTTGAATACATGGACCGTCATGGATTTACCCTTGTATAACTGAATTGGACATATATGCCCTATGTCACATTGAGAACTGTGAGACATTGGAATTATCCTTATTGGACAAAGAAGCTGCACTATATAAGTGAAAACTGAATTAATTATATTACAGTATGTAAAGTATGTAATGCCATGTTGTGGCCAGCCTTGATTGAATTGAGTATAATATAAACAGTTCAACAAAAGTAACCCCCCCCACTAACTAAACTCAAATATCTCAAGGATACCTTCTCTGATTTTTATAAAAGTTGGTTAAATTAAAGGCCTGTATATTGACCCTAAATATGTGTATTTGTAGCTCAGTGCCATTATTCCTGACTGAGCCAGCAACCTTCGAGTGGACCTACCCATGTTTTCAAAAATCTGTGGCTTTTCCGATGGATATGACCAATTTCAACATTTGAGGAGCCACCAGCTTGATATACTTCATCAATAATTTGGAGAAATTTTGTTTCTAAAACATATTTATTTGACAACAGAAGACCCTTGGGGTGAGGGAGTTTGTGTTTTACGCCCCATCAGCACCGGTGTTGGCTATTTAGAGGTGTCTGGGTCCCTTGAAAATCATTTGAGTGTAGTTTGAGTACCTTTTTGTAAATAAGTTTTTGGGGGCCAAGCCTAAAATCAAAATTTTTGAAAAGAAGGCTATGTGCATCGAGGGTTTGCTTGCTCAGACGAAAATGAAGCAATCAAGCTGCGAATATACAAACAAAATACCAACACACAGGCCTTCAAACTGGTAAACTTTTATTAAGATCAGAGAAGAGGTCTTAGAGATATTCAGGTATGTGTAAAGGGGGACTTATTTTTGTTGAACTCTTTATATCATGATTCAAAGATCAGTGCCAGCAGTGATACACTGAGCATCATTAAAATGCAAAAACAGAAGGTTCCAATATGCTTGTCAGGACCATATATATATGAGGTCAGTGTCTGTTTTTATTATTATTGGACAAGGAAAACTGAAAATGTCATGGTTTTTAAAAGCATTGTTATATTTTTAAATGATGCTTGATCATCAGTGTACATTTGAAAGAATAAAAAACAATGTAACATTTTACATAATACGAGGGGTGTCCAAAAAGTTCTGACCAATTTTTTTGGCAGACCTTTCTATTTGAAGTAGCTGAATGAAATTTTCATGGAATCAATTTAAGGTATTTCACTATCTATTTAGAAAATATGGTACCTGTTGGGACTGTTTAAATAACTTCTCTGTTGCCATGGAAACAGAAGGTCAGTTCAACCAGCGCCGCTCAATTTTTTACGCCAAATCCAACAGTTTAGGCTTGTAAATAACCAAGCAATTTACCGTAAATATGCAATGGATGATCATGAAAAATATTATTTGGAAACCGAACAGTATCACAAAATTTTTCATTTACATGTAAAGTCACTATGGATCAGTTTAACCCCTGTGCTGAGGCAATCACCTGGGTCCGCCAAACCAGTCTGTTCCTAAATTGTGGAATTTCAGTGTATGTGGCTTCTGCTTCATTATGATTATTATTTCTTTAATTTTTCAAATGGTATATAATATTTTAGTATCGCCAAAAGTTACAAAAGGCCAAATCTGGTAATTAAAGCAGATGAGATTGGGTTGAGAACCCAAGGTTCTTCAACACTGCCTCTTGACAGTAGATTGTTTCAGCCAAACTGTCTCAAGCGCTGTTAGGCAACTGCTGGAGAAAGACTTTGGTAATTGCCTCAGCTGATCAGGTAAAAATATAAGTAAATGTTTATAGTGTAATGGAAGATATCTTGAAAGACTTCAAGCCTATCAAAAAATACGTTAAATTTTGCTTGCAGAAATTTGGGTTTTTTTTACTGTAAATTCTGTGACTTTTAACACAGTTAATTGGCTGATTTTTTTCCGACAAATTGAGCTGCGCTGGGTGCACTGACCTCTTGTAACCATGGTAACAGAACAGTAACTTAAACACTTCTTACAGTTTTGATTTTTTCAAAATAGATGGTCACATACCTGAAATTTATTCTGTGAAATTTCATTAAGCTATTTCAAACAGAAAGGTCTGCCAAAAAAAAATGGTCAGAACTATTGGGATACCCCTTGTACATTTGTACATGTATATACTAAAAACACACTTGTTTCTAGGATTTATTTGGTGAAATATAAATATACAGTATTGTTTTTCTTGAAGGTATACACTATACACCCCTCAATCATTTGCCATTGAATTCTATTTTAATTCTATTTTAAACTTGCCCCGTGGTAATGGCTATAACGTCACGGACATTGCCTGTAATATTGATACAATGCAAGTATAATACCATTGAGGTTTCCTACTATATCTACAGTAGCGCGTCCATTTACCATGAGACATGTTCGACATGTAATTCAATGGCAAATCATTTTGGGGTGTAATTACTTTCAGAGCAAAGTTCTGTATATCATTATTGTCATTATATATTACACAAATTTTAAAAGTACACTCTTGCTCATAAATATGGAATTTTGGCACATGTAAAAAAAGTGAGCAGAAATTTGGCAACAAAATTTCGTTATGGGAGCTGCAAACAGACTTCCAACAATTTTTAAAACTGTATAATTATGTGTGTTTCATATCAGCAACTTCCATTGGGCCTATAACAGATTCAAGTTAAACGAAGTGTGTATAGTTCTTACATATTTCCACTTCAAGAATTTTTTTCCTCAGAAATTTTACTTTAAGTTATATTCATGTAAATGTTTACCGTCTATTACTAAATATTTTCGTGAATTTTAAATTTTATGAATGAAAAATTATATAAATTTTTATTGAATACTGAAAATGAAAAGTTCTGTGTGTTTTTAATGCTCTAAAAAGTTGCTTATACTCTGATTGCAGCCATTGGAAGTGGGCCAAGCTTGGGCCTATATGTGGCACAATATCTAGGTCAGTGTGTAGCCCATTCTGTGCCCGTGGTAGCTTGAACTGGGACCCACTTCGGGCCCAGCTTGGGACCATATGTGGCACAATATCTGAGGGCGGTAATACGTAGCCCATTCTGTGCCCATGGTAGCTTGAACTGGGACCCACTTCGGGCTCAGCTTGGGCCCATATGTGGTACAATATCTGAGGCCGGTGTGTAGCCCATTCTGTGCCCATGGTAGCTTGATCTGAGACCCACTTCGGGCCCATCTTGGGCCCATATGTGGTACAATATCTGAGGCCGGTATGTAGCCCATTCTGTGCCCATGGTAGTTTGAACTGGGACCCACTTCGGGCCCAGTTTGGGCCCATATGTGGTACAATATCTGAGGCTGGTATGTAGCCCATTCTGTGCCCATGGTAGCTTGAACTGGGACCCACTTCGGGCCCAGCTTGGGCCTATATGTGGCTCAATATCTGAGGCCGGTATCTAGCCCATTCTGTGCCCATGGTAATTTGAACTGGGACCCACTGCGGGCCCAGCTTGGACCCATATGTGGCACAATATCTGAGGCCGGTAATATGTAGCCCATTCTGTGCCCATGGCAGTTTGAACAGGGACCCACTTCGGGCCCAGCTTGGGCCTATATGTGGCACAATATCTGAGGCCGGTATGTAGCCCATTCTGTGCCCGTTATAGCTTGAACTGGGACCCACTTCGGGCCCAGCTTGGACCCATATGTGGCACTATATCTGAGGCCGGTAATATGTAGCCCATTCTGTGCCCATGGTAGTTTGAACTGGGACCCATTTCGGGCCCAGCTTGGGCCTATATGTGGCACAATATCTGTGGCCGGTATGTAGCCCATTCTGTGCCCATGGTATTTTGAACTGGGACCCATTTTGGGCCCAGCTACGACCCATATGTGGCACAATATCTAGGCCAGTTTGTAGCCCTTTCTCAGCCCATGGTAGTTTGAACTGGGACCCACTTTGGGCCCAGCTGAGGCCCATATGTGGCACAATATCTGAGGCCAGGGTCTAACCCATTCTGTGCCCATGGTAGTTTGAACTGGGGCCCGGTTTGGCCCCAACTTGGACCAAAGTCTGCCCAATGGTATACTTCTAGTGGCCGGTATGTAGCCCATTCTGTGCCCATGGCAGCTTCATCTGGGACCCACTTTGGGCCCGTCTTGGGCCCACTTTGGGCCTGCCGTGGGACCATATTGGTCCCACTTTGGGCCCACCTTGGGCCCATCTTGGTCCCATCTTGGGCCAATATGTGCCAAATAATACAATGCTTGAGGCCAGGGTGTAGCCCATTGTGGGCCCACGCCAATTTGAACTGGGACCCACTTTGGCCCAACAGGGGCCCGATATCTATTTCCTTCATGGGGCCTGTTATGGGCCCCTGTGACAACCCCGCAGCTGGGCCCAAGCGGGCTGCCGGTATGGGGCCCTCTGGGCAGCCCGGCTCGGGCCCAAGCCGGGCCTGCCTGGGAGTGTTTCCTGGGTAGCTACGTTTGATATATCAACTGTATGACGTTCTGTTGTTTCTGAACCAATCAGATTAACTGAAAATGGCATGTATTTTGTGGGTCTAGAACCTAAGAATCGCGTACTAATGAAATTACCTGTAAGGGAAAGTTGAAACTTTGGTATCTGCCATTGATACTCCAGGCCTAATACTCCCCCCCCCCCCACTCGTGAATGTCTGCTGTCTAACCAATTGAGCTAAAGGACCACTCCCCAAGCCAAGTGCTTCATTAGTAGGAGCAACCTATACTACCTCACCCAATATATACTAATAATATATGCTGGCTTTTAAAACGAATACAATGAGTCAATTTCAATATTATTTTGAGGAAGCAAAATGCTTAATTCCCAGAGCTCTTTATAAAGTTCATGTTTAACCAGTCTAAAGTCTACATTTTAACTATAGGTAAATATATAGGCCTATAGGGTGTTGTTGCATCCAACAGTGATGGTATCGTTAGCTGTGGCTTGTGCCCATAACTTCCTTGAATCATATTCCAATCAATGGGACCATTATGAAACCCATTTAATCAGTTTGCCAAACTCCCTCCCTTCAGGACTGGGCTTCCTCTTCCCGTTTAATCGCTTAATTGGATGATGAGACAGCTGCCAGGGTGCACTATGATATCACATTGTGACGTCATCATAAATAATCAATGTGACATGAATATAATGTGACATGATTATGACGTGTGATGACACCATGTCAACATCATCACAATTTCACAACACCATGCATAGGGCTGGGGGTAGGGTTGGTCTAGTGGTAGCATGCTGGACTGCCAATCGCTTGGTCCAGGGTTCGAATCCAGCTCTTACCGAGTCCCTTGGCCTATGTTGGACGGCTGTTTCAATCATCCTTTGCCTCATTGCCGTGTCCTCCTCTCCTAATTAGCCTACCAAGTGCATAAATAGAGGACGCAAAGCCCCAAACATCCATCCATCCATCCATGCATGGGGCTTCCCCGAATGTTATTGGCCCTCTAACAGGCATGTGACATTGTGACACTCAGTACTACTATGCAGCTGGCCACATTTACTGCAGAAGTAGAAGACAATCAATGATGAGTATGTGAAGAAATTTAAAATATATTCTAAATTGATCTAAGTTAGAGTTCTGGATGTTTGCTCAGATGGCAGCTCTCTGTGAGTTTTTAATTTCCAGCTGCTTGTATGTTTGGTTCTAGCTCTGGCTCAATCACCTGCATCAACCAATGTTGGACAACAGTTTTAATCAACCTTTACCAGTGGCGGATACAGGGGGGCCTAGGGGGCCCGGGCCCCCCCTAGACCACCAAGATTAATAGTAGCATTTTGAAGAAAAATTGCGATAACGCGGGCCCGCGAATGCCGAAACACGTCCAGGCCCCCCCTAGACTATCGTGTCTGGATCCGCCATTGTTTACCTCATTACTGTGTCCTCCTCCTGTCCTAATTAGGCTAAAATAGTGCATAGATACACTGGAGAATGAGTACCTGAGCCTTAGTTATCCATCCATCCGTTCTTTTTGGTGATCTGACTTTTTTTTTCAATTAGGCAGATCTGAACAAGATGAAACACTATTTCTCTGGTCTCATTGCTCAGATCTATATCAATTCAGCGAAGTATCAGATTTCCTCCAGCACAACACTTAAAAGCAATGCTAACCAGTAGCTAATCAACTACCCCCCCTCTAGCCAGAAAATGCACTTGGTTAAAAAAATAATTTAGAAAAAAAAGAAACAAAAAGTATGGACCCACGCACTAGCTCCCTGCAGTAAGCCAATGCTATTTGACCCCATGTGTTTGTAATTAATATTTTGTAGCAAGAAACGTGAGCTCACATGCAAGCATGATGCTGTGTTGCAGAGGAGGGGGGGCTTTTTGAAATACCCCCTTCTCTCCCCCCACCAAACAACAGGTTCAAAATGTTGAGTCAGAGAATTTCATGGCTTTCGTTTCACTGAGAGCATTCAAGCGAGACATTGCAGAACATGTGAATTAAACATGAGAACCAGCTGTCCAAAGCATTCTGTGGGCATTCTGTTGCATTCTATTTTAGGCAAGATATGTTTAATTTTTAGCTTATCAGATCAACCAACCCAACAGATCCTACGGAAAACAACTTGAGCTCACCCGCCTTTTTTTTAAATTGATGATAACACAATTTTTTTTTATTACAGCGCCTTTTTTCCTACCGACCGCCCCTTGGAAAAAGTTCCTCGAAAAGATCTGAGAAGCTAAAGATTAATTATGTCTGGCCTTAAAGGGGGGGGGGTTGCAGGTGCAACAATGATTATCACAGAAGCTGAATTGCTTTGAAATTGTTGACTTTTAACTGATGCACTTTAACTAAATTCAGCAGGATCAATGTAATTCTTCCACACACTAAAATCAAGGCCTTAATTCCAGAAGTTAAATCTGTTTCAAAGTGGGAAAACCAACCAACCACAGATTCTAAAAATCCCTGAGTAACATGTTGACTGCTGTTCATTAATTAATTACCATGTTGTTGGGAAATTCAGAAAATTTAGCTCTCCCTCCCTCTCCCCTTCTCATGCACATACTAGAAAAAAGTGGGCAAAACAACTGTAACTAAAACATGTTTTGCCTTTTGGCTACATCATAGCCCATGTGAGAAGGGGGTTTCCAGGGTCTGTATGCGCATCATTGTGGGCTATGTACATGGAATTATAATGAATCACATCATTTGCATCAATGCATCACAGCATGTAGAATGTGTAGATATTCGTCTATCTATCTATCTATCTATCTATCTATCTATCTATCTATCTATCTATAATGTATTACAACAGCATACACTTTGCAATGCCCTTCTATACAGATCTACAAGTGTCACCATATAATATTATGATGATTAGATTTTTCCAAATTCAATTAAAATGCACTTAAAATCTGCCTGCAAGTCAGGGCATGGACGATTTTGGACATGTGACACATTTTATGCAAATATAGCCAAATAAATAACTTTGTGGGGTAAAACAATTTAACCCTTTTTCTGTCGATTTCATGAAAAGAGTCAAAAGTCAATCAATTACTATTGATGATCATGTCAATGACAATTTCCCAATCAATTCTCTGGCTTGGTTCAGAATGTACCCAGGTGACTGCTGATCCCTGTAATTATTGCATTGTAATTTGGCCACGATGACAGATTTTGAGGAAACTTGTTGACTGCCACTTCAATATAATAATGTACATGATTTTGTGACTGTGGATACACATAAATTATGAATATGAAGGGGTAATTAAGGTGACTCAAGCATGGCAGTTTGATCATACCGATTTTTCTAAAATTGCACAGGTACTCTATGGGACCAATACATTCCAAAAATGTAAAACAAACAAATTTCACCGACTCGTTTGGCCTGATGATGCTTAAAAGTCATATATTGATTTTTGCTTATGTACCACAGAATAAAGAATTACATGCATTTTTCACACAAAAATGTCAGAAATGTCTTCCCATGGATGTACACCCATACATTTGCCACAAATGTGAAGAAAAAGGTTAAAATACTTTTTTATGTAAGAACTCAAAGGACACCAACACACTAATTAATTGCAGATTTTGCATGCTTCAATTTTGGCAGTTATCAAATTTTAGAAAAACGATCATACAGATTTTTTCCAAAAATTTGCATATATCAAAACAAGTTATTGTCAAACAAATGGCTAAAATTTAAAATTTCACCCAGTCAATTTTTTGCTGCAGTACAATTACTGTGCCAACGTCAATTTAAAGAAATAAAGACAATTTTAGACACAGTTGACTGAAATTAACAGAGAAAATTCTTTGGATAAAGATGAGAAGCTGAAACTTTGAAGAAGCATTGAGTAGGTGTTACTGCATTCAATAAAAAAAAATTATGCTTCTAGCTGTATTAGATCTCATTTAAATAGCAAATTACTGGCTGCCATGCTGTTGAAAAAAAGAGAGCAGAAAATAGTAACGTCACAACTTTTACAGGGCCTGCAGCAGTTGTGACGCTATGTTGCTAGGCCACCAGGCTGCTCAGAGGTATGTGCAGTGTACCACGCTCGAGTCACCTTAAAAGAGGAAAATTCCTATTGATTCCACAATGTTATTCGCCCTGCGATTAATTATGAGTAGAATGTTTTCTCAACATTTTAGTAAACTCTTAACATTTGTCTTAGAGACACATTGTAGACACTTAGACAGATGATTGATGAGATAGGAGAGAGAGCAGGCTGCAGGGGTGAGGAGTCCTCAACATGTTGCACAGTTAACCCATGTGAGGGAGCATTTTACTTGCCCAGCACACTGACCACAGGCACTGATACACGGCTTTCAAGCCATCCAGCTGGGATTTCGCTCTGAACATGTTGAAGGTCCAATGAAAAGTTTTCAGAAGATTTGAACCCATGCAGGCACAGGACTTCAGCGGGGCAGGTCTGGAACGTAACCACTCAGCTACCCAGCTACCAACATGACTGTCAAAGACGTGAGATAACTTAAATTGAATTTAACCAAACCACCTCACACACTTCAAGTTGATGTCACTATTCTTCTATTGTTAAGTTCTAGCTCCTGGTTGGTTGACCAAAAATATAAATCCAAAACCATCATCACTTACATATACACGATATATCATAAGGCAGACTCCGCAGTCTGCATGCATACTGACAATGCAGTTTTATACACCATTAGTACTACCATCATTAACAAACTGCTTTTCCATCCATTGCTTACAGAGTATTATTTGCCATTCATCAATAGACATCCCTACAAAGAGCTGACTGGAGACAGGTAGACTGTTGCCTGGACATCACAGGTATAGGAGAGACAAGCCCACACAGGTACATGCATGTTATATGGGCGTTGACTGATCATACAGATTTGTACAAAATTGTACATGGAATTTGGAAATCTGTGCAGGATAGGAGCAGCATTCCATAGGCTTATAAGATACCTTTGAAGCTAAATCTTATACCCTAATTACATTCTGTCACTTTGATATAGGAAAAATGAGGACCAGTTCACTGTGAAAAATGCACTAAGTGTTCTTGACTCATGACAGCCAATGAAGTGTCATCTTCTCTACTTTCAACATGGGAAACATAGAGTGATGATTAGTCATGATCAAGAGAAGGCCATTTGACTTGTCATAACTGATTTTAGAGTGAAAATCAGATGAATAATCCTTTCGTTTGGCTGTCACCAACACGCGGGATAAGTCTCCTTAAATCAAATTAACATTGAAAGTATTGGGTATGCTCATGACAAATCATCAGCACGATGACACATGAAGTGCCATTTTCACAGTGAAACAGTCCACTCTTTTCTATATCAAAGTGACAGACTGTAATGGCAGTTAAACACCACGGCTTGGAGTGAAAAAATGAAGCATTTCCTCCAGACCTCCACACCCTGGTGGAGTAGAACCTATAAGCTAGCATTATAACTACTGAATCGTGGGCACTCACAATCTATCTATGGAGATGAGAAGTGGGTCGTTATCAGCTGATTGACAGAGTGGTTAAACTCCACTGAAGGTCTTTGCCTGTATGGGTTTGAACCCTGGTTGGGGAACCCGAAATTTACAGAAGACCTTCATGAGAAAAATCCCAGCTTGATGTCATTCAGTTGAGACATTAAATTGGTGACCCATTGCATCAGCGTCTGTGCTGGGCAAGTAAAAGATCCCTCACATGGGGTAAACGTGTAACATGTTGAGGACTCCCGCTCTCTCCCATCTCCTCAATCAACCCTCGTGAGGGCCAAGAAGTGGGCGTATAATTAGAGGGCTGCACTTTACTTATGTATTTATGTATGTAGGGGAACGAGGGGCAAAATGGACCGGTGGGGCAAAATGGTTTTTTAAGTTTTCTCGGAACGTTTTGACGTGTTTTCTAATTTTTAGGTTGGAAAATAAAGTAGGATACATGACCAACTTTTCCTGAAAGTTTCGTGGATGAGAACATTACAGGCATGCAGCTATGTTAATTTGAAGGTTTTGATCGATTTTCTTAAAAAAATCATAATTTTTGGAAATGGTGTAGTACCTCCAATGACGTTTCCAGCCAAATAATTCATAGTCAGTGTTATAAGAGGACTACTAAGCTTGCTTATTAAGCAAAAAAATGTAGTCTGGTGCTTAGTCATGCGTAAGTAGGTCATTATTAATCTACCCTGCATGGTTGGGGCAAGATGGAGTCCTCCTGTGGGGGCAAAATGGGAAGCACAAAAAAGCAATCCCAGCCTAGAAAAGGTTGAAGCTTGATATTGGGTCAATTCAACCATGACATTAAGAGACATTTGGTGCATTTTCTGGCCATATAACAGGCAAAATTTAAAAAAATCACAAGAGATTTGTGGATCTAATCTATGTCATCAATAATACTCTGAGGATTTAGGCTTAGTGGTAAAACCCTGTATTGTTGAAACTGAAATGAATGTAACTAGCTTTCAAAAAGCATAGTCAAATCTAATACCAGTTTAAATTGTTAAATTATTAAGAAAACTCGGAAATCAGAGTTATGTGAATATTCATAAAAATGTCACATTTCCACAAAATTTTACTAATTTTGTTTCTTTTGTAACCTAATGTTTATGGTTAAATAATTTGTCAAATAATTACATAGAATGTAAAATTACTAGCATCACTCCCCATGCAGCTATAATTGCATCCTGTATTGAGATGTTTATTTCATAATTTATTGCTATGTTTACTCTCAGTATTCCGCAATATTCTTGCATGGCAATGACATGGATTAACGCATTTTTGTTTGTCAACATGCTTTTTAGTTAGGCTGTTACCAAAACAGCTGATTTGTTGCACAACTTTTGCAAATTTATTTCTTCCCATTTTGCCCCACCTGAAATTCCATTTTGCCCCAAGCATGGGGCAAAACGGGATAAAGTTGCATTTTTGAATATAGAGAAAAATTTGAATTGGAACTAATAAAAAAGCACTTTTCTGTTTTTGAGCAAGTGGTATTGGTACTTCTTCATGGTTCAGACCTTATTTGGCATTCGCATGATAAACCACCTTCGTGCAGGGAGCCTTCGAAGTTAGACGGCCCATTTTGCCCCTCGTTCCCCTATCTCTCTATCCTATGACCTATTTTTCTTTTCTTTTTTATCTATCTATCTACCTATCTACATATGACCTATTTTTCTTTCTATCATCATACATATATATTCGACAAATCTCCAAACAGCAAAGGCCGAAGCCTGAATTAGCAGGGCGAATGTCTTACAAAATCCTCCACAACCTTCTATACGCAGGGAAACCCTTCAAGTCAACCGCAAGTAAAAAGCCGGTTCAACAAAAAGCCTCCGTGACAGACTGTGACAGAAGAGAGTCTGCTGGGAGGAGATAAGAAAGAAGCTGGAGAGGGAAGGATGTATACTGGAGGCCACTGGAGGCATTTGGGGCCACTGGAGGCATTTGGAGGCATTCGAGGCCATTGGAGGTGGTCAAGTGGAGGCATTTGGATTTGGTGGAGGAAAAAGGGTTAAGAGTTAAAAAGGTTTTAGGGTGCATTTAAGAAGAGGTGCCCACAGGTGGTTCATATACTGCAATGCATGCAATCTGAAGCAGGCTGAGCTGCCCAGAAGACCTAGGTATAGAAGCTTAAAAGCCAGGGTCAGGTGTTTCCTGAGATTTGAGAATACAGTGGTCCTGTGTTATAAGATCTCCCTCCTGAAGTCATGAAGTGGTTTCTCAACAACAGCGGCAGAATGGCAAGTGCTAACAGAATTGGGCTGACATGTTCCTTGTGAGGTCATTTCCCTATCCAATATCCATGACTTGTTATTCGCTATGACTCACTAGCAATTTGTGAGGTCATATACTGTACTTTCAATGCTATCAAAACAAGTAACCTACTGAGTCACATCACTCATCAATGAGGTCACAAGTTACAGAATGGCAAATCGACAGTTCATTTCAATGCAATGGATGGGCCCTGATGTGAGGTCATCGCCCAGGGGTCATCGGTGACCACAAACACCTGAATGTGGTCACATTTTTATGCCTAAGGCAATTTTTGTCTTATATTAAGAGGTCGTATACTTCAAGGAAATTGAATGTATTATTCTTAGCAAAGACACTTATCACACCTTTATTTCACATCACACCTGCCCATGATTGATACATGTTTCTCTGACATCACACGTTTGCCTGGAGACATCCTGGCAATACATGTAATATTCAGGAAATGCAAACTAAAATTAATTTTGCTAAATGATGGTGCATGGCTCGACATGACAGCTACACTTCTGGGGGCACCTGCCCTGTTGTGAATTTGCATTTGCATGTAAGCTTCTCCAACAGAGTAATTAAGATGAATGAATCCTAAGGCTTGTAGTGTGGTCATAATTCACTAATGAGGCCATTATTATGCTGAAGGGGTTGGTAACATGCCCATTATGGTGCTATATGGCGACACAGCAGTGTACATTGGATGGTGCTACTCAAATATTGTGGAACATACATGTATTGCCTGGTGTAAAGAGTGTTGCTCCATTTGATTGGGTGACAGGGCTACGCGTCCAGGATTTTTACGCCGATGACGCTTAAGAATTGGACAGACATAGAAAGTGTTGCGGACTGGACCACTTTTGGACCGGTCCACTCCAGTACCACCACCTCTTCACTACCGGACCGCAAATCTGGTCCAGAGGTTGTCTCTACCCTTATGAATCAGTACAGTGAAAATAGGTAAAAATGCAATAAATAAAAATGATTCTCAATTTTTCAAAACTTTATTTTCCAACCTTTTCAGATGATATTTGGCAAAAAATCTGGCGTAAATCGGAAACCTGTATGTACCAGTACATCAGACCACCTCCACTCTGGACCGGGCAGTCCGTTCCGCTATCACTGTCCGAAACACCATGCAGAGGCAACAATAATGAGCTGAGGCTATATGTCACAAGATGAAGCATCCATCTAACATGGGTTGCCATGGCACAGGAATCAAACCCGGGTCCCACAGGTTGGCGGTGCACTGCGCTACGACAAAACTGAGCTCAGAGCAGCAGAAGTAGCATAATATGAAATTTAGTCAACCAAGTTACTGATTGATTTATCTACAAAGCAATATTCAATATTTCTAATGTAATGGGTTCATGATTTGTAATGGCATTTATAAGAGTACATTTCCATAATCATGTAATGTCCTGTGCACATTACCCTGCGGGGTGAATCTTGTGATACCATGTCCCAAACTGTAGCATATCTCTTCCCTTCCTATATAAAATGTATATTGTACATCATATTCAATTATTCATAGGATCATTCTATATCTAATCTCCCTTCCTCTCCTCTCCCCCTCCTCTTCCTCATCTCCCAATTAATGCTTACACATGCCTACACATGCTGAGGTGATCAATCACGATTTGAACCCAAAACCAAACCACACACAAAGAGCAATGGAAGGGTCTAACCACTGGGCCAGGGGCCACCCATAGACCACCATCCATCCATCTTGTAAATCAGAACAAACAGACAAACAAAGCATCATTTCCTGGCATCATCATTGGCCAGCATCCCTTTGCAGCATCCCTTTGCAGCATCCCTTTGCAGCATCCCTTTGCAGCATCCCTTTGCAGCATCCCTTTGCAGCATCCCTTTGCAGCATCCCTTTGCAGCATCTCTTTGCAGCATCCCTTTGCAGCATCCCTTTGCAGCATCCCTTTGCAGCATCCCTTTGCAGTCTATGGTCCAACTGCCCCTGAACAAACAAGCCTCATCAGCAGGGCTCATCACTTCATACAGGCTCATGGCTCTAACCAAGCAAGCTCTGCAACCAATACCCCCCCCCCCCCCCCCAACAGCTCCCAACCAATAGCCCCTCTACTATAGACAGCCAAACAAGAAGAATATGATCACAGCTGATCACACGGTGATAGTCCATCTGCATGGTCCATGTTGACATCTATACATATCCTATAACAGTATTCTCAGTGGCCCCCTACTGGTAGTTTACACTCCCTTTTTACACCTATACTATTAAAAGTAACCCTAAAACCCCTCATTTTACCTCCCATTTCACTCTTCCTCATCTCCCAAACTCAACTCTCATTAGTTGCACTAATTAAGACACTATTGATCACAATTGTTGACATCACAAGTTCCTTTCTTTAATTATTTCGTTTTACCCATCTCCCTGTTATCTAAGGCTGTTTTCCCTTTTCATGTTTTGTGGGTAGGCCTATCCAGATTTAACAAAACTCTGCTCTTTTTCTTTTATTTTTTCGTGTATGCAAATGACTGCCACTCTGCATCCACCAAACACCAGGCTGACAATTAAAGCAATTGCACCAATTAACAGAATTGGGAATGACAAATTGAAATGCACCTATTCCCTCTAATGACACCCTTATATGCAAATTAGGCTGATTTTGATAAAAACAGCAACACATTTCATATAAATTAACATAATTAGGTAACCATTTAGGTTGATTTGCATATTTTTCTTGAATCAAATTGGAAACATTAACAAACGTTCCTGGAATCAATGCATGACCACGTGACTCAGAACAATATATGCAGTATATACTATGTGTTAGTGATTCCAGGAAGTTAGGGGTGACCATTTAATTACAAGGAGGGGGGTGGAGTTTTTTTAAATAAGTAATTTCTTGCACATTCTCTCGTGAAATAAATAAATTCTTTTGTGAAATAAGTCATTAGTGGTGGTGGTTTTTATTAACAAGGTTTAGCTTGATTTAGGAATGAATATTTGGGGACTTCAAGCTCTTGAAATAATTTATTGCTGCCATTCCTGTGAAATAAATAATTTCTCACCCGAGGAAAACTTCAAGCCCCCCCCCCTCTCCTGATTATTAAATGGTTGACCCCTTACTTGGGAGTGTGGTTTTTGAAGGAGGGACTGGAAAAAATCACTCTAAGGAAACAATTCAGTATGGTAAACAGAAGTGTGAAGTGTTATAAATAAACATCACCAGTGGCAGTGGTTCCGGTGTGACTCAGAATAATTTGCAGCAATTTGACTCAAATACACTGTGTTTCCATATATATTTAAAGTGGGGCATCAAACTACCTAAGTCCTATCACATTCCCACTGCTCACGTTCAATTTTTCATACAGTCCATTTTCTCATGCACGTCAAAATTTTAATTTTTTTGAAAATGTTGTTCAGCTAATATTTCCATCTTTTTCCTAATAATATGAAAAATGTATTGCATAGTACCTGGATAAGGACATCACTGAAATAATTTATCATCCAACATACAGGTCTAGGTGACAGGTCTATAGCTGGAATCGAACCCTGAACTCAACAATCGGAAGCCACGAGCACTATACCAACTGAACTAACCACCCTCTGTTGATTTCCTCATGAAGTAAATCCTCCATTTATATAGCCTATAGATAGATCAGATAGTTGTGCCCATGAACCAGCCAGCATGCCTGGATCGCTTGTAACCAGACCTCCCTGTCAATATATCCCAAGTTGACAAAATCAATTTTCGCTCCCTTCCCCATTTCCATTCCCAGCCTAATGAAGTGAGTCGGATGTAGTGATGAGCACCCTGATGTGGAGTCTGATGAGGAGCCCTCCATCATCCTGATGTATTGTCACAATGCCATTCGTCATATGATCCCTCCTGTAGCATGTCTTGCTTTGTTAGATTTCACTGATCTCACTCTATCTGTGAGCAACATAATTATGTACTTTACAGAGCCACGTAATGAACAAGAAGCACTATCCACTATCCAGCATGTACAGTCCCCCATTCCTATACTTGAGAATCTCGATCGCCGGCCCAGCAAGGGTCAGAGCAAACCAAATCACCAGTCTTCTATGCTACAAAGTAGCCGTGCTAGGAACTGTTTTAACTCTAGTTTTAGAAATACTTTTATAGAAATGTTTTTAACCTGGATTTTAAATTGTAACACAACTCCCTCAACAGGAGGTTCGTCTAACACAAAGGTGGAACATAAGCCGAAGAAGAAGAAGAAGAAGAAGGGTAGACTCCACAGCTTATAATGAATCTTGACAAAATCTAATCAGCAACACATTATGGAATATGGACAAATTGTCCGCATGATCTCGAGTGTCATAAGAAGGGATGAAGCGCTTTTTGCTGCAGCTTTGTTAACTAGCAGACAGCCAGACAGACGGATAGGTAGGCTGAGGCAGACGCACACAAATGAAAACGTGATCAAGAATTTATGACAACATGTTTGTCTTAACACATAGGCTATATGAGTCTGCTTCAGATACTTTTACACTTGTACATCTGAGTCTGAACTCTAAAAGTCTCTATATGAAATAAAAAATTATTATTATAATAGGAATTATAATAGTATCTAACTTTATAATGGCTCTGACCCTCCACTTTAACTGATCTGGTTGCCTGCTCCTGCACCCAAATAGAACTTCATCAACATTTTTTTAATACAATTAAAATTTCCTTTTTTACAGCTGCTTGGCAGCCTGTATTGCAAGAGGAGTTCAGCTAAACTTATGACAACTCCCAAGGTCGTGCTGTTTCACCTATGTCATTAAAACTTAGCATACAGTCTGAATATAATTTTATCTTGCTTCCATCAACTTTTGGTAAACTTCTGTGACATTAAACTATTATTTACGAAACCAAAATGTTCGTTTTTGGCGCGAATTTCAAATGACTGCAGTGAAACCAGCACCAACAGCAGCAGTCAGATCCAGTGTTTGTTCTTGTTCTTGTGTTTGCAGATTCAATAGAAATAATTAAGGAAGGTATGAAGAAAGGAAGGTATGAATGAAGGTATGAATGAAGGTATGAATGAAGGTATGAATGAAGGTATGAATGAAGGTATGAATGAAGGAAGGAATGAAGGAAGGAATGAAGGAAGGAATGAAGGAAGGATTGAAGGAAGGAATGAAGGGGGAAAAAAGGAAGGAAAGTAGGAAGGAAAAAAGGGAGGGAGGGAGGCAGGATATACATGTAGATAGATAGATAGATAGACAGATAGATAGATAGATAGATAGATAGATAGATAGATAGATAGATAGATAGATAGATAGATAGATAGATAGATAGATACTAAGTCTATCTACAAGCAGCTGTTAAAGTGCTTGCACGTTATTTTTTTTCTTGAGTTCATTTAATTGGCTATGCTATCACATTATTCTCCAACAGCAAAACTCCCACAGAGATATGCAACAAGTGGCAGAGTGCAGTCATCAAGTTGCGTTTAACTTTTTTCTCAAGAGGAAGTGAAAGCAGAGGTCTGAGTGTCAGTCTGTTTAAATTTGCAACACAGGAAAAAGGAAATAAGGCAAACACATCTCCAAGGAGCAAGACCTACACAAGAACTGTCAAGAAGTGCATAATTAAAGGACATTAATGAATGCACACAGCAAAACCTTGTAGACTTCCTGAACTGCAAATTTGTATATTTCAAAACAGTAAAAGCATCCAGCTACTGAAAAAAAACCTACTTAAATATATATAGAAAATACATACTTGAAAAAAGAAATAGCTTCACAGAGCTCTGCTATGAAACATTTAAAGAAATTGATGTCCAATGCAGGTCTCCAGTATTGCTTCTGTCAGGAAAGTAAAATTGAGAATCTGCATGCCTTGTGTAAAATATATATATGCCTCAACCAATATAACTTTTCTTCATCCAATTATACTCTAAACCAGACACCTTCCATGCCCAATAATTATTTGTTATATTTTTTTGTATAATATTGGCAAACTAGGTGGCCACTAACCCAGCACATGTATGACCAGTCCCTTCGCACGTCTTGGGTTCGATTCCCACGTACTGAACACATTTCTGTTTCTGACGGTAATAGTGTAAATGGCAGTAGCGTCCCTATGGCGGGGCACGGGGGGCACGGGGGGGGGCTAAAATATACAATTAGTATTATGGGTGCCCCCCCCCCCAGAGAATCGTGTGCCCCCCCAGGTGCCCCCCCCACTCAGGACCCCTAGTTACGCCACTGGTAAATGGTCGACATACATAGTGACACAATTGGTGTAAACCTGCAAGAATGTGAGATATTGCGCTCTCTTCTTCCACTCCACTTAATTCTCCTCTTGTTTTAATATCGGAAAAAAACAAATTCTCTTGTTTTAATGTCTGAACAACACAGAAACAGCAACTGACTATGCACATGTACAACAAAGCAACTGTCATTCATCTTTTCTGTGCAAACAAAAGACAATTATGGCAAACATAGTATCATGAGCATTACTGCCATGTACAATTGTATGTGAATAAAGATGATAAAAGAGCCTTGTGCTGCGTGCTGTGTCCAGTATGTTTGCTCTATCGTCTGTCGTCAGGAAGCAGCAGGTCCCTATTCTGTCCATATTCCTTTCCCTCACTCATGTCTCCGTTGGAGCCAGCATTGAGCTCACGGGCAGCAAGTGGTGGAACAAGCTAGATGCTGGATCAATAGAGAGGCATGGTTAGACAGGCGGAGAGCAGAAACAGGCAGAGATGCTGTCGGTGGCATTTGTACTCATCAAGACTCCTATAGAATGTTGTTGTTGTTAGAAAGGGATGTCATAGAACATTGGCGTTGTTGTTGGAAGGGGCTGTCCTCATTCCTCCATCTTTGATTAGTAACTCAACAACCCCTTAGATCATATTGTGACCTCAGTCTATTGATCTTTGATTATTGCAATCATTCTGTTCACTCCTGATTGATCTGTGATCAGTTATGATTGATCTGCGATCAGTTCTGATCATCACTTATTGATCTCTCCCTCCCAAGCGATTTGTAAGTTTGTGATCTGTGAGTTTGCGATTGCCTGTGATTTGTCGTTCTCCTGTTAGACACGTGCCCCTGATCAATCAGCCATGTTGTAGTAATGCTCATTCTCATGACACCCAATGGCATCCAGGTGTGCTTTCTTCTGGGCTGACTGTTGACTGTCATTCCAGCAAACGCAAACGGAGATTACAGAGTGTGGGGAAAGAAGAGGATGCATGTTGTGATTTATTTGTAAATCTGGAGTCAAACCCTATAGCTTAGGAAGAACAGCCAGTACATTTACTGGTCTCTTTTGCTCTTGAGTTTGGATGTCAATTAGATGACATAATTGTCTGACCAATGATGCAATCACAAAACCCAGGAAAGAGGATTAAAGAACAAACACACAATCAGAACAGGAAACAAATTGCACTAACTTAACCAATTGTAGAGCCAACCTCTGCAGCTCCGCAACTGAACTACTTACTCAGTCTCTGTGATGTTATTGATGACACTCAGCACAACCATATTCTAGAACAGTAGAACACTATTCAACGTAAATGTGGTTCTGGGAATAACCATAACTTGTTCCCCTCTCCATAAAATTGCAGAGCAGTCACTATATGGCAAGCCAAACAGATTCAGCTGATGCTGTTTAGATGCAACTGAATATAATACAGATGGATGGATGCGTCTGTGTATATGGCTTATGATGAGGGAAAGCCTTCTGGGCCATTTCTGGCTGCTGGGAGATACTGAAGCAAGGGTCAGCCAGCTTGAGCCAAGCCTACAAGTGGATAGCACAGTCTGCCTTTTGGATCGTGGACCATTCATGGTATATGCAGCAGAACTATTTATTTGGTAGTTTATGGTTAATAGTTAGACACCGATTTGGAGGGTTCTAACTGACAAAAATGCATGTTAGGACCCGACAAAGAGGTGTCTAACTGACTTAGACATCATACGCTTCTTCTATTATACATTTTAACTTCTAATTTTTGCAAAATAAACAATAATCTGATTGTTTATTTGCTGTTGTAAACAGAGTTAATCCCTAGCCGGGTGCTAACATGCCAAATTGTCAGTTAGATACCAGCTTTTCCAATGGTATAAGTATCTTGGTGATGTCTAAAATAAAATAGATGCAAGACGATTATGGGCAGTTTTACAGTATTTGCACTCAGTCGATTTTTCATGTTTATGCAATTATTACGAGAAAAGTATGATAGGTATATCAACATTTCGGGCATTGGCAATCTTGCCCTACACTGACATATAAATGCACCATATTTTACCCTTGGATGAACAGAAAAAAACATTCAATCAGTTGTGATTCATGTTAATGATACCTTTCTGGACCTATGGCTTGGGTATATACAACAGGTTTCATGTGAATAAGTTATATACAACATGACTTGGGTCCTAAAATGTAAAAAATGGCAGATGTCAAAAATTTTGTTTTCGATGGACCATCAGTTGCTTTATATGCTGTTATGAGTAGGTATCAAAGAATGCGTATACTGTTTGTGTTAATATTGAAGCTCTAGACATATCTCAAGGTAAAACAGAAACATTTGCTTCAAAAACCATATTTGGTTTCAGAATTTGAGGCTTGAATGTGATGTCTAAAAAAGCATGTCCTCTCCAGCCCATGGAAAAAATGCTCAGTATTTTGCAGGAAAAACAAGCTATTTGTGTATCTTTTGCGCAATCATGTGCCTTTACAAGTATGTGACAAATACAAGTTAAAAAGATATCCTGCCATGTTCATACATTTTCTTTGAAAATAAAAATTCATGATGTCAAAAAATGTCCTCTCCAACCCATCAGAAATTTTGCTCTGATTTGTGCGTTCTAACACTGGATTCATCGAAGAAACTGCCATGGTTATGCAAACTAAGTGAAACTGGATGCCTAAAAAGGGTTTTTATAAGTATTGAAAATGTCAAATATATTATCTTTCGTTATCTATTACACTATTTTGAGAAAATCAAAATTGAGAAAAAAGTTGAATTATTTGTGTCATATATCAATATAATTGTAATTTTTTGCTATTAACTGAATGACTTTAAAGGATAATAGCCAAATATCTTGTTAATGGAGCCATCAAAGATGATTTTTCCAAAGGCGCCTGATTTTTTTTTTTTTTTGGCGGTTTTTTGCTCCAAAACACTATGTTTGACACTGCCAAACACCATGAGTTTCAATCGTACAGTAACAAAACTTGACATGGGGTTAATAGGATACCTAGGGATTATTAACCATGGAAATCATGTGTCTTTTGAGACTAGTGCCCTACTCAACAGAAACTTTCAGGGTAATGGCAAGCCAGATTTCTGTAATTTCGTAATAAAAATGGCTTTAAAAAAATTGTGGCATGTTTAATCAAAATTTAAGTTTTGTGTGGGTTTTGATGTTCCTATGCAACAATGTGGCTTGATTTCCAAGAATAAGAATGGGTGAAAATTGCTTATGGAAGGATATTTTTCCTGATAAACAGTTTTTTCAAGAATCAACCCTTGCCTACTTTAAGTAGCGGTATTTTGGTAGTAAACCACCAAATCACTTCAGTCCTCTTTGATTATAGAAACAGTAATATGTTAATTTTATGATAGAATGATGGAAATTCTCAAATTTCAAACTTTATTTTGACCCCCCATGAGACACTTTGAGTGCAAATACTGTAAAACTGCCCTTATAGAAGTCGGCTTCAAACACTAAAAGTTGCTTTTGGAAGTGACTTATGTCATAAAGGAAACCAAGCCACATGCAACTGTACGACATTCTCAGAATAAGTAAAAATGATAATGCTCTGTCAATAAGAAGTCTTCGAATGACTTCTCTATCTCTCAAGAGCACTCAGTCTGAAGCAGGTTACAAAGCTTTTTTAAAAGGCCAAACAATTGTCAATACTTTGAATAAGAAAATGAAATATTAGAAAGATTATAGTGTGTCAATTTGTCTTTGAATATTATAAGAGGTGAGACAGGTAACTATAAGGATTTAAAACATTTGTCAATGCTGTGTGATGTTTTACGTAAAAGACAAGGAATGAGGTATGCTTTTTAGTGTAGCCGTCAGATGATTGAAGAGTCCAAATCACTGCTATTAGTTTGAGATGACACACCCTGGGTTACATTTCTCAACTAGCTGTGTCCATATAATGACAGTCACTGCTGCCCACTTTACATGTCTGCGAGTGGTGCCTCCACCCCAACAGGACTATAGCCCTCACTCCAAACCTCCGAGGACCCAAAACTCCCCCAGCCTCCGGACTATCTCTCCCTAAATAGATTAGATCTGATGAGGGGAGGTCCACTGTAATACCATAGGCTCCATGGTCAGTTGTAGCTGGGCTGAGATGTGTCTAGGGTTGTAGTTTTATAACGACTTACAGGCACGGTTGTGGTTTCTCTGATGCTTTAAAAGATGGGAGGAGTTTGGATTGGGATGTTGTAAATGTAAAATTAGTTATAATGCTTTCCCATTTCCCATTGTAATAGTTTGGATGAATGAGGCACTTGTAAACAAATCCAGCTTTGGCAGATGTCAAATCAGATAATTGCATAAATCAAGTATCAGAGTTACACTAAAATTAAATCGCACACTTCAGTGCACTGGCAGATAGGGCAGAGATTAGCAGTGAACATTTAATTAGTCCCCAGCACTTTAATAGGAATTCACCTAACTCAATTAAATTCCCTTTTTTCCAATTAAACTCTACAAACCATTTAATTGGCTGTTTTATCACAACTTTCAACCACAATGAAACTCCACACAGATGCAAGTGGCAGAGTGCAGTCGTCAAGTTGCATTAGTGCGTCTAACTTTTACTAAAGAGGACGTGAAGCAGAGGTCTGAGTGCATCGTCCACTTAAATTTCAAACACTGGAAAGACGAAATAAGGCAAGCACATCTCCAAGGAACAAGCACTGCACAAGAAGTATATAATTAAAAGTATAACAATACGTTGCAAACAACTCCACAGATTACAAACCATGCATGGACTTCCGAACTTCAGTCAATTCCTCAAAAAATTCAACTTCACACATGAGATATATTGCATGTACATTTATATATGCAGCTTCTATGAAAACATATTGATCCCAGCCCAAAATGTCAAGCAAAAGTCTGCAGGGCACAGTATGCTTCTTTGTACAATATCAGGTACCCTTCCTGACGCCCAACCCCCAATTTGCCCACTCTGCATCTTGTGTCACGACAGGCATGACTCTCAATGATTAGCACAGAGGAAAGGGCAACTGCGTGTCATTGGGTGTCATGAGAATGAACATTACTTTAACATGGCAGGCATGGCTGATTGATCAGGGTTCTATGTCTTACAGGGGAACGACAAATCACAGGCAATCACAAAGTCACAGATCACAAATTTACAAATCGCTTGGGAGGGAGAGATCAATAAGTGATGATCAGAATTGATCACAGATCAATCATAACAGATCACAGATCAATCAGGAGTGATCAGCATGATTGCAATAACCAAAGATCAATAAACTGAGGTCACACTATGATCTAAGGGGCTGCTAAGTTGACCAATCAAAGATGGAGGAATGAGGACAGTCCCTTCCAACAACAATGCCAATGTTCTAAATATGACAGCCCCTTCTAACAACAACATTCTATAGGAGTCTTGATGAGTACAAATGCCACCAACAGCATCTCTGCCTGTTTCTGCTCTGCCTGTCTAACCATGCCTCTCTATTGATCCAGCATCTAGCTTGTTCCACCACTTGCTGCCCGTGAGCTCAATGCTGGCTCCAACGGAGACATGAGTGAGGGAAAGGAATATGGACAGAATAGGGACCTGCTGCTTCCTGACGACAGACGATAGAGCAAACATACTGGACACAGCACGCAGCTGGCTCTTTTATCATCTTTATTCACGCACAATTTGTACATGGTAGTAACGCTCATGATACTGTGTTTGCCATAATTGTCTTTTGTTTGCAAAGACATTTATGAACTACAGTTGCTCTAGCAATTGCACATGTCCACTGTTAGTGGCTGTTTGTCTTCTTTGAATGAACGGCAGAGTAAGCGAGATTAAAATTACATGTACAAGTGGAAGAAGAGTCCTTGACATGTTAAATGGATACGGCACATTTTCCCATGTGTGTCGACCATTTACATTCTTAATTTAGAAAGCAACATCAAGTATGATTGAGTGCCACAATTTCAAAATAGACATTGATCCATCCTGCATTTTACTTGTGAAGTCAGAAGTACACATAAATTGAACCAGGCCCCTGTAGCAGTTCAGATGGATGGATGATTGGACTTTACGTCCTGTATTTATGCACTTGGTAGGCTAATTACGACAGGAGCAGAACACGGGAATGAGGCGATGGAAAGAAGGATTAAAGATCAGCCCAAGTGTGACAAACAACCGACAAGCCACCAGATCAGAGACGCCAACAATTGCACCTCTTTTGCACCAATTCTGGTCCAATGCAGAGCCATTTGGTGTCTGTTTGTGACACCACTTGCTGCAGCTGTATAGATCACACAGCAGGCAAAAAAGAACTTGGTCCATGAAGGAGTCTATTGAAAGATGATCAAAAAATGTTCTTTAGAGTATTTTGATCCACAGACAGACAACCATAAATCCGTATTAAATGTATAATTGTATATAACAATGAATGCAAATTCTGTGACGACATTATACCCCACCAAAGTATTATCATTTTCTTTCCTTTTTTTTCAAATAATACGACAACATCTCATAAACAGTACCAGTATGAACCAGGTTGGACAAGAACAGTTCCAGGTACAGTTCTAGGCACCAGATATATCTACTACTCTCTCTCTTCCACACCAAGGCAGTGTGGATGCAGCTGAATAATACAACATAACATAGAGGGATGCGTCTGTCCATATGGCTTATGATGAGTGAAAGCCTTCTGGGCCATTTCTGGCTGCTGTGAGATACTGAAGCAAGGGTCAGCCAGCTTGAGCCAAGCCACAAGTGGACGGCAGCAGTGGATCATAGTGTGTGTAACAGAACCATTTACTTGGTCATTTGTGGCAAAACAAAAATTGTTGACTAGATATGTGCAAGTCAATTATATATAGAAGTCTGTTGTGGAAGGCATTTATGGAAGTGGCTTATATAAATGCAACATCCATGCAGATTCAAGGCACATAAGAATGACAATATCATCAGGGTGAGGATGAATCACAACACAGTTCTCAGTAATGTTTGTATACGGTCTACGATGTCCAAAAACAATAATTATAATATTTATAGTCAATCATCATACAAAGGTCTATATTTTTCTCACCAAGGATAAAGTTTACAAGTAAATTATGATATCTCTTGATCAGCATAGATGTAGGATTGTGGAGCTCTGTCTGTGATGTCTTAAATATAGGCCTGCATGTGATGCATGGCAATTAGATATTGTTGCATCAAAGCAAAGAGGACAATTCAGTTAATGCTAAAAACAAGCATGTGAAAGAATATACGCATAACTTCAATTGTTACTGAGAAGTGTTATTGGGCAAGACTAAAATGGCGCCATGAAATGCAAACATTCATTCTTCAGTCTCGTATTGTAGCAAAAATAATAAAGAGGGGTGAAAAGGGAAGAAAAGATGAAGTGAAGTACAGTATTGTTAGTATAACAGTCAGATGACTGAAGGAGTCAAATGACTGGTCTAGGCTTAAGACGACACACCCAAGGCTACACCCAACAATAAGTATGTACAATCACTGATAATGACAGTCACAGATACCATTTGACTTTCTCATGAGAGCCGAAGATAGTTTGCATACATTCTTAGATGACAATTCTATAATTACCAAATTCCTATAAGCCTCAACAAAATTAGGCAAAGTCCATGTTGGTTTTTTGCATTGAAATTTGGTTTTTCAAAAAACCATTTTGAATCTAAAAAACCAATTTTGTCTGAAATTTTTTAGAGTGTAGCTCTCACTCCAAACCTCCGAGGACCCAAAAGTCTCCCAGCCTCCGGACTATCTCTCCCTAAATAGATTAGACCTGATGAGGGGAGGTCAACTGTAATACCATAGGCTCCATGGCCAGTTGTAGCTAGGCTGAGATGTGTCTAGAGCTGTAGCGTTATATCAACTTACAGGCAGAGTTACATGGTGTTTCTGGGATGCTTTAAAAGATGGGAGGAGCTGAGGCGTTGTCGAGGAGTTGGGAGGCAGTCAATTCATTTAGAGATCGATGAAAATGGGGTCAATTTTTAGAGACTCATACTCAAGTAATAATATATCATTATTTTTAGCAGCACAGCTGCTCTTACCCCAAGAATTTTATGCAAATCTTGTTAGCACTCTGGAGGTCACTCTCTTTCACCAATCTCATTCAAATTTACTATACATTCTCTGTAAGTTTTTAACTTTCGACAGTCACTTTTGGGGTCCTTCTATGATGAAAAAATTAGCAATGAAACTAAATGTACTGGCTTCCACGGGTCAAAGGTCAATCATGCCTTTTTCTTCTTCTTCTCCTTTGTATATCCATGACCAGCGTGCCTGTGTTGGAACCACTCTCTGTGCTGCTTAAAGTGCTTGCACGTTATTTTTTTTATAATAAGTCTGTAATGAACAGTTGCCTGTGCATTACATTGTGTAACACTCTCCTGGGACCTGTGACATTGGCACATTGCAGAACTCCAGAGCCATTGATAAATCATTTTCTGACACTGGACAGATTTTCTATATTTACAAACACACCATTATACTCTTTCACAAAAAAGAAAACTTCTTCCAGTTATGGATCACAAGTGGCAATTATTACCCAACAAAGACCTCTTTTTCTCAGACATACACCAGTTAATTATAAACTCGTGCTTGGACATTTTTTGTGTGGGCCATTTCCTGATTAAACAACTCAACTCAGGGACATGCAGTTAGCCTGGTTGCCCTGGGGAAGGTCCCTTCACAGATCTGCCCCCAGGACTACAGACAAGTGCTTGGACAAGGGCCATGCATTGCTTCATTTAGTCCTTCAGTTCATGGAGACTATCTACATTCTGTTGTCTGGAGTGCAAATAGTATATAATTTTTTTTTAAGTTGCAAAATGTCATATTAAGCTGCAAAATTTGAAGTATTTTCATTCAAGTTGCCAATTTCATACTTGCAGGCCTACACCACAAAATTATAATCCAGAATGAAGTCATTCTCAAGCAGCTCACTTGAAATCAATGGTGTCCCTATGGGGGGGGGGGCAAGGGGGGGGGCACGTGCCCCCCATATTGGACCTGTGCCCCCCAGGTGCCCCCCCATATGAACTTTCCAACTCTGGCTGAAATATACAAATAGTATTGTGTGTGCCCCCCCCCCAGAGAATCACGTGCCCCCAAAGGTGCCCCCCTGCTCGAGACCCCCCCAGTTACGCCACTGCTTGAAATGAATGTCACCTCATTGCATCTGCTCTGCTAGCTGCTCATGCAAGCTGAAATAGCTGCAGAGCCAGTAATATACTGTGCAAAGTGTGCAGTATTACTATAATAAGCAAGCATAATACAATTATTTGTATTCCATACTGTCATTGCTACAGAGGAGAGAGATTACAGTGATACCTCCACTATAGGGTTACTTCAGAGCAGCAGGACTGCTTGACAAGAGTTACATGTCTTGTTGCATTATACAATCTTTGGTTACCCAGAACTGTCTACAACTTCCAAGCCTGAGGCTGCTACCACCCAAACAGGAGCCAACAATGAATTAGGGCAAAAACATGAGGAAGGAATTAAAAAGAAATTGGAAAAGAAATTGAAGGCAAAAACACAATTTTGTCCCAAAAAAAGAAGAAAAATGGAAGGGAGTGGGTCGTAGAATGTTTCCCATGGGCCAATTGCAGCCAAAGGGGACAAAGAAAGAATGCATGAATATGCTCATGGAAAAAAAGCAAGAATAAAGAATTAAGATAAACCAAAAATATCAACTCTTTTTGTTTCTCTCTTTCCTTCGGGTGACTAATTAGATAAATGAGTAACAGGCAACAAAGAAAAATGTTAAGGAAATAAAAAGCAGAAAGAAAAAGGTAGTATGACAAAGAATGAGGTATCATGAAAAGAATGCTAGAGTTACTGCTGATCTCATAGCACATGTAAATTCAAGAAACTTTAGGTTGTTGTCTTGCTGTCATGATTTGTTTTCACAAAATTATGATTATGTTATGGATAAGCAAAAAATTAGCAAATGCTAGATCTAAATCATAATTGTATACAGCTCTGCTCTGCCAAAAAACATATGAGACTGAAGACAAACAAAGAAATTGAGAGAATGGCAAGAATCCATGTTTTGGATCAAAGAAAAAAACTACAACAAAGGAATTAGATCACACAAAATGTCCAGCAATGATCCACAAAACTAACCCCTTCCCCCACCCCTAGATCCCCTCTCCAAATCCTCAATATAATCCTCAGATATAATCTGCAGGCCCTCCAAGAGCTTGCCCTATAGCCCTGATGTGACTGCAGGGAGGGGGGGGGGGGTGCTGCCATGGACTCATGTTATAACACATTATGAGCCACTGCTGCTGTCCATGACAGCTCCTGTATGAAGCACCCTGTCTGCTCAGCTCAGCTCTGCTTGGATTGAGCTGCTGAGATCAAAAAACTTCACAAACGTCTGGTGCAGTGAGCTAGGGTGAGTCACCCTCTGCACCAACCAATGGCCTGGTGACCAAAGTGACTTGAAGCAAAGACCAAGAGAAAATAGGTGGATGGTTGTTAGGGCTTTACATCCTATATTTATGCACTCTGTAGGTAAATTAGGACAGGAGGAGGACACAGCAATGAGGCGAAGGATGATTGAAACTGCTGTCCAACATAGGTCCAGGTGTGCCCGGCAAGAGCTGGATTCGAACCCTGGACCCAACAATTGGCTGTCCTGCACGCTACCACTAGATCAACACTCCCCCCAAGCAACTTGAAGCAAGGACCAAGAGAATATGGATGAACGGTCAGGGTTTTATTCCCTGTATTCATGCACTCTGCTAGCTAATTAGGACAGTAGGAGGACACTGTGGAATGAGGCGAAGGATGATTAAATCTCCTGTCCAACATAGTCAGGTGACCTGACCAGAGATGGAATTGATCCCGACACCAACTGACTGGAGGTACAGAAATTTAGAAGGCCAGAACAAAGGACCAAACCAATGAAACAAATCAATGAACCAACCAATGAACCAAACCATGCCCCAAAACCATGAACCAAACCAATGAATCTAACCATAGCAAATGGTGGATATAGAGAAACCATAGCAATACTATAGGGCTACATAGAACCAGGCAGAACCAAAGAACCTAACCAAAGAACCTAACCAAAGAACCTAACCAAAGAAGCAGAACCTGAGCATTGCAGAGAGCAAGACCAAAGAACCTGACCCAAGAACCTTTGCAAACAACCTGCACTCATGACAAAGCAAGAACGCCGATGCAAAGAATCAGAGCAAAGGAGCAATTGAATGGTTTGTAGAACAAAGGGTTCCGAGAATGACCCCTGACACAAAAATGCCCTCTTCCTCGAGCGCCACGCTTCCTCTAATAGCCCTTTGCTGCTAACTGCCCTCCACAAGGTCCATGCCCTGCCCTCCAGCCATCCCATAGAAACCCAATACAGTGCAATACTGCAAATCACCATCCAATAGAGCTCACCATCCAATAGTGTTCACCATCCAATAGAGCTCACCATCCAATAGTGTTCACCATCCAATAGAGCTGAGCAGTAGCCAATAGGGCCTGGCAGATGGCTATTCCTCGGATTTCCCTATCCACACTGATCAAATATTCATTCCCTTTATTCTCGATTAGCCATGGAATTCGCCCTTAATTGCACATTTGGCCAAAGAAGTGTTATTCCCCTTGATTGACCAATCTCACCAATCTAGGTTCTCTGTCTAAATAAGAATAATTCATCAAAATATATTCTAGAATCTACAATTTACAAACAAAAATACTACAAAATTTGATAAATTGAGCAGAAGTTACTTTTAAAACTGATATTTCATAGATCCTATCCTTCTTTTTTTAATTCATAATACATTGTTTAAAACTATATCAGCAGTTGTGAGTATTCTTCAGAATTCAAAATGTTTTTGTTCACAGATAAAACGTTTTCTTTTCTTTTCTGCTCATGTGCCCTTTGTCATGCCTTTACAGTTATGTAACACCACATTTTTACGTGGACTGTCATATGTCACTTTCAACAGCAATGTGCCCCCTCGGGGGGGGGGGGGGGGGGGGGTTGCCTGCTCTGTCATCTTTCTGGCATTTCATTCTTTTCATTCTTTTTGCTACAATCCATCATGGCACATTCCAAAATTTCATGCATTCCTACTCTAGATTATCTTTCTTTTTTCTACTTCCTACGTTCCACCATCTTTTTGTTTAAAATTATGCCAAGTCCCATTATTACATCTTCTACTGAGTTTAGTTTTTTTGAACATTTATCTATTGTAATTATAAATAAATGTTGCAGTTTACAAATAATTGCACAAGCAAACTCTTAATATAGACCTGTCATGACATTATTGTGTGTCAATTAAATGCATCTTGAATAAGAAGAAAACGAATAGAAACTCGACCTGTATTCTTCTTTAGCAATTAAACAGCTTGACAGCCACAAACTATGAAATTTGCACCAGTGTCTGGACAATTAATATTCCTGGCAAACATTTCTGATTGTAACTGTGCAATTAAAGTAATTTCTATTGACACAACCATAAAAACAGCAACCAAAAAAAGAAGAGAAACAATATTTATAATGGATAATAAAGTCTTCTATTGCAGAGCAATGAGATCTAATAGGTAGGCCTAGACCTACTTGAAATCCAGAAGAACATTTAATGACTACAGGCCAACATATTTTCTTATTATATCAACAAATTGAATATGGTTAGATCAGGTAATTTCCACAAACCTGTCATAGGCCTATATAATTATGACAACAGGGCACGGCGATCAGTGGCGGACCCAGGGAGGCCTATAGGGGGACAAGGAAATAAAATGTTGAAGAAAATATGACGCGGGACCGTGAATGCCGAAACGACACCCGCCCCCCCCCAGACTACCCTGTCTGGATCCGCCACTGGTGATCCAATGATCTTGGATCTTTGTTGATACCAATTGATACCAGCACATGGTGCAAATTCCTCCCCCAGCAAGGCTCAGCATCTGGCCCCAAATTAAGGACATCAGAAACTGACAGAAAAGGCAGACGAACCATGAGTCACGCTTGGGTGCACATGCAGCCAGATGGCAGGGTTGCCATGGAAACCAACCACACAACTGCATTTTTTTGCATCCATCAAAAAATAGCTCTGTATCAAATGTGTTTCTGTTGGTGTGCTTAATTGGGCATTGGCTGCAGTTGGTCTTTACTTTAATCCAGTCTCAATATCCTGATCTATCTATCTATCTATCCATCTATCTATTTATCTATCGACCTCTCTATCTATCTATCTATCTATCTATCTATCTATCTATCTATCTATCTATCTATCTATCTATCTATCTATCTATCTATCTATCTATCTATCTATCTATCTATCCTTCTGTCTATCTATCTCTCATTAACCCCTTTTTTGCAACAACTGTAAAATATTAGGCCTGCCTGTATAATGAAATGCAATAAAATAGTTTGGCATGACAATCATCTACCTTGTAACATTCCAACCAAATTGTTTTACCTATTTTGCCATACAATGCCAGCATAGGCCTATAATGTTTCACTTTAAATTAACCCTCCAAACCATCATCAAAATGAACAACACTGGGGATGGAAAAAGGTTTGAAAATGCTGACAATAGCAAGCCCTAGCTGTCCAGAATATCACCACACAAAAGCCCATCTGCTTTGGTAGATGAGTTATAGGCTGGTGCAGAGGAATGCCCTATGAAAGGGCAAGGACAATGCCCCAGGAAAAGGCCCATTAACACTCAAAGGACCTACCATCAAAATGATTTAATTGGTCCAGCTCTTTTTATTTCTCTCTCTCTTTAAAAAAGAAAGAGCTGTTATCATACAAAATTGCAGAATGCTACAGCACATAAATTTGCACCTATAGGTTCACTTCAATTATTAAAATAAACACACATATTAATAATTAAATGAATATGAAGCTTCTATGTAATGTCAATTAAATTATTAAATATATATTCCTAAAAATAGTCTAGTTAATGGAACAAAGTTGGTTATAACTTTTATAACCATAGTCATTCAGAGGTTTATTTTGATGAATTCTATTTTCAGATCATTAGTATTTTATATACACATCATGGTAATTAATTTATTGAGCATGGTGTTACATAGATAACAATTTATATTGAAAAATAAATAAATAAAAATTAAAAGAAAAATCCATTCACCAATCATAACAGCTTAAGATTAAGTAATAATCTACAATACCAAAAGGATAATTGGGTATAATATATAGGTCTGTGAGTCTATGTATGTGAAATATATAGGCCTATGGCTAGTCTGTGCATATTATAATCTTCTCCAATTAAATAATTGATCACTACAATAAAGCATTGAAATGGTTGATTGCACATATTAATGCAAAGATCACTAGATTGGTATTAGACATTGTGTGTTACTCACTGTGTGTTCCATTGGCCAAACCCTGCACTGCAGAGAATGCTGTCACCAGCACAGCCAAAGCCATGGCCCCAGCAGCCAGCCGGCAATCCATGGTGGCTCCAGTAGAATTAAGAATCCGGGAAATTAAATGAGCAGGTCACATCACAGCAAACGTATCCTTATATTCCTTGCGCCAATCCATTTTTCAGAAATAATAAAAGCCATGTACAGCCCCCTCCCTCCTCTGCTGTACCCATGGAGGCATGTTTACTGTGAAGCCATGTTATTGTGCTGGGGAGGCGCTGCCAGGCTCAATCAGGGGCCCCAGGTGGGTGCACTGCATAATAATTTATGTTGATTGCACCCGCCGTGGGCCCCGCAAGGAAATTCCTTTTAAAAAGCTCTTGTTTAATGTTAGGTCATTCAAGGCATGCACTCATGACACCAATGCCTCAGGTGTATCATACAGAAAGTGACTGTTGTGTCATTTTAATAGCCAGACAAAAAATTGCAAAATAAAATAAAATATTACTTCTTGATTTATATCAACTTTACAAAGGAGTTATAAAATAACATACATGACAGTTTTAAAAGGCATTGACTCCCCCATTCCTTGATAAAATTAGTGGAATTATTTTTCTTTTCTGAATTTTCATTCTATCATGATTATAACTTATGTGTTCCATGAATCTCAGATCTGGCAGAATAAAACAACATTTTAAAACACTGCCATTATGTCATTCCATGTAGTGGCGCATTTTGGTGAGACAGAGACACTTGAGGGAAAGGGAATTCAAAAGTTAAATGGTCAAAGGACAGAGGGACATACCTTTTGAAGTACTACATTCAACTTCATGTAACTTGCCAAATTTGCTTGTGAGTTCCTCAACTGAAGATTATGAACTTTAGAACATGTTCCATGCTATTTTTTTTTTCGGAGCGGGACATGCTTTTGTTGACATCATGTCCAATTTGGAATTTGCAAAATTTAAGAAGGGATTTAGAGAACAGACATTATATCGATTGATCTCAAATCGTCAAAACAAATGTCCAACAATATTTTTGCACAAAAGTTGGCCACAATTGCCAATTATTATCATGTGAAAGTGTTGAAAATGATGTGACAAACGAATGTGAAAAACACCAAATTGGAGAAAAGTAAACCGAAAACTCATATTCTGAGAACGCAGTAAAGAAGCTTCAAGTGACCATGGTGACCACCCTCGATCATATTAGTCATTATTTCAACACTTCAAATATTGAGCTTCAATGGGCTTATGAAATCGATCAATTGTGTCAATTTGCACTGGTTAACTTCTCTGGGTGCATTGGTTGTGATTTTGGTTTTTGAACATGTTGCACTTAAGAAAAGTGGACTAATCCAGCCATTTCACATACTTTCTTTATGAACTTTTTTGCAGTGGTGTAACTAGATACATGAAAATTAATTTTTCAGTCCTTCAGGAATTTTATATACATGTATGCTCTGGTGGCAGAATTTCTCTACAAAAAATTTGGAATAACGGGCCGCTGCCGCACCAGCCAAGACCTCCCCCTGCGAAAATTTGCGTAGCCCATGCTTGTTTAATAAATTTATGACGTTTTTCTTTTGTTTTAAAAAATTTCAAACTCCCCCTTGAGCGTTGAGCATGTTGTGACCGGGGGCCAAAATGTAGGCTTAAGGGACCGTTCAGAATTATGACTGGGGGAGGTGAGAGTTTTGCCGGAACTTCCCGTCAAAAATTTAGACAGACAGACAGTTTATTTACATAATGAATATTACAAACTTACAAATAGCCTACCTATTACAGTTATACCCTTGAGTTCCATGCGGATTTTTAGTAGGTCTACCCCACCTTTAGATTTCATGCATATTTTTAGTACCCCCACCCCCCCTCGACATACAAAAAAATGCATTCGCGAGTACAGATTCGCAGACTTTTCAACGTAAAAATGCGCACTCAAATATGAATTCTGAACAGTCCCTAATGGGAGCTAATGGGGGGCATAGAAAAATAAAACTCTTCGGGAACTGCAATATTTTATAATAACAACTACAATAAAGTTACCTACTAGCAGTTTGGTGCATCCATCATCCTTGCAAATTTGCAATCATCCGCCGAGGACTTGCGGCCGCACATTTGGTCATTTTATTCAAGAAATTTTAAAACACTAGAGGGATCAAAAGTCGCTACTTGCGCCACCTGCAGTTTTCTACTTTTTTTTTTTTTGTCTGGGACGAGTCACGTGACCAAGTGCGGTGGTCATGTGACCAGGCAGCCCGTCACAGCTGATACTGCGCTTCTGTTGAGTGGAATAATTTTGGGAGAAAAGCAAGAAATTAGGCGATCACCAGCATTGCTTGGGTGTCAACTGCGGGCAGAAGGTCAGTTTGATGTCGATTGTCCATCTTGCATTCCAATGAAGGCTGCTTTGGCGTAATTTTGCCGTTTCATCAGATTCTAGAATATCGGTCACCGAAAATGATAAAATCCAGGCAAGCTCACTGACCTAAGTGGACTGTGTCAAGACAATTGATGGTCAAACCGGCCTCTGAGAAACAAAGAATATGTATGTCAACAAGTGACATCAGTTAATTGCAATTAGGTGTTTGTTGGTCTGGCATTGAGCTGTGTACATGTTGTACGTGATGTATCCATTGTATGATGTAATGTTTACAAATACAGCAGTCAGTCAGGTGGTCATCAATCACAGAATGAGGTAGCTTTCAACCTAGATAATATTGTGTGTAATCCTATTTATCATGATATTTATTTGTTTTGTTTATTTGCCATTTCAGCTTTGGAGCAGGATGAAGCTGACATGCGGCTGCCTCAATGTCCACATCAACGCCAAATGCAAGGAGGTGAAAGCGTCAGACGTCAGCCAATTAGGTCAGTGTGTCTTGCGGTGCAGTGGTGTCTCGATTGCCGTAACTGAATCTGCTTGTTTATAAGTGTACATCTCCTGAGGTGGGGGTGTTGATGTCGGGTTGACATGATGAATCTAGGGTTCCTTGGCTTGTGTGTCCAAGGCATCTCACTGAATTCTCCTTGACTAAAGCCTACTAATCTTGCTTCTCGTACTAATTGTAGTTCCTCAATTCCTTATGATGGCGTTTGTAATTATCACTCAAGATGTAATATAAGCTATTAGATAGATTGATATTGTAAGTGCAGCCCTCTAAGCCTGGTTCTTGATTGATGAGATGGGAGGACGGGAGGGAGTCCTCAACATGTTACACATTCACCCATGTGAGGGATCTTTCACTTGCCCAGCACAGACACTGATACAAGGGGCTGCCAATTTAACGTTTCATCCAAATGACATCCAGCTGGGATTTTGCTCATGAAAGTCCACTGAGAATTTTGGGTTCCCCAACCAGTGTTCAAACCTTTGCAGGTTCAGACCTTCAGCGGAGCAGGCGGGAACCTCAACCATTCTGCCACCCAGTTGCTATTGAGCATGTTGAGATTGGCTGAGAGAGTGGGCATAGAATATGAAATCAACTGGGACTTATAAGATTAGCACGAGTTTAGGATATCTATCTTTTTGAATCAGAACAGTGTAGAAACGAGATGTTATTAAAGATACGAAAGGAAACCAAATTGATGATCTTAAACCTTTATATAAAGTGACTCTTTGGTGAGAACTAGTGACACAAAACAACAAAAGTCCAAGTCACTGTCAAAAGTGTTTTGAGTGCGACACTTTTCTATTAGGTCTAAACTGCCAATCACAAGCACATACAGACAGGGACCTCCTCTGGACTGTGGACCCGTCTGTGGTCTTATTGGAATTTCCAGCTTGTTGTCTGGACTTGGTCTGATGCAAGGTGTAGTTATGGATTGCAGGAAATCCCAGTTAAATATGAAGCCTTCTTAAACTTCAAAGATTAATCCATTTATAGTTGTACCATGTTGTACTGAGAACTACAGACTCTTAGTTGATTATGGTTTGCATAAGTGAATGTCCACTCTGATGAGGGGGGGGGGAAGAAGGTTGGACTTAAGGTAGCGTGCTAGGCTGCCAATGGCTGGGTCCAGGGTTCGAATCCTGATCTTGCCGAGTCACCTGTACTGGGCCTATGTTGGACGGCTGTTTCAATCATCCTTCACCTCATTGCCATGTCCTCCTGCCCTAATTAGTCTCCCAAGTGCATAAATAGACAGACAGACAGACAGACAGACAACTTTATTCGACTATAAGTTTGACATAACATACAGTAATTACATAAACACAATAGGTATAGACGTCAGGAGACCCAAGTTAAGGCTAATAAATAGCCGCTACCACAGGGGCCACCAAAGATAGTACACTAATATAATTTATACATTTCTAAGACAATCAAAATGCTGTGAAATGAAATCTATTTTAGACTTGTCTTTCATGTATTAAAATATTACAATATGAAATTAGAGTAAATAATCATTATTACGGACAGATAAAATAAAATATCAGCAGGAAATTAGGAAAGAGACGCTGGGCAGATATGATGACCTATGGATACCCAAGGATCAACTGCAGATATAACAAAATGGAATGTTGCAGGTTGTCTCATATTGATTAACTAGTTGTTTTTTTATATAGAGGGCAAAACCATGTAAGCTATGTGTATTTATTTTGCTTAAAATATTATTCGGAGTCTGATTTATTAATGATGGTAAACTATTTCTCAAACAATGTTTAGAAAATTCATATTGTAGCATGGGGGTCATTAACATTTCTCTGCCTCTGGTTTCATATGAATGAACATCGGAGTGATGCACAAAATTATAAGTACTAAAATAGGCTGGGAGGCAGCCATTTTTTAACTTAAAATAAAACTTTAATTGTTGCAATTTGAGAACATCCTGTATTTTTAAAAGGCTAAGCTTATTAAAGATTGGATCTGTGTGGGCATTATATTTATTATGAGTGATTATACGTACAGCTTTTTTCTGCAGCTTAAAAATTCTTTCTGCTTTGTGACCCCAAGCTAACACTCCATAATATAAATGTGGGGAGATTAGGGATTGATAAATAGTTAGAAGAATATCAGGAGGTAAGAAACTTTTTAATCTATTTAAAATTCCAACTACTTTGGATATTTTATGTGATATTTTTTCGATATGGTAAGACCATTTAAGATGTTTATCTAAGGTGATACCCAAGAAATCAAACCTGTCACAGATTTCAACTGGAGTATTTTCAATAACAATGTTAGGTAGATTTATTCTTTTATTAATCATATGGAACACCATGGCTTTAGTTTTACTAGCATTTAATGACAGCTTGTTACATTTGAACCAGTTGCATAACTTGAGTAATTCAGCATTTAAAACAGTCTCAATGTTCTCATTGCCTTGAATTAGCGTTTCAAAGGTTGTAAAAATAGTTGAGTCATCTGCATATAGCACTAACTTCAATTTTTGACAAGCAAAGGGTATATCGTTTAGGTATATAATAAATAAGAGTGGACCAAGCACAGAGCCTTGAGGAACCCAAGTTGTTATTAAGGCAGATCCCGATAGCTGTCCATCATATTCTGTTATTTGTTGTCTGTCGGAAATATACGATTTCAAAAGGTTTAATGATTTTCCAGATATTCCATAGAAAGCCAGTTTATTGAGGAGAATATTATGGTCTAATGTATCAAAAGCTTTAGATAAGTCAAGAAAGATATTTATTGGTGTTGAATGATTTTCTATTGCATAAGTAATACGGTCTAACAGTTCAAGGCATGCAAATTCTGTAGAATGGTTTTTTAGGAATCCATACTGGCTGGAATAAAAAAGCTTGTGGTTGTGAAAATAGGAATAAATCTGATTAAAGATAACTTTTTCAAAGATTTTAGAGAAGGGTGATAAAAGTGAAATAGGGCGGTAGTTATTAGGTAGCGTATTGTCATCTTTTTTGTGTAATGGTATTACCTTTGCAATTTTTAGGTTATTTGGAAAAACACCAGATTTAAGAGACTGGTTGATGATTATAGTTAGCGGCTTGATAATTGAGTCTGCTATAGATTTTAAAAGTTTCATGGATATACCATCAATGCCTGTGCTAGTTTTGGGTTTCATTTTGTGAATAATTTTTAATATTGTGTCTTCAGAAACAGGTGTAAAAGTAAACGTTGTACTGGGTTTGTCTACATGGTCCTTATATGATAGGTGTCCCCGACACTGAATTTTAGATGCTAAGACGGGGCCAATGTTACTAAAGTAATTGTTGAAATTTTCGGCTATATGTTTAGGATCATTTATAATACGGTTATCAAATTTCAGGAACTCAGGTGAAGTTCTATTTTTATTTTTTGTATTAATAATTTCTTTTATAGTTCCCCAAGTTTTCTTAATATCTTGTTTAAATTTGGTGAAGCAATCATTATAATACATCAATTTAGCAGAACGTATGTTTTTCTTCAGAATCTTGTTATATACTTGCAAGTTATTCTTTAATGTGTAATGCATTGGGTTATTGTTTGGAGTAGCTTTAAGTCTCTTGTACAGTTTGTCCCTGAAACGTATAGAGTTTATTATGCCATTGGTGATCCATTTGTTTAGCTTATGTTTATGTCTGTTGAAACGAACAGTTTTACTTTGGATATGTTTGTTTCTCGCAGATTGAATAACACCTTGAAGAATGGCATAGTTTGAGTTTGGATCAGCTGATTCTGTCAGGTCGAGTTTATTTGTGATATCACTTGAAAGTAGTTCTTGTCTAAAATTGGCTAGAGTTTCCATGTTAAATTTCTTTATTTCTATATATTTATTTGGAGTTATTTTGGCAGTTAGATAATCAAGACATATAAAATAAGGTTGGTGATCTGATAAATTTTGAAGAAGGATGCCTGCAGTGGTTGGGGAAAAAGACTGAGACAGTTTACAAAATATATTATCTATGAGGCTTGCACTATTTGCAGAGAATCTAGTAGGGAGTGTTAGCTTGGGGATGTAGCCGTGTGAGCTTACTAAGTCAAAAAATTGAGAGGAAATCGATTTTGTGTCTATTTTTAAAAGATCAATGTTGAAATCACCGACAAAAATTGCTTCATATTTATGATGTTCAAACATAGAAACCAATTGAGAGAATTCACTCAAAAAAGTTTGGTGGTCAGCTTGAGTTTCTCTTGGCAACCTGTATATATTACCAATTATAAGTTTTGTATTACATGTTTGGACCTCAATGACTTGCTCCTCCCACTTTCCAACAATTGACAATCCAACCTGCAAAACTTCATAAGTATACTTTTCATCAAGATATATGGCTAACCCCCCATGTTGACTTTGACTCTTTCCTTTATGTATGAAATTATAACCACTAATCTTAAAGACATTTGTATCAATATCATCACCCAAGTTTCTTGCAAACACAAGGCATCAAATTTACAATCTTCTTCGTTGAGCATTTCAAGATATATTTTCAATTGATCCAGCTTTGCACCCAGACTCTGGCAGTTAACACAAAAGATTTTGAAGGTATTTTTCTTTTCTTTAAGGGTTTTTATTAATTTTTCAGATTCATAGTAAGGGGAAGGTGTTAAAAGAAGGGGTTCTTCATGGTTATCATCACCAAAGTCTGATTGCAACTGTTTTTCCAGGATATCAATGAGAGAATCACCATCTAAATTCCCACCGTCTCTCTCTCTGTTACCAGCTGATATGGACATAATTAACAAGGATTAGCATGGCTATAGAAAGACCAGTGATTTCGAGCATTAACAAAATTGTGTATATCATTTCATCAGCAGATAAACAAATTGGATAATGAATTAAGTTTGTCTGAGAGGTATTATAGCATACATACAAAACAACATTTACAAAATGGAGCATTTAGGACATCACCTAGGAGCAGGGAACAATTGAAATAATAGTAAATACAACGAAGATAGACATGATCATTTTTCTCTTAAATATCATATTATTAGTCAATTGAGTGTTATTAACCTAGATAGCCACCAGTTATTTGTGTCATTTCCAATTTGAATTCGAGGTACAGGAGCAATAAGTGAAAATCGATTTCAAGTCTTTTGTATTATTAAGCACGATCAAGCATTGGCATGAGTTCTTTACGATTATAATCATCAACCAAATAGGTCATATTAAGTAAAAAAAAACACAAAAAAACAACATACATCTACAACTAGTAAGAGCAACAGTCATAGCCTTAAAATAGGTAGTTGATTAATTAATGTAACATCGTTATTTAAAAAATATGCATTTGGCAAATAAATTTTTAATTCAACGCATATGCAATTAGTGAGCAATTTGTTGTAGCAACAGTCTCGGAATCACCATAATAGAGTTCATCAAATCAAAGAGAGTATTATATTTCAATTAGAGCACTATCAGATGTTTTACATCTAATACAATTTAGGATGATATAAACATGATGTTACCAGCATATAAAATAAGTTATAAGATCACGCATAGGGTAAACAAACAAAAAGAAACATAAGTAATTAAGTTTAAGTTTGGCAATGCATACAGTTTAGCAATATGAAAGTCACATACAGTTCAGCAATATGAAAGTCACTGTCACATCAATTGCACATATATATTTGTTGAAAATTATACAACTATATCAGGTCGACAATAACCGTAATGGTAACTATGAAAAATTTTGAGTTTAATTAATTAATTATTTTAACTTGAAGTTTGTGAGATATATCTGCGCACATCCATCAAAATGAAACCAAAAGTATTTTCACCTTTCCATTCATTTTTGACACCGATATCTTTGTGATTCAGCCTTAGGCCAGTACCCCAATGTTTATCAGTGGTCGCCTCAGCAAGGATCGCATCTCCGGTTTCTTCAAGGAATTTCTTAGCCCGCGCATTTTGAGAGAACCTAGCTTTGCAAGCCTCTGCAAGCAGATCAGCTGCGCGAGCACGCCATTCTTTTATCGTAACATTGATTGAATCACCGAGTCTTTTACACGTAACTGGGGATACTGTCATACGTATTTTCTTGGCCATCGCCAGATCTTGAGCAAAGAGGGCTTTTTGATGTTGCAGAAATTGTTCAACATGTGGATAGATTTGGCCACCAAGCGTGAAAGGGGAAGGGTGAAAATTTGAAAGTGGGGAATGGGCAGAGCAAAAGGCTACCATGTCGCCGACACGCACTGTGGTGATATTTGCAGGATCCAAATCTTTTGGCAAAATGTGGAGGTTCTCGATTGTGTATGTTCGATCATTGATGATGAGTTTGTCAGAAACTAAGACAGCCTTGTGTTGTAGTTCTCTGGCTTTCATCATGATAGGATAGAGGGCATTGCGTCGAGAGTTAATTTCTTCAGGGAAGTCCTCCCTGATAGATATGCTGGAGCCTTTAAGATTTCTATGTGCATTCCAGATTTTTTCACGATCAGCAGTACAATTGAACCGAACAAACAGAGGCTGTGGTTTCGTCTTGGAGGGCAATCTGTGACAAAGATTAAATTTCATAGCGGTTGCATCATTGACCTTCATGTTATTCTGCATTACCAGCTTAGCTACAGCCTCACAATCTTCATCTGGTTTTTGCAAAACACCATGGAAAATAAGGTTTTCTCGCCTGCTGTACATCTCAAGTTTGACAACTCTCTCTTTTTTAAAAGATCTTGATTGTTGGACTTCAGAAAGGCATTTTCTTGCTGAAGGACACAAATGTCTTTTTTCATAGAAGATACCTCTTCTTAAACTGCTTCAATTTTGGATGCATTCGATTTGGAGTCACCAAAGACCTGATCTAACTTTCCTGACATGCAGTTTACTTCAGATCTTAGACTACCAATTTGCTTGGAAAGTTGAATTAACAGCTGATTTGTATTGAGTTCACTTATATCAAGTTCATCAAACTCCCTGGCATCGTCAAACTCAGCTTCCTCTGCAACTTCCTCCTGAGACACAGACACTGTTTCACTCATAAGAGTCTGTGATCTGGTTCCAAAGGGCATTTTGAAACGTTTTTCTGGACCACTTCAAATGTTCAAAATGTGTCACAATGTTATTGTTGTGATGGTTGAGTAACTTCAGGCCTGACTCATATGATTGGACTCAGCTCTGTTACAGCATGAATGAACACATGCAGATGAATGTCTTGATGTATTTCACATGAAATCACAGTTTACACATGCTTCACAGTTTATGGCACATTTTCATGTTGAAGATTAATTGATATTATACATTCTTCAAATCTGTGTCATGGAAATTGAAAACTAGCATGAAGGAAAGAGCATATTTAGTCCATAGCTTTCCATGCAAAAAATTTAAAACGTTCTTATTTCACCAACCGTAGTAGAAAATCATGTCATATTTCACAGATCATTTCCAGATGTATCCCATTTAGCTCCAATGATTAGAAAAATTGTAAGGTATTAGTCCATTTCATTAAAATAATCCAATTTGTTAGGAGCAAATGAATGCATGTACATGGCAATGCACCACCAGGCACGTAAAGCCCCAATCATCCATCCACTCTGATGAGAAGTTGTCTATTAAAGCTCCTGAATAAATTAACTTTAACTGTAACATGATGTCATTAATTGATGTAACATTTTCATTGAATTGCAGGAATATCAAATGGGAATCCGGAGGCGGATGAGTTCTTCCAGCTGGACCTTGCGGAAGTGCCCCTGGACCTGGAGGGGATCCGCGTGGAGCACGCTTGTCTGGTGAAGAAGAGGGAGGTCCAGTCGTGGGCCATCCATCGGTGTTTGAACTGCGACACTCTGACCCATGCAGTCAGCAGCGCCCAGGGCAGCGTGGGTAAAGTGCTCGTCAACACTAGTCTCAAGGTGCGTTGGGAGCCTGCAGGTGGGGCTGGTAGGGGTACTGGGGTAGTACTCAAGGGTTGGGAGCAGCATAAATTCGTGGATGTTAGGGCTGAATGATGAATTGCAAATTTACCCTTCGTATCACGTTGTGTGATGAATTCATTTCAATTATTTTTCGTTATTTTGTATGAAAAAAGTCCATTTATTTCGTGAAATTCTAGTTTTTAAGGACAAATTTGCACATTTTTATGTCCTTCCCTTGTCTACGAATTTATCGTATGGTTTAAAGACATCGCGAAACGATGCATATGGCATCTCAGCTTATTATCGTGCAGCCCTACTGTGTGTGTTGTGATTGGTGTCTCCATATAATATGCTTGTGATCATATTCATCATAATGATCGTCCAATTGATTTAAGTGAATTTTAATTTTTTTTGCAGAGCGACACCACCATCCAAGAATCTCTCATGAAGTCACCTGATTTTTCGCCCCTTTACAAAATCGTCATCCGGAACAGAAACGACAACTACCAGGTCAAGTCTCTAGGTAAGTTGGCCCATGATGTTTTTACAACTCTCTACTTCAAGTAGTATAACCCCACTTGCCAAGCTGCCAGAAGCTGTCAAATTTGTGAAAATCTTCATGAAATGGAGGGTTGGTCTAGTGGTAGTGTGCGAGGCTGCCAATTGCTGGGTCCAGGGTTCGAATCCAGCTCTTGCAGGGCTATGTTGGACGGCAGTTTCAGTCATCCTTCGTCTCTAGGCTGTGTCCTCCTTCTGTCAAGATTAGCCTACCAAGTGCATGAATACAGGACGTAAAGCCCCAATCATCCATCCATCCTGCCAATCCTGGAAAAGCCTGGAATTTAGTTTCTCAATTTCCAGGCCTTAAAAAGCCTGGAAAAACCAGCATTTTGAACAAAAAGGCCTGGAAAAGCCTGGAATTTAGTTTGTATGGAAATAAAAATAGTCCACTGCTAAATGTTTGGCAATTCTTAGCGACAATCGGACAAAAGTACAAATAGCATGTTCAGAAAAAAATGCATGTGTTGTGTCTTTAATTGGTCAGTTCATCAACTAATTGGCCTGGAATTTGGGAAAAATTGGTCTGGAAAAGGCTGGAATTTTGTTTCAAAAAACTGCGGACATCCTGATCTGAGGGATATATGGCAATATGATATGACTCTGATTTGTTGTTTTCTTTCAGGCCTGGAGTCGGGGCAGTACGAATCTCTCCGCAAATTGCTCAGCAGCATCCAGCAGCAGATGGACTCCTTCTTGTCCCGGGAGGAGGCCGCTGTGGAAGCCAGAATTAGGTCAGTGGAACACTCCTCTGGTGGCTGTTTTGTTAACTAAATTTATGAAATTTACCATTCCTCCCCCGTCGGGAGTCCTGGGAGAATTATCAATCAGCCAACCGATTTACGCCTTAAAATGAAGCAGTGTTGCCTGTCCATTATTTTTGCGATGATTGTATCTCTCTTTGTATTCTTTTCTATCATATATATTTTTCTTGGTATTTCTCTCTTTATTAGTCTGCCCTCATGACCTCAAATTGTTTCCAGGCTGCAGTTACTCTCTATGAAAGTGAAATGCCAAATAAATTCCTATATTCTAAGCTTTACTTCCACCAGTTTGTAATTATTTAGTTGCAAGTGCTGTAAAAGTTTTCCAATTGCCATTTGATGAATTTATTTTCCCACACAGAAAATATGAAGAACAACAGAGAAGTCAGTATGCAGAATTGCAAAGCAAAATCCGTCGAGACAAAAATACCCTTATTAGGTAAGATGCAAATTAATTTCAGATGCTTTACGTTCTCGCAAGTATCTTTTAATTTTAAATCAAATATTTTGACTCGCTGTAAGTGATTAGCATGAATTTTGCATGTAAAGTTTCTCATTGAATGTATTCTATGACTGCATTCAATTCTTTGTAGGAAAGTCTGTCACTACTTATCTTTTGTTTTAGATGTTGAGAAAGGTTCACCATTTCTTCTGTATCTTTAGATTTGAAATATGGTTAGAACTTCTTGTTAATTCTTGTTAAATTCAAAGACAAATGTAAGCTATAAGATGTAAACAATTTTCTTGTCGACTTTCAGTTTAGTATTGGCGTCCGAAGACGAAGAAAAAATGACTACCTCCCCTCCGTCAAATGCCAACACGGGTCAGTTCACTTGAATTTCTTTTCCTCTTGTAATATGCTCTAGATATTATTAAAGTTCTTCAGTAAGATTTGCTTGTGACATTGCCTTCTTAGCGATGGTGTATGAATGCACACATGCGTTCATGTGGTGCACCAAAGGGTTGAAATTTGGGCTGGAAATACCAAATTGGGAATCAAAATTCTGAAATGACTTTAACACATTTCAAATTAACTCCCAAACTGTCAAATGCCGTAGAACCAGGGATACAAAAATAAATTTTCTCTTAAAAGGTAGAATTTCTCTTGAAATTTTTCTTTTTTTAATTTATCTGGAATTATCTTAAATTTGATATTTCTTCTCCAGAACCCATAGAAGCCCAGGAGTCCCCATTGGAAGCCAAACCCCAAACGTTAGTCCACAAAGTCAAGCCGCCTTCTAGTCTCAAACAGCAACCCAAGGTAAGATAGGGACTGCTGACCTTATCATCTCCATCACATCTGCCTGTTATGGTTATTGCCGACCCTTGTCCGCCATGCCAAAGAAAAAAAAGTTAAATTTTTTTTTTAGTGCCTTCACTTCTGAAAAAATGTATGCCTGAATCAAATCCTAGCTGGAACACTGTGCAACCTAATTCTTTTTATGGATGTTTATATTTCAAGTTAATTTAAAATAAATTAATCAGTTAATGTTAGGTGATGAAATAATCTTGGAAACCATCCCTTTCGTTCAAATTTATAGCCTGTGGAATATGAGTAGTCTTTTCTTAATATGAATGATGAGAAATCTGTCTTTCAAGACACTCGAAATCATTTAACTTCTATTAGAATATTGAATAATATACAGACCATAATGTTCTGATGCTGATTCTGATATTTGTCCGTTTTGCAGAGTAACCTTCGCCAAGAGCCAAAGAAAGGAAGAGAAATGAACGTTGACATCGATGAACTGGATGGTGAGTAGTCGATTCAGATATATTTATGATTATTTATGAATAGTTGCTGCATTAGTCAAGGAAGAAATTGCTTTTGAGTCTTGTTTCTAGACCAAAAATGTCTAGAAGGGTGCGTAATGAAACATTTGAGAGCCTTTGGGGAGCAACCCTTTGTTCGTATAGGAGTTTCCTTCACAAACTAGGAAAAACACTCAAAAAAACTTCGGCCTATCACAAATACTTATTTTGTCTGTTTTTTGGTGACGCAAGAAGGGATTCCAAGTTGTTTTTCTGAGTTCCCTAGTTCAATAACCTGAGAACCTCTACAAAAAAAAACAAGTTAGAATGATAGGAATATAAGTCAAAGGGAGAAAAAGTATTGAAAAAGGTCAATTTTGTGAGATGTCTGGAAATAATTTCCTGAGTATCATCTTTTATGTAAGTTTGTAACTAAATGATCAGATGGTGCCTGTAGCTCTGTTCTAATTCATTAAAATAATAAAATAACATAATTAATTATATTTCTCGATTTCAGTCTTCGACCTGGAAGACCTCCATGATGACGATGGTCGGGCGTTCTACATGTCAGATGATGAAAATGACGACACTGATGGTAAGTCTCGGGATGAGGAGATAATATATTTTCTAGCGGAAAAGGCAGAAATCAAACTTCAGCTCATGAAATGTCTGTTAGTAGTTTTTGTATCATGGCTAGGTAGAGATAGATGATTAATTTGTGCCCTGCTATAGAAGCAGCCTCTCTCTATTTGGCTCTTTGTAACTTTGATATATATATATATTATTCTGAGCAGTATATAAATTGATGTTGTTATTTGCCCTGGCAGGAGTCAAAACTTAATCCATTAACCCATATTTTTACATTGAATTTTAGTATTCAAAGATTTTGTTTTCTCTTGGGGCATGAGATTGAGACATGTACAATTAAAGATAAAATTAATAAACCTAATTAGTAATTATATGACAATGGCGACGGCAAATACTTAGTAGAATTACATACTGATATAAATACTAAAACATTTGGCAGCTGGGACAAAGTAAAACATAAAAATAAAATACTAGAATACTGACAATGTACTTAAAATTGTATTGTTTCTGCCAACACAGATAGCACGAATGAAGAGTTCTTTGGATCTCGGGGCGGCCCCCGTTCGTCGCATCCTTCCTTCATCTCCTCCTCAGTCCCCGTCTCCGTACCTCAGTGGGGCACAGGGCAGAGGAGGGGCAGGGCCTACTCCAATGTCAGTGAGGACGAAGATTCAGACAAGGTATGTGACAGTGTTAGATTCGGACAAGGTATGTGACAGTGTAAGATTCGGACAAGGTATGTGACAGTGTAAGATTCGGACAAGGTATGTGACAGTGTTAGATTCGGACAAGGTATGTGACACTGTTAGATTCCGACAAGGTATGTGACAGTGTTAGATTCCGACAAGGTATGTGACAGTGTTAGATTCCGACAAGGTATGTGACAGTGTTAGATTCCGACAAGGTATGTGACAGTGTAAGATTCGGACAAGGTATGTGACAGTGTTAGATTCGGACAAGGTATGTGACAGTGTAAGATTCGGACAAGGTATGTGACAGTGTTAGATTCCGACAAGGTATGTGACAGTGTTAGATTCGGACAAGGTATGTGACAGTGTAAGATTCGGACAAGGTATGTGACAGTGTTAGATTCCGACAAGGTATGTGACAGTGTAAGATTCGGACAAGGTATGTGACAGTGTTAGATTCGGACAAGGTATGTGACAGTGTAAGATTCGGACAAGGTATGTGACAGTGTTAGATTCAGACAAGGTATGTGACACTGTTAGATTCCGACAAGGTATGTGACAGTGTTAGATTCCGACAAGGTATGTGACAGTGTTAGATTCCGACAAGGTATGTGACAGTGTTAGATTCCGACAAGGTATGTGACAGTGTTAGATTCCGACAAGGTATGTGACGGTGTTAGATTCGGACAAGGTATGTGACAGTGTTAGATTCCGACAAGGTATGTGACAGTGTAAGATTCCGACAAGGTAGGTGACAGTGTTAGATTCGGACAAGGTATGTGACAGTGTAAGATTCGGACAAGGTATGTGACAGTGTTAGATTCGGACAAGGTATGTGACAGTGTAAGATTCGGACAAGGTATGTGACAGTGTTAGATTCCGACAAGGTATGTGACAGTGTAAGATTCGGACAAGGTATGTGACAGCGTAAGATTCCGACAAGGTATGTGACAGTGTAAGATTCCGACAAGGTATTTGACAGTGTTAGATTCCGACGAGGTATGTGACAGTGTTAGATTCAGACAAGGTATGTGACAGTGTAAGATTCGGACAAGGTATGTGACAGCGTAAGATTCCGACAAGGTATGTGACAGTGTTAGATTCCGACAAGGTATGTGACAGTGTAAGATTGACGAGGTATGTGACAGCCTTAGATTCGGACAAGGTATGTGATAGTGTAAGATTCCGACAAGGTATGTGGCAGTGTTAGATTCGGACAAGGTATGTGGCAGTGTAAGATTCGGACAAGGTATGTGACAGTGTAAGATTCCGACAAGGTATGTGACAGTGTTAGATTCGGACAAGGTATGTGACAGTGTAAGATTCGGACAAGGTATGTGACAGTGTAAGATTCGGACAAGGTATGTGACAGTGTTAGATTCGGACAAGGTATGTGACAGTGTAAGATTCGGACAAGGTATGTGACAGTGTTAGATTCCGACAAGGTATGTGACAGTGTTAGATTCGGACAAGGTATGTGACAGTGTTAGATTCGGACAAGGTATGTGACAGTGTAAGATTCGGACAAGGTATGTGACAGTGTAAGATTCGGACAAGGTATGTGACAGTGTTAGATTCGGACAAGGTATGTGACAGTGTAAGATTCGGACAAGGTATGTGACAGTGTAAGATTCGGACAAGGTATGTGACAGTGTTAGATTCGGACAAGGTATGTGACAGTGTTAGATTCCGACAAGGTATGTGACAGTGTTAGATGCCGACAAGGTATGTGACAGTGTTAGATTCCGACAAGGTATGTGACAGTGTTAGATTCCGACAAGGTATGTGACAGTGTTAGATTCCGACAAGGTATGTGACAGTGTAAGATTCGGACAAGGTATGTGACAGTGTAAGATTCGGACAAGGTATGTGACAGTGTAAGATTCGGACAAGGTATGTGACAGTGTAAGATTCGGACAAGGTATGTGACAGTGTTAGATTCAGACAAGGTATGTGACAGTGTAAGATTCGGACAAGGTATGTGACAGCGTAAGATTCCGACAAGGTATGTGACAGTGTTAGATTCCGACAAGGTATGTGACAGTGTAAGATTCCGACAAGGTAGGTGACAGTGTTAGATTCGGACAAGGTATGTGACAGTGTTAGATTCCGACAAGGTATGTGACAGTGTTAGATGCCGACAAGGTATGTGACAGTGTTAGATTCCGACAAGGTATGTGACAGTGTTAGATTCCGACAAGGTATGTGACAGTGTTAGATTCGGACTAGGTAGGTGACAGTGTTAAGATTCCGACAAGGTATGTGACAGTGTTAGATTCCGACAAGGTATGTGACAGTGTTAGATTCGGACAAGGTATGTGATAGTGTTAGATTCAGTCAAGGTATGTGACAGTGTAAGATTCGAATGAGGCATATGACAGCGTGCAATAGGGTGATGCAGATTGCGCACAAAAAAATAAACTTTTGAATTTTCAATGGGGCACCCCCTAAATATGTTCCAATATATGAAAAAAAAATTCAGTAAAAATTTGAGTCAAATCGGACAAATTTTAGGGGGTGCTACCGCAATTTGAAATATAACATTGTATTGCAATGGGCGAAATCCCAGTTTTATGGGTGATGGGTGAAGGAAGGTATCCTACCACTAGAGTGTTGGTAATTTTTTTCTTATTTAAGCTTTCCACTATTCTCGTTACAAATCCATTCATATCTTGCCAAAATTCAGTCATTTCAGGTTACAGGGCACTCCTAAAGCAACAAATTTTGCCTGATTTTTACAGCATTATGGTTAGACGCGGTATTGAATAACATAACCAGGAATATAGGTACCCAATTTTAAGTTACACCATCTTATTGAGCAGGAAAAGAGCTTTAATTTGAATACCAACATGGCTATGTTGCTATATTCTACAGTATTACAGCAGTGCTTTGAATATCGGGAATTTTCGCAAATAATTGTTAATGACAAATAAGCTAATTCAACCAGGTTAGATGGTCAGAGTATGGCAGTGTTGGTATTCAAATTAAAGCTCTTTTCATGCTCCATCTATTGATGTACCTTTCATTTCTGTAACATGCTAACTCGTAATGTTATTAGATACCGCGAATTTGGTATATTTTTACTATTTTATCTTTGTAATTCTGGTGGTAGCAACATGGAGAAGTCAAAAATAATCCAAATTTGCATTGATCGGCTGTTCTTACAACCAGACCCAAAAATTATGACCATGCCGCATTGGTTTGGTGCACCAGGTATAGTTGAACTCGCTACATGCCAAATAATTGGATATTTTCGTATTGAATACTAATGTTAATTTTCATGATGCGGTAGCACCCTCTAATTTTTGTCCGATTGAGCTCAAATTTTTACTGAATTTTTTTTTCATATATTGGAACAACTTCAGGGGGTGCCCCATTAACATTTCAAAACTTCACTTTTTTGCATCACCCTAGCGTGCAAGGATGGGTGCAAGGGTCTCACTTGAAGTTTTACATTTTGATTTGTTTTCCAAATTCCAACAAGGTCATGGTGCGAATTGTTGATAGTGTTGCATAGGTCTCAATTGTGTATAAAACCTTATTCCAGGATTGTGTCATTTCTATAAAACCTTATTCCAGGATTGTGTCATTTCTATGCCCAGTGAAGTAGGCCAACTTGTGAGCACGCTTTTGCTGTCAATACCCATTATCATGGGTTAATACCGTATGTCTCTTAATCTTTGAATTATCGAAGTCCTTGTCAACTACATTGTCACATAATGTGCAACCAAGTATGTGTCACATGGAGGAATGACCCATCTTGTTGGTCAATTTAGTCTTGAGCCCATGAGGCATTAAACGGAGACCCATGGGGCATTAACAGTATCTTGTAATCCATCGCTGGGGCAACTGAAAGACCCTGACCATCCTACTGGGAAGTTGTACGAAAACATCTTCCCCAACATAATAATATATCATTGCAATCCTCATCACGCCTGTCTTATTCGTTGCAGGAGCCTGTTCCCAAAGACATGGCCGCCAGCATCAAGGCGCTCGCCCAGAGTGTCCATGACGACGGCAGAGATATTTTCGGGGAGCGGCCAAGACGACCACGAAATGCCCTGGACATGGGTAACGTGTAGTTGCAGTAGTTGCCATGGAAACTGCTGTAAACGGTTGCCATGGAGACCGTGTCTTCTATTCGCTGCACTTTGTTAAGTGGCACTTGTATTACGATATTAGAATCAGCTGATTTTAGTAGAAAACCATTTTTGCAAAAATTTATTATGACTTATCAGAATTGCTATTGATAAGGTATGTTTATATTATTGGGAGACAGATTTTTTCTGTCCGAGATACTGATGTAATCTGTATACTTATCTGTAGATGGTATAATATCATTTCATGGTAAGTAGAACTCTTCTGGTGCATCACAAATTAGCATTTATATTAGACTAACAATCTATAGTTCTGACTTTTGAAGGTCTTAATGTAGCATCTACATTTAGAGAACCCTGACTTGGTTTTAAGTCAAAGTTTGGAAAATTATGTAGAGTACATACTTCTAGATATTTTCATTAGTTTTGACGTTCTGTTAGTAAATTTAGTTGATTGCCTTTATGTGGCAAAGTGAATTTATTAGATCTAGAAAAGACAGCTGATATTTTACAGATGGAAATGTTGCCACAGTTACTGTTGCCATGGTGACTGAAGTAGCCGATATTTAGATTGACAAGTTGTTGAGATAATGTATTCTTGAACGCCTTAAGAAAGTACACGTATCCCCATTGTATTATGTGTGCCATATGTGATGTGCTATAAACCAGTGAAAATTTTTAAAAAATACCGGTACAATAACTGTCACAGTGCGAGGATACTGATATCTTAGTTCTACAGCCAGTAGCATCAGAGTGGTGCCACATGTTATTTTCTTGATTGAATTTTAACATTGAAAGTATATCTTCTCAATGACGTGGGTATTGTCAATAAATTAGAGATTTTAACTCCTTATAATTTCAGGACCATAAATGGTGCTTTTCCAAGTGACTTCTGATAATGTCACATTCATTACTTTAAAGATTTTATATTTTTGGCTAAATTGCCTATCAATGATCTAAATTCTTATAATTTTTCAATATAATTTTAATGGTCCAGTTCAACCATAAAAAGTGCTATTTCTTGCTGTTACTAGTTGATTGGTACGGTGCCTGTGCTGTTACTTAATTGCCAACTGTGTTAAGATATTGAAAGCAAAATATAAACGGATGCCCCTTGGCTATATTGTATGAGGAGTGATGAGCGGTGGCAATTACATTTGTGATATTATCTTTGTGGTATTAATGTAGTTAATACATTTTAGCATTTCTCATCTGAATTGCAAAGCATTTTGTCCGTATGATTATCACCATACTATGTATGGGAAGAGGACTCCAGGTAATTCTTGTCAAACAATTTGTTATTATTGGGAAGTGGGTGGGGCTTGGGAAGTGAAGTGGGCGTGGCTACAAGTGAGAAGTGGGCGGGGCTTTGGAAGTGAAGTGGGCATGGCTAAGATGTGGGCGGGGCTACAAGCAAGAAGTGGGCGGGGCTTGGGATGTAAAGTGGGTGGAGTTTAGAAGTTGGCTGTTACAAGTGAGAAGTGGGCGGGGCCTGGGAAGTGAAGTGGGTGGGGTTAAGAATGGGCGGGGTTATAAGTGAGAAGTGGGAGGGGTCATGATAAGTAGATACTGGACAAGGCCAATGTAATATTGAGTTTGTCTCGGCAAAGGCGAGGCTAATGTTTCTTGGGAGTTGGGTTGGGCTTGTGTTAAGTTTCATGAAGTATTCAATCGTTCAACTTGTGTACTTCCAAGTTTATAACTTTGTGATTTTATTGTCATTAAAGTTCTTGTGATGTAAAGCTTGCTTTACAAAAATACATTTCAAGTGTTTGTATTCTCTGTCATTGAAAATAATCTATTTCCGGATTGATAACATAACATAACATAACATAGGCCTAACATACATTTATTGGTCACATATGTGAAATTTGGTGGCTCTGACATCCAAAAATCCAAAAATTCAAGAAATTAAAAAAAATAGAAACAATTGAATTTTTGCATCAAGAGACCTTGATGGAGTCCGAATCTTTATGGACTTAGGAATAAAAGTATTTTTAAATCTTTTTGTCCTGGCACATGGGACTCTAGGCCTGCGACCACTGGGAAGCATTTGATATTCACTCGTAAGAGGGTGTCTGGGGTCCTTCATTATTTTATCTGTAAGTGATCTAAGTCTCTGATTGTATATCTCTGTTATTCCAACCAGAGAACAGTTTGGAAGGACTTTCTTAAGCTGTGCAGATATCATGCTGTAAAAACACGTCCCTGAATACATGACCACACTCGGGATTGTGGCATTATAGAACATGCATATGATATCTGGGTTTACTCGGAGATTTTTCATTGACCTGATGCAGTATATCCTCTTGTTAGCTTTTTTTACCTGCCCTCTTACATGTTGTTCAAACGAAAGTTTGTTGTCAATGGTTAAACCCAAATACTTGTAGCTGCTGACCACTTCAACTGCAGTATCGTTGATGGTGATTGGGATGATCTGGGAACTTAGTTTCCGAAAATCCCACACCATCTCCTTAGTCTTGGACACATTTAAATCCAGGAAATTCTGTTGGCACCCTTCATCTACAAAATGTACTGCTTTTGTGTATTGTGATGGCCTATGTGTCCGGTGTTGTTGCCATTGGCTTCGTATCTTTGCTAATTTGCCTGGGGAGCCGGAGTCTGTGGTTAAGACTGGCTGTTAAGGCCGGCTGTTCTACTGTCTTCATTCTTGATTTGAAAGTAAATTTAATTCGATATTGAGTATATTTCCGAGAAATTCGTCAGAAAAGAGCAGAGGTCACTGCTTGCGGAATTTGAAAAGTGGAGAGCACAATGTGGGCCTAGACCGAATCATCAGTCTCTTTCGCTTCGTGCATTTCCGTGAGGGGGCGGGGCTTGTCGCCCACTCGCCCGCCCCCCAGACCATGAAGTTAGATAGACTTGTCGATCTAATGTGGGCCCATGAATGACCTCCCATCTTTGTACAGGATGTGAGTCAGGGTGTGCCAACGTCCTGCTTGCCAGTGCCTGGCATGGCTATTACCTTCTAATGGTTTCCGCCTTTGCAAAGCATCTTGCTCCAGGAACACACAATTAACCATGTTCCGACAGTGGAGAGCAGACGGTGACAGTCTGCCCTCAGCAATTTGCGAGAGGGAAGTCCGCTCTCGCATGTGCTTCTGGTTATTGCTACGCCCAGTGCTGCGAGCCAGCGATGTGGTCGAGTACAGTCAATGTGGTCCTAAATGATTATTACCACCTTACACGTGTCCACAATTCCTTATCTGCGTAAAGTAGCATTAAGATTAAAGTTTGCTTGTTTATGTACAGCCACACAGAGTTGCATTGTGAATACTATAATAAATGGGTAATTCTTGTAATTCAGTCACTTCTAAGGACATAAAACTAAAAGAATATATTTATGAACAAACTAACATGCAACTGCATTGAACTTGAAGAGTCCTGTATTGCATAACCATCTGCTTTGACAAGACTAAAATATTTGTTGATACCAATGTTTGGGTTAACTTGATTTTGAACATTATGAAGGTCTACTTCCACTGAGCTGATAAGCAAATTAGTTAATACCATTTTACACAATGGTCAAGTCACTTCATAAATGACAAAACTTTTTCTTGAAAAATTCATCATATTTTTATTCCTGATTCCATGCAAAGAGTTGGTCGTGGTCAACACAAGCGAACTATGTAAAATAAAATCTAATCATCTCGTAAAATGACAACAAAAAATTCACTTTCACTTCAAAAAATGTTTAAAGACAACATTGTCTTATTACGCTTAATTAATTACCGTAATTCATAACAAACAAAAGACCTTAGTGGAATGATATAGCACAAATACGTCAATTAATTTCCCATTGAAATACACTGTAGCAGACCAGATATCACAGCACTTCAAAATTGATCGAATGTTAACAATAAATAATAATTTCTGCACAAGATATAAAATCTCGCAATTAATTATAAAGTCATAGATTTATCTTAAACATTTACAAAATAAATTGACTTGATATTAGACATAGAATATGGGATGTAGATACCTTATTACATATTGACTTGGTCTATATGGCACATCATGTCGATATAGTATCAGGGCTATTCCATTTAAAACTCTGGGGGGGGGGGGGGGTGGTCGGGCTGGTTTATTTTTCGTAAGATGTATGTACGGGTGAGCGATAATACGTTGTAGATGCTTGGGGGGCACTCGCGGAATTCACTGCAGATGTATGGGGGGGGGACTATCGTTCTATTCAGGCCTACGCAATGTAATGACGAAAATTTTTTGTGATGTATGTACGGGGGGTGAAAAAATCGAAGTTAATGCATGGGGGGGGTAAAAAAAAATCGTTTTAGATGCATGGGGGGGTCAAAATCGTAGCCCGACCACCCCCCCCCCAGATTTTTAAATGGAATAGCCCTCATTTCATCGTGTTTTATTGACGATTAATTAACAGGAATGTAGCATATTAATATCTTTACATGTACAATGATATACTTCAAAATATGCAAAGGAAAACTCTGAGATTCAATATAATTTTGCAGTTCCTGCAAAGCATTGATGTGACAATAAAGCATAATATATAAATGAGATTCTTAATGTATGATAAAGCATCAGGCAAAATACACATCTCTTGGAGAGATCTTTAACAAAAATAAACCCAAAGTACTAATTAATACTTTCACCACAAAGCTAAATAACATTCACAGAACATTATCTAAAGCTAAGCCGTATTTGATTTTAAAATATCGTATCTCTCATAGGATACAGATCACAAGCGCAAAATAAAAGAGCATAATGTTCATAAAAAGCCCACACCCACATAATTATTTATTAATTTGGCAATTAATTTGTTCCTAAGAGACATCAAGCCTCGTATATTGTATTGGCCTCATGCAAAAGTTTCCACTACTCATATAAATAACGACTGTTTCACATACGAAATTCACAGGAGTTCTAAAGAAGAATACATTTGCAGTACTATAAAGACAATTTCTCACGGGATATTCACATCACAGAAGTCCTAAAACAGAAACTAACCAGCAAAACTAAATAGCATAATTAACCCTTGTAGCCGCAACCAATTTTGAGTACGCAAAGCCGCAATGGGGGCCTCTGAGGCCCCCTCCCTTTCTCAAGCCTCAAATATACAATGGTTTTAAAAATTTACCTCAAAAGTCGTATTAGTATATCAAATTAAGTCAAAATTGAGGATAGTGGTGGTGAATTTGGAAAAAAAATGATATCTTATTGACAAAAATACAATATCAAGATTTCATTAAATTCTCATAATTCTGTCCGTTTCATAAATTTTTGGAATATTCAGTATTTTTTAAGTTATTTTGAGACCAAACTATTCTGTTAAGTATTGGGATTGTCTTCTGATTTCATTATGAACCATTTTGAGCCCTAAAAATGTCAAGAGATGAAAAAAGGAGCACTGAAAAAGGCCATTTTGGCCCTAGCCCGGCACGATCCATTTCTTCAGGCGTCCATTTCGGGCCAGTTTTTTTCTGAGAATGAAGGTCCTGCACTTCTATCATACCAGCTATGTTTCTTTACCTATAATACGAAACCCAAAACCACATGTAGGACTCGACATGTCGAAGTTCCATCTAGCGTCAATATATATAACTAAAAAATAATATAGCTACACCCACGCCACCTTCCGGACACTCCACGCGCTTTCGCGCCATACCAATTCCAGTCATATTTTGTTTTGACGCCGGAGAAGAAAGATCGACTTGCTCTACCCTGGAGCCAGGGTTCCATCGTTCTAAAGCGAGAATTGTCGAATTTTCGACTGATTTACTTGAACAACATTCTACTGGTACCTCTACCATAGCTGGAAGAACACGACAACGATTTAGAAACAGTACGAGAAGGAAAAAAAACTTGGAAGAAAACGATCCTGTCAGTGAGCCGGTCGCCATTTTGCGTCCCAACCACAGTGGCGGGAATCGCCATTTAATGCAGGAAACCTCACAAACGATGCAGATAAGTTACTTTATTCCCATCTATAACAATAACTGCTGCTACAGAACCAAATCAACTCACATAACAGGTGCTTAATACAGCACTCCATGCATTGAGATCGAGTTGAGATTCTCAGGAATATTTTTGTAATGCTAACTTTTCTCACCAGGAGAAGTACGATTTGGCTGAAGGAACATGTATGGAAATGGACGGAATCAAGACTTGTATCCTGGAACCTGTCCCGAACTAATGCAGTTATTGAATTTAAACTGTAGAGGACGCCAAAGTGCAGTATGAAATACACCACAAGGTGTCAGCACATGTATTATTCACACCATAGGCTGAACATTAGTGAACACATGATGCTACCAAGAGAGCCCTGCACAGCAGGGCTCTCCACACCTGGTTTTCCACATTATATATTAGCTCATATTAGAAATGACTGAATAAACATCAGATGGCAAATACAAGTATGAAGGGCATTCTGCAAGAGTTGAAATCACATGTAGGCCTAAATAGGTATGATTACCATGGAATTTATGTTATATTATAAAGTATCTAGAAATGGCCTGAAGGGGGGGCCGATACATGGGGTGAATGTTTTTACAATGTTTTTACATAATTTTATTACTGTTATATACTTGATTTTCATGTCTGCAAAACGAGTTTCCTGAATAAGGATAATAAAGTTTTTGTCGTTGTCATCATCATTGTCATTATAAATTATTGTTATTGTGATTATTTACTTTTAAGATCATCTATGTATTTCGCCTAAGTTAACCTGCACAAGGCATAACATCTATATCTATCTATCTATCTATCTACCTCCCAACAAACACCTCACATTAAAAAAACATTGAATCAATGTTATAAAAACGTTTAGAAATGAAAACTAACGTTTTTAAATGGTTGTTTTAACTTTTTGTGCTTGCTGGGCTATCTATCTATCTTTTTTTATTCCGAATTTCTCAGAAAAAAAAACAAGCTTATTGTAGCCCACCCCACAATTACAGGAGAGCTCTCGCCTTAAAACATGTATAATTCAGAAAATTCAATAGATGTACAAGTTGGCATTTTTGTTAGCTTTAGCGAAACTAGCAAATTAACTAGTTTAGCCATCACACCAGCGAGAAAATATACAGATGTACAGGATAACATTTAAATTGTTAGCTTCAGTGAAATCTAGCAAATTAGCCAGTTTAGTCATCACCCCGCTATATTAAGTATGTAAGATGTAGGGGATCAAAAGTCCACTCTGTTACCACATTTTTCAGGGCACTGTGTCCCAAAATTTGAGAATGGCCCATGTATGACCACAATCCTTGATTCTGGTAATTTATAAAATTTTATCACAAAATTTCAGTCAATTATCCAAAATTCCTTTCATTAATTCGGCTCCTTGCAAGATCAGTTTATTCATGTTCTAAGTTAACTTTGTGTTTGTGTCGTCCTGTCTCGTCCATATTAACATCGCTAATATTTGTCACATAGAGACATTTTAAGGCAAATATCCTAGATTGAGTTTTTGGGTTTATAGCCCCTTTAATCTGGCTGGTGTGATGGGTAAACTTGCTAATTCACTAGTTTTCTCTAAGGCTAACAACAGTGTTATCCTGTACATCTTTCATACTTAATCTGGCTAGTGTGATGGTAAAACTAGTTGATTTGCTAGTTTTCACTGAAGCTAAAGACAGTGTTATCCTCTGCGTCTTTCATACTTAAATCTGGCTGGTGTGATGGTAAAACTAATTTGCTCGTTTTCACTGAAGCTAACAACAATGTAATCCTGTGCATCTTTCATACTTGATCAGGCTGGTGTGTTGGGTAAACTAGTTAATTGGCTAGTTTACATTGAAGCTAGCAAATTGTTATCCTGTGCATCTTTCATAATTAATCTGGCTGGTGTGATTGTAAAACTGGTTAATTTGCTAGTTTTCTCTAAAGCTAACAAAACTGTTATCCTGTGCATCTTTCATACTTAATCTGGCTGGTGTGGTGGTAAAACTAGTTAATTTACTATTTTTCACTGAAACTAACAAAATGTTATCCTGTGCATCTTTCATACTTGATCTGCCTGGTGTGATGGTAAAACTAGTTAATTTGCTATTTTTCACTGAAGCTAACCTGCGCATCTTTCATACTTAATCTAGCTAGTTTGATGGGTAAACTAGTTAATTTAATAATTTTCTCTAAAGCTAACAACAATGTTATCCTGTGCATCCTTCATATTTAATCTGGCTGGTGTTAATGTAATCTACATAATTTGCTAGTTTTCTCTTAAGCTAACAAAACTGATATCCAGTGCGTCTTTCGTACTTAATCTGGCTTGTGTGATTGTAAAAAAGTTAGCTTGCTATTTTCCACTGAAGCTCACAACGATGTTATCCTGTGCATCTTTATACTCAATGTGGCTGGTGTGAGAGGTAAACTAGTTAATCTGAGAGTTTTCACCAAAATCAACAAAATTGTTATACTGTACATTTTCATACTTGCTCAATCTGGTGTGATGGATAAACTGGTTAATTTGCTAGCTTTCACTAAAGTTAACAACAATATTATCCTATGCATCTTTCATACTTGATCTGGCTGGTGTTTTGGGTAACTAGTTAATTTGCTTGTTTTCACTGAAGCTAGCAAGATTGTTATCCTGTGCATCTTTCATACTTAATCTGGCTGGTTTGATGGGTAAACTAGTTAATTTATTAGTTTTCACTGAAGCTAACAACAGTGTTATCCTGTGCATCTTTCATACTTAATCTGGCTGGAGTGATGGTAAAACTAGTTCATTTGCTATTTTTCACTGACGCTAACAGCAATGTTATCCTGTGCATCTTTCAAACTTAATCTGGCTGGTGTGATGGTAAAACTAGTTATTAAGCTAGTTTTCTCTAAAGCTTACAACAGTTTTATCCTGTGCATCTTTCATACTTAATCTGGCTGGTGCAATGGTAAAACTAGTTAATTTGCTAGTTTTCACTGAAGCTAACAAAACTGTTATCCTGTGCATCTTTCATACTTAATCTGGCTAGTGTGATGTTAAAACTAGTTAATTTACACATGTCAGCTAAAGCCAATGTTTTCTTCATGTCACAGCTACCAGGCCTTGTACCCTGGCAGAGCAAACTGGTTTACACTGAAGGTAACAACATTGTTATCCTGTGTATCTTTTATACTTAATCTGGCTGGTGTAATGGGTAGACTAGTCCATTAACTTGTTTCCACTGAAGCTAACAACAGTGTTATCCCGTGCATCTTTCATACTTAATCTGGTGGTTTTGAAGGTAAAACTAGTTGATTTGCTAGTTTTCACTGAAGCTAACAAAACTGTTATCCTGTGCATATTTCATACCTAATCTAGCTGGTTTGATGGTAAAACTAGTTAATTTCCTAGTTAGCGGGAGTTAGGGGAGTTAGTGGGAGTTAGCGGGAATTAGTGGGAGTTACGGGAGTTAGTGGGAATTACAGGAGTTACCAGTAGTTAGCGCGAGTTAGTGGGACATAGCGGAAGTTGCAGGATGTCTAGGAGTTCCGGGAGTTACATGCTTAAATGGGGCCTCCAGATTGAGCAAGTATGCAAATGTACAGGATAACAGTTTTGATGATTTTGGTGAAAACTCGCAAATTTACTAGCTTACCTCTCACACCAGCACATTGAGTATAAAAGATGACAGGATAACATTGTTGTGAGCTTCAGTGGAAAATAGCAAATTAACAATCACACCAGCTAGATTAAGTACCAAAGATGCACAGGATATCTGTTTTGTTAGCTTTAAAGAACACTAGCAAATTATCTAGTTTTACATTAACACCAGCCAGATTAAGTATGAAAGATGCACAGAATAACATTGTTGTTAGCTTTAGAGAAAATTATTAAATAAACTAGTTTACCCATCAAACGAGTCAGATTAGGTATTGAAGATGCGCAGGATAAAAATTTGCTAGCTTCAGTGAAAACTAGCCAATTAACTAGAGTACCCAACACACCAGCCAGATCAAGTATGAAAGATGCACAGGATAACAGTGTTGTTAGCTTCAGTGAAAACTAGCAAATCAACTAGTTTTACCATCAAAACAGCCAGATTAAGTATGAAAGATGCACAGGATAACACTGTTGTTAGCTTCAGTGAAAACTAATAAATTAACTAGTTTCACCATCACACCCGCCAGATTTAGTATGAAAGATGCACAGGATAACACTGTTGTTAGCTACAGTGAAAACTAGTAAATTAACTAGTTTTGCCATCACACCAGCCAGAGTAAATATGAAAGATGCACAGGATAACGCTGTTATTAGCCTTAGAGAAAACTAGTTAAATAACTAGTTTTACCATCACACCAGCCAGACTAAGTTTAAAAGATGCACAGGATAACATTGTTGTTAGCTTCAGCGAAATATATTAAATTAACAAGTTTTACCATCACTCCAGCCAGATTAAGTATGAAATATACATAGGATAAAATTGTTGTTAGCTTCAGTGAAAAATATCAATTTAACTAGTTTTACCAGCACACCAGCCAGATTAAGTATGAAAGATGAACTTGATAACAGTTTTGTTAGCTTCAATGAAAACTAGCAAGTTGACTAGTTTTACCATCACACCAGCCAGATTAAGTATGAGATAAACGCAGAATAACATTGTTGTTAGCTTCAGTGAAAACCAGCAAATAAACTAGTTTACCCATCAAACAAGCCAGATTAAGTATGAAAGATGCACTGGATAACAATCTTGCTAGCTTCAGTGAAAACAAGCAAATTAACTAGTTTAAACACCAGGCAGATCAAGTATGAAAGATGCTCAGGATAACATTGTTGTTTGCTTTAGTGAAAGCTAGCAAATTAACTAGTTTACCCATCACACCAGATTGAGCAAGTATGAAAATGTACAGGATAACAATATTGTTGATTTTGGTGAAAATTTACCGTCACACCAGATTAAAAATGAAATATGCACAGGATAACAATCTTGCTAGCTTCAGTGAAAACAGGCAAATTAACTAGTTTAAACACCAGGCAGATCAAGTATGAAAGATGCTCAGGATAACATTGTTGTTTGCTTTAGTGAAAGCTAGCAAATTAACTAGTTTACCCATCACACCAGATTGAGGAAGTATGAAAATGCACAGGATAACAATTTTGTTGATTTTGGCGAAAACTCGCAAATTTACTAGTTTACCTCTCACACCAGCCACATTGAGTATAAAAGATGCACAGGATAACATTGTTGTGAGCATCAGTGGAAAATAGCAAACTAACAATCACACCAGCTAGATTAAGTACGAAAGATGCACAGGATATCAGTTTTGTTAGCTTTAAAGAACACTAGCAAATTATCTAGTTTTACATTAACACCAGCCAGATTAAGTATGAAAGATGCACAGGATAACATTGTTGTTAGCTTTAGAGAAAATTATTAAATTAACTAGTTTACCCATCAAACCAGTCAGATTATATGTATTAAAGATGCGCAGGATAAAAATCTTGCTAGCTTCAGTGAAAACTAGCAAATTAAATAGTTTACCTCTCACACCAGCCAGATTAAGTATGAAAAATGCACAGGATAACAATGTTGTTAGCTGCAATGAAAACTAGCAAATCAACTAGTTTTACCACGAAAACAACCACATTAAGTATGAAAGAATCACAGGATACAATTGTTGTTAGCTTCAGTAAAATATATTAAATTAACAAGTTTTACCATCACTCCAGCCAGATTAAGTATGAAATATACATAGGATAAAATTGTTGTTAGCTTCAGTGAAAAATATCAATTTAACTAGTTTTACCAGCACACCAGCCAGATTAAGTATGAAAGATGAACTTGATAACAGTTTTGTTAGCTTCAATGAAAACAAGCAAGTTGACTAGTTTTACCATCGCACCAGCCAGATTAAGTATGAAATAAACGCAGGATAACACTGTTATTAGCTTCAGTCTAAACCATCAAATTAACTAGTTTACCCATCAAACCAGACAGATTAAGTATGAAAGATGCACAGGATAACAATCTTGCTAGCTTCAGTGAAAACTAGCAAATTAACTAGTTTAAACACCAGGCAGATCAAGTATGAAAGATGCCAGGATAACATTGGTGTTAGCTTCAGTGAAAGCTAGCAAATTAACTAGTTTACCCATCACACAAGATTGAGGAAGTATGAAAATGCACAGGATAACAATTTTGTTGATTTTGGTGAAAACTCGCAACTTTACTAGTTTACCTCACACACCAGCCACACTGAGTATAAAAGATGCACAGGATAACATTGTTGTGAGTTTCAGTGGAAAATAGCAAATTAACAATCACACCAGCCAGATAAAGTACGAAAGATGCACAGGATATCAGTTTTGTTAGCTTTAAAGAACATTAGCAAATTATCTAGTTTTACATTAACACCAGCCAGATTAAGTATGAAAGATGCACAGGATAACATTGTTGTTAGCTTTAGAGAAAATTATTAAATTAACTAGTTTACCCATCAAACCAGTCAGATTAGGTATTAAATATGTGCAGGATAGAAATCTTGCTAGCTTCAGTGAAAACTAGCAAATTAACTAGTTTACCTCTCACACCAGCCAGATTAAGTATACAAAATGCACAGGATAACAGTGTTGTTAGCTGCAGTGAAAACTAGCAAATCAACTAGTTTTACCACCAAAACAGCCAGATTTAAGTATGAAAGATGCTGGGGATAACACTGCCGTAAGCTTCAGTGAAAACTAGCCAATTAACTAGAGTACCCAACACACCAGCCAGATCAAGTATGAAAGATGCAAAGGATAACAATGCGGTTAGCTTCAGTGAAAACTAGCCAATTAACTAGTTTTACCATCACACCAGCCAGATCAAGTATGAAAGATGCACAGGATACCATTGTTGTTAGCTTCAGTGAAAACTAGCAAATTAAAAAGTTTTACCATCACACCGGCCAGATTTAAGTATGAAAGATGCTGAGGATAACACTGCCGTTAGCCTCAGTGAAAACTAGCAAATTAACTAGAGTACCCAACACACCAGCCAGATTAAGTATGAAAGATGCACAGGATAACAGTTTTGTTAGCTCCAGTGAAAACTAGCAAATCAACTAGTTTTACCATCAAAACAGCCAGATTAAGTATGAAAGATGCACAGGATAACACTGTTGTTAGCTTCAGTGAAAACTAATAAATTAACTAGTTTTACCATCACACCCGCCAGATTAAGTATGAAAGATGCACAGGATAACATTGTTGTTAGCTACAGTGAAAACTAGTAAATTAACTAGTTTTACCATCACACCAGCCACATTAAGTATGAAAGATGCACAGGATAACGCTGTTATTAGCCTTAGAGAAAACTAGTTAAATAACTAGTTTTACCATCACACCAGCCAGACTAAGTTTAAAAGATGCACAGGATAACATTGTTGTTAGCTTCAGCGAAATATATTAAATTAACAAGTTTTACCATCACTCCAGCCAGATTAAGTATGAAATATACACAGGATAAAATTGTTGTTAGCTTCAGTGAAAAATATCAATTTAACTAGTTTTACCAGCACACCAGCCAGATTAAGTATGAAAGATGAACTTAATAACAGTTTTGTTAGCTTCAATGAAAACTAGCAAGTTGACTAGTTTTACCATCACACCAGCCAGATTAAGTATGAAATAAACGCAGGATAACACTGTTATTAGCTTCAGTCTAAACCAGCAAATTAACTAGTTTACCCATCAAACCAGCCAGATTAAGTATGAAAGATGCACAGGATAACAATCTTGCTAGCTTCAGTGAAAACAAGCAAATTAACTAGTTTAAACACCAGGCAGATCAAGTATGAAAGATGCTCAGGATAACATTGCTGTTTGCTTTAGTGAAAGCTAGCAAATTAACTAGTTTACCCATCACACCAGATTGAGCAAGTATGAAAATGTACAGGATAACAATATTGTTGATTTTGGTGAAAATTTACCGTCACACCAGATTAAGTATGAAAATGCACAGGATAACAATTTTGTTGATTTTGGCGAAAACTCGCAAATTTACTAGTTTACCTCTCACACCAGCCACATTGAGTATAAAAGATGCACAGGATAACATTGTTGTGAGCTTCAGTGGAAAATAGCAAACTAACAATCACACCAGCTAGATTAAGTACGAAAGATGCACAGGATATCAGTTTTGTTAGCTTTAAAGAACACTAGCAAATTATCTAGTTTTACATTAACACCAGCCAGATTAAGTATGAAAGATGCACAGGATAACATTGTTGTTAGCTTTAGAGAAAATTATTAAATTAACTAGTTTACCCATCAAACCAGTCAGATTTATATATTAAAGATGGGCAGGATAAAAATCTTGCTAGCTTCAGTGAAAACTAGCAAATTAAATAGTTTACCTCTCACACCAGCCAGATTAAGTATGAAAAATGCAGAGGATAACAATGTTGTTAGCTGCAATGAAAACTAGCAAATCAACTAGTTTTACCACGAAAACAACCACATTAAGTATGAAAGAATCACAGGATACCATTGATGTTAGCTTCAGTGAAATATATTAAATTAACAAGTTTTACCATCACTCCAGCCAGATTAAGTATGAAATAAACGCAGGATAACACTGTTATTAGCTTCAGTCTAAACCAGCAAATTAACTAGTTTACCCATCAAACCAGACAGATTAAGTATGAAAGATGCACAGGATAACAATCTTGCTAGCTTCAGTGAAAACTAGCAAATTAACTAGTTTAAACACCAGGCAGATCAAGTATGAAAGATGCCCAGGATAACATTGCTGTTAGCTTCAGTGAAAGCTAGCAAATTAACTAGTTTACCTATCACACCAGATTGAGCAAGTATGAAAATGTACAGGATAACAATATTGTTGATTTTGGTAAAAATTTACCATCACACCATATTAATTATGAAATATGCACAGGATAACATTGTTGTTACCTTCAGTGAAAACTAGCAAATTAACTAGGTTCACCTCACACCAGCCAGATTAAATATGAAAGATGCACAGGGTAACATTGTTGGTAGCTTCAGACAAAACCAGATAATTCACTAGTTTTATCATCACACAAGCAAGTTAAGTATGAAAGATGCACAGGATAATAATCTTGCTAGCTTCAGTGAAAACAAGCAAATTAACTGGTTTACCTAAAACACCAGGCAGATCAATTATGAAAGATGCCCAGGATAAAATTGTTGTTAGCTTTAGTGAAAGCTAGCAAATTAACTAGTTTACCCATCACACCAGATTGAGGAAGTATGAAAATGCACAGGATAACAATTTTGTTGATTTTGGTGAAAACTCGCAAATTTACTAGTTTACCTCACACACCAGCCACACTGAGAATAAAAGATGCACAGGATAACATTGTTGTGAGTTTCAGTGGAAAATAGCAAATTAACAATCACACCAGCCAGATGAAGTACGAAAGATGCACAGGATATCAGTTTTGTTAGCTTAAAAGAACATTAGCAAATTATCTAGTTTTACATTAACACCAGCCAGATTAAGTATGAAAGATGCACAGGATAACATTGTTGTTAGCTTTAGAGAAAATTATTAAATTAACTAGTTTACCCATCAAACCAGTCAGATTAGGTATTAAAGATGCGCAGGATAAAAATCTTGCTAGCTTCAGTGAAAACTAGCAAATTAACTAGTTTACCTCTCACACCAGCCAGATTAAGTATGCAAAATGCACAGGATAACAGTGTTGTTAGCTGCAGTGAAAACTAGCAAATCAACTAGTTTTACCACCAAAACAGCCAGATTTAAGTATGAAAGATGCTGGGGATAACACTGCCGTAAGCTTCAGTGAAAACTAGCCAATTAACTAGAGTACCCAACACACCAGCCAGATCAAGTATGATAGATGCAAAGGATAACAATGCGGTTAGCTTCAGTGAAAACTAGCCAATTAACTAGTTTTACCATCACACCAGCCAGATCAAGTATGAAAGATGCACAGGATAACATTTTTGTTAGCTTCAGTGAAAACTAGCAAATTAACAAGTATGCCCATCACACCAGCCAGATTAAGTATGAAAGATAACATTGTCGGTAGCTTCAGTCAAAACCAGATAATTCACTAGTTTTATCATCGCACAAGCCAGGTTAAGTGTGAAAGATGCACAGGATAACAATCTTGCTAGCTTTAGTGAGAACAAGCAAATTAACTGGTTTACCTAAAACACCAGGTAGATCAATTATGAAAGATGCCCAGGATAAAATTGTTGTTAGCTTTAGTGAAAGCTAGCAAATTAACTAGTGTACCCGTCATAACAGATTGAGGAAGTACTAAAATGCACAGGATACCAATTTTGTTGATTTTGGTGAAAATTTACAATAAAACCAGCCAGATTGAGTATCAAATATGCACAGGATAACATTGTTGTTATCTTCAATGAAAACTAGCAAATTAACTAGTTTTACCCTCATACCAGCCTGATTAAGTATGAAAGTGCACAGGATAACAGTGTTGTTGGCTTCAGTGAAAACTAGCAAATCAACTAGTTTTACCCATCACACCAGCCAGATTAAGTGAAAGATGCACAGGATAACATTGTTGTTAGCTTCAGTGAAAACTAGTAAATTAACTAGTTTTACCATCACACCAGCCAGATTAAGTATGAAAGATTCATAGTATATATACAGTTTTGTTAGTTTCAGTGAAAACTAGTAAATTAACTAGTTTTACCATCACACCAGCCAGATTAAGTATGAAAGATGCACAGGACAACGCTGTTGTTAGCTTTAGAGAAAACTAGTAAATTAACTAGTTTTACCATCACACCAGCCAGATTAAGTTTGAAAGATGCACAGGATAACATTGCTGTTAGCTTCAGTTAAAAATAGCAAATTAGCTAGTTTTACCATCACTCCAGCCAGATTAAGTATGAAATATGCACAGTATAACAATGTTGTTAGCTTCAGTGAAAACTAGCAATTTAAGTAGTTTTTCCTTCACACCAGCAAAATTAAGTATGAAATATGCACTGGATAACACTGTTGTTAGCTTCAGTGAAAACTAGCAAATTAACTAATTTATCAATCAAATCAGCCAGATAAAGTATGAAAGATGCACAGGATAACAATCTTGCTAGCTTCAGTGAAAACTAGCAAATTAACTAGTTGACCCAAAACACCAGCCAGATCAAGTATGAAAGATTCATGGGATAATATTGTTGCTAGCTTTAGTGAAAGCTAGCAAATTAACAAGTTTATCCTCACACCAGATTGAGCAAATACAGGATAACAATTCTGTTGATTTTGGTGAAAACTCGCAAATTAACTAGTTTACCTCTCTCACCAGCCACATTCAGTATAAAAGACGCACAGGATAACATAGTTGTGAGCTTCCGTGGAAAATAGCAAATTGACTTTTTTACAATCACACAAGCCAGATTGAGTACGAAAGATGCACAGGATATCAGTTTTGTTAGCTTAAGAGAACACTAGCAAATTATCTAGTTTTAAAGTTACACCAGCCAGATTAAGAATAAAAAAGATGCAAAGGATAACATTTTGTTAGCTTTAGGGAAAATTATTAAATTAACTAGTTTACCCATCAAACCAGCCACATTAGGTATGAATGATGCGCAAGTTAGCTTCAGTGAATATTAGCAAATTAACTAGTTTTACCATCACACCAGCCAGATCAAGTATGAATGATGCACAGGATAACATTTTTGTTAGTTTCAGTGAAAAAAAGTAAATTAACTAGTTTTACCATCACACCAGCCGGATTAGAATAAGTATATAAGATGCACAGGATAACATTGTTGTTAGCTTCAGTGAAAACTGGCAGATTAACTAGTTTTACCACCACACCAACCAGATTAAGTATGAAATATGCACATGATTGCAGTTTTGTTAGCTTTAGAGAAAACTAGCAAATTAACCAGTTTTACAATCACACCAGCCAAAGTAAATATGAAAGATGCATAGGATATCACTTTTTTCTAGCTTCAATGAAAACTAGCCAATTGACTGGTTTACCTCTCACACCCGCCAGAATAAGTATGAAAGATACACAGGATAACACTTTTGTCATCTTCAGTGAAAACTAGAAAATTCACTAGTTTTACCATAACACCAGTCAGATTAAGTATGAAATATGCTCAGGATAACACTGTTGTTAACTTCAGTGAAAACTAGTAAATTAACTACTTTTACCATCACACCAGCCAGAGTAAATATGAAAGATGCACAGGATAACACTGTTATTAGCTTTAGAGAAAACTAGTAAAATAACTAGTTTTACCATCACACCAGCCAGACTAAGTTTAAAAGATGCGCAGGATAACATTGTTGTTAGCTTCAGTGAAATATATTAAATTAACAAGTTTTACCATCACTCAAGCCAGATTAAGTATGAAATATACACAGGATATTATTGTTGTTTGCTTCAGTGAAAAATATCAATTTAACTAGTTTTACCAGCACACCAGCCAGATTAAGTATGAAATAAACACAGGATAACACTGTTATTAGCTTCAGTCTAAACCAGCGAATTAACTAGTTTACCCATCAAACCAGTAAAATTAAGTTTGAAAGATGCACATTATAACAATCTTGCTAGCTTCAGTGAAAACAAGCAAATTAACTAGTTTAAACACGAGGCAGATCAAGTATGAAAGATGCTCAGGATAACATTGTAGTCAGCTTTAGTGAAAGCTAGAAAATTAACTAGTTTACCATCACACCAGATTGAGCAAGTATGAAAATGTACAGGATAACAATATTGTTGATTGTTGTGAAAATTTACCATCACACCAGATTAAGTATGAAATATGCACAGGATAACATTGTTGTTACCTTCAGTGAAAACTAGCAAATTAACTAGTTTTACCCTCACACCAGCCAGATTAAGTAAGAAAGATGCACAGGATAACAGTTTTGTTTGCTTCAATGAAAACTAGCAAATTAACTAGTTTACCCATCACACCAGCCAGATTAAATATGAAAGATGCACAGGATAACATTGTTGGTAGCTTCAGTCAAAACCAGATAATTCACTAGTTTTATCATCACACAAGCCAGGTTAAGTATGAAAGATGCACAGGATAACAATCTTGCTACCTTCAGTGAAAACAAGCAAATTAACTGGTTTACCTAAATGACCAGGCAGATCAATTATGAAAGATGCCCAGGATAAAATTGATGTTAGCTTTAGTGAAAGCTAGCAAATTAACTAGTTTACCCATTACACCAGATTGAGGAAGTATGAAAAAGCAAAGGATAACAATTTTGTTGATTTTGGTGAAAACTCGCAAATTTACTAGTTTACCTCTCACACCAGCCACATTGAGTATAAAAGATGCACAGGATAACATTGTTGTGAGCTTCAGTGGAAAATAGCAAATTAACAATCACACCAGCTAGATTTAGTACGAAAGATTCACAGGATATCAGTTTTGTTAGCTTTAAAGAACACTAGCAAATTATCTAGTGTTACATTAACATCAGCCAGATTAAGTATGAAAGATGCACAGGATAACATTGTTGTTAGATTTAGAGAAAATTATTAAACGAACTAGTTTACCCATCAAACCAGTCAGATTAGGTATTAAAGATGCGCAGGATAAAAATCTTGCTAGCTTCAGTGAAAACTAGCAAATTAACTAGTTCACCCAACACACCAGGCATATCAAGTATGAAAGATTCACAGGATAACATTGTTGTTAGCTTCAGTGAAAACTGGCAAATTAAAAAGTTTTACCATCACACCGTCCAGATTTAAGTATGAAAGATGCTGAGGATAACACTGCCGTTAGCTTCAGTGAAAACTAGCCAATTAACTAGAGTACCCAACACACCAGCCAGATCAAGTATGAAAGATGCACAGGATAACAGTGTTGTTAGCTTCAGTGAAAAATATCAATTTAACTAGTTTTACCAGCACACCAGCCAGATTAAGTATGAAAGATGAACTTGATAACAGTTTTGAAACTAGAAAATTAACTAGGTTTACCCTCACACTAGCCAGATTAAGTTTGAAAGATGCACAGGATAACAATCTTGCTAGCTTCAGTGAAAACAAGCAAATTAACTAGTTTAAACACCAGGCAGATCAAGTATGAAAGATGCTCAGGATAACATTGTTGTTAGCTTTAGTGAAAGCTAGCAAATTAACTAGTTTACCCATCACACCAAATTGAGCAAGTATGAAAATGTACAGGATAACAATATTGTTGAGTGTGGTGAAAATTTACCATAACACCAGATTAAGTATGAAATATGCACAGGATAACATTGTTGTTACCTTCAGTGAAAACAGGCAAATTAACTAGTTTTACCCTCACACCAGCCAGATTAAGTATGAAAGATGCACAGGATAACAGTTTTGTTTGCTTCAATGAAAATTAGCAAATTAACTAGTTTACCCATCACACCAGCCAGATTAAGTATGAAAGATGCACAGGATAACATTGTTGGTAGCTTCAGTCATAACCAGATAATTCACTGGTTGTATCATCTCACAAGCCAGGTTAAGTGTGAAAGATGCACAGGATAACAATCTTGCTAGCTTCAGTGAAAACAAGCAAATTAACTGGTTTACCTAAAACACCAGGCAGATCAATTATGAACGATATCCAGGATAAAATTTTTGTTAGCTTTAGTGAAAGCTAGCAAATTAACTAGTTTACCCATCACACCAATTGAGGAAGTGTGAAAATGCACAGGATAACAATTTTGTTGATTTTGGGGAAAATTCGCAAATTTACTAGTTTACCTCTCACACCAGCCACATTGAGTATAAAAGATGCACAGGATAACATTGTTGTGAGCTTCAGTGGAAAATAGCAAATTAACAATCACACCAGCTAGATTTAGTACGAAAGATGCACAGGATATCAGTTTTGTTAGCTTTAAAGAACACTAGGAAATTATCTAGTTTTACATTAACACCAGCCAGATTAAGTATGATAGATGCACAGGATAGCATTGTTGTTAGCTTTAGAGAAAATTATTAAATTAACTAGTTTACCCGTTAAACCTGTCAGATTAGGTATTAAAGATGCGCAGGATAAAAATCTTGCTAGCTTCAGTGAAAACTAGCAAATCAACTACTTTACCACCAAAACAGCCAGATTTAAGTATGAAAGATGCTGAGGATAACACTGCCGTTAGCTTCAGTGAAAACTAGCAAATTAACTAGTTTTACCATCACACCAGCCAGATCAAGTATGAAAGATGCACAGGATACCATTGTTGTTAGCTTCAGTGAAAACTAGCAAATTGACAAGTTTACCCATCAAACCAGCCAGATTAAGTATGAAAGATGCACAGGATAACATTGTTGTTAGCTTCAGTCTAAACCAGATAATTCACTAGTTTTATCATCGCACAAGCCAGGTTAAGTGTGTGAAAGATGCACAGGATAACAATCTTGCTAGCTTCAGTGAAAACGAGCAAATTTACCTAAAACACCAGGATGATCAATTATGAAAGATGCACAGGATAACATTGTTGTGAGCTTCAGTGGAAAATAGCAAATTAACAATCACACCAGCTAGATTTAGTACGAAAGATGCACAGGATATCAGTTTTGTTAGCTTTAAAGAACACTAGGAAATTATCTAGTTTTACATTAACACCAGCCAGATTAAGTATGATAGATGCACAGGATAGCATTGTTGTTAGCTTTAGAGAAAATTATTAAATTAACTAGTTTACCCGTTAAACCAGTCAGATTAGGTATTAAAGATGCACAGGATAAAAATCTTGCTAGCTTTAGTGAAAACTAGCAAATCAACTAGTTTTACCATCAAAACAGCCAGATTAAGTATGAAAGATGCACAGGATAACACTGCCGTTAGCTTCAGTGAAAACTAGCAAATTAACTAGTTTTACCATCACACCAGCCAGATCAAGTATGAAAGATGCACAGGATACCATTGTTGTTAGCTTCAGTGAAAACTAGCAAATTGACTAGTTTACCCATCAAACTAGCCAGATTAAGTATGAAAGATGCACAGGATAACATTGTTGTTAGCTTCAGTCTAAACCAGATAATTCACTAGTTTTATCATCGCACAAGCCAGGTTAAGTGTGAAAGATGCACAGGATAACAATCTTGCTAGCTTCAGTGAAAACGAGCAAATTTACCTAAAACACCAGGATGATCAATTATGAAAGATGTACAGGATAAAATTGTGTTAGCTTTAGTGAAAGCTAGAAAATTAACTAGCTTACCCATCGCACCAGATTGAGGAAGTATGAAAATGCACAGGATAACAATTTTGTTGATTTTGGTGAAAATTTACAATAACACCAGCCAGATTGAGTACGAAATATGCACAGGATAACATTGTTGTTATCTTCAATGAAAACTAGCAAATTAACTAGTTTTACCATCACACCAGTCAGATTAAGTATGAAAGATTCCTAGGATAACAGTTTTGTTAGTTTCAGTGAAAACTAGCAAATTAACTAGTTTTACCATCACACCAGCCAGATTAAGTATGAAAGATGCATAGGATAACACTGTTGTTAGCTTTAGAGAAAACTAGTAAAATAACTAGTTTTACCATCACACCAGCCAGATTAACTTTGAAAGATGCACAGGAAAACATTGCTGTTAGCTTCAGTTAAAAATAGCAAATTAGCTAGTTTTACCATCACTCCAGCAAGATTAAGTATGAAATACATGTATGCACAGTATAATTTATCCTGGGCATCTTTCATGTTGTTAACTTCAGTGAAAACTAGCAATTTAAGTAGTTTTACCTTCACACAAGCAAAATTAAGTATGAAATATGCACTGGATAACACTGTTGTTAGCTTCAGTGAAAACTAGCAAATTAACTAATTTATCAATCAAATCAGCCAGATAAAGTATGAAAGATGCACAGGATAACAATCTTGCTAGCTTCAGTGAAAACTAGCAAATTAACTAGTTGACCCAAAACACCAGCCAGATCAAGTATGAAAGATTCATGGGATAATATTGTTGCTAGCTTTAGTGAAAGCTAGCAAATAAACTAATTTATCCCTCACACCAGATTGAGCAAATACAGGATAACAATTTTGTTGATTTTGGTGAAAACTCGCAAATTAACTAGTTTACCTCTCACACCAACCACATTGAGTATAAAAGATGCACAGGTTAACATAGTTGTGAGCTTCCGTGGAAAATAGCAAACTTTTTTACAATCACACAAGCCAGATTAAGTACGAAAGATGCACAGGATATCAGTTTTGTTAGCTTAAGAGAAACACTAGCAAACATGGTGGTTGGGCACGAGTAACATGTACTCGTGTACTCGTGTACTCGAGTACATTTTTCAAAGTACTCGCATGTACTCAGTACTCGTACCAAATCATGAGTACAGTACTCGTACTCGTACTTGAGTACATTGCTAAAGTACTCGTACTCGTAGTGAGTACATCACGAGTACAATTGAAGCTTCAAAGGAGCAAAATAATCAAATTTAATCCAAAAGCAACCTAATTATCATGAAAAATAAAATCATTATTTGATCAAGTTAAATTGAATAGGCTAGATCTTTGCTTCCAAGCCATCCTTGCTCTCTATAAAGTCCAATGTCAACTCAAATAGAAGAAATGTGACTAACATAAGAAGAAAGTAAAAATTTAATGCCTTTTTATTTTTTAATTACCTTATTAAAAGATACTGTTTACATAGTTTCACAGCCAAAATAAATGTAATGTGTTGTGTAAAAACGTGTAGGTAAATTCAGAACTAAAGTCTCAAAAAGGCCTAATTATTCATGCAGTAAAACATATTTTATCATATTTGAAGCACTAATCAAATACAGACAATCATTTTGATTTGATCACACAGCCGCCATTTGCATTTTCATAGTTTTTGGCGCAAATCAAAACATTGTAACTTACAAGCAGATACCGGCCTTATTATGAAAGATACAGCATTCTTACTCCAATCATTGTATTCAGCGACCTCTAAATGATATATCTACGTTTTCAAATTAATGAAATGAATGTTTCTGGTCCTATTTTAACCATAATTAGAGCCATTTTTGTGTTAACCTTTTTTGTTTAAATCGACACTTTTACGAAAATCGGAATAAACTATTTAGTCTACAGATTCACTCACAATATTTAGTCTACAGGCCTTACCTGGCTCAAATGTATGTTAAGTGTGACTTGAAGAAAGTAGTTACTGAATTTAAGTTGATCATGTTTATATTTCGTTTTATTTAATTATACATGACATGCACTTCAACAGAGCATGTTGAAATTTATTTATTTTCGTTTATTTAATTAATTGTTAAATGTGCTTAATGCAAACAGTAATTGTTAAAATCACCAAAGTTATATTTCCAATGCATAGATTTTATTTTAAGCTGACGAAAAATGTTGTTAAATAAACAAAATTCTAATCTTTCTATTTTACATCAATTTTATTGTACATCATTTTTCACAAATTTTCCTAGTCTCCTCGTCCCTGGCTGAGGCTGGCTCCTAGTCAAACATTTAACGAATTCTCAGCCCTGAAAATAGATATTGTAATCAAATTAATGTGGCAAATAATGACAAAAACGCGGGATTTAAATGAACCTAAAATGGTTATTTATTCCTAAAAGAACTTAAACAAAAAAAGTTTTCAAACATACGCACTGCAGATAACAAAAGCCTCATGCAACTAGCGTCCTCCATAACCTAAATAATGGCCAGGAAACCACCAAAAACCCTAATCATGGTCGCTGCTGGTGGTTCAACCAGAAGAAAAGTGCTGGGAAAAAGTAAATAATTATATAAATTCCAAATGATCTAAATCCAAGTAGCTATAACGGATGGATGATTTGGGAATTATGTCCTGCATTTATGAAATTGATAGGCTAATTAGGACAGGAGGAAGACACAGCAACAAGGCAAAGGATGACTGAAACAGCCGTCCAACATAGGCCAGGACCTGGTTGGAGCTGGATTTAAACACTAGACCCAGCGATTCGCTGCCCAGCAAGTGGCTTCAAAGGCCATTTTAAATGATCATATTTCACTTTTGGTTTATAAAGAGGTGTAAA